>CM059196.1:62227163-63427163 GCA_030323885.1 Branchipolynoe longqiensis | reverse complement strand
ATCTCTAGATGGACTTGAGATAGATAAAGAACAAGCTACGTTTAACTTGACACAATTGTTAAAATCAAACCGCACAGGGGATTCTTTGTCCACTGTGAACGTTACCAACTTCTCGGAGGATCCAAAATTATGTGTAGTGTCAGCCATTATGGCTTATATATCCAAGACAAAGGAACTACGCAATTCAATACAGCTGTTGGTGAGCTTTATTAAGCCACACAAGGGCATTTCGAGAGATACTCTCGCACGATGGACCATTAGAGTCCTGAAGTCGGCAGGAGTCGATACGGGACGCTATGCTTCCGATTCAACGTGAGGAGCCATGGTCTCCAAAGCGTGACTGCTAGGGATTTCAGTGAAAAGAATCCTAGCACATGCAGGCTGGAAGACTGCTAGATCGTTTGCAAAACATTACAACAAACGACTAGAAAAGTCAAGCGGCCTCACCAGATGGTTGCTCACAAATTAACAACATAGGTGAGAAACTAAATTTTCACTTTCTTTCATAGTGTTTAACATGTTATGAACAATGTTTAAATTATCCCATTGATAGGGAATGCAATAAGACAAATTACACCTTTTTGGGGGAATACAATAAGACAGGATAACAATGATATTACATAAAAGGTCTCCCTAGCCTGAGGCTAGCCTGAGGCTTAGTACCAAGGTAAAATAGTATAGTTATGTGAATCTTACCTGGGTATAGATGATGGATAACTGTTGTTTTCCCGAGGTATAAGCCTTGGATAGAGGTGAGCTAAGGCCCACCCACCACACCCTACCACGTCTATTCCATTTGCTTTTACCAGGAAAACATTACAGTTCCATTGTATTAAGATCTTTTTTTATCATGAATAAGTAGGTAAAGATTGCTGGACCCGGATGTGCTTCCTTCTCCCTAGCCCACATCTATCCGAGGCTTATACCTCGGGAAAGTAACAGTTATCCATCATCTATACCCTGGTAAGATTTGTATAACTATACTATATAATGATAACAATTCGTTGATAAGCGCACAACTGGAATGCTTGCTGGCATACACTGCCTACATATCGGTGCTGCGCCAAACAGTTCCAATAATACCGGCGCTGATTTCCACCAACGATGAGAATGAATTCGGCACCAACAAACCGATGTATTACATTGACCTCTAAGCGCCAGCCAGTGACGTCACCAGCTATGCCACGTGATCCGAATCGAGTGTCACGTGACCCGTGCTGCATGCCAGGTAGTAATCACACCTGGCTCTGAGTACATGTGACAATTAGGTTTGCCCATCGGATGACTCCCATCGGCCTGTTGTCGTAGTTGTTCGCCGACGGGATAATGTACAGCACATACCCACATTTGACCCGGGTTACAATTGGACTTCACTGAGGATTAAGAGTAGCACAAATCTGGTATTTGTAAAACAGAAGTAACAGGATGGTAAACATTGTAACCCTGAAGAACTATGACGAAGAAGGGCAATAGTTTACAGTTGCGTAAAGAGCTGTAAACTGCGGTGTTAGTGCAGCCGGTGACCTCTCTATCGACCTTTTGCAGTATCACCATTATTGGATACTATTTAGTTCGGAAGTGAGTAGACTGACTTTCACTATGGGTTGCAGCCATACTTATCTTTTACAGTGAGCAACACCAGTCAGATGGAAATGTGAACAGGTTATGTAGAATGTGGATTGTTAAGTCAGCACACATATATGTATATATATATATATATATAGGTTAGAAAATCGAATTACATCGGACTCGGTGTCCGAATCAGTAGAGTGCAGGCTTCGCGTGCAGAAGGTCGAGAGTTCAAATTCCAGTTGAGTCAAGCCAATGACTTAAGAACATTACACGTGTTGCTAGCCTAGCCGGGCGCTCAGCATTACCAGGATAGTGCAATGACTGGTTAGCTCAGTATTAGGATAATATGACTGAGTGACAAATCGAATCATCGTGCAAGGTGCTCTAGGCGCAATGATTACCTTCTTTTTCAACCCTGCAAAGTCATATATTTATATAGTTGTTATTATGTTCTTTGTTTAGTTATCTACATCCGGTGCTTGAACAGTGAACAGTGAATGGATCAATTGCTGATGACTGCTCACTTTCAGGAATCTAATATATTTTCCATTTGCGTAATTATAACATCACCTCCCAGACACACCATCGTCCCTAAGCAGAAGATGAATTAGAAAATGCAATATACTATTTAGTGTTGCATATACAACCAGTAAGGTAGGACCGACTGTATGGTGACGTATCGAGATCCTAATATAGTTAGGAGGCAAAGTTGGCTATTATTGGTGGCAGAACTAACACGCATCCTGTCTGATATGTGCACGGCTCTCATGGCATGGCTATCGGCAGGTTTCAGGTGTGTGCTGGTACAAGCGTACACCCCACAACTCATTGAGAATTGTAAAGATAGGCTCGGGGTAGAGAAAGTAGTGCTTCCACCGCCTGTACCAGGTAGTATAACTCACTGGGTACAGTTCTTTGTATGTGTTTCCCCATAATTCCAACATTACATTTGTGACGAATCAACTGCAGCCTGATTGAGGATGATGATCTGTTAATTGACGGTAGTAAGCAAGTTTTGCAACAAAGTCAATATTTCTTGTTTTGAGTGGCCACATTCTTTCACTTTATTTTGCTAGATTTGTGGCGCGTGTGTGTGGGTGTGTGGTGGTGAGGGGTGTGGGGGTAAGCCACCCCTGACTGCGGCTGTCTATGAAAGGCCACGTCCAGCCCTGATCTAATGGAGCAGGTGATATGTCGGCGCCGGACTGGTGTCACCGAGGTGACTGACAGATGGGTCATCCACTGACAGCCGGCCTGACACCTGGCGGCCAGCAGTGGCAACCCGCTGACACGGACACACAGCCTGAGACGGCCACACGGGCCGCACCCTCACCCCATTCTCCCCTTCCTCCACACCCCGAGTACTCCCACAGCCAGGCGCCTCCATGGTAACCCAGTCACCATGCACTCGCTTTAATATTGTTGTCTATGATGGTGAAAATCTAAATGTTGTCTGCTGCAAAAACCTATTCTAGTGTGCCTAGCTTGTATCCAACGGTGCATGAACTAAGCGATGTCCATTGAAGGACTAGTAGCAGTAGAGTGAGCATGTAAATGTCGTCTGCTATTGCTAACATGGTGCCATCCTTGATCTACCGGCATGATAGGTGAGAAAGCAAAGGTTTTATAGCAAAGCAGCACCCAATTTACAACGCGGCTTTTGGGTCATGCAAAGGGTTAATGCAACCGGAAGTGCCGAGAGACGCCATGGCAGGAAGTCAGGTTTGTCCATCACTCGAGCTGGTGCATTAGTCAATGCCCCCCACCTCCTCCCGCCTGCTTCCCCTTCCCGCCTTGCATCGCGCGGCCACCTGACTCCTTCCCTCTGTCCCCTCCCTCCCCCTCCCCCCCTCCGCCTCCTTCCTCCTCTCCTTGTCCCCCGTCCCTACCACAGCGCCCTCTCACGTCCCCCCTCCCTTTGCTGCCCCTCCTCCCCCTGTCCCACCTCCCCCCTCCCTCCCCCTCCCTTTCCCCCGTCCCTGCCACAGCGCCCTCTCACGTCCCCCCTCCCTCTCCCCGATCCCCTCTTCTAAGCCCCCTCTCTTCTATCCAGTTGTTATAGTTACCAGGGCTTTGATCCGTGTTATACCGGATCGTCGCCTCAGGGGGTCACCCCCTTGTAATCCGTTCCGTTTCCCGGGGGCTGACACATTTCGGTTGTTACGTCCCCCGGCCCGGAGCAGGGTCAGGTTGTTGCAGCGGGACCACTTAGATGCAGACAAAGGGGCTCAACTGAACAGCTTGAAATGTCATAAAGAGGCAGCCATACGTGCAGTACGATATATGTGTATATGTATATACAGGAAGGCCATTGCACAGATTCAGTTATCATATATATAATATATAACATATATAATTTATATAGATATGTACAGCGCCAATTGAGTCTGTTCGTCCAATGGGCTGCCTGTTCAACGTAGGGAACTGGCATTAATATTCATTCTTGACACGTTTTCTGCAATTATCCTTTGGTGTTAAATATCATCCTTTGTTAATCATTTATCCGATCCAATGCCCATTTGAATATTCAGGTGAATAATGCTCTCTTGCCTCATTAAAGATGAGTTGTGATAGATCATGTTATTAGTGTACACTGCGAGCCTTAACCTACATCACTGAGTGTAGGGTCATATTCTGGGGATGATATTTGCTTAGCAGCACGTAATCAATCAAGTAACCATTTAGTCAAGTCTTCTGCAGATTAAAGTGTTTGTTGATATTCACTGATTAACGTTCACAAAATGTCAGTATATTATATATAATATATGTTAGTCCGAATCCCGTTCTTATATTACCTTAGATGTTGCTACAGCATTAAACCCAAACAAGAAAGTGCTAGGTATGGGCAATAATATAGTCACACCAAGGACACTTGAAACCTGACTTGTGGTATTTTTCTGCGATTCCCTGACAGTGGTAATCCTATGGGAGACAATCCGCGTTTTCGCTGAAAATTGATGGTATCAGCCTGATTACCGCGATTTTTGTCGGAAACCACTTTCATGCCTGTATTAAAATCTCCTGGTCCTATGTGATAATTTGTGCCAACATGTCCTGCAATGTGACATCACATGTGCCAAAATCCCATGGCATTACAAAATAACTATAACAAAATTTGCTGACCCGATGAACATATCCTGTACCAAAATCCTTTGGCCTCATGCAATAGCCTGTACCAGCAGCTGACCATACGAGATGACCTCAGGCTAAAGTCCGGCATCAAACTGCCGGACATGGCTCGTCTGTCATGCCCCATCTGCTGGCTCAATGCCCCCCAATAGCCGATGTTTGCTTTTTGTGCTAGGGGTCGTTAAGCAAACAAGCTTGCCCAATGCATCTGCCGTACATTTCGGTGTTATTTTTGGAGCAGCTTTTCTTTACCCACATCAAGTGACACCGGCTACAATAACCCGACATGGGGATCAACCAAGTTGCGGCACACTCACAAACAGACAGCTTCTATTCGGCCATCTTGCGCATGCGCGTGCGCAGTGTGGGCCGGGCTTGCAGTAATTTTGAAGCATTGCGTGAAGTAGTCACTATAAGGGCGCAGTGCTAGACGCTACAGGTGGCGAGCGCTTATTGGCCTGTGGGCGCCTGACGGTTTATGGCAGTGTGCGGCTTTAGGACTGGGCGCGCTTTATGCCAGGCGCTTCTCGTGTGGGTCTATGGGCGATGGGAGTACTTGGTGGAAGCAGTGGGTAGGAAGTGTACACAAAGCACAGAATGGGGCAGGAGACCTTCTAGCTGAATGATTGTAACTACTAAGCGTTTCAGTGAGAGTGCGGAGGTATGGGGAGGGTGGGCGTGTTTGCATTGGTTGGTTGTTGGAGTTTTACGTCCTGCCAATATCTATGGTCAAATCAGGATAGGTACCGACTTGTGACAGTACACACTCATGGCAACTTTATACTGCTGTCCTACTGGTAAATCAGACCACCGGCACCATGACACAATATCCCACCCAGTCTAATTATCCTGACACTAGGCTACCCACTCATTGTCCTATCCTATTAATGCTGAACGCCAGGCTAGGAAGTGCCAAGTAACAATTTTTAAGTCATTGGTTTGACTCGATCAGGAACCAAACTCCCGATCTCCCGCACACGAGACCCGCGCTCTACCGATTCCGCCACCGCGTCCTGTGGGTGACTCGCTACATGCACAGTTGTGTACGTGGCCAGCCATTTCGCTGAGCTGCTCGGGCGGCAGACTGCCTTCCGGGGCCGCCTGGTTCTTCTACACACGGACTCAGCTGCCCCACATACTGGTGTTTGCCTATGTTGAGCTGCCTACATTTGAAAGTCACCGTCACTAGATGACGGCGGTCCACGGTCTGCAGCGCGTCCGCGCCTGCGCCTGACATCAGAAGACACGTGAACCCTGACCTATGTGACTCTTGACCTCTGATCCCACTGACCCCTCATATCGGTCGGCCGGTCGGGAGACACATCGCCACAGTGCGCGGGTGGGCACGTCACCGCAGATGCGACCAGCGTATACATCCAGAGACGCACCTTGGCCCACACCTGCACGTGCACCTGCGCCAGGACCTGCACCTGCACGTTACCTGCAAATGCACCTACACCGTTAGATAATATGGGCAGTGTGTCTGTTGCGTCTGCCCTGCTGTCAAAAACGGTTACCACAGGGATAACGCTTAGCTGCCACATCTCCTCCTCTCTTCCTCCACTCCTCCACTCCTCCACTCTTCCACTCCTCCACTACTCCAGTCATCCACTCCTCCACTCCTCCACTCCTCCACTCCTCCACTCCTCCACTCCTCCACTCCTCCACTCCTCCACTCCTCCACTCCTCCACTCCTCCACTCCTCCACTCCTCCACTCCTCCACTCCTCCACTCCTCCACTCCTCCACTCCTCCGCTCCTCCACTCCTCCACTCCTCCACTCCTCCACTCCTCCACTCCTCCACTCCTCCACTCCTCCACTCCTCCACTCCTCCACTCCTCTACTGCTGCGCACAGGTGGGGTGCATGGTGAGCGGGGAGGGCGGGTGGGGGTGGGGGGTGGGTGGGGGGTGTTTGATTTGTTATCCACAGTGCATGGTGGAGAGTGGCTGATACTCGCTAGTTCGTAGGATGTGGGTATGGCTCCTGGCATTAATCCTGAACAATATAGATAATATTATGAATAGTCTCCATTACAATCAAGTAAAGTATCAGGCGTGGAAAGCACTAACGGGGGTGGAAAAAAGCATGGGTTCATCCGATACTTGGAAATCCTTGCCTCTACACTTAGGTGGTGTGTATTTCCATTACATGGGCCTAAATTGCGGTTTAGGGAAATAGCAGCTCACTTGTGTTAAGAGGCTCCATGGGCCTGTTGGCACACGAGTGGCCGCTATCATATTTCCTTCTCAGGATCCAGTTTTTATTATTTTTATTTTAAAGCGCACTAAGCACTGCTAGAGACACCTGTGTGGTGAATCTCATGAGAGAACAGTGGGTGCGTGGGGTGGAGTAGGGTGTGGCTTACCATTGTGTGAGGTGGGGGTGCGCGTGTGTCTATGTGTAGGTGTCGGGGGAGGCTTGCATACAGGTAGCTCGAGGGAACTGAGCCCTTGAGAACTTGACGGTAAGGGAATGCTGATACCACCTGCTGGTGGTTGATATTGGTGTCGTTTCAATTTGTTGGTGCCAGCTGGTGGTGATGTTGATACAATTTGCTGGTGCTGAATGGTGTTGGAGTTGTTTCAATTTGATGGTCCCAGCTGGTGGTGATGTAGATAAAGGATTCACCCTGTACTCGCAGTACACGGGTGAATACCACCCTATATAAAAGCTGTTGAAAAAGCAGGGAAATGAATCTGAGAAGCAACAATTATTCTTTTTATGTGTGTTCATATTTCCCCGCTACCTTTGAGTTTAAAAATATAATAAAACATAGAGTTTAATAGAATTTAATGGTGAAATCAGTGGCATTCTATGGCCGCCATCTTGTCTTTTTGCATTCTCTCCCATTTCGCTAACTCTGTGGTGATATAAGTACCCATTTGATACTGGAGACAGGCATTCTACTTCCTGTTCCATACTAAAGCTATTTTCGCCCGTATTTATGCTACGTTGTCGTTCACCCGTGTACTGCATGAATGGGGTGAATCCTTTATCTAGTGGTGATGCTGCTACAATTTGCTGGTGGTGGATGGTGGTGATGTTGTTTCAATTTGCTGGTGCCAGCTGGTGGTGATGTTGCTACAATTTGCTGGTGCTGGATGGTGTTGGAGTTGTTTCAATCTGATGTTTCCAGCTGGTGGTGATGCTGGTACAATTTGCTGGTGCTGAATGGGGGTGATGTTGTTTCAATTTGCTGGTGCCAGTTGGTGATGGTGTTGTTTCAATTTGCTGGTGCTGGATGGTGTTGGAGATGTTTCAATTTTCTGGTGCCAGCTAGTGGTGATGCTGCTACAATTTGCTGTTGCTGGATGGTGTTGCTTTTGTTTCAATTTAATGGTGCCAGCTCATGTGAAAGGGAACAGTAGTGTCAATTGGAAGACTATGAAGGTGGATGTGGGTCTTTGTGGTGGGTGAGTATACTGGGGAGGGAATTGTGGTTGGGGATGGGGGATCGAATTGATAGGGATGAAGAATGGGGAATGAGACCGAGCCTGCTGGCGTGTACATGAGGAATGGGGAATGAGAGCAAGGCTGGTAGCATGTACACGAGGAATGGGGAATGAGAGCGAGGCTGGTAGCATGTACATGAGGAATGGGGAATGAGAGTGAATCTGGTAGCGTGTACCCGAGGAAGGGGGAATGAGAGCGAGGCTGGTAGTGTGTACACAAGGAAGGGGGAATGAGAGTGAGGCTGGTAGCGTGTCCATGAGGAATGGGGAATGAGAGTGAGGCTGGTAGCGTGTGTAAGAGGAATGGGGAATGAGAGTGAATCTGGTAGCATGTACCCGAGGAAGGGGGAATGAGAGCGAGGCTGGTAGCGTGTCCACGAGGAATGGGGAATGAGAGCAAGGCTGGTAGCATGTACACGAGAAATGGGGAATGAGAGTGAATCTGGCAGCATGTACCCGAGCAAGGGGGAATGAGAGGGAGGCTGGTAGCGTGTACACGAGGAATGGGGAATGAGAGTGAGGCTGGTAGCATGTCCACGAGGAATGGGGAGTGAGAGCGAGACTGGTAGTGTGTACATGAGGAATGGGGAAGGGGGGTGAGCCTGGTGGCGTGTACACAAGTAATGGGGAATGAGAGCGAGTCTGGTGGCATATACACGAGGAATGGGGAATGAGACCAAGCCTGGTGTTGTGTACATGAGGGATGGGGAATGAGAGCGAGGCTGGTAGCATGTACACAAGGAATGGGGAATGAGAGCATGGCTTGTAGCATGTACACAAGGAATGGGGAATGAGACTGAACCTGGTAGCGCATACACAATGAATGGGGAATGAGACTGAGCCTGGTAGTGTGTACACGAGGAATCGGGAATGCGAGCATGGCTGGTAGTGTGTACACGAGGAATAGGCAATGAGAGTGTGGCTCGTAGCGTGTACACAAGGAATGGGGAATGAGACCGAGCCTGGTAGTGTGTACACGAGGAATGGGGAATGAGAGCTAGGCTGGTGGCATGCAAATGAGGAACCAGGAATGAGACTGAGCCTGGTGGCATGTACATAAGGAATGGGCAATGAGACTGAGCCTGGTGGCGTGTACACGAGGAATGGGGAATCATAGCGAGGCTGGTGGCATGTACACGAGGAACCGGGAATGAGACCGAGCCTGGTGGCATGTACAGCGGATACAGGGCCCTGAGAATATCATATAATCTTTATTCAAACACTCCCTCTCCGCCTCCCTCTCTGCCTGACAGGAACCTCTCAATTATTGCTAAGCAATTAGTCAGACAATACAAAGCATGTCTGAAGGGAACTCGCTACAAAAATTTAATGCACTCATTGAGAAGGACAAGCATTTTAATTCATCAATAATCGATGGCCACTGGCATGACGCATGAGTGACAGGAGTTAATTGTGGATGTACATTAGCTTAGTGTCTACAAACACTCGCGCCTGATTGAGTCTGTCAGTCTCCCAACTGTCTATTCTTTGCAGTTACCACATTCCTGGCAAATGTCTTTGCAGTTACTGCATACCTGCCAAATGTGGTCACGTGGCTGATAGTTAAATCTAGTCCGTTGTTGGAATTTAGCAGCAAATATGTATTGCAATTGTTGGACCTCAGAAGGGATGGCTAAAAGAGTTGAGTCATGGTTAAGTCAAGTCTAGCTGATGACATTTTATGTAAATGGAGTCAATGCATACCATCCAAAGTGATTAGATTTGTGTGTTTATAATAACTAGAAAAACAAGGCAATTAATTGCTATCAACTCCATAATTATATGCATCATTTAAAGATCTTTAGCACAAAATGAACTATACACAATGATTAGTCAGTGTAGTGAAACCTCACTACGTTGAAGCCTCAGTGTATTGAAGCATCATTAGTTCTATGCTAAGAGTTAACCAGTGGTGATGGTTTGGGTAAGCTATTCTAGAGAAAAAGCTCTACTTAAATAAGTAATAGTGTGCATTTATTTTATATTTATTCACTCGACCATGGCACCCCAATCACAGCTCCTCGACATCGCACATCAATAAATAACATAACACTAACGGAGAAACAAGTTTATTGTAGTATTTATTCACTAGATCAGCTATAAGTCATGGGACCCCACTCACAGCTTCTCGACATTGCACATCAATAAATAAAATAACACTAACAGAGAAACAAGTTTATTGTTGTATTTATTCACTAGATCAGCTATAAGTCATGTTACCTCACTCACAGCTCCTCGACATCGCACATCAATAAATAAAATAACACTAACCGAGAAACAAGTTTATTGTTGTATTTATTCACTAGATCAGCTATAAGTCATGGCACCTCACTCACAGCTCCTTGACATCGCACATCAATAAATAAAATAACACTAACCGAGAAACAAGTTTATTGTTGTATTTATTCACTAGATCAGCTATAAGTCATGTTACCTCACTCACAGCTCCTTGACATCGCACATCAATAAATAAAATAACACTAACCGAGAAACAAGTTTATTGTTGTATTTATTCACTAGATCAGGTATAAGTCATGTTACCTCACTCACAGCTCCTCGACATCGCACATCAATAAATAAAAATAACACTAACCGAGAAACAAGTTTATTGTTGTATTTATTCACTCAATCAGCTATAAGTCATGGCACCCTACTCACAGCTTCTCGACATCGCACCTCAATAAATAAAATAACACTAACAGAGAAACAACAGCACCAAATATGTGCACTATCTGATGAAAGCATCTTTTCTTTTTCATAGATAATGACAGAAAAATATATGTAGATTTGTTGTAGTGATGGATCCTACTAAATTGACTTATAATCCATCTATGCTGCGTCTATCCGCCATGCAGACTGATGATAATTCCGATTCCTGTGCAATCATTCAGATTTTCAAGCTGTCATTCTGTCCTTCTAGGCATAATATAGGTAATTCCGCGAAAATACATATTTTTCACTAAAATTCAAAATAGTGTGCTGCTATTATTGATCTAGTCATATGGTAATTTTGAACATAGTAATTGTGTATACTATAATTGATCTGCCATTTCCTTGCTAAAAATGATTATATATACCAACTGTGGATATTAGTTATCTGTCCTTCTTTCCTCGGTAAAAAGATTATATATAATACTAGTGATTTTATTTTGGGGGTTTTCTGTTTGTTTATTTCTCAGTTTAGTTCTGAATAAGTTTTAAGTGAAACAAATGCTTAATTTATGCAATATGGACCTTTACTTATTTTCATTCGAACTTTTCTTTTTTTCTTAATATTTAATGTTAACAGATATTATATATTTAATAACTGCAATCAAACGTTCGCATTAGGCACCTTTAAGCTTAATTACCTCACATGATTCATAACCTGCCTGTCAACCAATGGCATATTTATTTTCTAACGCCCAAAATAGATATAGAAATGAAAAAAAATTAATGGTTTTGGCAACAACTTCTCGTATTAATAGAAACTGTTTTCAACTTGAATCGTTGAGTGAAAAAATTTCACAAAAACCTGCCCATAATATAATTGTATTTTCCTACTTATCCAGGGTCCTGTTTCATGACTAACCCTATTTTCTTCCACTAAGACTAAATGATCATATATAAGAGAAACCTTATATATTTGCAACTTCTTTCTCATGTTTTATAGTACGAAACCATCTGTCTTATCTGGACAATAATATCAATAATTGTACCACCAATGGCTGAACAACCAGTGCTTCAGTTCAGAGGAATACATATATTTACAACAATAAACAAAAATAAAAAAACTGAACTGCTGCGGCAACATAGGTGGAAGATTTACCGCCGGTCAACTGTGCGCATGCGCTGGTTCCGGAGGTACATACGCATGCGCTAGTTCCAGAGGTACATGCGCATGCGCTGGTTCCGGAGCACCAATATACGCTAATGGAATGATTAGAGGGCGGATTATTACCTGAGACACCACACCTCGGAGTTCGCGCCGCCTCCTAAGTCGACAATCTGTGTTTTACTGCACACACCGGTCTAGACACGCGAAGCCACCCAGCGGCGTGAGCCTGAACGACAGGATGAAAGGCTGTAGGGCTGTAGGGCTGGGGAGGCTGTGGGAGTTGGAGCGGGGTGCAGGAGAGGGAGGGAGGATAGATGGGTGGGTGATGGAGGAAAAACACACCAACTATAATGACAACTATTTCTTATACATTTCAAAACGTGTGACAGTTTCACGATTAGTCGGGTGTTGGCTGTTTAAAAACATGTATATATTCTTTATCAAGTCGAATGCTTTAAAATGAGAAGAGAAAAAAAGGTCAGTTAAAAGAAGATTTTTCCTTTTTATATGAAGAAAGAAGGATTAAGGAAAGCGCGGGTGTATAAAATAAAGGTGACGTAGAAGAAGACCGAGTCATGGAATTAATACAGCCGTCCAGTCACATTAGGGTGTGACTTATCGGGGTGGTGGTGGATGGAGAAGTCACATTAGTGTGTGACTTATTGGGGAGGTGGTGGATGGAGAAGTCACATTAGGGTGTGACTTATCTGGGTGGTGGTAGGTGGAGAAGTCACATTAGGGTGTGACTTAGCAGGGCGGTGGTGCATGGAGAAGCCACATTAGGGTGTCACTTATTGGGGCGGTGGTGGGTGGAGAAGCCACATTAGGGTGTGACTTATCAGGGAGGTCGTGAATGGAGAAGCCACATTAGGGTGTGACTCATGAGGGCGGTGGTGGATGGAGAAGTCATGTTAGGGTGTGACTTATCGGGGTGGTGGAGGATGGAGAAGCCACATTATGGTGTGACTTATCGGGGCGGTGGAAGATGGAGAAGTCACATTAGGGTGTGACTCATGAGGGTGGTGGAAGATGGAGAAGTCACATTAGGGTGTGACTTATCAGGGCAGTTGAAGATGGAGAAGTCACATTAGGGTGTGACTTATCGGGGCGGTGGTGGATGGAGAAGTCACATTAGGGTGTGACTTATCGGGGTCGTGGCGAATGGAGATGCAGTGCTGATGGGGTGTTAGCGGCAGGTGGGAGCCACATTGCAAGGACGGCTTGGTGTGGGTGTGGGTGGTGGTTTTGTTGTTTATATATATGTATTGGAGCCAACTACATTGACTGCGAGGAGCTCGCTGGGGCCTTGGAGTGGGCGGGGGTGAGAACGGTATGGGGTGGGCCTGGTGATGGCAGGGTGAATGGGAGCAGCGGCGGGTGGGGCTAGGGGGACCTTTGGGCAATAGGGGGCAAGAGGGAGAGCATGGGGGTGGAGCAAGAGAGGCTGGCACCAAGAAGGGATGCAGGGGCTGGAGGCATGGCTAGAACTTAGAAGGGCTGGACATGTAGGGGTTGGAACTGTAGCGGTGGAATTGTAGGGGATGGAAGGATTGGGGTTGGAAGACTTAATGGAATTGTAAATGTTGGAAGCTTAGGGTTGGAAGCGGGGCTGGGACTGCACGCTGAGCGAGAGAGACTAGGCCGGGTCTAGTGGTGGCGAGTGGGGTTAGGGCGGAGCTGGAGACGGGGCTGGAGGGGGATGGAGGCGGTGCTGGAGGCGGGGCTGGAGGGGGGCTGGAGGCTGTGGATGGATGCCGAGATGGAAAGGGGGCTGGAGGGATGCTGGAAGCCGGGATGGAGGCCGGGATGGAGGGCCTACAGCAGGCCTATGACTGGACTGGGCGATGCAGGCCTGGAAAGGTACCAACTCGGTCGCCTCGGGGAAAAAGAAGTGGGGAGGGGTGGGTTGGAGAGTGCGGAGGCGGAGAAGGGGGATTGATGACCTTATCAGGCTTCGTCGCCCTGCTGAGCCGACCTGCTTACCTCTACAAACAGACGCCCCGCTACTATTATCGCCCAGCTTCTGCCTGCCGAGGCAATTCATCAGTCGACGGTGGCACCCCCTAACGACGGAGCGATCACCACGGTCCACAGTGGTCCATACAGCAATCTCCTCCTCTTCCACTTCCTCCCACTTTTCTTCCTGTTCCTCCGCATCTTCGACTTATCAACTCCCTTCATCATGCTCTTCCTCTTGTTCCACCACCCCTACTCATGTTTCCCTCCTCTTTATTATCACCTCTTCCTCATCTTCTTTCTCTTTTTTCTCTTTACTTCCTTCTCTTACTCCTCTTCCTTTCTTCTTCTTTCTCTTTTTACTCTTCATTATCTTCCTCTTCTTTCTAGTCCTCCTCTTCCTTCTCGTCCTCTTCCTTCTCTTCCTCCTCTTCTCTCCATTGATTCTGTTCCTAACATTACACTCTTCCTCCTCTGCTCTTCCATCTACCTTTGTTTTTCTTCTTCCTCTTCTTCTTCCTCTTCTTCTTCCTCTTCTTCTTCCTCTCTCCCTCTTCATCCTCTCAGCCTAGCTCCATGCAACTTTTGAACCTCTGATTCTGTCTGACACGGTGAATCACACCCAGATTACTGTAGTCATTTCTCTATATGTGTGGAACCGGGAGCCCCGGGTTGGATGGTCGAGTCGGTAAAGCACCCGCTTCCTGTGCGGGAGGATACGTGCTAGGTTTGGTACACAGGTGACTCTAAACCCAATAGACATCCCAGTACGACATGTCTTCGGAGGTCGCTGTCATCGGATAGCCCTCTAATATGCAACCAATTGTTGCCTGTACAAAGTAAATGTATCTCAGCACTCTCCGTTCTATGTAAACCCTCGTGCTATGCCAGGTGTGCATGCAGAGCTGACCTTTGAAGACATGTCGACTGATTATGTGACTTACTTCATGGCTGGCAGATCGGAACTGCAGTACTGAGAAAATAATATTATTAATATATCAAATTAGAGAACACGGGATTATTCCCATACAAAGCTTCCGAGTTACCGTCCGCTGGTTCCCGAATAAGGGTTTTAGCTGCCACCTGGCGTGTGTACATGCCAGGAACTGGGTTGGATGTCCGCCCAGCCTTGAGGTCCCATCATTCACCACGTTTCTGTACCTTAAGCTCACTCTGAATCAATAAGCACCGGATGACCGAATGAGTTGAGCGCCCGCCTCCCGGTTTCATAGATCATGGTATTCGAACCCCCGAGTTCGAACCCTGGCCGAGTCAAACCAATGAATTACAAATTGGTACTTGTCTCTACATATCTTGATGCTCTGCATTGCTAGAATAAGGCAAGGAACCCTGAAATGAGGATTACCAATTGTGTGCGATTGAAATGTCTTTGCTTAACCAACTAACAGAGTTCATGAACATCCACCTTAATAGGTTTCTCAACTGAACATTTGTTACCGAATTGAGCTGCCCTGAATTTGTGCTCACAACTAGTTGACATTAAATATGGCTAGCGGACTGCCTAGTGGTTGATTGAACACCGACATGGGTATCTCGGAAGTGACCTATTGGGTTGCGCCGGATAGGAGGAGAATGAATGTAATGATGCAGCACCTCTCTCCAATCATGCGCACCTCACCCCGTTAACGCCAAGGTCAGATGGAGAGGCCAGTAATGATGATATCACCATGGTAACTATCTCCCCGTGCATCATTACCGACACAACCCACCATTTAGCGACGCTGCATGGTCACAGCTACCAGGTGTATATGAGGATGATACAGGACAGGGCTGCTGGTGTCAGAACTCCCCAGTTTCCGAAATATTTAAAGGACATTTTTCGCAAATTTGAACAAATATGCACCTAAGAAATAGCCTAAGCAGGCACCCCATTACTGCTTTTATTATTTTATTTGGTAACTTATTTATTAATCAGGTTAATCCTGTTTCAGTGCAGAAGCACACCTTGACTTAAGTCACGATGTGCTTCTGCATGTCATGAGCTAAGTCACGGTATGCAGAGTAGTGTCATTAAAGTAAGTATTTATGAACCAGCCGGTTCTATGCTTAATGTAGAAGTGGAAGTGATATTTAAATATTTGTTTACATCCTTGTAACACTAACAGCTAATGTCATATCAGTACAGTACAGATGATGTCATATCAATGCGGGTAGTGATATTTAGTCCATTATGTTGTAGTGGGTTTGCTTTATCCATCGGTTTAGTATCTGATGTAATATCCGTACATATAAGGGATATTGGGTCCTTTTGGTTAAAGTGGAATTGCTATTTACCTCCTCGTAATAACTGATGTAATATCAGTAAATATAGTGACAGGACGAACTAACAGTGACTTCATAGTGCTTCCCTGTTGTGGTACCATTGTACCATTGGATTCATGACCTGATACATTCACATAAATCACATTATCCTTACAGTGAGCAAACCAATTATTTCATATCCTGATAATGAGGAACACCTGACTAGGTAGTAAAGTTTATCAATTATGGAAATGTGTGGCTTTGACTCGGCCAAGGACCGAACACCCGCGAAGCAGAGCAGACGTTAGGCCCTACCCAAATCGGTTGTACCTGGTCAGTGTTAAGTGCACAGAAAGAAGGAAGAGAAAATTCCTACTCACCTGACTGTTCACATTCCATCTGAACTCAGCCACCCATCTCACCCCACCTCTCCCTCCAACCCCGTACTTTGCCCAGACCCCGCCCCTCCACCCCCACCCCCTCCAACCCATATCCCACCTCAGCTCGACTCACCATTCACTCGCCCCCCTCGTCATCTCCTCGCTTACCCGCCCCACTCACCCCGCCCCACTCACCCCGCCCCACTCATGGCGGCCCACTCACCCTGCCCCACCCCGATCCCCTACCCCCTGGTAAATGACCGCAAATAGTTGTCATCGGGACCAGGTCAGATGGCGATCAATATGGATGCCGTGGCCGTGGGGAGTTGGTGCGTGTTGTAGGGGAGGGTGGAGTGGGGATGTGGGTGCGGGGGGGGGGAGATCTGCGCGTTGGCGTACCAATCATCGTCAGGTGGCGCCACGCCGGTCCGCATTCTATCCGCCTTTTCCCTTGTCCATAGCGACCCCGTCCTCCTGGTGCCCGGCGCCCCGCCCCTCACTGGGAGTATAACGCATATATCTAGTTCTGAGACCTGTTCTGACAGCCTCTGACGACTTTACGCCTCACACAGACACACGCGCACACCTGATTCCCTTCTCATCATTCTATGCAGGGGACACTCTCACATAACCCACTGTATCCATGGCGACCTGTCCCACACCACCCATATCCCCCAACATCTAGTGTGTTCCGTCTCTCCTCGCTACGGCGCACTATTTTCCAGGCATCTCCAAGCCTCCCCCTGCGTCTTCCTCAGCCTCAGCCGGCCCTCTCCGCGGCATCATCCCAGACCTCGCCCTGGCCTCCCCACACCCTCACCCCGGCCTCACCACGCCCTCACCCCAGCCTCACACCAGTTTCAACCCGCCCTCACCCCGGTATCTCCTGCCTCAACCCGGCCTCACCCCGGCCTCACCCCGGGCCTTACCCAGAGCTCTCCCCGGCCTCACCCCGGCCTCACCCCGGCCTCTCCCCCGGCCTCTCACCCGGCCTCTCACCCGGCCTCACCTGGATCTACCCATGCCTCACCCTGCCCTTACACCGGCCTCAACCGGCCTCACCCGTCCTCACCCCGGCCGTACCCCGTCCTCCCCTCGGTCTCACCTCCAGTCTCACCCACGGCCTTACCCGGCCTCACCCGGGCCTCACCCTGACCTCACCTCGGCCTTTCCCCCCGGCCTCACCCCGTGCTTACCCTTACCTCACCCTGGCCTCAACCCAGCCTCAACCCAGCCTCTCCCCCGGTCTCCGCTGCTCCTCCCCTCAGCTCCTCATGTCTCCCTACGTCTGCCAATCTCTCCGGGGCTCTGTCCGCTCAGATAACCTAACCTCACCCATATAGACGGACGGCTCCGGCCTTCCCTGCCCGCGTAATTTCATGCGTTGAACATGAGGCTATCATAGCTTACTGCCATCCTACCAAACTAGACCGGAAGTGGCCCTTCAAAACCGGAACCCTTATGTGCACTCTATCTCCTACCCGACCCAATCCAATCTATTGCAGCGCCACCCTCCTAAATACCTGCTGGCTATCCTGCATTTCGACCATCCCAATCAACGGATCTCCTCGGACAAGTCCAGCCTACCTAATTTCATTCAAATATACAATTTTACATGAGCAGGCTTTTTTGAGTAACTGTTGGTTACCTTAGGCTGTGTCAGAAAGAAAGGAAATATTCACGACCTAGGCATATTCGAGTGGCTGGCGTGGTTTCAAATAGGCCGACACTAAATGCCTAGTCCCGCTTTCTCATCTCGCCCATCCTTGAGAACATCATGGTCTGTTGCCCCACCCCCGCATTTACTGAGAAAAGTTGCTATTTTATACGGAATTATATTCGTGTGAGGTCATATTATAATAGTATAATTACGTCGAGCAGAAAACAGTTTTGGTTAAAGCCAATTCATGCGTGTGCAGTGAAGACCCTCCCGAATCACCCTCCCTACCCTCCCTTCTCTCACACCATCCACACAACCCTTTCAATATTCCCGCTCCAGCCTCCTTCCCTAGTCCGCGTCCTAACCCCGCTTTCCACCCACCCTCCCCCACTCTCCCTCTCGCCCTCCTCCCCACCCTCCTTCCATCCATCCCTCTCCACAAATCCTCCACAAACCCCCTCCATACACCCTCCCCACCCTCTCCCCACCATCCCTCTCCACAAACCCACCACACACACCTTGCCCACACCATCCCCAGCCTCCCCTCCACCGTCCCCGACATCTTACCCACACCCCATCCCACACACCCTCCACACACACACACACCTCCACACACCCTCTACATACAGCCTCTACGCAGATCCTCCCCACACACCACCTCTGCGTTCTTGTCTTGGCCCCCGTCCAACGTGTCCTAGTTCTGTAGCCTGCACACACCCCAACCTCTGGCTGAAGCCTCCTTCCTAGCCCACCCACATTAACCCAGCAATTTGCGTGTCCGCTCCTGTGCAATTAGAGTGCCCCTAGCGGGAGGCGCGCGCGCATTCGTCGACTGCAGCGCCACCTGTCCACCTATGTGCAGGTCCTGCTCTCGCATTGTCTCGGCCGCGACGAGACCCGGATGAGACTTGAGCGCTTATGACTGGCACGTGACTGTGAGCAACCAACCAGGCTGCTTTCTACTCTATCTGTGGTATTCCTCTCTCTGTTCTTGTTTGTGGCATGGCTGTACCAGCCGACGTCTTACTTCTCTATGTGATGCGATGTGATGCCAGGTGACCGAAAAAACATTTTAAATGGAGCATGCGCAGTAAGCAACTACCCACAACAATAGTTCTTACCACTGCCATCAGAGGGCAGTTTAGTGCTGGAAATCTACTCGGAGAGCTTTTTACACAAAGCATGTTGTACAGTGAGCCACTACCGATAAGCTTAGTTCTTGCCACTGCCATCAGAGGGCGAGATGATATTGGAAATCAACTATGAGACTTTTCCCACAGAGCATGCCGTGCAGGGAACTTTTTCCATTAAGCTTAATTCTTGCCACTGCTACCAGAGGGCGGGATGGTATTATAAATCCACTATTCCCAGCGGTGGTCCAAATATGACTATTCCACGGTGAGCTTACTACATTCAAAATCAGGTTTTCTAATTCCATCAGAGGGCGAGTTGGTGCTGGAAATCCTAGGTAATACCTTTTCCAAAGTGCATGCTGCACAGTGCGCTGCTACCTTCAAACTCATTTTTTTCCATTTCCATCAGAGGGGAGCATGGCGGTGGAAATGCTCCCTTTCCCACAGAGCGTAGAACGCAATAATGAGCTACCCACATTAGTTCTCCCACTGCTGCTAGAGGGCGTGTTGGTGACATAAATCGTCTCCACTCGGGTCACATATTAGCGGTTGCTGCGAGATGGCATATTACGTCTATATTGTACAGCTCTGCGCAGCAGGTTGCCATAGATACTGTGACATTCCTGAGGTACCAGGAGAACTCAGAATCGCCATATTCCCATGGTCACTGCTCACTCATGTGCTGAAGCTAAGATTCTGTATACGCGGTATGCGGTATGCAAATGCAACAAAAAATGGAAGAGCATGTAAACGCATGGTGGTGCTTCCATATGTCTGATTGTGAATGTGAATGTGAATGTGAATGCAAATGTGAATGCAAATGCGACTGCATGTACGACAAAGTAGATCGCTCAATGGACCGATGAGTGCGAATGCATTTTGGTTGTATACCGCATACCGCCTACTGCATACCGCGGATATGGAATCTTAGCTTAAGGTGGAGTGAGCATTGCGGGAAGAATGACGATAAGATACTGATCCTACTGTTAAAGCATTTATCAGCTTCCCTGACATATAGACAGAGCTTGGGAATCATGTTATTGTAGTAATGTTCTGGCGATAGCTGACCTTGGCATTGCTTCAGGTATTGACCTTGGCATTGCTTCCGGTATCAGGTAGAAGGTCATGTAAAATCCTCACCTCCTCACCACCCAGTCCCCCCCGCACCCCCCCCCCCCGCACCCCCACCCCCATCACACCACCGGCATCTCCCTCCGCAATGTCCATGGTTTGGCGGATGGGGAGGCTGGGGGGTGGGGGGGCGGGGACTCAAATTGCAACACAGTGCAATATGTGTGAAACACGATACAAGCACGTTCTCGCCATTATTAGCGACATGGAAGTGTTGCGGCACCCGGGTATGTCGAGTGGGCATGGCGCACAACTCCCCGCACGTGTAGGCTTGGTTTCCTCCCTGCCCTATTCAAAACTGAAGACTTAAGGGCGCATTCCATATACGCGTAATGCGTAATGCGAATGCAAATGCGACAAAAAATCTAAATGCCTTGAAACCTATGAGCTACATTCCATACATGCGTAATGCGTAATGTGAATGCGAATGCGAAAGAAATCCATTATCCTGATCGCTCCATGTAGTGATCGGTGCGTAATGCATAATGCGTAAAAGTGGTGCGAATAGAGAAGCATCAGTCACATTTGTCCATTGATATAAGGCTGGAGGAGGTGACTGATAATTACGGACAGCCGGGACAAGGTGGTGCGAACAGAAAAGCATCAGTTGCATTTGTCCATTGATATAAGGCTGGAGGAGGCGACTGATAATTACGGTCTTCATGAGAAATATGAAGAATGGGACGGTGCAAACATGTAGGTTTATGCGGCGGACCTGTTAGGAAGCAGTCTTCATGAGAAATATGAAGGATGGGATGGTGCAAACATGGCTCAGTTTAGCTTGCTTTGAGGGATGTTAGGACCGTCCCAAATATGAAGACTGCTTCCTAACAGGTCCGCCGCATAAACCTACATGTTTGCACCGTCCCATTCTTCATATTTCTCATTGAAGACTGCTTCCTGACAGGTCCGCCGCATAAACCTACATGTTTGCACCATCCCATTCTTCATATTTCTCATGAAGACTGCTTCCTAACAGGTCCGCCGCATAAACCTACATGTTTGCACCGTCCCATTCTTCATATTTCTCATTTCTGTGTTTCTGTGTGTGTCTGTGTGTGTACTTTTTATATACTTCACTGCATAACGCATAACGCAATACGCATTACGCATATATGGAATGCTGGCATTCGCATAACGCATAATGCGTAACGCATAACGCATTACACATTACGCGTGTATGGAATGCAGCCTTTAACCGAACTACTACTCGTTTCATGGTCCGCACTATTGGGGTAGGGACTGGTCGGGATGGCCGAATTGGTAAGAGCACTGACCGGCTTCCTATTTGGGCAGTCGTAGGTTCGAACTCTGACCGAGTCAAACCAACGACTTGCAAAATTGATACTTTTCACTACCTAGGCTACCGCTTGGCATTACTAGGATAGTACAAGGATTGGTTGGCTCAGTGTCAGGATAATGTGGTGCTAGTGACCCAGACTTCCAGTGGGCAGCACAGCTAAGTCACCATGAGTGCGCACTGTCACAAGTTGGCACCTGTCCAGGTATGTTGCTAGGACATAAACGACAATGAAGATACAAGCTAAGCTATGAGCGGATAATGATTGGTCTGGTCAGTGTGGTGATACCTTACTGAGTAGGATACCATCGGTTCAAGGCGCCAGTTGTATGGTATCCCAGTGCTGCAGCATTATAAATTCCTAATGTGATAATTCAATACCCTTCCTGCTATTGTTTGTCTAAGGCTTTGGATGTAAACCATGACCTCTGACTTTCGCTGTGTTAGTAAAACATCTTCCGTGCGACCTTTCTATAGCCTCCCCGTGTCTCCATCCCCAACACAGACAACGTCGTGTCCCAATACGCACAACATACTGCTCCTAAATCCGTCTATGTCCACCTGCTCTGTCCAATAAACTATTATTATCTTCCCTTATACAGGTTGGAAAGCTATCGTTAAATCCTCTTCCACCCATGCGCTTATATATTTATATTAAATATATATTTATATATATATATGTACTTATATATATTATATACATATATATATAAGGATATACATATAAAGTTCAGGTGAAAACCCCTGTAAGCGCTAATCCAAAAATTTAATTGAAACAAAATATTATTATCCTAGGTTAATTCTAATTCACACTAATTCCACTTTTTCTTGTGCCGAAATGGTTATGGAACAATGAACAAAATATATGAATGTAAAATATTAACATTTTCATGTTTTTACTCCAATGTTTATCTCAATTTTTTGATTGCTGTTCACGGTTTTTTTCGCCTGAACTCCTCCTATATATATTTTTTTCTTTGTTAGATTCGTCGATTAATAGAGTTAAATTTGAATGGCTGATAATTGGGCTTCCCAATTCTCCTGCTTGTTTCCCTTTCTTACTAAAGCCACGCTGCAAACTAATTGGTGACAAGTCTGCAATTTGATGTCATTGATTTGACTTGGCCCGGATTCGAGCCCACATCCTGCCGCGTGGAGAGCGAGCAGTGAACAGATCCCGTTCGATATATGACCTAGTGTGTATTCATTTCTGTGGATGATAAACCCTATCTTTCAGATCAGGAAACGAGTCCTTTCCTGCCTCTGGCCTGCATGTCCGGCCACACACATTAGTGTGCCTTCCTACTCTTCAGACCGCAGTTATCAATTCACTTTTAAATCACACCTATCACATCTATGTTTAGCTCCAGTCAAATAAAACAACAAATAGTAAATTCCACCTTTCCCCACAAATTTCTTTGTGTTTTAAAAAACTAATTTGGAAATATAACCCGGCCTAATATGGTGTAATTTTATCACGTTTTATTTTAAATCTAAGACTCTCATCCGATCCTATCCGATTAAAAGAAACTATGCTGTCAATCTCACACACCACCTCCACTGCCTCAGTCACCGGGATATTGTTAAATCCCGTACCCCTTCGTCCCCCCACCCCGACTGTCTCAGTGCCCTGGGATGGGGGTCTCTGTGGGGGGAGGTGATGGGCTGGGGCGGGCTGGGAGGGGGAGGTGCTGGGAGGGGGTGCTGACGCCGAGGTGCTGGGCCCCCGATTGGCTGATAATGCCATTCGCATCTGAATGACTCGGCTTGGTAACCATGTCAACCGAGAAGGCCGGCTAATGATGAGCTGCGGGCGATTAGACAAAGCTGCCCGCCGCGACCCCTGGTGTCGGGTAGCAGAAGCTGAGGTCCACTGTGAGCAGCATGTCTGGGAGAGCGGGTGAGGGATGGGGGGGGGGGGGACAGGGGAGGGAGAGCCGGAGGTGGGAGCGGAGGAAGGAAGTGGTGGGGAGGTCGTGAGGGAGGGGGGAGAGGGAGATGGAGGGGGAGCAGTGGAGGAGACGCAGGGGGAGAGTGGGGGATAAGGGGGAGCTGGAGCTGAGACCGAGGTGGGAGGGAAGAGGGGAGGGGAACGGGGGGATGGGGAGAGGGAGGGGGGGAGGAGAGCGGAAATGGAAGGGGAAGGACATGAAGGGGGCGGGGGAGGGATAGACTGAATGACAGACGAAGGGACAGATGGAAGGACAGACGAATGGACGGAAAGAAGGACAGAAGTAGGGAACAAATAAAGAAAAGTTGGGTGAGGTAGAAAAGGGGAGCTGGAGAGACGGAGAGAAAAGGAACGGACCGACGGTTGGGTGGGACTCCAATCGGTATCACTCCATTACCAGCTCATGTTAAACAATACTCCGCCTTCCCTTGCACTGGTTCCCTGACAGTCCACATGTGTAAAACCATCCACTGATTGGCCACGCTGCTGACAGTTAGGTTCAAGGGGGACAACCTTACAATGTCCTAAGGCTGACACCAAAGCTGCTGCTATCCTGCATAGTAAAGTCTTTGCTGACACCCCGTGATATGCTCAGACAGTCCAGAGGCACATACAATAAGTCACTGGAAATACCCACAGTCTGCCATTCAGTCAGCAGTATTGTTATTGTTAAACCACCGTGTCAAGCTGGACATGTGTTATACTTGAATAGCTTTCATACGGAAACACTATTGCCGGCATCTTATCAGTATTGACATAGGATGATGTTGATATGTTAATTCTATATAGCATGATACATTCTTTTTAATTAAAGTATGCACATGTGTTATCATCTGCATGCTTGCATTTACATATCAAGGGTGGTGGGTGGGAAATTACGAGTCTCCAGAGTCTTCCACAACTGTGGCTGTGGAAGGGGGGGGGGGGGTGCTGGATGCTGAGTGATGGGGCCGCTCGGCGTATCTTAAAGGTACACTAACATGACGGACTCAACGTGTCATGGGTACAATTATCATGATGGGATATTGATATTCATAGTTACTAGCAGGTTACAACTACCAGTTAGTTACGAGATGTATATTCACAGTTACTATTACATTACTAGATATTCTATTCATATTTACTAATATTTTACTTGATGGATAGGCATAGTTACTATTAAGTTACTATATGGACATTCATAGTGACTATTACATTACTAGATGGATATTCATAGTTAGAATTAAGGTACTAGATGAATATCCATAGTTACTACTAAAATAATGTATGGATATTCATATATGCTACAAGAACTAAGGGCTGAAAAGAAAATATTCAGAGGATTACAATAATTGACAATAAAACCCAATACATCCTTCCCTTCGTTGTCTTACGTTGTCACCTCGTCTCAGGCACCTGAGATTATAACACATTTATACTGATGGCGTTTCCTTTGCCCTCGTTTCAGGACAAGCTGAGTGTGACGTCACAGAGCACGTCGGGGCGGAACGGCCCCAAGTACTTCCTGCTGACGTTCGTGCTGTGCGGGTCGATAGCCGGCATCGTGCTGGCCGTGATCGCGCTGTACGTCGTCAAGAGACACGCCCGGTCCAAGCAGCGCCTCAAGGTGCTCGCAGCCAGCGGCGACGGGTGCGAGGCATCCAAAGACTACCAGGTGAGCCCTCCTTTCTATTCTATTTTCCACTTCTTTTTATTTAAAAAAAATTCTTTTATTTTTTAAATATAATTTATTAATTGAAATATTTGTTTTCGGTCAGCGTCTGAGCAGTGACCTGCAAATGAAGAATTTGTTAGGTTACGGAGATCATGCCTTTTGTCAGCACGAGATCACTGCTTATACAGGACAGTTTTTATGATTTCACACGAAGTTTTGGTTAGAAATAATTGTAAATTTCATATATTAGGAGCAGGATAATAGATTAAATGCACAACAGTGTCACTACCTAGACTGGCGCTTAGGATTAATAGTGTAATAGTCTGCACTGACCACATACACAAGGAACCACAAAGACAGGTACAGGTGGATAGGATGACGATACTCAGGGAACCTAGCACACTAGCTCGCAATACAAAAGATGTGGGTTCGAGTCCTGCTCTATGCGCAATATTTCCAATGTTATCAGCCCCACGACAATAGGACAGTATCAGGATAATGTGACATGGTGGGAGATTTGGTCATGGTGCCGGTGGCCTGCTCTCCCAGTGGGAGAGCGCTCTAAATCGGCCACGAGTGTGCACTGTCACAAGTCGGTACCCGTCCTGAGATGATTGCATATGTTGATAGAATGTAAAACAGCAATAAACAAACCTATAAAATTCCCGAATGCAGTTGTCGACAAAGTGTTCGATAGCCACTCAAAATTACTGAATACACACTCATGATACAGTCCTGGCGAAGCAGCATAAGGCCTGTTCAGGGAGCTGATGGTTGGACTGGGCAGGCACTCATGCAAATTGCAGGGGACGGTTCAAGGTGAAGGCCGCATGGGGAGGCTGTAACCATGGTGTCAGACATGACACGAATGAACAGCAAACACCGGGCTCGTCACAGGATGTGACAACTGCTAGAGTTCATAGCCCGCCTGTACCGCATCCTACCTTTCACCACATCTTTTTGTCATATTTCTGATTGTTGTTTTGTTACATTAATTTTGTTTATTAAGCAGGGGAAATATCAATGGTGGATAATTGGGCTTCAACATTTTGCCAAGCACCAGACTAGGTGTTTGTTTGTTGGGGATTTTACATGGTGCTCATATTTAAGATCATATCAGGATGGGTACCCACTTGTGACAGTGTGCATACATGGTGACCTTATAGTGCTGCCCCATTGGGAGACCAGGCCGCCGGCACCATGCTATGATTTCTCACTCAGCCACGTTATCCCGCTACTGAGCAACCAGCCTATGCCCTATCCTAGTACTGCTGAGCGCCAGGCTAGGTAGCAACACTTATCAATTTTGTAAGTCATTGACTTGACTCAGCGGGGATTCTAACACTTGACCTTCCACACAGGGAAGCCTGCGCTATATTCGATTCGATCGCAACGTGCAAATATCCACCAAACTAGGTAGCGACATGTATAAATGATTACAAGTCATGGCTTTGACTTGGCTGCGGGATCTGCCGCATAGGATAAACTTGCTCACCTGATTCCGCCATGCCATCTGATTCCACTTATTTTAGAATAAACCATGGGAATATCGGCGTGATTAATATTAGGAAATCGAGATTATTAGGTTCACTAGTAGTTGTTGAATAACAATGACAACGAATTGTCACAACAGGGTAATAACTAGAAAAATACTGTATTTATCAACTTTCTGCTGGATCCTGGATCCTGAAATAACCACGGTTGGAACACCAGTACCTCTGGGCTCTGACAATGTCAGTTCAAATGAGCAAAACACATACATATCTATATATATATTATATATACAAGCTTTATACCTAGGGAACATCATTTATATTCATGATTAGCCTGCCGTATTTAAAACATGGTTTTGCTAGTACGGTCCTTCACCATTGTTGTTTCTGTAACAAATACCACACAACACATACGTCACAACCGTTGCTAATGACCTGAGCTCTTAGATACTCGTGAGGTGAGTTCCGAGAAGTGTTCGCTGGTACTTGTCATGTTGCTCACCTACTCACCCTCCCGGTCCCGCTGCTTCCCGCAGGACCTGTGTCGGCAGCGTATGCAGAGTAAGTCGTCGGTCAAGTCCGAGGTCACCCACCAGGGTGGCGCCACCCGCGTGAGCAGTGTGGCGTCCGAGTCGGCGGTCAGGTCGCCGTCATCACGGAGCAGCACGTCGTCATGGTAGGTGGCAGCACCAACACAGCATTAGCAACGGGGAGGGGGTGCCGGCGGGGTAGTGGCGGGGTGGAGACAGGGTTGAGGGGGGAGAGGGGGGGGGGGGGAAGGGATGAGGGTGGTGGGAAGGTGGAGTGGAGGAGAAAAGTATGTGAGAGAAAGGGGAGCCGAAAGGAGGCGAATCGGCTCGAAGGGAGGGGAAGGAGGGAAGGAAATGTGAGGAGGAGGAGGAGGAGGAGGAGAAGGAAAGGGAAAGGGGAAGGAGATGAGGCAGAAAGGGAAGGGTGGAAGGAGAGGAGGCAGATAAGGGAAGGGGGAAGGAGAGGAGGCAGAAAGGAGGCGTGTGAAAGGAGAGCAAGGGAGAGGAGAGGAATAGGCAGAGAAGTGACAGAAGGTCAGGGCCGAAGAATGGAGAGGTGGGGAGGGGACGGGGGGGAGGGGGGTGGAAGGAAGGAAGGGAACTAAAAGCGGCGGAGGGGAGGGAGGGTAGAGCCGTAGTGGGCGGGGGGGGGGGCTAGAGCAGTGTGCAAGAGAAGGGTGATAGTACTGGCCTCCTCAGGTGAAATGTCACAGACAAAAGTAAGCATGAGAAAAGGCTTTACATCCGGGCGCCTAGGTAGACATTATGTTTCCTTTTTTTAATATGTTCTGTATATAAATCTTCATAATTTCTCAACAAAATATTCATTTTCTAGAAATGCCATCTGTCTTGCGCATAGAACTACTACTAATACTATTAATAACATGAGATACATGGTGTAATGTTCTTGGACAAATCAGTCCCAGGTATTGAGTTGACGGATTGTGCTACTTTCCTTGGGAATTTATATTGCATAGAACTGCTTCTTTATAACCCTTCTCTAATTAGGGATCAATGAGTTGAACATCTTGTTAGGAAAACCTTTTCAACTATGTGAGCAGTATCAGACCTAGGCGCTTGTTACAACTGAGGCGGGTCAATACGGGTAACAGGCTGCAATCGTCACAGCTTTACCTCAAATGCTTAACCTTGAATGGGCCTTAAATCAATTCCAACAAACAGCTTTTTTCAAGATATACACATCAGGAATATTCATATTAGTTCCTGATTATTGTGAATAAGTCAAATTGTGTTGGTGATGCTACTGACCCTGTTGTCAAACTCTTAGGAATATTCCTGAATTGCAGACTTGGGAATTTTAGTCCCGCTCTAGGTAACAATGTGTCGGTTCTTTTGCAGAAAACCTCCCATGACAATAATATT
The DNA here is from genome assembly GCA_030323885.1 of Branchipolynoe longqiensis. Taxonomy (NCBI): domain Eukaryota; kingdom Metazoa; phylum Annelida; class Polychaeta; order Phyllodocida; family Polynoidae; genus Branchipolynoe; species Branchipolynoe longqiensis. Next base: position 63,398,358 of record CM059196.1, on the reverse strand, counting down.
TCCTAATGCAGGGCATCCTGCAGGGCGTTGGTGCGGTTGTTGCTTTATAACTTGGAAGTACAAACTGTTGATAAATCACGTGACTACTAATGTAGGAATACCAAGGATTACTTACTAAAATAACAATTACTGGTACCAGGTAATGATAATGTATTGAGTAATGTATGACTTGGGGGAACAAGCTGTTGAGGAGATTTTAGGGAAAAGTGATTACTAATTTAGGAGCATTATGGATGACTTACTAAAATAGGAATTACCAGGACAAGCTGATAATAACGTACAGAGTAAAACAATTTAAGTACAAACTTTAAAATAGTTAAACTTAAACAAATTAACTGTAACCTCTTATCACACATTTACTATCAGAAGTCATTACCCTTACTGACATAACCTCGCGCATTAGTATTAGCTAATACATCACGTAACATCAACACTCACTAGCACTCTCCAGATGCACCGCAAAAGGGTGCTGAGTCATCGGTCACGTGGCCATGTACATCACGTGTTTACTACATATGGTAATCAATACATGTGTGATGCCACCTGGTGAGCACACCTGTACATGATAGACTCTAGGCAGGAAAGGCGGTTTTGCCTTTCGATTTCTTAGCGAAAAGACAGTGTGTTTTGTCCATGAAATAAAGAACAAACTCATCCACTTACCCCGAAAAAGACCACCATTTTTACCATTGCCCCAATATATAATATATATACATGCTAAATGTATGTACATGTATCTAGATATACCCTGGAAGCTCGTTTTAATGGATCTGCATCCAAGGCAATGATGTCCTGATTTTGTGAGTGTCCTCTCCTTAGAGGGACAATCAAACTAAAATAATGTGTACATTGAACAAGGCTACAGAGGTCGACTAAGACGGGGAATATTGTACATAGATTTATATATAGGGTGTTTTACTATTAATACCATGCTAACTAGTTTGCTATATGGATTGTTTCCTGCAAGGAAATAGTCTACATGCCGGTCCCTTAACAAATATAGCAATAGTCGTTGAACTCTCCATCAAACTAACCCTGGGTGCCGAATAAAGAAGGAGAGTTAGATTAAACAATCGACACAATGATCAGACTAATCACCGGTCTCCTCAACATGGGGACACATAAAGAGACTTGTACATAATCGGGACTTGTCAATGCCTGACCTTCACGCGGTCGCCTGGAAACCGGACACGACTTCCTGTACCTCACACATGTGCGCATGTCTTAGCAGCCGCTGCATTATTCATGACGTCACTTCCGCGTCCTCCTAATTTGCATAGAACTGCACATGGGGAAAGCGCGCCGTTGGTGGGGTGAGGGTTGGTGGTTGAGCTGTGGTGAGGGTTGGTGGTTGAGCTGTGGTGAGGGTTGGGGGTTGAGCTGTGGTGAGGGTTGGGGGTTGAGCTATGGTGAGGGTTGGGGGTTGAGCTGTGGTGAGGACTGGGGTTGAGGGTCGGGGGTGTTTGATTTTACCTACTGAGCGGAATGGTCGAGATCATGTTACTAAGGTCGGAGTCACCTGATCAAAACCATAATGTTACCCTTGAGGAGACTAAGCATTACAATATATATATATATATATATATAATTGTATATATATACTCTGTATATATATCTGTGATTTTGTTGGATGAATGCGTGGGATCGCGGGGGTAAGTGAGGGCAGTGCATTGTGGGTTGGACCGAGGGTTGTTGGTGAGCAGCTAGGACTACAGCCCTCGGCCTTTGTGTTCGACTGACACAGCTAGACTTTTGTCCTCCCCCACCCCTACCCCACCGACACCCCCACCCGTAAACATCCCGCCACCCGACCTGCTTCCCACCAGGCGCCGCCACCGTTGTTCACTTCCGGCCACTCCCCTATTACTCTCTGCTTCCCTCGTCCCCTCCTCTCCTCTCCCTCCTCCCTCCACCCTTCCATCCGTTCAGCCCCCTACCCTCCTCCGAGCCTCTCTTTTCCCCTCCTCCTCTCAACAGTCCGACCCTCCTCCCATCCTGCATTCCTCCCTTTCACCCTACTCCCATGCTCTCCTCCTCCCCTCCTGCCCTCCTCCCCTCCTCCCCACCTCACCTCCTCCTCTCCTCCCCTCCTCCTCTCCTCCCCTCCTCCTCTCCTCCCCTCCTCCCACCCCCGTTCCTTCCCTCCTCCTACCTCCCATCCTCCCTCCTCCCCTCCTCCCCTCCTCCCCTCCTCCCACCTCCCCATCTCCCTCCTCCCTCCTCCCCTCCCCCCCCTCCTCCCTCTCTCCCTTCCTCCCCTCCTCCCTCCTCCCTCCTCCCCTCCTCCCTCCCCCCCTCCCCTCCTCCTTCCCCTCCTCCCTCCTCCCCCTCCCCCTCCTCCCTCCTCCCCCCTCCTCCCTCCTCTCTCCTCCTCCCCCCTCCTCCCTCCTCCCTCCTCCCTCCTCCCTCCTCCTCTTCTCTCCTCCCCTCTCCCTCCTCCCCCCCTCCCCTCCTCCCTCCCCCTCTCCTCTCCCTCCCCCTCCCTCCTCCCCTCCTCCCCTCCCCCTCCTCCCTCCTCCCCTCCTCCCTCCCTCCTCCCCCCTCCCCTCCCCCTCCCTCCTCCCCCTCCTCCCTCCTCCCTTCCTCCTCCTCCCTCCTCCCCCCTCCTCCCTCCTCCCCCTCCCCTCCTCTCCCTCCCTTCCCTCCCCTCTCCCATCCTCCCTCCTCCCTCCCCCTCCTCCCCTCCTCCCCTCCTCCCTCCTCCCTCCTCCTTTGTCCGCTCCTTCCCTCCTCCCTTCCTCCCCTCCTCCCACTTCCTATCCTGCCCTCCTCCCCTCCTCCCCTCCCCCCCTCCACCATCCTCCACTCCCTTGCCCTGCCCTTCCTGTACTCATCGACACATCCAGTCGGGATGTCTACATCCTGGGATGCGGGTGCGGGGGGCGGGGGCGGGGTTGCGGGGAGCTGGCTGGTTAGGAGTTGTGGAGACTGGCTGCGTGGGCAGAGAGGAAGGTTGTGGTGTGGGTCTGGATCGAGGGGTGAGGGGGTGGTGGTGTGGGAGGGCTTGGGACGAGAACAGGAAGGCGGTAGAAGCGAAGATAGGGATTGGGGGGAGGGCAGGAGAGTGGAGGGTGGCGGAGGACGGAGAGGGTGGGGACGGCGAGAAATAGTGGGAAGGCGACAAGGGTGAGGAGGGAAGGAACGGGAGGAAATGGGAGGGAAGGGGAAGTCGTCAAGAATGGGAAACAGTGAGGGCGGTGGAGGGAGGACAGGAGTGTGGGTTGGTGTTGAAGGATCTGTGAGTAGTGGGATTATGTGCGAGATAGTTCACGGTGGAGGTAGTGGTTCCTTAACAATTAGCTATCCGTCCAGCAAATGACAACCTTGAACTGTATTGGTACATTGTGTGTTCACTAGAAAGCAAGTGTTGATGAGCAAGTGTCCGGACGTGTTTACCAAAAGGCAATAGAACTGCGAGTGAAATGATTCTCAGGTGAGCTAGCTTATTGTCATGACGACAGGTGCGCAGTCACTTTCTAATGCCATGAGCACTCTGTGCTCTCTCTCATTGGCAAGCAGGAACAGTCATGCGTACGGGCTCTCCCGTGTGCATTGTTAATCCGGAGTTGTTTACTAACACCTGACCCTTAACCAAAACACCTCCTTTGTCCGATATTTTTTTAATTACCCAAAGGACGAAGGCTTTTATATTTAATCCCAGCCGGCTGCTACTAGGACGACGACCCCTCCCCCCCCCCCCCCCATCCGTCATCGGCTGAGGCTGGTGGTGAGGGGAGAGGCCGGCATGCTGGTGAGGAAGGGGTGAGATGAGGAGGTGAAGGGTGGAGTTGGGAGGGAAGAGGCTTGGTCGATGGGGAGTAGAATGGTGAAGTTTGGGGGAAGGTGGGGAGTTGAGAGGTGAAGAGTTTCAGAGACTTGATGGTGAGTGTGAGGAGGGAAGGAATTGAGCGGGTGGAGCTGGGACGGATTGTGGAGGTGTGGAGGTGAAGGGAAGGACCCAGAAGGGTGGTGGTAATAGTGGGGACGTGGTAGTGGAGGGGAAGGAGGCGTGGTGATGGTGAGGAGGTGGGGAGATGAGAGGAAGGGATGGTAGGGAAGATGATGGTGGTGGTTAGGTGAGGATAGACTGGGTGGGGAGAGATGGTGAAGGTACGGCGGGGTACAGAGAGGCTGGGAAGGGTGTAAAGGTGTTGGGGTGGTGCGGAGGTGGTGCTGGGAGGCTGAGAATGATAGTGGTGATGGTGGGCATGGGGGTTCTGATCGGGGCAGGGTGAAACGGTGGGGAGCGTAGTTAATAGTGGTGATAATGGTAGATGGGAGGCGGCTGGAGGGAGGCAGTGTGAGAGAGTGGGAAGCGGACTGAGGGTGTTGGCGAGGTTTTGAGGTGGTGTTGGGGGGTTGGGTATAATGATGTTGATGATAGTGGTGATGGTGGTAGAAGCGGGGGTGGGGGGGAAGTGGTAGAGGGTGGGGAGAGGAGTGAGGGTGTTGGGGAAGTGCAGAGCTGGTGCTGGGTGGCTGGTAAGGAGGTTGTTGATAGTGGTGATGGTGTTGGATGAGGGGGTTGGTGGGGGGGGGGGGCAGAATGAGAGAGTGAGGAGGGTGGTGATGATGGTAGAAGCTGGGGAGGGGTGCTAGTGGTGGTGCAGAGTGATAGCGAGAAGGTGACGCTACTGCAGGGGGAGGGGGCGGCATGTGGCGACACTGTAATCCCAGGGGCTGAGACGGGATCAGGAAAGAAGCCTTAGTGAGGCCAAATCACTTCCTGGCACTGCCTTCTACTGGGGCTCGAATGGACCTGACTCAGACCTGTGTACATCCGCCCGCCCCTCGTGATTTCTTTTTGGAGGTAGACAATTATACCTTTCGCAACACATGCGCACCACATTAGTTCTTGCCACTGCCATCTGAGGGCAGGTTCATGGTGGAGATCGTCTCTGAGACCTTTTCCACAAAGCATGCTGCACAGTTAGCTACTACCCACAACAATAGTTCTTACGACTGCCATCAGAGCGCTGGTTGCTGGTGAAAATCCTCCATAATACCTTTTCCCCAGAGTAGATTGCACAGTTATATACAACACATATCACTTTAGTTATTTTCCCTGCCATCAGAAGGCAGATTGCTGATGCAAATCCTCTATTCACAGACAAGGCTACACAGTGAGCTGCTACCTAAAAGGTAGTTCTTAGCACTGCCGTGAGAGGGCGGGTTCGTGGTAGAAATAGTCTATTGTTGGTTCATGTGCGACTATTTATGTCACAGCTACTGTATATTGTATTTTACCGGAGTTTTTTCTCCTTCATAATTATTACACAAAATGAACAACTGATTGGATGCTCATATTTTTAAAACACCTTTGCATCTCAAATATCCGCTCGGACACGTCTGTTTGGTGCTGTTATAAATGGGATCAGTCTTGGCTATGAACACCTTCGGTAGCCGGCGGAAAATCGATTTTCTGTATATGAACAGCATTGATATTCATGGTCAGGTTCTTGAAGAATTTGTGCTAATGGGTGAGGAGTTGAGTTAGCAGTCATCACCGTCCACTCCCTGTGGGCCGCCCTACTGGGCTCCACCCACACACCTCCCGCTTCGCACACCACCATCGCGCCCACACAAACAACCACACAAACTCACTCACAGACATGAGCACCCCCACATATCCGCACACTCACAACCACGCGCACACACTCATACCCTCAAGGTCACACCTGTATTTCCAAACCCACACACCCAAACCCCCACATCCAAACCCACACACTAGCTCACATTCACACCCGAACATCAACACCCACTCCCACCCCCACAATCCCTCACACACCGTTGCTCACACCAACACACCCATCTGCATTCCAACACACACACACCTTCCCCGGTATTCTCCCACCGACTTCTACAAAACCCTCGCACACAACCTTTAACTATGCTGGTTACAAATATTATAAAAGTACCAGTCTTTGTCACTGCTAAACTGACTAAAATTACTCGCTTTGCATTAAAGGTAAAAATCATATCCAATTTTGGGAGATATTTTATGGGACATTTTGGTAATTTGCGTGAAGTGGATGTGGTGATTTTTATCAGAAAATTAATCTGAACAAATTCGTTAAAAAACTATCACTTGAACCTCTCACTTGTCACATAGTCGTCGCCTTCCCCTCTCCCCCGTCTCCCCATTTCCCCTCTCCTCTTCCACCCCTCTCCCCTTCTCCTTCTCTCCGCCTCACCCGCGCTCTCTCTCTCCGCCTGTCTCACCACCTTTTCTGTCTCCTTCTCGCCGTCTCCCCTCCTGTTTCACTTCTTCCCCTTCCCTCTCTTTCCCTCTGGTCTTCTTCCCTGCTTCCCATCTCCCTTCTCCCTTTCTCACATCTCCCCTCTCCCTTTCGCCCATCTCCAAGCCATCACCACCATCTCTCAGCCCACTTAACACAAATCCACTGATCCCGATTGCTTCCCGCTTGCCTCTTGTGTTTGTTTTCAACATTCGGCGCAGGAATTCGGCGCGCCGAGCTCGGCACTACGATGGTCTGTCGGGTTCATGAAAATAGATGCGGCAATTATCACCAGTCAAAGTGGCCGTTGGTGGCGCCGCTAGCGCTTGCTCGGACGTTGTTTAACGATGATCGATGTAGACATCAAATTGTGGATGTATTACCATGGGAAAGACAGCCTCTTGGGAACGGGACGGTTGTCTATGACCAATGCATAATACATGTACTGGCACCCTAGACAGGTCTAGCACACCGGGCACAGCTTAGCGTATGGAAGTACACACACTACAGCTGAGATTCCATTCACACATAAAGTTATTGGTAATAACCTTTCTTACACCGCATGTGTAGTGGTCTGTTAGAAAGGCAATACAAACAGCTACCAAACTTACAGCATGTTCACCCTGTTACTCCACATCTACGACCATCAGAACTACCCGTTGATGTGTAGTTACACTAAGCATCCCATCGTGTGGCTGATTTCCACCACACCATTGGCAATTCAAAATTAAGCATGTACATTACTCTTCACCTCTCATCATATGCTCTTTCCCTAGTTTATTCCTTCTTAAAATAATGTATGGAAATCAGTACTAGTATATATGGCCAGTGCCATGGCAAATGCCATGCCCAGTGTCATAGCCAATCTCATGGCCAGTGCTATGGCCAGTGCCATGACCAGTGTCGTGGCCATTGCCATAGCCAGTACCATGGCTAGTGCCATGGCCAGTTCAATGGCCAGTTTTCAAATGTGTTACTTTAAAGAATAAAACTGCTTACAACAATAAACTCTCTCTTTAACAAAAATATGGTTTTGGAGTAAAGGAGTCATTTTCAAAGTGAGAGTACCCTTGACATGAGCATCTCAAGACATCCGAAAAGCTCGAGCCCTTAACCGTCACCTAACAGCGTCACGTCAGCTCTACACAGTAAAGAGTTTAATTGAAGATGGAGGAGTATTGCCTTCATAGGTGTGTTAAAAGTGGCAGTAAGATGACCAACACAGCGTTACTTACTCACAATTATCATGCTCAAATGTCAATAATAATTTGTATTGCTCAAATCAGCCTATTGTCGGGGAGGCAAATAGTGCAAATCCCGTGGGTCACTGTGCCTGTGCTCAAGCTGTGGCAATTAGACTCATTGAGCACTAATGGCACTGTTCATTTGTTAGTGTGACATATGCCATGGCATACTTAGATACTTCGGAAGTGGTGCGAATCGTACCATCACATGAGTAAATGTAAAGCCTTTTGGCTCTGCCTCATTACCTATGTAATCAAAACCCTATAAACATTCAAAACCAATTAAGATTTGCGGGTTCAGCAACCTTCCCTACTGACGCTATTTACTGGCAGGGGTACATCAAACCATGAGTTGTTTACTTTACTAAATATCGTAATGCTCCTCACCAAGCTGATTGAATAGAAATGCATTTGATTCTTGACTAGCAGCATATGTCGACGATGCCCTTGTCCTGTACCCTGGAACCTAGGTATAGCCCCTCCTCTCTCCCGGGCCACTTTGATGCTTTTTCGCTGCTTTGACTGACGTCACAAACTGCGGAAATCTCAGCTCTAAGCCACTAGTTATGGATTGATCCTTCAGTGAGCACTCGAGCAGCTGCCCTATGGTTATTCATCGTCGGTTGGTGCTTGCTAACGGCTCGACTTCAGGTCTCACTAAAGATACCACCATTATCCCCGCTAACACTGAAGTCATATCGACAAGTCACCCCAGTGTAGCTCTGTTCACCGTCACAAGCACGTGGTCTCTCGAATCATGATTGCCTCGGAACACCAGTAAAGAAAAGCTGGATGCAAATGTTTCACAATTGTTATATTTTATTACTAATTTATTTTTTGCGAGAACAGTCGGTAGAAGTTGACCCGCACCGATCCGGGGAAATCCATGTCTGACCTTTCCGTGACCTTTCCGTGACCTTGGCGCGAGTAAAGGTCATGACGGGTAAAGTTCAGCGCGGGAAGGAGGTGTGACATGCGCAGACAGGGGATCATTGGGTGTCAGTTGGTCGCGGACACTGGAGGAGGGTGTGTGTGAGCCGGTCGGGCGTGGGGGTGGTGATGGAGGTGGGGGTTAGGGGTGGGGGCTGGTTAGTGAGGGGCAGGGGTCAGCATATGTAGGGGCGCAGCAGCAGGGCGAATGGACAGGGCTTCTTAACGCCTGCCGGATATAACAGCTGCATGACAGGATGTGTGTGTGTGGGGGGGGGGGGGGGAGGAAGGTGCTGGTAGGAGAGGAGGAGTTATACTTCTTCTGTTCTATTTTGTTGGTTAACTGTTTATTCTCCGAAATAGCTGTATATATATAATTTGTGTATACAAATATCACATTATATGCATATGTATATCTAGAGATATATACTATAGATAAAAACATCAGCACCACAATTTTGTCTTCCTGAAATAGCATGTGTTATCTAATGCATTATGCATATATTAACCAGGAATAATAGATTTAATGCACTATGTGTATGTTATCAAGGATCTATTCAAGTATATGTCTAAGTATTACACGATGCACATAGTTATGCCATTATGCTCTAGTTCTGTATTCTAGCACGGTGGCGCTGCTTGTATCCAGCCACTTCCCTGCATTAAGTAGTTGTCGCAAACATTGCCTACAGACGTCCGTACATTATATAAGTATGTATGGTAAAATATATTACATTAGTACTAGTTAATGCGAAATTATAGCTAGTTTAATTTAATTTTATGTAAATATGTCTATGTATATATTGCTAAATAACATACGCATCGCAGGGTGCAGAGTAGGTTATAATGACATTAAACTATTACTTGCAGCACTTTGTTGTCAAATTTAAATATATATAATGAACATATTACTAATACGGTAGTTTCTCCAAATTATCCCTCTAGGTGGCTCCAAGTGCTGGCAACTTGAGTCTTTCCCACTCATATTAGAAGGTGCTTCTATGGAATAAATACAGCTCTATATATATGTATTTAGTAAATTACTATATGCTACTTAATTAATTATGTGATTAAGAAAATAATGAGCACCTAGCTGAAATGTCATTACTTCTTTGCACTTTCCCTAGCTGACACCTGCCAACCGCTTGCCACGGGCCCATTTTTTTCCCTCTTACCAGGGAATACATATTTCACTTCCAGAGCCCTCGTCTTCTTGTCTTCTCCACGCGATATTGGCGGGAACTAATTACACAAACAGAACTGATAATTTCATCGGCAACAGGACACAATCTGTCAAGTGCTATTTAAGACAGTTAGAATGACATGCATTGTTAAGATCCCGGTCCTTGTCAATGAGCGAGTGGTTATTGTGAGGGCATGCCTTTCCTTTTGCTTTACCAGTAATGGTTGACTTTGACTAAGCCGACCTGCCGACATGACTGCCGATTACGTATGTCAGTGCCTGATTACATCCGGATAATGAAAAAAACAACCAACACACAACAATCCAACCAATCAAATCCCAGCAGTGAATCAGGTGTCACCGACCGTTAAGAATATGTTCCAGCACTGCTAGTCCTTACTGATTAGTGCCGGTTCTAAACTAACCCAGCTTTAATTCAGGGACTGTCGTGCTGGTTAAATTCGAGCATTGTACTACTCACCCTGACCTTGAGGCGCATGTTCATGTACTACTTCCTGTCTGATTGCCACACCGGAAAGAGTGGGTGCGTTTGAGTAGGCACTTTCTTATGGGGATGATTTGGGGGTTTTACCTTCTAGTAACATATAACCAGAGTATTCTGAGGACGGCTACTGACTTCCGCACGGAGGGCGTGTTAATGATTTCTCCCCGCTGGGATACCGGGCACCAACAACATGACCGCCATTATTCTAACACTGAGCCAACCAGTCATTGCCCTATCCTACCAATGCCGAGTGCCATGGTTGAATGGCTTCCAATGTGGGAGGTCGTGGGTTCGAACCGCATCCGAGTTAAACGAATGACACAAAGTCAAGACTTGTTGCTACCTACCATGGCTCTCGGCATTAATAGGATAGGGTAGGCACTGGCTTGCTCAGTATCAGAATAATGTGACTGAGTGGGATAGTTTGTCAGGGTGCTGACTGCCCAGGCCCTCGGGGTGTCCCCATTACAACGTTACCGTACGTGTGCACTGTTGCGAGACGTTTCTATCCTCATAGTACGCTAGGTCGTGATAGGATGTAATACCCCCACAACCCAAGGATGTGCCAGGTTAGTTAGCGATAAGTATCAATCATGTACTTATAAAACAAAACTGTTGCATCATTATCACTGCCAAGAACTAGTAGCTGAAAGTATAGAACCCCCCCCCCTCATGTTTACAATCCCCAAGTCGGTTAACTCTGGTCGGATTAACAATGGGAAGTTACCCGTCCTCATTGGCATTGATTTGCTGACCTAAATATAATTATTGGCAGGAATTTGTGAAGAGGCTTAAACACTATATGAAATAGGTGAATTTCGGTGATTTTGGGGACATTATTATTCTGTCTGGAGACGATAAGTGGATATATATGGCAGTTGTCATCTTCTGTACCCTAAGGCAGACGAATAGTAGACACAACTGGAAATGTATTCCCATAGGGAACCTTTATGGACAGGGCGATATAAAATGCATAGGAATTGAAATATAGGTGGAATATCGTCCACAAACACTCAGCAACATTGGTACAAACAAGCCCCAATGTTATATTAAGTTGTATAATCGAAACCAACATAATTTCATATAAGTATGCCTCTTTCAGAATTAAAACGAAAAGGTACCCCTCAGTATTTACTTGGGGTTTGGCATTTCGTGAGTCCAGAAACCGACATTTAGCAAATTACCAGCCCCCATTTCCTGCCACTTTGTCACACATTGTCGATTTGGGTGGAATTGCCGGGATTCCGAGGGTCGGGTCGACGCCTACACGTCATGCATCACACTACCAAGCAAAGTCTCATCAAAAGTTCGCACATCTTTTGTCTCTCACCATAATAATGTTAGTATAATATAAGCGCGGATATCTGATTGACATCACAGAAATCGACCACAGGGTCAAATATGCGCAGTGATATTTCCAGTGTAAATATCATTATTAATTAAATATAGATGTAAACATTTATTGATGAATCTGGATTCAAAGTAATTGATTTATTTTTTGTTTGGCCTGATTTTATTGGAGTTTGTTTTGTGGTGTTTCCTTGATGCTTCGCGTACCTGTCAATACCCTCAGCGTTGCGACAAGGTGGGCGGGGCGGTGAGGGTGTGAGGGAGTGAGAGAGTGAGGGAGTGAGGGAGTGAGGGAGTGAGGGGCAGGTGGGCGTGGTCAGTCATTATCGGCGGCCGTCACTAAAATGTGAATTTGTCTTGTTGGGCGGCGGTGGGCGGGGAGCTGTGTGCCTGCCAGGTGTGGGGTGATGGAAGGGCGCGGGCCGGCACGGGCTATTGGTGGTGGTGTGGGGGGAAGGGGGGGGGGCGGCTGGAACTAATTGATCGAAGGTTGCCCGGGAAAACACGGATCTGTCAGGCAGCGGACGAAGCAGACGCCAGCGGATGACGGAGAGAGGCGGTTATATGCCCTCTGTCAGATTCATGCGCGCAAGTAGTACCCGGGGAACAATGCGCGCCGGCACCGACTATAGCTGGGCTTGTCTGACCTAGACGCTGACAGGAACGGGGCCAGGGGCAGGGTCAGTGTCACAGCCAGGGTCACAGGGAAGGGCTGGGGCAAGGCCTAGGTTTCGGCGAGGCCTCCAGGTTTGGGACAGTGTGGGTCCCGGGAACAGGGGGGGGGTCAGGAGAGGAAGGGAGGGGGGGGGGTTATAGAGGGTGGAGATGGGAGTTGGGGTGAGATCGAGAGGGGGAGAGGGACAGAGGGAGGGGAAGTTGGTGTGGAAGGAAGAGGGAAACATCGGAGGGAGGGAAGAAATGGGAAGACGGGTGTAAGAGAGAGAAAAGGGATGGTACGGAGAGAAAGAGCGGAAGGGCAGAAGAGTACGGAAGGTGGAGAAAGGGGGAATGGGACATGGAGGGAAGGTGGAGAGAGGAGAATGGGAGGGGAATGGGAGAGGACGAAAGCGGAGCAAGAGGGGAGATGGGATGGAAAAGAAGGGGAGCGGAGGAGTGGTTTGGGAGGAGGGTGAAAGGGGAAGGAGAGTGGATGGAGGGAGAGGGTGGAGTGGGGAGGGAACGGGGAAAGGAGATGAGAGGGAACCGGCCGGGAAACAGCGGGAACAAGAAGATAAGCAGTGAATGGCAGGCGGAGAGAAGGAGGGGAATGGGACGGTGGGGAAGATGGAGAGGGGAAGCGCGGGGGAATGGGATCGGAGGGGGAGAAGGGGGTCGGGGGAAGCGGTGTGTGCAGGGGGGGGGGAGTCCTGATTGGTTGATGTTGAAGGTGTGATGGTGGAGGTTGGGTGGTGAAGGTTGGGTGGTGAAGGTGGTGAAGGTTGGGTGGTGAAGGTGGTGAAGGTTGGGTGGTGAAGGTGGTAGGTGGTGAGAAGATGTTGGGGTGAGGGTGGCGTAGCGGCGTAAATACGGCGTGAATGTGGAGTGAATGTCAGGTGAGGCCGGGGTAGTGGGCGGAGAGGATCGTGGGAGAGGGGTGTGCTATTGTATCGGTAAATCTATGGTTAACAATAGATTCATTGTTCCATCGATGTTCATGACACTGCTAAATTACCCTCAAATTACAAAAATGTTATTAGGCTAACGTGTGTGTGTATACAAATATATAAATATATATATATATATATATTACACTACTTATTCATTGTTATGCTATGAATCTAGCAATGCTATCTACAATTAATGTAATATACGTGTATATATGTTCTTTAGTATTAACCAGTTTGGGTTATGTTGGCAAGAAAGTGACGCAATATACATATAATATATATATATATTTATATATGGGGAAAAGACACCGTACGTATTAGAGTAAGAGGAATATGGCTGATGGCATTACATACCACATGGATGTGCGGTTATGCATTCAGGTATATGTTGCAATGTTAAATATTGTTATCAACAACTTAGATCCCTTTCTACTGTGCAAGGGCATCTGGTCTGGGCTGATGGTGATCGCGTGTAATCTTGCCTATCGGCACTTCTCTTCTCAGCCCATCCGAGCATAATCCGATTGAACCTTGATGCCTTTAATTGGATCACGTGGTAGTCAATTAACCCGGCGCACCTGCCCTCGCAGGCAATGATGCTATATTAGGGCATATTATACTGGTGCGGAATATTCCAGTGACTGAGTCCTGTATCTGCCTATGTGGAGAACCATCTGAATGCGCTTATCACAGCACCGAGATGGCTTCTCTAGATCTGCTAACTGCCGCTTCCACGGCGCTGGTTACATTACGCAGTGATTTAATCACGTTACTAGTTTAGGCGATGTGTGAATTCTGGCTGGCCGTTTCTTAGTCCTGCACGGACCCCAATCTCGTTAGGTGGGAGTCGACCTCGTGTTGACATGCCGCTCACTGGGCGCACCCACTGACACACCCTAATGGACGGATCATGGGTTCGCCACCCCTCCCAGCCCCACCCGCCGGGTTCCCGAGGTATCCCAAGTTCCCCCGAACCGCCGCCTCCCCTCCGACCCGCCCAGGAAGCCTGTTCTGCTGATGTCCCGGTACCCGGCCCAGCCTGCTACAGCTTCCCCATATCCCTTTCTGATCCCGCTCCCGTCTCCATCCCATCCTCCTCTCACCCACTCCCTCCCTCTCTCCCATTCACCTCCCGTATCCCCGTCCCTTTCTCCCTTTCTCTCCCACTCCACCTCTCCAGTATCCCCCTCAATCTCCCCATCTCCCGCCTCCTCCTTATCCTCGCCCCTGGCCTCCCCATCCTCACACCAATCTCCTTCCTCATCTCCCTCCCATTCTGTCCAATTATCTCTACACTCCCCCTCTCCCTCTCCCTCCCACTCCCCTCCTCTCCTTTTTCCACCTGTCATCTTCCTTGTCAGCTCCACCCTCTTCCTGCTCCACCCCGTAGCTCTCCCCACTCTCCATACCCTCCTCACACTCGCGCTATCCCTCGCTCTCTCTCTCTCTCTTTACCATTCTCTTCCACCTCTTTCCACCCTCCCCTCCCCCTCCCCTTCCCCCTCCAGCTCTCTCTCCCTCTCCCTCACCCCTCCTCCTCCCCCTCCCTCTCCCTCACCCCACTTCCCCCTCTTCTCCCTCCCCTTCGCTCCCCATTGCCATAGCCCCGCCCATATCGTCCCCGGCCACCGAATCCTCCATTATGGCCGCTTAGCCTCTGGGTCGCCCCCTCATCTCACCTCACCTCAACTTTCCTCGGCCTAATACTGTCCCCTGCGTTACCAATCTCATGATAACTAGACAAGAAGGCCTAGCTGTAGTTAGACAATTTCCGCCCCAGGTGTACAAAAGCCGCACTCATTCACTCCTTTCCATACCTGCATAAATTATAGCATGTATATAATTTGTGTGTATATATATATATATATTTTACCTTAGCATAATCAGCTCACAGCAGGAGGGCGTGTTGTCAGCAGCTCCTGCAGTTTTTCTACATTTACTACAAAACCAAACAGGTTAGTATCTTTCAAACTCGATACATTGGTTTCGTTCATGTTAGCATTCAAGTACAAAGTTTTTGAAACTTTTCGATAAGATATTACTGTTTTACAGCATAGTTTCGATCATAATTGGCCTGATCGAAAGAACAATGCTTCCATTGTTTGGTTATTAATTAAGCCGCCCATTGCCGAATGGAGAGATGTTTGGCAGGAGCCAGTTACATCATTGGGGATTCATTCCCTGGGTCTCATTAAGATTCCCCCTGTTGTGATTCTCATTAAGGTGTACCTGCAAGTCCTATAATATTTTCTGCAACTTGTTGGCGAAAAAAGGCACAGGTGGGAGAAGTTTATAGGTACTTAGAGTGTGGGAGGGCACTGCTACACTGGTCCCCCCTACCACTCGTTAGGATTGGTTGGTTACACATACCATTATCCTGTGACTGTCTGTTAGCCATATGCCTGCATTAAACATTGATTTATACTCTAATTATCAGTGTGCTATTTCACCTAAGACAATGCCTAATCATTCTTCCTTTTACTCACAGTCTCGGAGCGATGGCTATGAAGTGGAGTAAGGGATAGGCAACTCACGCACTCAGTGCAGATGAAGATGCCACAATGCCTGTATGGGTACAAAGGTCACCCTCTCTAGAACAAAGGGATTCTGAGTAGGCAGGGGGGTACGATACTGGACCCGACCCCACTGAGTGATAGGGACCTAGACAAAGAGGTTGCCAGGCTAGTGCAACAGAAAATGGAGGAAATGTTACCATCTAGAGTGGGTAAGTCAAAGAAAAGCCAAAGCAAGGTACCACAAGACTCCGATGAGTCGGAATGTGAGGACAATTCTGAGGATCAGGCCTCAAATGAGGACGACTCAGAGTAGGAGGGGTTTGTTTCTGCACGGAAACGCAAACACAAGAAGAAGAATTCATCAGAAGGAGACGAGTACAAGAGAGCCCTAAAAGGCAGCCCCTCATGAAGAAAACAAAGAAAAAGTCTAAGAAGAGGAGGAAACACAAATCCTCCTCTTCGGACTTGTCGTCAGACTCATCGACTACGAGTTCATACTCTGACACTAAGCACTCTGGCAAATACACTAAATTGTGCAGGAAAGAAATGAAAAAGTGTAAAGTGCTTAGACATAAGAAAATACACATAACGACGCTCATGAGGAAGACCATCCAAGGCCACTATAAGTATAACACCTTCAAACCAACGAGGTCATAATCAAGATGGCGGAGAAATTCACAGGAATTAAAGGAATTCCGGAATCCTCCATCAAAGAGATGGACCATGAAGTAAAACTCAGTGAGGAGAGAAAAAAGTTTGAGACGGGAGTAAACTCGGCTCTTACAGCCATTGCGCCTATCGCCAACAGGATGATGGCACAGAACAAGTTCTCATCACTCTGCAACGATATGAACAGGGGAATTGCGTTACAAATGGCAACCAGCAACTTCCTCTCCTATAGACAGTTAGAAAATGTCTTCAAAGCGGTCTGCACAGAGGCTGGGAAAGAGGTGGCACGGTCCAAAAAGATCACGGACAATGATGGAAAGGAATACACCCTATTCCTAGCACTAAAGCCTATTAGTATTAAGGGCAAGCCACTGGATAATGGCAAGATGTTCGGTGGACAACTGCAATACTTGTTCAAACAAATAGAGACCAGCTCCAAGTGCAGAAAACAAATGGAAACCGACAAAAAAAACTGGCAACTCCAACCGCTTCAAGAAGCTGAGGCAGGATTTTCACAGGAGGACGCTTCGGATCCAACTTCAGCTTCCAAGCCAGAGGAAGGGGCCAGCAGCAGTCATACAGCTGGAACGACGGGAACAGGCACTTCAAGAGGGAGATCAACACTCAGAAGCCATTCCCCCGCCCAGGGAACAAATAGAAGTGGCGACTCAAACAATAGCAACCAAAACACTCAGAAGCCATTCCCCCGCCCAGGGAACAAATAGAAGTGGCGACTCAAACAATAGCAACCAAAACAGTAAGCAATACCTTTCAAGCTGGTAACCTCAATAACTGTCTTTTGGAATGGAATAAAGTTACAGATAACTTAAGTATCCTTATCCTAGCAGAAGGTGCAAGGATTCCGTTAATAGAAGAAACTATTCAAAATAGGATATCATTTCCATATCGTTTTCACGGTTCAGAACATGAAGCATTAAACAATAAAGTCCTAAAGTTTTGCAAAATGGGCATTATAGAACCAGCACCACATGTTGCTGGGGAATTTATCTCGAATATATTCTTAAGACCGAAACCAAATGGGGATGTTAGAGTAATTTTAGAACTTATGTTATTTAACAAATTTGTAGAATACAAACACTTTAAAATGTCTTTGTTAGAAACAGCAAGAGACTTAGTCACACAAGGCACTTGGCTATCCAGTGTTGACCTTAAAGATGCATACTACATAGTGACCATCTATAAACATGATCGAAAGTATTTAAGATTCTGTTGGAACGGGGAACTTTATGAGTTCATGTGTATGCCAAATGGACTGGCCTGCTGTCCATGCATTTTCACATGGTTACTCAAACCAATTTATTAGCTAATGGCTAGGAAAGGACATAGCATGTTCCCATACATTGACGATTCATTTCTTCTCATGCAAACACAACAACGTAGACGTGTCAACAATACCCCTTATGGCATTCCTTTTCTAAGAAAACATTTGGAAAAATGTGGATTAGACAAATTAACAATAGAAAGGCTCATATCACATGCCTGGAGAAAAGGAACAATTAAATTATACACAAGTTATTTAAAGAAATGGGGCCTCCATTGCCCTCTCAAAGGAGTCAAACCGCTAAAACCTACAATAGCTCAAGTGTTACAATTTCTAAGAATATTAGAAGATGAAGGACTAGGATTCGGTGCTATTAACGCAGCGAGATGTGCCCTATCCATTATTCTACCAAGAATAGGTGGACAAATGGTTGGGAAACATCAGTTACTACACTGGTTCATTAGAGCAGTGTACAAAAGAAACCCACCCAAACCTAAATATAATAGGTTTTGGGATGTATCAATAGTATTCAAACTATTCAAGTCATGGCCTAGCAACAAACATTTCTGCATGAAAGACCTAGGATTTAAAATAGCAGTCTTATTATTGTTAATTACAGGACACAGAGGCCAAACCATTGTGGCACTTTCACTAGATGGACTGGAAAAGATAAGGAAGAAGCTGCATTTGATTGACAGACATTACTTAAAGCAAATCGTACAGGGGACCCACTGTCTACAGTACACGTTACTAGTTTTCCAGAGGATAAATTAATATGTGTAGTTTCGGCCATTAGGGCTTACATATCCAAGTCACGCAGAATCAGAAATTCCAGACAACTACTAATCAGCTTTATACGGCCACATAAAGCTATCTCGAGAGACACTCTTCTCGCAAGGTGGACTACCAAGGTGCTTAAACAAGCAGGAGTCAATGCTGGACGCTATGCATCTAACTCAATGCGTGGAGCCATGCTCTCCAAGGCAAGATAATTAGGAATCTCGGTTAAGAGAATTCTTGCACATGCTGGGTGGAAGACGGCTAGATTGTTTACAAAACATTACAACAAACGACTGGAAAAGTCAAGCGGCATGGCGATCCGCCTACTCACCAACTACCTTTGAGAAAAAACATTAAATTGATGTACTCATATATACATAGTATTGTTACAACATAAAAGGATAAAAAATGAGACTACGTAAAATTCTCCCTGGGCTACACATAGCCAGAGGTGTAGTACCGAGGTAAAATAGTATAGTTATACAAATCTTACCTTGGTACAGATGATGGATAACTGGTGTTTTCCTGAGGTACTAGCCTCAGATAGTTGTGGGGCAGGGCTCACCCATCCTACCGTAACACTGCTATAATTTTAGCTAAAACCAAATCGAAAACACAATAAGTTTCCATATAGAGTTAAATAATTTGTTATCCTAAAAAGTATGTAAAAGATTGCTGGACCCGGATGTGCTTCCTTCTGCCTGACCCACGACTATCCAAGGCTAGTACCTCGGGAACACACCAGTTATCCATCATCTGTACCCAGGTAAGATTCATATAACTATACTATATATATATATATAAACACACATACACCTACTCACACAGTCACTGACACCCATGTACCTTCTCTCAAACCGACCTTTAAATCTGCCCTCCTCCTCCAGCCCACCTTCCCGCCATCCCACTCCCACTCCCCCCCCCCTCCCCCCTCCCCTCCTGGTGCCAGTTCGGCGGCGGCGGCGTCCCACCAGAGGGCTGCAGTGCCAGTCTGAATCTTCTCATCCGTATATTGTGCAGTGTCACGTGACCAAGATGTCATCCTAATGAACGGAAAGCTGCGTCTTGGTGACGTCACATGTCCAAGGCCAGTCATTGCGGCAATTCACCCTGACTTCCGGTTGCCCTGTGCCATCTGGATAAGCATCTGTATCAACATTATCAATGTCATTCTGTTGTTGTTTTTCAGGGTAAAGGAGGGCGAGGCATTATTAAAACTGCATAGTCTGATGCAATGATAATATTATCTAAATCAAATCACTTACTTATATTTAATGTTAAATAATCAACTTAGATCCCGGTGCAGTCAGTCTGCATTTATTGCATTCTGGTGTTCCCCTGGCTGTGCTACTATGCTCGAAAATGGATACATAATCCTCATGTCCAAGATGTAAATGCGTACATTGAAGTTTTCCAAGTGTGATGTTAACCATAAGTCGAGCCATCTGCCCGAATAATTGTCTTTTTGCTGTGCATCGAGTGGATGTGGTTTTACATACTGACAATATGAAAGGTGGCGTTAGCTTGGGTGCTGACTTGGAGCAATGTGCACTGATGGTGGATTTATAGTGCTGCCACTAAGTGGGACATGTCACCGGCACCTTTATCCTGAAGTCCGCCTCGGCCGGCCATTTTGCATCCGGGTACTTAGCCCTGCCCTGTTTTAGTAAATCAGTAATCCCCATTGCCATGCAATGTAATGATGCGCAGCAGCTTCAGAAATGCATTTGGTTTACTGGGCCTGGGTTCGACTCCACATGATCAGACGCTCTACTTACTCGGCCAATTGCTGCCGCCCACTTTCCGCTGGTCACCTCACTGTTGCCGGAACTATGCCTTCTCCGTATAGATCCTCTTAGAGCTGCTGCAATCTGGTGGGTGGGGCCTTTGTTTCCCATGGGTGTGCCTGCAGTCACTGGGGAGAAGATGACATAAGTAGAAGGGGAGCTGTGTGTTTATATATATATATATATATATATATATATATATATATATATATACATTCCCGGGCGCGAATGACAGTGTTGAGTGTCCGTAGTTATGACAGATGGCTGTGGTGGCACCAGTGGTTACGTGGGAGGGGCACCCTGCACCAAACGATACAAGAATAGCAGTAACAAATAGAATAGTAATAGTAAATCCCTTCCGCGCCTTCATACTCGCACAATGCTTATGCATCACATATAATATATATATAATTGTACATAAATACTCCAATGAGATTGAGAGCATCACTCTTTTTAGACCAAGCCCTTTACCTAGATCCTATATATCCATCTTAGATCCTAAGGCTCTCATTCAGTAAGCATTTGGTGTAGCATAGTATGGAAGACAAAGTCAGTTCAATATAGCATTTCACTACTGACGCATATAGTGCCCAGCAGTCCAGCGGTTAATGTTGAATGTTTTCATTTCAAATATCTCTAAAGTTAACCATTTATGATTAACAGTATTTCAAACTAAAGTCAGTTAGATTATACCGATCAGCCGAATATATTTATCTCAAAATATGGCAGTCACTCAGAAACCATCTGACTATCCAATGTTAATATGACACCGGCTTATTAATTACTCATAAAATCTGTCCAGGCAATATTGCACAACAGCCACGCAGCATTAAAAACTATAATGAACTAGCACCGGTGAATGTTTCTTCTCCTGTCTGGTGTTACGTCATATATTAGTCTCCCTCATTCACCTTCTCCACACGAGAAGGCATAGAGCCAAATGACAGAGAGAGAAATTGACATATGGAGAAAGAGGGGAGAAAGAGAGGGAGTGAGGGAAAATGAGACAGAGAGAGAAAGAGAAACAGAGAGATATATAAACAGACCAGAAGAGAGAGTAAATAAAGAGAGAAAGACGGGATGGCCGAATGATTTAGAGTGTCCCTCTCCCGTGTTGGTAGATCGTGGGATCGTGGGTTCGAATCCTGGTTGAGTCAAACCAATGACTTAAAAATTGATACTTGTTGCTTCCTACCCAGATGATCGGCATTATTAGGATAGGGCAAGGAGCAGTGGAATGAGGAAGACCAGTCATCTGCGATTGAAATTTCCCCTGCTTAACCAACTAATGTACAAACAACAAAAAAGAAAACAAAAAAGAGATGGCGATAAGATAGCAAAAGAGAAAAAGATAAACGCATAGCGAGGAAGTGAGAAGAGAAAAAGATAGAGCAATAGAGAGAAAGAGCAATAGAGAGAAAGATTGAATCAGAAAAGGAGCCACATAAGCATCTGCCACGCGCCTCTGCATGAAAAGTGATGCAAATACTTTTTCGTCGACCAATACGTCTTGAAATCCCTCAAATTTGAGGGTATTCATTTTTGAAACTACTATATTCATCTTTGCATACCTGTTTTCTATCTATTGGCCAATTTTCATGAAGATTGGGTGACCCTTGCATTATGATTTTCCCATTCTTTAACTACAATGTGACTGTCAACTTCAAGTCTGGATAGTTATGGTGGTATCATATACCACGCAGCACTGTCAGCGTAGTTTTCTGTCTAACACAGTTAAACACCTAGTCTCAGTAATTACAAATTAATAAAAGCATTAAAAGGGTTAAAATATATTTTTTAATTAAGATATTTTCAAAACTAAATATCTTCAAATTTTACTCCTGTAATTTATGTAGTAGTTCATACACATCGGCACCCAGCAGTGTCTTATGGCTATTTACAATACCCGACGTGTACTCAGCCTTGTGCTGATGCCTAATTAGTTCACATGTGAATAGTGTGAATAACAATGACAGAGTTTGTACCAGGAGTTTGTTAGGAATGAAAATGTGAAGAGAGACCTGAGCCTGGGACTCCCTCCCGTACACAAAGCGCCAGGTGCGGGGTTGACAGAATGAGGATTTTTGTTTATTTCTTGTTGTATTACATCCTAGCACCATCTACGGTCATATCCAGACATGTACGGACTTGTGACGGTGCGCATTCATTGTGACTTCATAGTGCTGCCCACAGGGGAACCAGGCCGCCAGCACTATGACATGATATGCCACACAGTCACATTACAACGGGGCGGAATGTGCACGGCGGTAGGTGGTGTTGTGTGTGATGGGGCGGGGGGGGGGGGGTGACTGGGGGTAGAGGCGGGAGCTGGTACTTAGCGGGTGATCCCCCGGGGGCCTAGGGCAGACTAGCAGTGGACCCGGCATGGCGAGAGTGGAATGGAAGAGAAAGTGTGTGGGGAAGGAGTAGTGCTGACTAGATGCTTAATGCTGGCCAATCTGCACATGGGTAGGCGGTGAGTGTGGGGTGGGAGGAGGGCAGGGAGCAGGACACACACATGTATAATATATAAATATATATATATATATATATGATATATATATATATATATATATATATATATATATATATATATATATATGGCGGAGACACGGGGTGGGCGGCTTGGCTCCTTAGCCAGCGGCCGGGCCCCGCTAACTACGCGCTGATGGAGTTAGACACATCAAAGTGAGTCGGCCGCCATCTTGTTTATGTGCTCAGGGTGTCTGAGGGTGGGCGCTCCTTTGATCCGGCGGCGAGAGGGTTAGCGCGAAGGGTAACATCCAGATCACATGAGATTATCGGAATGTACCCCCTTTACCCCGTCCCCTTCGACACTCCAGCCCCTCCCACTCCTCTTCCTCTTTCCCCTTCCCTTTCGCCCTCCCCCTCCCCCTTCCCCTTCCCCTCTCCCCCTCCACACGCTCCCCGGCCGCACCGCCAGTTACAAGTCTCCTTGCCCTTGTGCGCCCCTTTGCCCACCCCTTGCTCTATCACACACACTCTAATTCCATTCCTAAGGTCAATAGCTCCCCCTCCCACCCCACCCTCCACACACACACACCCTGTATACACACTCAAACTGCATATTTGAGATCAATATCACTCACTGACATTCCATCCTTCCTCCCCTTACCACGTACACTGTCACTCCATCTCTAAAGTCAATGCCCTCCACTACCAGATCACCCACTCCCACACCTCCCCGCCCTCCGCTTCCCACACCTCCTCGTTCAGCAACACGCAATCCCACCCCGTCCCTACCTCCCTGCACCCAATCCTATACCGCCCGACCCCACCTTTTCCTCCCTCACTCCAACCCCTGTCACCCCGGTTTAGAGTATTCTGGTCACCGGTTGAAATAATTCAAATACCAGTTTATATTGGTATTAGTCAATGATATGGATGACCAATATTTATCGATATTCATCCAGAGCACTTCGGGGCATGAACCCCATATCGGGTCATAATTGCATAGGTTCATAAGCGTACGGAAGAAGTGGATGCAGGGAGTCGACATATAGAATTCCAGTTCTTTGTGCAGATACGTAGAACTGTATTTGAATTTGATGAAATCTTGCTTACATTTTTCGTTTTACAACTTTACAATTTACATTTTGTATGAGGCGTAAGGGGTTCGCGGTAGATACGACAGCTGTCTCTAAAGGCATTATTTATCCAAGTTGTATCGGGCCTGCTGGGGGTCGCTGCAACTCGTCGCTAGTGTTTGTTCCGGGATATAGAGGCTGGGGGTGTCCATGAAACTGTTCGCCTCCCGACTGCCCCTGTACATCGGGGACTCCGTGAAACTGTTTTTCTGTTGGCAATTAGCATCCCAGAAAGAGGTCATGCTGGAAGCTGTCTGATGGTCGCCGTGATGAGAGCTGATGTAGAGGTTTGAGTGGGAGGGAACCAGAAGTGGGTCAAACTGTGCCTGTTCGAAGTAAACCGTGGTTTGATCATGTAAAGTGGTCAGGAGAGTGGTATCTAACAAAGTCTGCTGCAACTGAGATGTGCATATGTTTAACATGGTCTGTAGGTTGGGAAGGTTGACGGACGGGGAACACCTATAGGGCATTGATACCAAACTAGACAAAGTCACGTGATAACTGAGCCTGGGGTGATATCATGCCATGATAGATTACTCCCGTAAGCTTAATGAGGGAAACACCCCACCCTAATATTGGTCTACTTGTAGTTAGACACGCCAGAATCTTTGATGGTTTATTTCGAGTCTAGTATCTACTAATATAGGTAAACACTGTCAACTAGAACCAGCTTCATCACACATTGCCTATAATTAATCCCTATCAAAGCGGGTTTGGCTCGGATTTAGACATGGTTGTCAGTCGCCAATACTCGGATCGAATATGTGTCTAATTTAGCCCACATTATCACTAATTTAAAACGATTTTTAGCATCTCATTAGGTTAGTACCTATTGGAGGTAGCAATAGGTCGCAGTGGGAGCATAAGTAAGTGAGGTGGAATACTAGTGTTGCTTTAAGCCACCAGGTGGCAGCACCTTACTAGGTGCGGATTTTAATAGGACGTAAGACACCAATGAGTCAAATCAAACCAGTCGCTATATTGCAACTTGTTTGGCCTTTTATTAACGGAATATGTGTTCATCCTATTCATAAACAATGTTGTTCACGTAGATGAGCAATCCAAAGTTATTGCTAAGTTTTCGCCCTCTTCAAACAGAAAGTACTATACGATGTCCACCACGAATCCTTCCTTTGTATTCAATGGCGGAACAAAGGTTGGGGGTATTAAGTAGCTCAGTCCACAGCATACTGTTTCGAAGCAGGCTAACACTAACAGTCTAACAACCGAGCCTCCGTCTGTTGGCAGTGTTGTGTTAAACAAATCCCACACATAGAGCATGTCCAGCATCATCCCGCCCTCGGAACTAATGTGGGTGGCAGCAGGTACCTGCACATGTTCCGCACAAAAGCTATTTTCTTCCCATCTAGTAGGGGTCAGTTCCCTTCGCTACAACTTACAAGGGAGAGGACAGGGAAGGGGACGGACCAGCGTCTTCCATCTAGCCCACGCCCCGTCACCGGGAACAATCACGGATGCTGACTGTCGGAACAAGCCCACTCCCCACTCCCCCTTGCCCAGTGTGGCGTGCTCAGCCGTGTACCATGCTCAGCCGTGTCATTAGACTCAAACTCAAGGCATTGTCAATGGTCGTGAGTAATCTTCATACAGAAAATACAGAACAAGTGAAATATCTCTAAAACCACGCCACCTATTAACAAATCGCTTGTTACACATATAGAAAACATCTTCACCAAAAAGATTATATTAAATTTATAAGGTTAGGGTTCTTGATTTCTATTAATTTTGATTAAAACTAATGTTTTGCACTGCGTGTACCATCAAACTCAAGGCATTGTCAATGGTGGTGAGCAATCTTCATACAGAAAATCCAGGAAAAGTGAAATATCTCTAAAACCACACCGCCTAGAAACAAATCGCTTGGTACACATATAGAAAACATCTTTACCAAAAACACTTTATTAAATTTATAAGGTTAGTGACACACGACCATTGACAATGCCTTGAGTTTGACGGTACACGCACGGCTGAGCACGGTACACGGCTGAGCACGCCACACCGGGGCCGGGGCCGGGGCCGGGGCCGGGGCCGGGGCCGGGGCCGGGGCCGGGGCCGGGGCCGGGGCCGGGGCCGGGGCCGGGGCCGGGGCCGGGGCCGGGGCCGGGGCCGGGGCCGGGGCCGGGCCAAGGCTGGAGTTGGAGCCGTGGCTGGGACGGGGCTCGGGCTGACCGCAGCTGCGCACGCCTCTCCGCGACCGGAAGTGCATCCAATAATTACTCAGGGCCCGTCTCATCCACACAGACATTCCATTTCCGGGGGAGCTGGGAAATTAGGCGGCGCTGGCGGCGGTTCAGATGGGGCCCGTAACACTGGGGCAATCAGCCCTCACCATATAGCAACATCAGTCGCCCCGCCGCCCGCCTACGCACCACCCGCCGCCCGCCTACCCACCAACCGCCTGCCCGCCTGCCCGCCTGCCCGCCTGCCCGCCTGCCCGCCTGCCCGCCTACCGGCCTACCCGCCACCCGCCTACCCACCACCCGCCCGCCCGCCTACCCGCCGCCTGCCTACCCACCACCCGCCTGCCCGCCTGCCCGCCTGCCCGCCTGCCCGCCTGCCCGCCTGCCCGCCTGCCCGCCTGCCCGCCTGCCTGCCTGCCTGCCTGCCTGCCTGCCTGCCTGCCTGCCTGCCTGCCTGCCTGCCTGCCTGCCCGCCCACCCGCCCGCTCCTAATTATTTTGATAATTACACACGCCTATCCAACACCGGAAGTTACTGCCTCCTCTCCCATCCCTGTTCCTTACACACCACCCTACTACCACCCATCCAGCACACCTTCTTGCACCAATCCTGCACTGTTTCCAGTCCTACTGTGTTACTGATCCACTTCGTCACGTCTTTCTCTCTGTCCCCACTGCTGAGATTGCATTGGTTCCTCTGCCACCCACGAGTATGTTTGCTCATCTTTTATGGCACTGCGACCATCAATCACCCAGACAAATATTGACCTCATAATTGACCTCACAATTACAATCCTGCACAAAGGCTTACTACATGTCTTAGTATTATGTGGCTACTGCCCCTTTTATACAATCTATCTATCCCCACACTTTTATTGTTACCCACCCACTATTATGTATCTACCCATTCACAATTATATATACACACACATATGTATCTCCCCACAAAGAATTATGTATATAATCTCCGCTCACAATGATGTAGTTACACACACATAGGTATCTACGTATACACAATTAATATCTACCCACACACAAGTATGCATCTGTTGGCACCCTCACCCCACCTCTCCCCCTCCCTTCCCTCTGCGCCTCCACCTCCCTTCCGCCTCCGTCTCCTCACACCTTTCCCGTCCTCTCACCCCGCCCCCTTCCCTGTCCTCTCCCTCTCCTTCTTCCTCCTCGGCCTCCCACTCCCTCCTCCCCCTCCCCGTCCTTCCCCTCCCCTTCCTCACCAGTCCCGCCCACTCCCGCCCTTCTCCAGCCCCATTCCCTGCCCCCATCCTCTCTTCTCCTCACATACTAACTTCCTCCCCCCCTTCCCTTCCCCTATCTCCCTCATTCCTCCTCCCACATTCCACCCGCTGCCCTTAATACCGACGCACGCCCCACACTTAGTGAAGTGGCCGGGGTTGTTCCTCTCTGTGTGCCCAGGTACTAATGGTGACTGTGTGAACACACACCGCTACCCCAGGGCATCGTTCATCATTAGTGAAAGGCGCCTAATTAGAGCACTGTGTCTTTATTCATTTAGTTAATATGCATCCTCTATATGAGTGTGTGTCACAGAATCACACATTTCTTGGCTTAAGGCATGTCAGATTTGTTAGGCATAGAAGTATGTATTTAGGTAATGTCATTATAAAGAGAAATGTGCTTTGTATATACAAAGCGAATATGAACGGTTTATCTCATTCATTAACGGGTTTTTATCGACCGGATTTTAATCAGGTTTACATTAAATATATTTGCTAGTTACGTCATAGTTATATAAACATATGTGTGAATGTCGATATATTCCTCATGTGCATATTATGTATGATATAATATATACAGTGAAAACTCTCTACACCGATCCCTTCTCAGATCGCCCACTCCCCTATATCGGTCGCTTTATTTGGGTCCCAACAATACCATTCTAAGGATGTTCTACCTCTGTAAACCGACCACCTCCCTAAATGGACCACTGAAAGTCGGTCCCATGGTTGGTCGATTTAGAGAGGTTTACTGTATATTTATACATAATGAATAAGGTGATGTATATCGTAATATATGAAGTGATATGTAAGGTAATATATGAGGTAAGCATAAGGTCCCATACACATGGTAACATATATGATAATATAGAAGGTAATATGTAAGTTAATGTAGAAGGTAATACGGCAGGTAATCTAGAATGTAAGGCAGAAGGTAATGGAGAAGGTAATGCGTTCAGAAGACATCATATAGAATAGCGTATAAGGTAATATATAAATCAATATAAGTATTATGCATTGTGACATAACTTATTATGCATTGGAAGATATATGTATTAAATGCGTGGTAGGGTATATATATATTTATATATAGATATGTATATCCATTGAGTAGCAGTTAAATATAGTTAATTACCGCTGAACAACATGTGTACTCTTGTGCTCACCGTGATCCCACACCTATGCAGCGTGACACCCAATGTCATTTGTAATCTCGAAATGGAAAATATCAAATTAATTACGGATATGGGTAGCAGAGCCAGGGGGGATTAGATACAAAGAAGCGGCTCCCTTAATTAAGAACACCTGGGTGAGACAATATTGGATTTTTGTAAATATCGCCCAACATTTAATGGACTCAGAACAATGGGTGTTGCTTCGATAAAAGACTAGTCGGTGTTGGGTGGTGGAGGTGGGGGTAGAGGGGGGAGTAAATGTGAAGGTGTGGTGGGGTGGAAGGAGGGGGGCCGGGCTGGGAGGGGGCTACGAAGGCATCGAGGGGAAGCGGAAGCTGGGGGGGGGGGGGGGGGGGCGGGGGGGGGCGTTTGTATGGGGCGAGGGGCAGGGATGGGGCTAAACGTGGGGACAGAGCATGGATCAGGGTAGGGGGGGGGCGGGGGGTAGAGGGAGGCGGGGGTAGAGGGAGTGGGGGAGGCTACACCTCAAGGAAGATTTGCCACCCCATTGCCGTGATTCTTTTCCAAATTAATCCAATCTGCGTTGCGCTAATATTAGTAATAATTGTGCGGAGTGAGAGATGCAGTTGCAGTGCCGTGAAAATTGTTGTTTCCATTCTGGTCTAACTGTATTGAACTGTTCTCTTTGTGCAAGTGTAATGATGGGAAAATGTTTACTTCCTTAGAGTTTGGTCTATTTTATTCATTTGTAGCATAACATATTATGTAAAATAACACCAATGAAGTTATATGAGTTATTTGCTGCTTATTGCTTCATTGTACAGTTATTTTCTTTGATACATGTGTGTGCTTGCATTATGTTCTAATGCAGCTAACACTCTGAGCGGCCTGGGCATCGGCAAGTTTGCACTCATGTCAACCAACGCTGACTATTACAGTATTGGGAGCTCGCATGTAGATGCAGGAATGAGTCTACTTTCAGTCAGGCCCAAAATTAGATTTTAGGTGATGGGTTCTTTAAATGTCCCCATCTCAGGTTTTCTTCCCGACAAATTCAATGTGGCTCGCCTTTTGTGTAAAGAAAAAGCTACTCGACGGTAGGCTTGAATTGCTAAGAGCTCTGGCGGGTTTCCATCGAGGGAGGTCAGGGATTTAGACCGTGACCGGTCAATCCAATGACTTACACAATTTATGGTTGGCACTACCTAGCCTGGCTTTTACCATTGATAGAATTGGGCAATGAATGGTTTCTTCAGTATCACGATCATGTGACTGAATGGGATATTGGGTCATGATGCCAGTGCTCTAATCTCCAAATTGGGCAGTACTATGGAGACACAATGACCACACACTGTCACAAGTAGCTACCTAACCTGATATGAACTTAGCTGATATGAACTTAGGATGGAAAGCCCCAAGAAATATTCGGAATGTATTTAAGTTTGGGCGCAATGTAGCACATACCAAGCTGTGAATAGGATTTAATGCAAGATAAGTGATGCAACATAAACTTCCACAAACACCAGATGTTGTTAAAGTTGGGACCCTGTAGGCGATGTTAGATATCGGCGCAATCCCTTCCTTTCGCCGCTGTCCCGTCTGCTCAGCCAGCCTTGTGAGTGGAGCCCATACTCTGTAAGCAGCTAATTCGACACCCCTTGTCATCAGCCCAGCCTCTGCCTTCTCGCACCATCGCCAGACGATGCCGTGCCTGGTAGCATTACCAGACAATGCGGCCGGGAGTGAGCCGGGCCCCGAGGTCACTAACCGAGCCTGGCGGGCTATCAGGTCCGCCTGGCCGGCCTGTCCGGTCTGTCTGGCTTTGATCAGCGCAGCATGTCAGCATACCGCCGTCCGAATCTGAGCAGCCGGGCATCTGTATAACGGCAACCACGTGACCATCTCAGCACCTACATCAGACGCTGCGCAAAGACGTTTACTATCTGAGCACATGACATCGGTAGCTTTGTTTTTTTGATTTCCCAGATCTGCTCGGAGAATCTTAGTATCTGGACCAGAATGTCAGTAGCATCATCATCATAATTATCACTACCGCCCATCCATTTCGCTCTGCCCTTATACCTGCCTACCCTCCTTTGGCTCCCTCCCTCTCACCGTTCTACTCCCTCACTCAGCTTCCTCATCTGTTCTCAGTACTCCTCCCACCTACTTTCCCTCTTCCTTTTCTCATTACTTTCCCAGCTCTTCCACAACATTTCCCTTCTTCTCTCTTCTAATCCCAACAACGTTATTTCTCCTTATTCTCCCAGTCCTTACCAAACATGCCTTCCACTTGGTTCTCTCAGTGCATTCCACAAGCTTCTCGCATTCTTCTCTTCTCCCTCCCACAACTTCCGCCTATTCCATTCCATAATCCATCTCACCACCTTTCTTCTCTTCCCTCCTCCAATCCCTCTCACGACTCTTCCTCGTCTTCGCCAATCACTCCCACCATCATTCTTCTCATCATTCTTCTACCAGGCCCCATGACCCATGCCCATATACCCATCGCTACCTCTCCATCATCTATCCCAGTACTTGCTACCACCATCCCTCCCCAATTTCCTCTCCTACACCCTGTCTCCTTCCCAGTTCCGCCCCTTCTCCCTCCCCTCATTCCTCTCCTCGTACCCTCTCCTCTTTCCCTCCCCCTCCTCCCCCATCTTCCACCGCCACCTCCCTTTTCCTCTACCCACCCTCCCATCCTCCCCTTCTCCTCCTCCACCCACTCCCCCTCCGTCTCCCGCTCACACCATGAGGCATGAGGCGCCCCTCGCCCAGACTCCCGGGTCAAATGTCCGAGTAGCTGGGCCCGTGATTGCCTGTCGTATAAGACAGGCCATTTCCTGCCCGACTCCCCGCTCTAGCTCCCGGTCTCGGACCTCGTGTCTTCCCTGCCAGCATCCTATTGGGAAGTGTTGCTGATGCGGCACCTTGCAGCAGTCAGAATTTGAATGTGTGCACAATATGCGAGAATATTGCGACTGGCACGAAATGACTACTTTCCTCAACCCCTCCCCCCGCACCTGTCCCGTCCCAACACCCATAACAAAAACTATGCAACAAGGAACGCGGGGAACACATCATAAGGACGCATGCGCATAGCTCAGCTAGGGACTCATATGCAATAAATTGTTTTATCATTTCCCATTGTATTTGTATGTGTGTTGGGGGGGGGGGGGGGGGGAGTGCTGGATAGGGCAACATGAGGTACTGAACGCTAAGAATCAAAACCGGTATCGGCTTCTTTAACAGAGGCTCAATGTTGCATATATCGGTAGACCCAATTAACGGTGCACTGCTTCACTAGGGTGTCACTGTAATTGTAAACCACATTCTGGTCTGACCTACTATATTTCTCATTGTATATAGGCCAGAATATTTGTTCCATGTACTGAATAATCGGGAAAGATTTCAACTGTGGACATTTGCTCATTCAACTGTTACTTGTCATATCCTAATAATGCCGATGGCAAAACTAGGTGGCGACAAATACAAATTTGTTATCACCAGTTTGACTCGACCAGGAATCCATTCACATAACTTCCCAAACAGGAAGCAGACGCTCAAGTAATTGATCTTTTTTCTTCTTGGGAGATGATGGGGTGTTTGTTGTTTAATTCTAACTTGTGTGACTACAGTTTGTTAACCATACGGCTAGATTGCACGGCACACGTCGCGAAACCTTATTTTTAGTTTCATTTGATTAATGTAAATGTAATTGTAATCGCACAATATAGGTTTTTGTCCGTTCTGCATTATTGGTCTAGTGGTTGTTAAATAGATATTTCTCCCATTGAAGAGCATTTCTGTTTACAAATATTGGTAATTTCTTAAGAATTATTCTTAAGAAATAGATTGGGTAAAGATGTGCTGCACAACTACGGACTATCTAGAAACTATCAAGGGGTACAATACGAGCATTGCGAGTTATGCTGGTCTCGCAGTAAGGCGTGAAGTAGAGACCCAGCACGCTGAGTCGCAGCTACAGCTCACAGGGCGGAAGTTGGTACTGGTGCATTAACTAATGGTTTGGGACAGCACATACACACATAATTGAATGCATGACTATGACCCTATCCCTTTGGGCAGCTACTTTGAGACAGCCAGAGGGCAGGGACGCAACTAACTAATTACGTCAACCGCATTAGTCTTGCCCTCATTCTAAGAGAACCAGGCTACCGCCAGTAGTATATCCTGCATGATTATTCAACTCGCCAATAATCAATTATATCTGGGAATACAATACAAAGGTCACCGAGAACAATATTAAGGTCAGCAGTAATTACCCCTAAGGTCAGCTAAGGTCATTGTTCACCCTCAGAGCTTTGAGAGTGAATCATCTGAATGATTGCATATTTTCTCGGTATAATCACTCATGGTCTACTATTATGCTATGTGGTAATCTGGGTCATTCTTCGTCAAAATGATGCCGGCATAATGAATATTAGGGTATAATTGTCAACCTGATATATTTATCTCCATAATGAGGCAACAAATCGAAAATTACCGGACTATGCAACTTTAATAGGATAGGACAAGGACTCGTTGATTCTGCGCCAGGAATATGTGAGTCAGCCGGGGTATTGCAACACATTGATTGTCGGGGTGGCTTCCCAGTGGGGCAGCACTACAGAACTGTCAGAAGTGTGCCCAGTCACAAAGTCAGTGGCCTTAAAGAGGCTGGGTCTCCGGGGGGCCGCCATCTGTGCTAGAGACTGGGGGGGGGGGGGGGGGTAATTTAGGTTAAAAGCCTACTACTGTACAGTAGCAGTAATTATTAGACTTGACGGGGATTAGGAATATTGCGTTAATCTGGCACGGTGAAGTAGGTCTGTGGGGAGGAAGGATTAACGGGGGTTTATTGTGCAGTGCCTTCCAATATCTACCCGTAGTCAGGGGCGTTCTTACAGGTGCTTTGTTTCTTTGTTCACTTAGGAACCTCGCCCCGGGTTGGAAGATATATTTGAGTTTTCAAAACGTCGCATTTCACAACAGATCACTAGGCGAGAAGATAATATCATTTTCTCACAAAATACCGCCGATAATGCGTCTTGTGAGGCATTATCTGATAACAAATAATGCAGACTACACTTCGTTTACTTTATCTAAAATAAATACACGAGTGGGGACTGTAGAAAGCCGCCGTAGGTAGTGCTAATGTCGCGGTTTTGCTGCGGGGACAGTGGTTAGCCCACAACAAATAAATGAATAAATAAATAACATGCCGACAGACATAATTGTATTCTTGGAGATATTATATATACCTTAATTATATTCACCTAACAAAGTATACAGCACCTATATATAATCTGTGTGGTGAATTATGTGAGGATAAATACCAGAAAAGTGTCTAATCATATTGCGCATTCAACTACCAAATTTAACTGCCCCCATCGGCTCTCCACCTTGATACTATACTTCCGGTTGCCATCTTCGGTACAATCATAATTATCTAGTTATACATATCTAACTGTAGCTCATTATATGGCGTATCTAGCGTACACGGTGGCGCCACCTGAAAGTGGTGTGCAGCGAGTCAGTTATTGCTACTCAAGGAAGTCTTTTAATTTTCTAATTGTATTAATTTCACCAAGACATGCATAAATAATGCTTATACAGTTTGATTTAGTATATGCTAATCTTACCGTTGTGAAATAAAGCATGACCTTGCACCGTCACCCTCATGACCACCTGCTGATGCAGAAAGAGGCATAGTGACACACAATGACACATGATTACACATACTATTGGAAAAACTAGAATCCATGGGCATAAAATCCAACACTATGGACTGGATAAAATGCTACCTGAAAGACAGGCAACAGAGAACAAAAATAAACAATACACTATCAGACAACCAACCTGTCACATGTGGTGTACCCCAAGGGTCAGTGCTAGGGCCACTGCTCTTTATAATCTACATAAACGATCTTGAAAAAATGGTTACAAACCGAATGCCTCCAACTATATGCAGATGACACAGTCATATATGCAAACGGCACCACAGAAGAGGAGGTAATAACTAAACTAAACAAGCTCCTACTAAAACTGGATGAGTGGTGTGAGTCCAACAAAATAACCATCAACACAAGCAAGTCAAAAACAGTTCTCTTCTCGCATAAACAAATGCCAGAAAGAAAACTACACTGTAAGCTAGGAAGCCAAACACTAGAAAATGTAGACCATTACAAATACCTAGGCCTTGAGTTGGACAGCCAACTAAACTACAACCTATGTATAAACAAAATTGTCCAAAAGGTAAACCACAAACTGTGGCTATTTGCAAAGCTAAGAGACTACATGACACAAGAAATGTCAATAAAAATCTTCAAGGGCATGGTGCTACCCTATTTTGACTATGGAGATGTAAACTACATGGGTGCAAAGAAAGAACTTCTAAAAAAACTGCAAACACTACAGAACAGAGCCCTGAAAATCTGCCTCAGAGTAGACAAGCTGCACCCCACCTATGACATACACAAAAGAACCAAAGTAAAATTGCTAGAAAATAGGAGAATAATTCATCTGAAAACATTAGCATACAGCTATAGTCAAGACAATAAACTCCTAACAAAACCACAAAGGGCAACTAGAGCAAATAATGCGCCACTACTAAAGCAGACCAGAAGCCAAATAAAAGCTCACGAGAGAAGCACGCTAGAAATGGCTGCCAAGGTGTGGAATGCCCAAACAGTAAAGGAACGACAAATTCCTGACCTAAAAACATACAAAAAATATCTGTGCAAAATAAGGCTAGGAACCCCCAACTAAGCTGCACCGCAAAAGGGCAGGTGATACATGTCACAGCCCACCAGCGAGACGCCCAATGGAAGGTAACCATACCAAAAGCACCCAGATAACACACCTCACAGCTGCGTACAAGCCTATGATATGTAAATAGGAGTAGGCTAGTCTAGAAATAAGGGTAGAAAAAATAAAGCACATATATGCCAAGAAAATCCAAAAAAATTAACATAGACTACTATAGTACTAACCAGACCAACCAACTATCTATCTGCTACTGAAATACAGGCAATCAAATACCTTATCAGCAGCTACTGTGTGATAAGACAACACCAACACTACAGCTGGCCAGCATTGAAAACAAGCCTGAATACCCAGGCTTATATGCTATGGACAGTATAAATACAGCCTCAATAAAAAAAAAAAAAAAATAAAAATAACACACAGGCACACACATAATTCTATACTAACAGTAACACAGAGTGGCTCACGGTGACTGACAGAGAGCAACATTGAGAAACAGCAGACCATGCAGTGGGACATGGTGACAGTCAGTGACACACAGTGACACATTGTGACATACTGTGAGACAGGTGATATAGACCATCACACTGTGCCACAATGTCACGCACCGCGATACACCGTGACACGCTATGCCATAATGTGTCACAGTGTGACAGATACTGAAACATGCGACACACTGTGGCATACTACCAGAGACTGTGACAAACTGGCAAACTGTGAGATAATCTGCCACACTGTGAGACTTTCTTACACATGTGACACCATGTGATACACTGTGATACGCTGTGACACTATGTCACACACTGGACACAATGTGATACACTGTAACACACTATGACGCACGATGGCACACTGTGACACACTGTGATACAACGTGAGACACTGTGACACATTGTCACATATTGTTTAGCCCAGTGACACTGTGGTTGGTTGGTTGTTGTTGTTGTTTTACGTCCTAGCAACATCTAAGGTTATATCAGGACCGCACACACGTGACACACTGCGACCCACTGTGACGTACCGGGACACACCATGACAAGTGTGACACAGGGTGAATCATTTTGACGCAGTGCGACCCACGTTGACACGGGGAACACGCTGACACACGGTGGCACAGTGGTGACACGGTAACACACATCGATGCCCCACGTCGCAAAATGATGACACACGGTGATATCACGACACACCACGACACACGTTGACAGACGCTGAAACACACACTGCATCTGCCGCGCAGCACGACCCTGTCAAGTCTTGTGACGTCATCAGCCGCTAAGTGCTCGACGGCGTCCCCAGCGTCCGCCCGCTAAAAGCCGCATGCGCATAGCACACCCCCGGACTTCCGGTGCCCGGCCCGGCCCAGTCGGCTGGCGACGCGCTGACATGGGACCCGTCCGGTATGTGCAGCATACAGCCGTGAATGGAGACGGAGAAAAAATGTAAACAATAACTAAATAACTAAATAGTAAATTAAACCTCAATACACTATATGTACTCCAAATAACGTGAGAGTACTCAATTGTGCTTCACTGTTAAGGTATAATATATACAAATGCATAAATATGTAGGCATATTATGTATACCTAGGTGTGTTGAATATACATATATATATAATATATATATATATGCATGCTCCAATCATTTATGGGAGTATAACCAATGATACTGCCACCATCTTCTCCATATAGCCTTCATATAATATACTTAATAATAAATAATATACAGCATGCAAGAGCATATTTCTCTCTTCAGCTACAACGTCGGCAGATAGGCCTGAACACTGTCACCATTAGACTATGTAGATAATGCATGAATGTGTCTAAATAGTATATATTTATATGTGTATATATGTGTGCGTGCGTATGAGCCTCTGTGTTATATGTGTATGCATATGTACTTCTATGTAACTGAAAACACCTCCGACCGTGAATCGCTTTGTTAGTTTAACACATGTCCTGGAAATGGACAAACACACCCACATTCACACCGACGACCACGGCATCACTCCCCCACACATACAACCACAATCACACCGACACTCACATCCAAACCCACACCAACACACACGCTCAAACACACACCGAACACCACACACAAACCGAATATCACACCAAGACCCCTGTGGAAGGTCGGGAGTTCGAATCCCGGCCAAGTCAAACCAATGACTACATTGATACTTGTCGCTCCCTAGCCTGGAGCTAGGCAGTGCTAGGAATGGTCAAGCGCTGGTTAGCTCATTGTCAAGATAATATGACTGAATGGGACTTGAGGTCATATTGCCGGCGGCTTCGACTCCCAGTGGGGCAGCACTATAACGTTGCCATGAGTCCGTATAGTCGCAAGACGGTACCCGTTCTGATATGACCGTATATATTGTTGGGACATAAAACCCCAACAAACAGACTCACAACCACACCTACATGCACGCCCCCTCCCACACGATAACACCCTCTCACACCTACACACACCCATGCTCCCTCATACCCACACACACCCACTGACACCCACACTGTCACCCCCACCCACCCACACACCCAGGCCCTCACACCCTCACACCCTCACACCCTCACACCCTCACACACTCACACACTCACACCCTCACTCCCACACCCTCACACCCTCACACCCTCACACCCTCACACCCTCACACCCTCACACCCTCACACCCTCACACCCCCCCCCCCCGTCACACACAGCCGCCCACCCATGTTAATGTCGGATCGGGGCTGGTGGCAATTGAAGCCACCTATCACGGAGTGAAGGTTGTGCTGCCTCGCACTGACCTGCTGAGAAAGGCCCCGGCCACCATTCCTCCCGGCTTTCCTCACACTGCAGGCCGTAGCCTCTCCCTGCCCCGGTCTACCCGCCCCCCCCCCCCGGTCCCCCTCACCCACCGGCCGTCTCACCTGCTCCTCCCGCCCCCTGGGCTCTATTTGCAATTCAATATGGCTTCCCCGCCCGGCGTCAGCTGCGGGGGCTTGTCGTGACAATGGGCAGCGACTCCGGCTAATAAGGTATCGCCACGGCCGCCCCGGACTAACGGTTTGTTTACAAAAAGAAAGCTGTGAACAACGTCACAATTTTATATAATTTCCCTTTTTAGGGGGTTAAAATGTATGCGAGTCTTATACCCCTGTCACACTATGATGTAATGAGCCAACGTAAGTCTGACTTGCTCACATTTCGTCATTACGTTGATGTACGTTGGGTTACGTTATGATGATGTCAGAATGACGTTAGACTGACATCGAGCTACGTCACATTACATCATGTGACGTTGGTGCGTGTCAAGGTTTTTAAACCTGTTCAAAACTTTCAACGTAACTCCAATGTAAGGGTTTACATTCGCTGTATGTTCTGTGCACGTTCGGCGAACGTCAATGACGTTAGACGGACGCTAGTCAAATGCTGCTCACTACGTTCCACTATGTTGACCCACATTAAAGCCCGTGGAAACGTCCACGCAGTGTAATAGGAACGTCAGGAGAACGTACGCTGAATGTACCTCTAACGTATGTTCAGCATTTCGCCACCGTGTCATGACATATGTAACGTCACATAATGTAATGCAATGTAGTTCTGATGATGCAATAACGTAGATAACGTTCTGTGAGCATAATTACGTTGTCCTCTCTCATTGAATGACACTATCACTATGCTTTACCGACGTTACGCTCTCGTCAACTACCCTGCATTCACGTTCAACTTGTGCCCAAATTTGCATACTACACCGAGAAGTTCGACATTTTTCACGTTCTCCCTACGCTGACATTGTTACGTCGTAGTGTGCCACAGGGCCTTTACTACAGTTTCATAGACATATCAGTCATTTTTAGAAAGGTTCAAATGAAAAGGAAACTAGGTAAATACTATTGGTTATCTTTCCAGATAGGATTGGACGTTGGTGAAAATGATCGGCGAACCGTTAGCTCATGGTGCCGTCAATGTTGGGAAGTTTGACTAACCGGTCACCAACAACCCACATCCTGTTTGTTCGTCAATTAAATGTGCAGAATAGTGAGCAGAAATCTATTTTCTAAAATATTGTTTATTTACAATGTAACATGAAGAAAGTCAAATACATATTATACCCTATATAATATTGCAGTAGGTTTGTGTTTCCTTATTCGAGGTCGTGACCGACCTGGTCAGCTAGTGCTCGACGAGCAATTAGTGCGAGGGCCCCGCTGCTGAAGCTAGCTAGCTCCCGGAGAAGCAGATGGACTTTTAATCTCTTCCACCACCGGCTCAGAGTTAATGGTCTTCTTGGCGCTGATTGGTGTATCCCCCAACCAATCACCGATCAGGCCGACTGTCACGTGACGAGATTGTGGGTATAATTACTGCGGGCGGCCTGAAGGGGGCGCTGCGAGCTGGTGGTGTCGCCGGGCAAAAATAGAGGGTTGTGTCTGTGTGGGTGGTGGGGTGGGTGAGATAGTCGAGATGTCGGGTGAAGAGGGTAGCTGGGAGTAGTGGGCGAGGCAATGTGGGTGTGAAAGAGGTGAGAATGGGGTGGGGGTGAGGTGTAGACGAGGCAGACAAGGTATGCCCATTCATTTATCTATGTCTTTTTTTTCTATCAGGTAATAGCATCTCACTCCGAGGAAGGTCAGAGAGCCGAGATGTGATTGAGAGCACTTTAGTAAATTCAGCGGAGAAAATATAGATATATAGTGAAAACCTCCTGGGACATAAACCGAAATAGGTTTTACGTAAATTAACGCTACCAGTATAAGCGAGGCGCTACTGCCCTGGGCTGAAACTGGTTTCAACTTTTAATCTGTAGTTCTAGGATATAGCAACGATGTTTTGCTGAAGTTTATTCATTGTTGCAAGTTATTTATGCTTTGCTATCAATGGAAAGCAAGAAACTTGACTGGCAAGCAGAACGTGGATGGGATATGTTCGCAATACGCCACACTTTTCACCACCGCGTAGACGTTCCGTAGTAAATGACATACTAGTTTGCAGTAAATAATAATTATATATCTCAGTCGATGATGCACCAAAAGAAAGATTTCGTTATTTATATTGATAACAACAATATTCTTGACAAATATACTCACCATTTATTTGCATATATGGAGTAAATCTAACATATATATAATGTATATCTATTATTTTCACTATAATTGCAAATTTAACGGCATTAAATATAAGACATTTTATTACATTAAATTATCCAAAGATGCATTAAATTTAAGATTTTATCTAATATTGACTGTGTAAATATGCCGTACACATATACATTCATATATATAGATATATATTTCTGCGTGCAAACATGATTACTTTAAATATATGACCATATATAATATAAGTGTGTATACAAAATAGTGCATGTTATTGTTATTGTTAAGAGTGTTCAATATATTTGACACACATGTATATTTGATATATTGTCTTGAAGATTGTGTATTTAGTGATAGTGTATTTAGTGATAGTATATTTAGTGATACTCATTTAGTGATGATTAATACATGAGGTATACATACATATACTGATATATATGTCACCATCTCAACATAATAATGTTGAGATGGTGACGAATCTAATTGTGGTACTTAACACAATTAGATTCGTCACCATCTCAACATTATTAACATTGTGATTAATATCTACTCGTTGAATCCATATAAACGAGTCTCTACTGTCTGGCATTGGCGGGCTCTATTTACGTACAAGAAATATAACGCAGTATATTATTAGTGTCTTCACTATGCCTCTCCCTCATCGCCTCCAGCCCCCCCCCCCCCCCTCCCATCGGCCTCCCGCGACAACCCCGTTCCCCACCTCAACCCCCTCTCCCCCATCCCCGCCCCCAATTCCCGCTCCCCCAGTTCCTCATCTCGCTCCCCCGCTTCTTCCCCATCCCCCTTCCATCCCCGCTCTCACCCCCCCCCCTCCCCGCCCCCGATACCCACGTAAATATCCCTCCCTTTCACCGCCACCTCCACCCCCTCCCCACCACCCCTCCCTTCCCCTCCCATCTCGGAAGTATATGCCGGGTGCCTTATTATGGCCTCCTTCAGATAGCTGTGCCGGAATACTGGAGTTGATTTTTAGGTCAGTCTCTGAGAGTCATTATCCACAGTAATGACTTTCCCGGCTGCTTCTTTAAGGCATCCGGCTGACGCACACTGGGACCCAGCAGCGCAACCAGCGCGCCACACATTTCAATTAAACACGCCGCCTACATACTCACATACCTATGTGCGCATGTGTTTTGAGAGTGTGTCCCCGTTGCTGAACACGATAGGTTGCCCCCGATTGGGTGGACACACCTGCCTTATGGTGCAGTGTCGGTAATGATTAGGGGCACTGGGCGCTGCCTGCAGGGCGGTGGTTGGT
Organism: Branchipolynoe longqiensis; assembly: GCA_030323885.1. Lineage (NCBI taxonomy): Eukaryota > Metazoa > Annelida > Polychaeta > Phyllodocida > Polynoidae > Branchipolynoe > Branchipolynoe longqiensis. The sequence goes on along the minus strand of CM059196.1, from coordinate 63,356,944 downwards.
CGGTTAATGTTGGCTTTATTGAGCTGCTCACGAGCAGCTGATTGGGTATGGGGAGAGTGTGGGGGGGGGGGGGCAGTGGGGGGAGAGGGGGTGGCGCTCCAGGCTCTGTGATGTACATGAGGTGTTATCCGATCAGACCAAAATTCAATCATTTTTACGGAAGGAATTAATCTGCACATGCCCTTAGGGACGCGGCGGGCGTGGGGGTGGGGATTGAACGAGAGGGGGGGGGGGGAGGCTCCTCCTACCGCACTTCCTAGTAACCTACTCAACTTCTTCCTCCTCCCCACTCTCATTCCCCCCATTCAGCTCCACATAACTCCCCGCTCCCACTCCTCCTCCCCCCCCCCCTCCCTCTCCCCCCTCCCCCATCCCCATATGCATATGCATCCCCATCACAAGCTTCGAACTATCCTCACAATCCCTACATCAACATTCCATGACTTCTGTACCCCTCTATCCATCTACCTTCTGTACCCAAACCCCTCTATCCATGTTTCGCTCTATCCCTCTATCACTCCATACCTCTATCATTCTATCCCTCCACCCCTCTACCCCTCTATCCATCTATCCTTCTATCCCTCTACCCCTCTACTCCTCTATCCCTCTACCCTACTAATACTCTATCAGTATATCCATTTATCGTTCTACCGGTCTATCCCTCTCTCCCTCTATCTCTCTATCCTACTAATACTCTATCAGTATATCCATTTATCCTTCTACTCCTCTACCCCTATACCCCTCTACCGCTCTACCCCTCTATCCTACTAATACTCTATCAGTATATCCATTTATCCCTCTATTCTCTACCCCTCTATCCTCCTATCCCTCCACCCCTCTACCCCTCTATCCTACTAATACTCTATCAGTATATCCATTTATCCCTCTATTCTCTACCCCTCTATCCTTCTATCCCTCCACCCCTCTACCCATCTATCCTACTAATACTTTATCAGTATATCCATTTATCCCTCAACCCCCCTATCCCTCTATGCTTCTATCCCTCTATCTCCATCCCGGTATCTTTCTATCCATCTCTCTCTGTCCATCTCCCCTTTCTATTATCACTGACCCTATATACCCATATGTCGCCTTGATATGCCCTTAGATGAGGGTAGGAATAAACACCCCATCAGACACGGATATATATGCATCTATAATATAGAGTAAAACCTCTCTAAATCGACCGACCTTGCGACCACCTTTAAGTGGTCTATTTAGGGAGGTTGTCGGTTTAGATAGTTAGCATATCCTTACAAGGGTATTATTGGGACCAAAATATAGGGGAGTGGTCCATCTATGGAGGGTCGGTATAGATAGGTTTTACGGCAAATATATATGGCCTTCAATAAGGCTGGGATATGATGCTCCAACAAACATGTATATGTATAATATGACTGATATAAACATATATATATACTTATATGCCCTAAGATGTGGTTAGAACATAAAACTACAACAAATCAGCAACGATATATGAATGCATTTATGTCTAATATATATATTACATGTATTATACAAACACATGCATATACATATATATAACTATATATAGCTATATATAAATATGTATACATATATATAACTATATATAACTATATATGAATATATGTAAATATATGTAAATATATGTAAATACATGTATATACATATAAATATATATAAATACATATAAATACATACACATACATATAAATATATATAAATACATATAAATACATATATATAAATAGATATAAATATATATAAATACATATAAATATATATAAATACATATAAATATTTATAATTATATATAAATATATATAAATATATATAAATATATATAAATATATATAAATATATATAAATATATATAAATATATATACATATATATAAATATATATATATACATATATATAAATTGTAATGTATGTGAATCACCCGATGACACAAGAGTAACAAGATAACCAAGGAACGTGGCCTGACAACGTGTCGAGTAAATAAAGTCAGTCATGAACTAGAACTCAAGGTGTCGACTTGTATCTTACATGGTGTCAGATGTGGATTACCTACCAATGATTGAAACCCCCTGTACCACTAAACTTGGAAGGTAATTTGGCATTGAATTGGAGCCAGTGGCAACATGCATATCAAATTTATGCCACAGCAGCAGGAGTTGCTGGGAAGTTAGAGAAAGTACAATGCTGTGTATTTCTTCATGTGGCAGGGACAGATGCACAGAAAATTCACCGAACGTTCAACATTGGAAATAATGACCGTGACAAGATCACGCCGCTCATAGATGCTTTTCGTGTATACTGTGAGGGTAAAACAAACATTACTGTACTAAGGTATCAATCCAATTCATTGAATCAGACAAACGAGAGCATGGACACGTATATTTGCTAACTTCGAAATCGCATATCCCACTGTAACTATGGTGCGATTGCAGACTCATTATTATGCGACAGACTTGTGTGCGGCATGAAGGACAACACTCTCAGGGATCGTTTACTGCAGACTTAAAATTTATCATTAGAACTGGGTTTAACAATGTGCCATGTAAGTGAACACAATGCAACACTTCTAAGTGACAATGCCAGCAACAAAACCGATGAACACATCGACATGTTATCCAGATACAACAGCGGTGTGACATCACAGCATCAGTTACCAGCATAGAAACGGACGTCACAACAATACCGATCAAATGTTTCAAGGTTCAAATGCTCGAATTGTGGGTACATGCATAACAAGGGACAATGCCCGGCTAAGGACAAACAATGCTCTGTGTGCAGAAAGGTAGGGCATTTTGGAAAGATGTGTGGAAGTAGTGGGCATAGACCGCCAGCAGTCAATGAAGTAAACATGGGACGTCACTACGAACCCGATGAGTGGATACGCCCATACACAAATGAAGAAAGTGAACACGATTTGTTTGTTGGGGTGCTACAGGAGGATAACAACGAAAGAGAGGAACTTTGGTACACAGATGTCGTGATACGTGAATGCTTTATTAAATTCAAGCTCGACACAGGATCAGAGGTGAACATCATTCCCAGGAAAGTGTACGAACAACATGATGATGACTCCACCGCGTTGCCACCTCGTCACTTACACAGGGCAATATATAAAACCACAAGGATAGACTTTCATCACGATCGGTGGGCATCGATTGAAATTTCAAGTCACCGGGGCGGGTAGTCCCCTTCTAGAAAGAAATGTGTGTGTCACACTCAAGCTAATCGGACGTGTGAACTCTATAAACAACACACCAGAGCAAGACACAAGTGCGCAAAACTTGGTAAATATGTATGCTGATGTTTTTAAAGGTCTCGGTAAAATAAAAGTAAATGCCCGTATCCATGTTGATAAGAATGTAACCCCAGTAATTGACGCCCTGAGAGGAATAACACATGCTATAATTAATTATGTACATAGAGAGCTGGATAGAATGTTAGCCCTAGAGGTAATCGTAGAACAGATTGAACCTACACCATGTCAGAAAACCTGGAAAAATCAGGATATGTTTAGACCCCACTAAATTAAACAAGGCCATATTGAGCGGCCCATATCCCACACGTACAATAGAAGAGGTAGTAGCAAAAACATCTGGGGGGAAATATTTTTCGGTGATAGATGCCAACAGTGGATATTGGCAAATTCAACTAGATGAAGAGAGCTCAAAATTGTGCACGTTCAATACACCCTGGGGTAGATATCGGTACACACGATTACAATTTGGCATAAAAACAGCGGGAGATATTTTTATCCAAGAAATGAGTAACATATTAGGAGACTTAGAAGGCGTCAATATTATCACAGATGACATCTTAGTGTATGGTAGCACTGTTGACGAACATAACTCCTGACTGAAAAAGGTATTACAGAGAGCTAAAGACGTAAATTTAAAACTTAACCCCAAAAAATCTAAGATTTGTCAGTCACAAGTAAATTATGTTGGACACTTACTAACTCAGGATGGACTGCTACCTAGTAAGGATCGTATACAAGCCATAGTGGATATGCCTACACCCAATGATAAAAAGGTGATCCAACGTTTTCTAGGTATGATTGGATACGTTAGTAAATTCATCCCTAATATGGCCGAATTAACAAAGCCGTTACGGCTAGTTCTCCAAAAAGATATAGAATGGCATTGGCAAGATGAACAAGAAAAATCTTTTAGCAAACTAAAAGAGTTATTGACAGAAGCTCCCGTTCTAAAATATTTTGATGTGAAAAAGGACATAATACTACAAGTTGACACATCAAAATCTGGCCATGGGGCAACACTATTTCAAGACAACAAACCAGTTGCCATGGCGTCAAAAGCGTTAGATAGAACACAGTCAAATTATGCCATGATAGAGAAGCAGCTTTTTGTGATTAGTTTTGGATGCAAAAATGTCCATGACTACATATACGGTAAAAAAGTAAAATACATACTGACCACAAACCACTTGTGTCGATAATGACTAAACCCATACATACACTATCCGCAAGAATGCAAAGAATGAGAATGAGATTACAAAATTACAAGCTACCATTCATAAATGTTAAGGGCATGCTCATGTTTTTTGCAGACGCACTCTCCAGAGCTCATACCAAACAAACTGCACCAGGCGACTTATTCGACACAAACATCTCAGTTGCGGCAATCAGACTATCAGAAGACAGTCTAGCATGAATAATACAAGAGATGGCGAAAGATGATACACTACAACAAGTCATATCCTTGACAAAAAATGGTTGGCCCAAACATAGTAAAGGTCTACAACATGAAGTCAAACCATATTTTACATACAGACATGATATAACACTGCAATGCGACGTATTGTTAAAAGACAACCGTATTATAATTCCAAAAATGTTACAAAAACACATGCTAGAAAAATTACATGAGTCACATTTAGGAGTAGTCAAATCCAAACAATTAGCGATGGATCACATTTATTGGCCTGGCATCAGTAATCAGATAGAGAATAAAATATCACAATGTCAAATTTGCCAGGAATCGCGGAATAAACAGCAGTCAGAACCACTAATAAACCACCAGATACCTGATATCCCGTATTACAAAGTAGAAATTGACCTGTTTTATGTTGAGCATACTACATTTCTATTGATAATTGATTATTACACCAAATTTCCAGAAATTGTAGAATTAAACACGACCACAAGCAAGGCAAATAATACGTGCCTTAAAACAGATGTTCTGCAGATACGGTATTCCAAAAATTGTGGGGTCACACAACGGACCTCAATTTAGCAGTGCTGGATATTTACATTTTGCAGAAGAATATGATTTTAGGCCGATATTTTCAAACCCACTATTTCCACAGAGCAATGGACAGGTAGAAAGGTATGTACAGACGGTAAAACTAATGATAAAAAAATCTATAGTTGACAAGAAAGATACAAATATTGCATCGCTAAATTACCGTAATACCACAATTCAAGGAATGGGTGCCTCACCGGCACAATTATTAATGTCCCGTAAACTAAGATAAAAAATGCCAACATTGACAACACAATTAAAACCAAAGATACAACCGTCTAAAACAACCGAAATACACAAAATACAACAGGGCATGCACACCCAAAGCTCAGCACGGGCGATGCCATACAGTACTGGGACCACAACGGTGAGTGGGCCACAGGAGAAATAGTCAAATCACAAATACCAGGTCCCCGGGATTACACAATACTGAACTTGAAGAACCACATAATCAAAAGAAATCGAAGACATATTTTCAAGTTCAATAAAAGTACAACCCAGACAGTATTACAGCAACTACCAGCAACTAGGTGTGAAATACATCCCGCACAAGTAAACAACACAGCGTATGCAACACAATACGGCAGGGTTATTCGCCCAGTGAAAAAGGCTAGGTTTTCCAACACCATTAATAGTATATAAAACTTACTTATTCAATAAATACAATAAGAACCACATAAACGGTAGTATATATATATATATATATATATATATATATATATATATATATAAATATATAGTGGATAACATATATATATATAGTATATAACAACTTTCCCTATTAAAGCTGCATAGTCCGATGCAAGCAACACCTTTTCAAAGCCAATGCGCTACTTTTGATCCTACATCTGCAGCATTTAGATACTGATGTGCTTTTAAGAATGTGTTCTTGCATAAAAAGGACTATTAACTCAATTTGATAAATCCTTAACTGCTGAAGCCTAGCATTGGGAGGTGTATGTAGAAATTACTTGTCCATGTTTTCATTCAATTATCTCCTAAATTAGCCCTTTTTATAAAAGGTTACTCCGATCAAAGGTAAGTTCGATTATAAGGATCAATGTGTAATATATTAACCTAAAATCCAATGGCAGGAATCCAACCCATTGGAGTATGCAACTTTAAGGTCCCTCTTGCTATCCAGTTACATTTTCTCATGGTGATTGCCCTGTTACGCTTGGAAGTCCCGTGCCTTGGGCTGAACCTCCCCCCCCCCCCCCCCCCCCCCCCCCCCCCACAAAAACATGTTACAGAATAAAGTATGACAAACATGAACTTTTCAAATCACAGTGGACTAGTTCTGGGTCTGCACACCAGGTGGCACCCTTATGCAGACACTCACTCTGACCACGTGAACCGCGGCATGCCCCATCCTCAACCCTGACTGTAGTATGTTAGAGCTGTACTTCAAGTCATGTATACACGGAGGTAATCATGGTTCCACAAGCGACACATGCTCAAAAAGGAGGAAGAAAGAAGGGAGAAAAATGAGGAGGGAAAAAATAGCCGATTCCCCACAGAGCTGCGGCTAAATTAATTAGCGGACTTCTTCTTGGGTGCTTTCCGTATCCGTAGGACATATCTGAATTAAGAAACGTGGGTATCTCTACTCTCCTTTCATCAAATGGACAACATAAATAACATGGGATGGAGGGGAAGGACAAAAACTAAGAAGAAACTTGGCAATGTTAGTCGAAATGAAAAGACTCTCCATTTCGCTTCTAATTAGGCATTAGTGAATAGGATTCTGTTTTTGCTGTTTTGAAATAGAGATTTTTAATTCCGTGCATTGGGTGTTCCCGGGCTGCATGCCTGCTGGGCGGGCCGTAACACCCGCCACACCCCCGCACACCCACGCACACCCACGCCCCCACACACCTCACAGTCGTCGTTCGTTGCTCGGCCGCCGTCGCGTATCGTATTTAGCTTTCCATTTGGACGGTGTGCTCGTGATTAGAGTGAGTGTTGGTGGGAGGGGCGGGGTGAAGGGGAGGAGGGGAGAAGGGGAGTAGGGGAGGAGGTGGGAGTGTGTAGGGGAGGAGAGAGGGTGGAGGGCGACCAGCGACGCCATCTTGTTTGTGGGTGAGCATTTCGTGGACATTTTAGAAGAGGAGTCAGTGATTCGCTGTTACATCACCTGGAGTGTGGGGAGATTGGTATCGGGGTGGTGCTGACGCCTGGTGGGTGGTGGATAATTCATGGTCAATTCATAACAGCGGGTGGTGAGTAGCTGTTACATCTCTTGTGATGTGGGTAGGTGGGTGTGGGGTTGGGGTGGGACATGGTGGTGGTGAGTGGTGGGTGGTGGGTGGTTATTTCATGGACAGTTAATAGGGGTAGAGGGTAAGTCACCGTTATATCTCTCAGATGATGTGTGGTTAGGAGTATGTGTGCTCTGGGACTGGGGTGGGATAGGGGGTGGGGTGAAAATGGGTGTGTGAGGAGGAGAAACTGGCAGGGGGTGGGGACCAACTGCTTGAACTACCCTCTGATTCCACCGGCTGGTACCAGCCATGCAATGTGCGAAGCCACCCCCCCCCCCCAACTTCTTTGTCACCACCGCCACCTCCCCCAATACCACGCAACACTCTTACCCGGCATCCTCTCTTACCGAACACCCTACAAACCACTAGAAAGCTGAGCGAATCAGAGAACCGCCTGTGCCATGGTGACGTGAGGAAAGCCACACCAATGATCAGAATCCGCACAGAAGGAGAGTGAGTGCTGGGAGAGAAGTAGCGGGGGCTGGTTGGTGGGATGCTGCTGGTGCGTGGTGGGTGGTGGGTGGAGGGGGATGGAGAAGGAAGAAGGATAAGGAGGGCTGCAGAGAGGGAGAGAGCAGTGGAGAGGAGTAGGAGAGGGAGCCAGATTTATCAGCTCCTTAATTACAATGGTAATTGGTTTTCCCCAATTAGTTTCCTGGACCTGGGTGGAACACTTTACTACCAATCTACCGGCGGGTCGGATCGCAAGTCGCGCCTGTTTAGATCCCAGTGTGTTGCAGTAATTCCTCCTAGACTCTCATTATATAGAGGGCATAGCTATAGGTCTCCAATCCCATTCGTGTTCACTAAAGCTGGCGATTCAGAACGGAAGGGCTGTGTGCAAAATGACCAGCGGAAGACTACATTGGGGCCGTGAGCTGTAAACCTGACGTGTTTGGTGAACGCCCCCCCCCCCCACAACTACACCCCACAACTACACCTCCACACAGAGACACAAGGACACAGCCCCATCCACACCCTCCCCAACAAACACACCACCTCAGCGCGTCTTCGCGGGCCGCCTACCATCTTTCCCGCCCTTTTCCTCCTCGCCGCTACTTCTCCACTCAAGTGTCGTCTGCGCCATCTGGTCTGCGATGCGCGCACTCTGATTAATGCATAGATCACCGGATGTCGCCTGCATCCCGCGCCCTAGCGGCCGGGAAGAGGAGGGTGAGTAAGAGAGTGAGAGAAGGGGAGGGACCACCAGGAGAGATGGCACCACTAACTGAACACGTGATCAAACTGCCCAGTGAATTAGCTGGTGCCTGCGCCTAGCATGGTTAGTGCATTCAACACACGAATATATGTATATGAACCATGTTTATTGTTAGATGTCATATTTGATACATATGCCATATTTATATACATGTATCTACACTAACCACGGTGGCCGAATTGGTCGTGGGTTCATATCCAGCCTGAACTAAACCAATGACTTATGAAATTGATACTAATCAGTACCTATTCCTGGCCTGGCACTCGGATATGGCAAGGAATGTGAAAAGACTGCATGGTCTGCACAATATCAGGTAAATGTGTTTGGATGCGTTTGGATGCGATATCGGCTCATAAGCATAGTACATGCAGCACTATAAAACCGCCATTAGAGCGCACTGTAATCAGTCAGGGCCTGTCCTGATATAACCGCAGATGTTGCTAGGATGGAAACCACCCAAAAAACAATATACAATATATACAGTATATACCGTATATGCAGTATATACTGTATATGCATATATATGCAGTATATACAGTATATGCAGTATATACAGTAGATCCATTATATACAGTATATACACTATACACAGTATATGCAGTATATATAGTATATACAGTAGATCCATTTTATACAGTATATAGAGGTAACATTCTTGGTGGCTTTCTAGCCGGTAGTTTGGTTAAGTGGACAATTAGGTGTCGCTGTTGTATAATATATCAGTGATAGGTACCAGTTGGCTAACCGTAAGCCCTACAATCATGTTAAAGGAGGACTATTCGCTAGTAGGATGAGGCATAAGACTCATTTTCCAGAACTGTACTCATTAATAATTGACATCCAACGTGGATGCATAATATATAGTTGTTAACTATACTAGAATTACCTGACCTGTGACGTGACATGTAATTGCATCGAAAGTTTTGTGCAAGCACAAAACGATCGGCGCGAGCCAGTGGGTGCCGACGTGTTGGCTCACACGTTGTTATCAGTGTACGTGGACCGACGCGCCGGTAACGCGCCGGTAACATGCCGGACATGTACCGACGTTTCACGCAAAAACCCAACACATTGGCACACGTTGTCCAACGTTCGTGCAACACATCGTAGTGTGACTGTGGCATAAACGCCAATCCAAAAATGGAGATAAACATTGGAATCAAACCTACATTTGTTTCCCCCCTATTTCTTTGGTCCATTGCTCCATAGCTACATGATGATATGAAAAGTGGCATTAGTGAGAATTCAAATAATATTCAGGGAAACATCTTTTATTTAAACTACATTTTTGGATTGGCGTTTACTTGGTTTTGCACCTGAACTCGTCATTTGATCAGACCCTACATTAAAACTTGCAACTTTACCAAATGAATACAGAAGACAGCTTCTGCTTACATTATATATACCATGTAAATACTCACATTGCTCTGATTAATATTGATGTAGTCACATGACACTACTTTTCCCATATTGCTGTGGAACTTGTGGGTTACAACTTACAGAATGTCATTGCATTACATGCTGCAAATTGTGTATTCAACATTTATTGTGAACTTACAATTGCAGTATACCTCGACTTCAAAAAAGCTTTCGATACAATTGACCATAGAATACTATTGCAGAAAATCCAGAAAGCAGGATTGGGGAAGAAAACCTGTACATTGATGGCCAACTACTTAACTAATAGGAAACAATACACAAAACTTAATGACACTGAGTCAACCATCAGGACTATTAAAACTGGAGTTCCGCAGGGTTCAACCCTGGGCCCCCTTCTGTTTTTAATCTTTATAAATGATTTACCCCAAGTATCAGAGGATGCAACATTCACCTTATTTGCAGACGATGCAGCACTCACAGTACACAATAAAGATTTCCAAATAGCAACCGATCAGGTTCGGACAGTGCTGACCAGGGTTAACCTGTGGTGTAGTGAAAACAAACTATCCCTTAACACCAATAAAACCGAGTTTGTCATTTATGGCACCAAAGCAAGGAAGGCAAGGGCACAACCCATAACACTGCAAATTGGCGGAAATCAAATTAAGGAGGCAAGTGCATACAGGTACTTAGGAACAGTGATTGATTCTACCTTAAATGGAAATCAACAGTTGGCTAGACTAACTCAATCATTGGCACTAAAAATGACTACAATCAGGAAGATGCGGAGCTTCATAAGCGAAAACACGGCCCTACTGCTGTATAAATCAACAGTTCTACCAATAATAGACTATAATGATATAATTTATGGATTGCTCACAAAGCAGCAACTGACTAAGCTACAAAGGATCCAAAACCGGGCGTTAAGAACAATTTATTGGGGCAAAACACTAAGTGTACAGGAAATGCATGACAAAGCAAACCTAGATTACCTAATGGTTAGAAGAGATTCACATCTCCTAGCACTTATGTACAGAAGAGCCAGAGATACCCAATATATAGAAAACACAAAAAGGAATACTAGACGGGCTGATTCCACTCTACTCAAAGTCCCCAAGCCTTCCACAAACAAACTAATTAAAGCACCAATTTACAAAGGCAGCATGATGTGGAACAACCTACCAACCAGAACCAGGGCAGCGTCCTCTTACCTAGAATTTAAAAACTCACTAAGAGTACATCGGATTGGGCAGGCCCTTATGCAGTTGCAGTAAAGTATGTTCCATGGCGTCACCATACCGTAAGTGGCAGACCACCAAACCCTCAGCCTCGGTTTCTCCCCCCCCCCCCCCCCCAGCCCCCACTTTTTTAATTTGTTGCTGTTCCTCTGTTATCTCCAGTCAACCATATACGATGACAGAGACAGCCCAGGTAAAAATGTATAATTTAAGACCTAAATGCACTGGGATTGGTCCCACTCCTTCACTGGTCACAGATGGTCCAGTGTATTATTAACAACCCCACCCCAACAACATAATTCATAAACTCACATAACTAGCTACATTAGAGTTACACTAGAATTTTCCTAACAAACCAACATTTATATACCGCTTGCCTAACTGCAACTGAACATTCAAACTTATTACAAATTTACCAACTGAATACAGAAGATAACTTCTGCTTACATTCTAAATACTATGTAGATGCTCACATTGATCTGACTAATATTGATCTGGTTATATGACACTACTGTACCATATTGTTATGGAAGTTTTGGGTTTCAGAATTTCATTGTGTTACATGGTGCAAATTGTCTATTCAACAGGTATTGTACACCTTATTCTATATACCTTTTGTGTAAATAATCCTGAATTGAATAATGGCTGGAAGACCAGTGCTTCGGCACTGACAAAAGACTTATTCAGCAGAATAAACATATTTACCAAAAAAAATAAAAATATTATATACCTAACTCTATACACCAGTTTTGTGTAAATAATCCGTAATTGAACAAAACGGCTGGAAGACCAGTGCTTTGGCACTGACAAAAATGTTATTCAGCAGAATAAACATATTTACAATAACAACATCAAACCCGTCATCTTAATTTGGCCGATGCAGAAATCGTGGGGGTCTTGTTTGATTACCTGTCTCAACTCTCCCCCTCCCCACACAAACACGCTGTTAACTGCTTGTAATGGTATCTTATTTTCATTGTATAAATTATATTATACAAGGCCATATAACTGTGATAAATAGTTCGAAGGCTAAGAAAATAACACAGTACTATCGAAGTGAAGCCAATGCAATAATATAATACTCAAGCAAATGCCAATGGGCTAATAAGAACGTCTGATCGATGGACAGATGGGGCAGTAGACCACTTTAATCACAAACTAACCCGCCACCACTGTGTACTTGTGACCCTCACCATGTTGTATATCTGCGGGATCATTCACCACACAAATGCAACATTTATTGCCTAAACCCACTCATTATAAATAACTTAATGAAGCTAATATGTCATGGGGTATAAGCGCCTTAGGTCACGGTCTTAGTGGGTGTACTTGGAGGTCAAGGACGAATCTGAACTGAACAAGCTCAGAGAGGAGTGTCCCATGACTCGGCAAATTCAGAACTAAGTCACCGCGCTTCCTGCTCGGCCATGCCATCCACTCTGAGTAGGGCAAGTACTTGACCCTTTTACATATATACAATGCAGTGTGAGTGGTTGCTACCTAAAAAGCTGAGAAGCCAGTATTATCGTACTTGATGCGATGAATTCTGTTTGTTTACTGGTAAATCGAGTTTCTTACATGAATAAATAATTATACACAGCCTGTTGTTGATTGGTTCAAGGGCGCATTCCATATACGTGTAATGCGTAATGCGAATGCGAATGTGACAAAAAATTGAAACGCCTTGAAACCTATGAGCTACATTCCATATATGCGTAATGCGTAATGCGAATGCGAATGCGAATAAAATCCATTATCCCGATCGCTCCATGTAGCGATCGGTGTGTAATGCGTAATGCGTAAAGGTGGTGCGAATAGAAAGTCCTCAGTCGCCTTTGTCCATTGATATAAAGTTGGAGGAAGCGACTGATAATTACGGACAGCCAGGACAAGGTGGAGCGCGGAACTGTTAGGAAGCAGCCTCCAATGCTGCTGAGTGGAAACATATGGTAGTGGTGGTGGTGGGGGTTCGGGTTGCTAAAAATGCTACCAGAGCCACAAAAATATGAATACTTATCTATAATTTGGTTATTATAAAGGTAGGAATCCCCAAGTGACATACAAAAAGTTACATAGATATAAATCCAATATTTGGTCATATACAGAGCAGTATGGAGAATAATTGTTTTTTTTGTTTTTTTAAAAATAGCCAGTCGTGTGCCGCATAGCGCATTACGCATGTATGGAATTATGGCATTTGCATAACGCATAATGCATAACGCATTACGCATTACGCATATATGGAATGCGCCCTTTAGAGTGTGGCATGTTGAAAACTCACATAACTTTTGTAGTCTGGTTGGCTGGGCCCCTTAAGAGACCTATTCATTAATCTAACATAAATATTGTCTATATGCCTGAAGGTTGAAACCTGGTCTCGCGTGCATATATGAGAAATACTCTGAGTTTGACAAAGGTTATGTTCTCCAAGCCACCCAGAGGGGTATAGTAAAAGCAGATGTGACAAATCTTATAATATTATAATAATAATAATAGTAACAATAATTATAATGATAATAATAATAATAATAATAATAATAATAAATGAATAAAAGAGAAGAGAAACATAGAATCAGGAAATTTTCTTCATTATAAATAATATTTGCATAATATCTTATAGTAACACGATATATACTATCTGGCACCGTTCAATGGCAGTTATGTGCAAGGGACACTTTGCAATATCGGCCTGCTTTAGACAAGGTAGAAATGTTAAAAGTTAGAATCGCCTTCAGTTGAGTTGACGGACAAGATGCTGGCGTACGGAGTGATATGCTTATATAATACGATTAGCATCGTTCAGTCGTTCAGAACAGTGTGTACAACCGTCCTGATATGACCTTAGATGTTGCTAGGCCGTAAAACAACAACAAACAAACAAAGTGTGTAGCATATTCCGATACTCAGCAGAGGGGGGAAATGGAAATCCTATATTATTATTCTGTATGGCCGGCCAAGAGTGTGTGTATATTTATGTTGTGTATATATATATATGGCTTGGCCCATGCTTGAGGGCAGGTAATTATAAACATAGGGATGATTGGCTGGTCTGGGTGTGACTGTGAGTGCACTCAAGGCCTGGCTCTCTGCTGAGGTAGGGGTCAATGCACACAGGGGTCAAGGTTGGTGGTGGGCAACCACTGGTGGTCATGGTAACCAGAAATGCTGAGTCCCTATTGGAGGAACTGGGAATGCTGCATCCCTATTGGTTGGAGTGAATGGCATAATCCTATATCAAGAATCCATGTACTATATATAATAAACCAGAGGGGCTTGGACTCTCTCTTATACCCCTGTCACACTACGACGTAACGAGCCAACGTGAGCCTAACGTGGTCAGTTTTCGTCATTACGTTGGGTTACGTCATGATGACATCAGAATGACGTTAGAATGACGTCGAGCTACGTCACATTACGTCGTGTTACGTCGAGTTACGTCGAGGTTTTGGACATGTTCAAAAATTTTGACGTAGCTCGAACGTAAGGGTTTACGTTCGTCATACGTTCTGTTCACGTTCAGTGAACGTTAATGACGTTAAACGGACGTTTTTCCAACGCTGCTCACTACGTTCAACTACGTTCCACTACGTTGACCCACATTAAACTGAGTGCAAATGCCCACGTGGTGTAATGCGAACGTCAGGAGAACGTCGGGAGAACGTCGGGAGAACGTCAGGAGAACGTGCATTCAACGTACGTTCAACGTCTCATGACGTAGGTAACGTCATGTAACGTTCTTCTGGCGGTGGAATAACGTTCATAACGTTCATAACGTTCCGTGAGCGTAATGACGTTGTCCTCTCTCGTTGAATGACGGTATCACTACGCTTTACCGACGTTACGCTCTCGTCCACTACGCTGCATCCACGTTCAACTTCTGCCCAAATTTGCATACTACGCCCAGAAGTTCAACGTTCTTCACGTTCTCCCTACGCTGACGTCATTACGTCGTAGTGTGACAGGGCCATAACACGCTTACTTTTGCTTTACTTTCTCTCTTTCTCTCCGTCTGTATTGTTTTTCATGTTAGCCTACCTACATAACCACATACTCGAAAACCCACTCTACAAGTGGATTCAGTAGCTTGACATTATATGATGCTATTTACTAATGCTGCCAAGGAGTGAATTATGTGGTTTTATAATTATATAAATCCAAGGCTGGAATGCCTACCTTCTTAAACATGAATATAGTGCCTAGAATAACCTTGAACCACACTCTCTGTTAGCTTCTACTTTTGAATTCGGATCAATGCAACAAATTTCCGTTAATTGTGATGCTAAGTTCTAATATATAACCATACGTTATTAGATGTATTGAACTCTGCGCGCGAGACACAGGCAATTTCCCCAAACAAAACCAAATATACAACAATAAAAAAGACTCTTGACTTACGGGAAGTTCCCTGTAACGGCTTCATTAAGTTGTGTCCTTCACCATGTCATGTGATATGAGATATTAATTATTATTCATTGTTAGTCGGTATTCCCAATTACGTTCTGCTGAAAATGCACAGCAGCAATGCTCTTGCTATTATCTCCACAATTTCAGTATAATCATCGAATATTAACCGAAGGCTGTTTAAAAAAAAAAATTGCACTATTTTTAGCACTTGTTCAATTAGCTTTAAAGAAATTGTATTTAAATAAGAGGCGGATGGTCATGCGTACCTTATTTGCATCTCCTTTTAATGGCATATGCCACAAGATAGTGATAGCTAATTAGCAGTGCTAACTAGTGCTAAGTACATACTTTTAAAGGGGCATATGACCTACTTTGACGGGCTTATATATCATAGTAATAAGCGCCTCTGATATAGAAATGTGACATAATACATTAAGGCCATTCAGAATGCAAAGTAAGTGTTAGTAAAACACTCCAGGATTAAATCCACTAAATTCACTGAATTAAACCAAGTTGAAACATTCAATAAGATAAGTAAAATGAATATTAAACAATGTATGGGTAGTATACATGCAACAAAATCTATCATTTGGTCACAATCTATTAGCAGTGAAATATTGTAAGAAGCACACACAACCAAAGCGATCATTCTGAAACCTCATTTTTACATAAATACATATAGCAAGATCCGATTACCTGCTCCCCTCACCTTGTTTATAATTTAGAATATGCCTAATATCACGCATCTGATTTCATTAAATGCTTCCAACATATATGGATAGAGACACAGAAAAGATGCAATGCAATGGTTTCGTTTTGAAAGGTTGGAATATGTTTTCGGACAATTATTGATATTAAAGTTCCATAGCGCGATGCTTTTGGTTTTCTTTAATATCTTTTAGATAAATCTATTATGTTGGTCGTTACTTTACTTTCAAGTAACTTTTCTTAGAATGGTAGATTGTGGAGATATTTGAAGTGAAAAGATACACGATGTACTTCGGTGAGGACGTCGAAAAGTTGGGCACCAAAGGTTTAATCAGTAACACATTTTTATTAAATTGCCAGACTGTTCCCTTTTATGCGACCACAAAGTGTTTAATAAACAGACCAATCTCTAAGGTACAGATGTAGGATCAAATCTAGGTAAGCCTACCCAGCCTGCTGTTCGGTAATTCGCTTCCAAAGACCAGTTTGCCCATTATCAGGATACGGTGAATGTGTAGGAAATCCGCCCATGGTGAAAGTGGTTCTGTCTCCCAGTAGGGCAGCACTATAAAGTTGCCAACAATGCGCTCTGTCTCAAGTCGGTTCCCGTCCTGATGTGACTTAGATGTTGCTGGGATGCAAAGCTCGAGCAGTCAAAGATTAAACTTTCTTGCACTGCTGAATAACTTGTAATTTAATGTGCAGCCCAGCAATAATATATTACGGTGATTCGAGGATTGGTATGGAAATAAATACTAATAGGAAAAGCTGAGCAAGAAATTGGGGGTAAGGGTGGGTGGAGGTGAGGAGGTGTGACGGAACCGAAGCTCATATCACCTGCTTGATTTAGATTAATTTACCTTCTAAATGCGTGTAACCAATTCTTTAGTAAGCAATGTCCTGTGAAGTGCAGACTGTCTGGACCTTCCTCTATAACATTCAGGCTGTTTGAAGTCCTATAATTAGAAGTGTATTGTAATTTGTATTCAGGTAACAATATATGAAGCATCTCAATAAAGAAAGCACGGCTGAGCTCCATTTCTATACCTATATCGGGGTATATGCACACGCCAGATAATATGATTTATACATAATATTACAAAAAGCATTCAACTCGCCACATCGAAATAGGTCAGACAGACCGGAAGTCACTGTATACATAGACCACCATCTATTGACACCCATACAAAGCACTGAGCATTGAACGCATTGGCAGTAATGTGTGTTTGCCAAGACGCGTTGCATTTGAACACCTTTGACTATCCAATTTTGCAAACGGTGGCAGGCATTTAGAATATAGATAGGGTTGCAGTAAGTGCTTGCTGTATTATTCAGTAGCACTGGATTCAGCGGGCGGCCCGCTAACTGATGAGTGATGCCCAGTTACTACATCTGCAGCTGGGTTAGGTGCTTTCAGTCTGCATTTTATTACACTGCCCTCATGAATTGGCCCCGTAAACACAGACTGGTTGGAACGGACCGTCTATACCTTCCTACCCCACCGGTCATAATAGTCTGAATAGTTTTCTTTACTAACTTAAAAAAACACTATGCATATCGATCAAATTAATATATTTTTTGTTAAACATATTTGATTGTATGTAAATAAAATATAATCTGGATAATCTATTCAATTTGTGCAATCTGTATAATTTGTATAACCTATATAATATATATAATAATATAATATATATAATATATATAATACATATATATAATAATATAATATATATAAATTATAATATATATAATATATATAATATATATAATATATATAATATATATATATATATAATATATATTATATATATATAATATACATAACACACATAATATATATAATATATATATAATATATATATAATATATATATAACATATATAAAATATATATACTGTCTAATATATACCAGATATATAATAAATATAATATATAATATATATACTATTTATAATATATTATATTGATAGATCATGTATATCATATAATATGATATATGTGACGTACATGACACACGATGTATATTATTATTTAAGGATCATCCATATAACATATATTATATGATATTTATCTGAATTTATCTAACTCATTTCACTAAGTGGAACACACCCAAATGGCTAATGCAGATTGATAGCTGCTTTGGACAACAGTGCCCTAATCTCATAAGCCGGTAGAGCAATACATATATACTTCTGTGCATGAGATTATATTAATTCATTGCACCATATGCAATAAGTTATTATTCGCATTTCCCCATGCCAGCAGTCGCTTAGCGGTAACATTGACCATCCGTTTGTTTTTATTCCTGTTACATTCTATTCAGAAGATTGCTCTTGTGTCCAGTTTAGATGTTAGTAAATCTGTGACGAGCCACTGCAGTTATTTCAACCTCAGGTCTCCTTTCAACCATATCATTTGTTGTTGATCTTGCAGCTCACTTTGCCCATAAGTCTCTCTTTCCCAGTGGTCTTGGTACGTACATATAGATTCAACGGTGTTCGTTGTGTAATAGCAACTATAAATATAATGTTTTTCTACCTTGTCCGACTTAATTCAAAATTACCCAACTATGATGCACACCCACCATGTAGACTTGGGGAGGGTATGCTAGATATAATCAATCACCTGGGAGTAATAACAACAGGATTTTCAGGCAGAAAAGAAAACAATGTTTGTACCCATATGAAATCAAATTAACTCAGTGGTTAGGTTTTCCGTCTTGTGTACTTCTCGCCCCTCATCCCGTAATTTTATTAAGGAAATATTACCAGAGGTCCACAGTGCAAGTGGTTTGTGATCTAATCAGTACTTTGATCGTGGCGGTTGTAGTGGAAGCATATGTGTGGCATAATTAATTATGTCAGTATAGATAACGGATACATCTTGTTTATCCTGCTTTACTCTTTGCTTCTATATATATATATAATAAGAATCTATGTCATCCACAACATCCTATGTGTCCGTATCTAGTGAGCTATGTAATTCGGTGCACATTTGTATTTTATTTATACATAATTTTACAAAATCATTCATCCATATACATGTTGTATTTATTTAAATTTAGCTATCTAAGCATCCAGTGAATATGTCCATTTTCTTTTGGCTAGATATATATGTTCTTCCTTTATATTTTTCTGTAATTTCCTGTTGTTCTATCATGCAATGTACAAGCCAGGAACTAAAAGAACTATACCTGTGAAACTTGAATTCACACTTATAAAGTGTGGGATAAATAGACTACTCTCTTCCAGGAATATACAATGATGATGTGTACAATGTATCACTATTCTTGATAGATTGTAGTATCAAATTTACAAGCCACATAATAGCATTATCAATAGTTTCCGAATCGGGATTTTGCATGAGGGTAAATCCTGTGAGACAAACATAATACTAGCAGTGCAATTCTTTGGTTCATTGCACAAACATCTGAATATGTTCTCGTATGCCCTACATAATTTCCAAAGAGAATCAAATTCATAATTACTACGTAATTACTAAATAACGAAATAGAGTATTCATTGTACAAACTACATATCCCATATAGGGCTACAATACACAGGTAACATTCTTGATTAAATATTGAATCAACATATATTCTTTTATAATGCCTAACTATATCACCACTAACTGAAGCAGACAGGATGCCCAAATGGGTTAAGAGCCCGACTCCTGTATTAGTAGGTCGTGGGATTCGAACTCGAGAGTTCGAATCCTGGTTAAGTCAAACAAATGAGACTGGAAGTGTATTCTGACAAATCCACTCCAAGCACATATTGTCAGTTTGTATAACTAAATATGTGAAAGAAAAGTTCAACGATGGCTAATGTGTGAGTGCAAGGGTTCCCTAGTATTCCCCGGTCTGTGTAGAACCATATGGGGTCATATGGGGAAGCATTTTACTTATTAGGTCGTGTGTTAACATCGTTCACATCTTACATTCAAAGTTTGTTTGTTGTCTCAATGGACTATACTGGGCGACTTTAAAAATTGATAGTTGTCACTACCTAGCATATTGATTAGCATTACTTTGAAATGGATAAGGCAACGAGCACTGGAATGGCGAAGACCAATTATTAGACGTTGAAATGTCCCCTGCTTAATCAAGGCAGACACACATATATTCAGCGACATCTCTGAGGTGTTGTACATTTAACAACTCTGGACAATATTTCATCATTCAACAGAAATTACGGGCTATATACATCCTTGAACGTTTCACAGCAAAATCACATAATTTGTGTACCATTGTATTTTATATCCTATTCTACACCAGAATCGGAATATTCCGATTACAGCATAGATAATACAGCCATAGTTGGGAATCAATAGCATCATTTGTAATATAACTATAAGGAGCCTGTGACATGCATATTGGAAGTTGTTGGATGCTGGCAACCCCGCTATCTAGTAGTGTCTCGAAACACCATTGGTTGGCGTGGAGCCGATCCCTCCCCCCCCCCCCACACACACACCCCTCCCTCCGCCCGCCCCCACCATCTCGGGCAGCCCACATTTCGGATGACGTCAGCAGTGACCGAGAAGGGATTCCCCTCTCCTCCCACAAGGCCCCCACCCCCGCCGCCGCGCGACCACGACCACCGCCACCAACCAGCACACAGAACCACTGACGGTGCCGGGTGGCCGGTGCACTTGCACGCTAGCATATGGTGACACCTCCGAAGGAACAACGGCACCGAACACTTGTCAAACACCCACAGGGATCAGCGGATAAACACTGCCACGGCATCTGGCAACAAGTGGCGCTTGTGTTGACGCAGTGCCACCGCCCACCCGGGGTGCATCACGTACCGGCCAGCGACTGACAATTTATACGCTGCGTGAGCGGCGCCGTAGCGGTAGCCGTGTTGTTACCAGTGCAGCAAGCAGGCTGTCGTCTCAAACTCTGGCAGATACGACGCCTGAGTATTACAGGGAGCACATACAGCACAAGGAAGGTGGAGGGCCCAATCACACTCCCCGACAGACCATATGGACATCGTGACGTGACCCGGAGATTAACACTACGTAGACCAGTCACAGCCTACGCGCATTGCAGTTTGTTGACACTGACACTGTCTGCGGAGACGCCACACCGTATTCGATCTAGATCTACACAGCATTGCTGCGGACATAGTACACGCACACCGGCAGTTCCATAATATACGCTCAAGAGGGGCGGTGTCTATTTTTAGAATCCAATCTTGGATCAACCTTTCGATATATGTATACAATATTATGACAATGTTAGCTTCTAGATGGACCAACACGATATGATTATTCAGTGGTAGAGATGCGTTGTACTTTGTGAGTACAGTGTATGGGATGGGTGTTATATATGTATAGCGGACTGGACTTGTAGACTGTTTCAGTGTTTGTTTTGACATTCCGTACTGAGAGACCACATCAACAGCCTGCCAGACCAGCACGATCGATACCTGACGGGTGTCTACTGTCACATGACGGCCGTGGGAAGAAAGGTGACACCAAGAACTTGACCTGGAAACACCATGCACACAACTGATGTTCCATGCTACATTCACAGGCTCATCACCCACAACTAACACATCACAGGACCCCGACCCTTAAAGTTGCATAGTCCGATGAAGCATCAATTTTGTTTAAATGAGACAATTATCTAAATGTGATTCTACATACCAAACTTAGATACTGATGCACTTATTAAACATTGTTGGCCACATAGAAGGTAATATTGAATCAATGTAATAGAACCTGTTACTGCAGAAATCTATGGTGTCAGAGTTTTGGCATGCTTGACTAAATTAATTTTTCAAGGTTTAACTTCAAATATCTCAAAAGGTAGCCATTTTAAATGAAAGTTACTTCAAACTAAAGTCAGATATGTCTTTATCTCAGAAAAATGACAGAAACTCAAAACCATCGGACTATGCAACTTTAACGTAGGCACCAACCGAGTAAGCAAATCACGTACACACGAGATTCGGTCATAAGTTGCCAAGCATATCCTTCAGTTTTATTATTTTTCAAATAAATATTTTAGGACAGATACCGTACAGCTGGTCTTATACTTGTCACTGGGTGCCTACGTTGGTTTCTACAAGCAAAATTAAGCTCTTGTTGATCCATAGGCATTTACAGCTAAACTACATGTGAAGTAGTTCATTCATATATGAAGAATAGGTGACGATGTTAATATATTCAGTGTGGCCACCTTCTTGACTACATTCAGATGCAAACTATATGTGACTCCACATTCACATGTTAAGTGTGTAGGCCTCTACATGCAGGTATCATGTGTGCATAGCTCTACACTCACCTGTGCAGTGTGTATAGATGTTCATTCACACATTAAGCGTTTGTGTGATTCTACACTCACATATTAGCTGTATATAACCACATTTACATGCAAAGTCAGTGTGAACAGCTGGAACCAAGAATGGCGTGTCCACTGGAACGCTGGGGTCACATGGTGGTGGATATCAGGAATCAGCAGTAGAGGTGGCATGGGGTAACAGTATTACACAGCCCATCTTCGGATATGTATACACCACTAATAGTGTGCTAGTATACTTTAAATGAATGCTAGTGACTGATTTATTTATAATCACTATAGGTTTATATATACTTTATATATATTTATATATGCATATTTGACCAGTCAGTCTGTTCAAATCACCAATATATAATTATAAAGCACCCATCACATTATCTATGCAGGACTTCACATCTCTCGTAGAAAAAACAGAGCCACATTCACCTGGTGTGTGTGTGTGAGACTTAAAAAGTATCACCCCTCTATAATCAGAACCACATAAAATTGGTGTGTATATGCATGCCTTTAAATCGCTCGTACGTAAACAGGGTCATCTAAAGCTAGTTTGTGCATTTAAGTCTTTAAATCAGCCATATATAATCGGAACCAACCAAATAACGTTGGTGTGTGCATGCATCACGTTTCATTGCCCCTATTCATAGCCACGCCATTACCTCCATACCCCATATATACACATCCACACATAATTACATATATATATATATATATAGTATTGTGTTTACATAGCACAATGCGGACAGAAAACTACTCCAGCATGCGACGTAGCCATTCGGATAACACCATCACGTTGGACAAGAACGACAACTCGCTGGGAACCAGCAACTCGGGCAAGCCGAGCGCTGCCAGTTTCCAGCGTCAGTTCTCCGAAATTGTCTTCAACAGTTTCAGCAGCGCCAACAATGCCAATGGCTTAGACAATGTCGGGTTGCAGCGACAGGGCTTCCAGTACCTGACCCACAGGCACTGCACCGTGGATGGTGGGGATACCTTCTCCAGGGGCTTTAAGTATAGGGAGGCGGTGGAGGGCGCCAGGCGGTCGGAGCTCAGTCGGTTTGTGCATGTCAATGAGTGGTATCTGCACTACGGCTGTGACCCTTGCTCTCGGACTGAGACAATATTCTTGCATTCTTACAGGAGTGAAGAACCCGTAGCCTCTAACATGGACATATCCACGGGCCACATCGTGCTGGTGAGTACAACCATTTACTCACTGATAATAAATACTGTCAATATTAAGGTTGCATAATCCGGTGGATTTAAATATCTGCCAGATTTTGTTTCATCAAAATAAAATTTACTTCATACTGACATAATTTATAGCATCAGCCTAATATATTTATCAGACTTACCTTTTGGAGATAAGGAACGTCAAAATATGCAAACATTATTTTTGGCCCCAACAAAAGTCATACTGAAACACTGGACATTGCTTTATTTACTCATTTTGGAGCATCGCAACATAGTACTGGACTATAAAAATGTAATACATTCTTAATGGCAGCAAATAGGTTTGATATATTATCAAATCTAGCCAAGTGTTCTGGTTTAGAAAATGTGATGGTTTAAAGTTGCATGGTCCGATGGCCTTTGAATTGTTGTCTTATCTTTTAGATAAATATATCAAATTGATCGTTATGAGCTACTAACCACGAGTCCAGAGTCATTTTGATGAAAAATGACTAGTTTTGAAGCAATTTGAGGTGAAAGAACCCAAAATAATTTTGACAAGCTTGCCAAAAGTCCTGTGGGTATGACCCAGATGGTCATCTCGCGGTGACCACGTGATGTGAGATGACCTACTAATCCTGGAACCTGACAGGGCTGTAGGTAGGTATTTGGGTCACTCTCCTGAGAACTGGCCAGAAGTGTCACATGGAGAGTTAAAATCTAATATTTGAATTTTTAACATTTGTTGGTTGCAGATGAAAGCTGGAAATCTCCCCTTTACATCTATGTAAAATATAAATTGATGAGATAAAAACAATAAAGGTGTAGTGCATGATTAAAGTTGCATAGTCCGATGGTTTTGAGATTCTGTATTTTTTCTGAGATAAATATATTAGATCGATCACTAGTATCTACTTTACATTAGTTCAAAGTTACTTTTATTTTAAATTATAAACTTTTGAGATATTTTGAGTGCAAATTAGTTTTGGCAAGCTTGCCAAAACTCTGACACCATAGACTTCTGCAGTAACAGGTTCTGTTAAATTGACTCAGTATTGCCTTCTACGCAGAAACAAATGCTTAATAAGTGCATCAGTATCTAAGTTAGATATGTAAAATCAAATCTAGATAATTGGTTTGGTTTTGCAAATTTGATATTTCATCGGACTATGCAGCTTTAAGCTATGTCTTATGGCAGTATAACATGTGTTTCTCAGATGTAACACATGTTTAGGATAACACACAGTCTGCTTAATAAAGCCTCATACCATACATAGTCCCGATCGCAGATGCAATTTTAATTAAAGCTGCATAGTCCGATGAAGCATCAAATTTTCAAAACCAAAATAATTCTATAGATTTGACTCTACATATCTAACTTAGATATTGATGCACATATTAAGCATGTATTGCCACATAGAAGGGAACACTGAGACAAATTGATAGAACCTGTTACTGCTGAAGCCTATGGTGTCTGAGTTTTGGCGTGCTTGCCAAAACTAAGTTTGCATGTTTGAATTTCAAATATCTCAAAACTTATCCATATAAAATCAAAGTTACTTTAACCTGAAATAAGGTAGATTATCTCGATCAATTTAATATATTTATCTCAGAAAAATTACCAAAACGCAAAACCATCGGACTATGCAACTTTAACAGATGCAAGATTTTCAAAATTTAAATTACCCAAATTGATTAATTATATTTATAGAATTGACCAAACAGCATTGAATATCCAACATGGAGGGGAGGGGCAACATCCACCTCAGTTCCCCTTCCCCTCTATGACACTGCACAGTAGGCCTACTTGGTCAGGGGAGGCTAATGAGGTCACAAGATTGGCCTAATTGGTTAATGGCCTCCCTGCATAATGGGTGTTTCAAAGTGAGAGTCCAAATGGTGAGGTTATTCTGTATATGCTGTCCCAAATCATTAGCTAATGCACCCGTATTTAAGTTGAATATATAGGATCAAATGTAAGTAGTTGTTTCAATTTTGACAAAATTATATTTCATCGGACCATGCCACTTTAATCGGCTTGTGCAGCTTTACTTCTTAAGTCAGTTATTTATCGATATGGGATTTGAGGGGCGGGCTTTCTTTGGGTCAGTATCTAACAAGGCATTCTGTACCCAAGGTATGCTCACTGTCACACTCAATAGGTCCAAGGAACACAAACCCCATATCGTGGATTATAAAGGATGAATAAAATGACATTTGCTTTCAAACTATAAGCATGATCGAGTAGCCGAAACTAAAAGATGAATGAATTCAAGGAAATTACTAGATCACCAAAAAGTGATATTGATTGGATGGCCTGACCAATATCAATTTGATCAGACTTGATAGGCCAATGGGCATTGTAATTGGTATCACCATAGAAAATGTATTCTCAACACAACATCTGCATTTAATAACAAGTGAACACAATATTATTAGTACTTATTGTAGTGCTTTAAGGCCAAATACAATGGCAGGCGACCTGCCCGAGAAAAGTGATATCGGCTGGCTAGTGCAAAAGAATTATTAGCGAATTTGTTATGGAAGGTTATTTGTTAAGCCATGTCACGTCTCCTGTGGCTGAAGTTTGAAATCTGAAAACAATGTCATAAACGTATTATCACCGTATTTGGGGTTTGATTCCCTCCGACTTCTGGCATTTTTATGGGCCTATGATCATCACTTTGGTCAATGTTAGTTCCATAGCTCCTAGGGCCGAAAACCCCATATCAGGTCATCACTGCTTACTCTATGACAATAGACATTGCAATAGCTTATAATCACCCAGTTCAAGGAAACCAAAATCGAAGTCCCTCCTGTCAAACATTAATATTTCCCTTGTTACTGTCTGATATTTACTTTAATACTTGGAATTTTCCGTTTGTACTAAATAAAATTGCAACAGTCTAAAAGCCAAGTTAATCTAATTAGCACTTTCTCTCCCTAATATTGGATTTGAAACCCTTCGGCCGGACGGAGTGTCAAACTTTCAGTCGGACAATAACAATAAGACCCGGCCTTTTAATGAAAAATAAAACTGCAATCACCATTTAGCCCCTATTGGCGTCATGAAACCGTGTTTCCTGAACTATTAGACAACAATGAATCCAATTATTATCCTGTCATTACATGAACTCTTTTGCAAATCGATATTTAGTGTGTCTTCTTCAATGCTACATGCAAGTTACATCTAAATGTGTATCTGGTGTGCTTATTTGTGCGTTATTGTATATTGTTGTTATTTCAAGTTGCATAGTCAGATGAAATATGAAATTTTCAAAACCAAAACAATTATCTGGATTCGATTTTTACATATCTAACTTAGATACTGATGCACTTATTGAACATTTGTTTCTGCATAGAAGGGAATACTGAGTCAATTTAATGGAACATGTTACTGTAGAGGTCTATGGTGTCAGTTTTGGCAAGCATGCCAGAACTAATTTTCCATGTTTGCATTTCAAATATCTAAACAAATTATGATTTAAAAAAAAAGTAACTTTAAACTAATGCAAAGTAGATACTAGTGATCGATCTAATATATTTATCTCAGAAAAATTATAGAAACTCAAAACCATCGGACTATGCGACTTCAATGTGACTAACCTGTTAATGATTCAAGTGTTTCAATTTTAGACAGGATTATGCAATGTTTACCATATAGAAGACAGTCATAATCTCATTGATGGACGCATTCCAGAGACTACTGAGCAATGCTTTTCTTTGATCCCTACAATGTTCTTTGATCTCTACAGTGTTCTTTGATCCCAGCAGGGGATGGATTCATCCCGTCTGACACCTGACTCTCTTTCATTGGTGTGCTGTTACCGGATGGTTCCCACTAACACAATATTGTTAACTACAGGTAACCCAGAGTTCTCATCCCAAACACCTTAAACCTAACCTAACCTAACCAATCTGGCCATACTTCTGTCATTGCTGTCACTGTGTCGTCACATCGCCATATAGATCTGCTTAAAGCACAGAACACAGTGTCCGAATCTGTAAGAGCGCTGGCTGGCTTCCCGTTGGTTCAAAACCTGGCCGAGTCAAACCAATGACTTAGAAAATGTATATGTGTTGCTACATAACCTGGCGCTTGGTATTACTAATACTGTACTATGAATGATACAGTATCAGGGTGCTGCAGACTCGCAGTGAGGCAGCACTATTAAGTAGCCATGAGTGTACTCTGTCACAAGTCGATACCAATCCTGATGTGACTTTTGATGATGCCAGGATGTAAAGAAATAACCAAGAAACAAAAGAGAAAGAACATCCTGATATGACCTTATATATTGTGAGGACGTAAGATCCAAACAAGCAACCATCCGCTTAGCGCTCTCGAAGTTATTTTATAATTAGGAATATTTCATAGCGTACCAAAATGTGAGTAGCATTCCCCCTGCATTCTACCTATGTTCTATCTGATATCAATTAAAGTAATAGTCAACGATATCCTCCTTTGCTACGTTACAGTCAGCTAACTGTGACATTTACAGGGTTGAATACTTCAAAGGGGATGGACATAGGCTGGGGGATGTTGTTCTCCTCCTCCAGAGAATCTCACAGTTGACAGAACATTATGTTCTGGGCTAAAAGCACATATTCATTCCTAGTAATAATTAAATTCATGTCACTATTTTAGCTATGGATTTCTTGTGATGTGTTATGCGCTGCTGTATGTGACGTAAATTAATTAATCCTTCATTGATGTTAAATTGGAATGCGTGATATGAACCATCATTGTGTTTTCTTAGCGAAAAATGCTGTATATCGAAAATGTATTAACATTTGGACGAAATGGAAGTTAATTTGGCCATAGTTTGAGCTTTAATGTAGCGTACTGACCTAGTGTCATATCAGGTGTGTGTGTTGCTTCTTGGTGTATTACATCCTTGCAAAATATATGGTACCAACTTGTTGCATTGCGCATTCATGGTAGTTGTATAGTGCTGCCACACTGGGAGACCAGGCTAAAGTGACCCAATTTCCCATTTAGTCACATTATTCTGATATTGAACCAACCAGTACTCTCCCTATCGTAGTAATGCCAAACACCAGGATAGTTATCAACAAGTATCAAGTTTCTAAGTCATTGCTTTGACTCTGCCGGGATTTCGAACCCCGACCTTCTGCACGGGTAGCCTGTGCTCTACTGATTCAGCCACTGAGTCCGCTCTGTGATATAATGAAATAAATGGTGCTTTAGTTGTTGATGTTCAATTAGCACGTTCCTATTTCAGTTTTAGTGCTCATGTCGGCAGGCTCTATGTATTATACACACAGGTGCGTAATAACATCTGATTCAGTTGACCTGGATTCTCATGCAGAACAAATGACTGGCCGGGCTTGTCGACTGGGTACAGCGCCCCCTACCAGGTACCAAGCGGCAGGTCATGCCTGGGTTAAACGTAATAACAACGGCTACTTGTCGCTACCATTCCTGGTGCTCAAGATTACTTGTAGCCACAGTACCAGGAATACAGGACTGAGTAGGATATCGCCGTCCGCCTATTAGCCAAGTTTGTTTGTTTAACGACCCCCCCCAACATAAAGTAAAAATGGGCTTTGGGGGCCCAATTAGCTCCGTGGGACACTGACAATACTATGAAGTCGTCATGGAAGTGTGTTTTTACAAGTCGGTATCTGTCCTGATATTCCCTCATATATTGTTGGGACGTAAAACTCCAATCACTCACTCATTGTAGGAATATGGGTTGGTGTTATCAGGATATTTCCATACCGGAAGTTGTCAAAAGGTATTCCCTTAGCTACCAAGTTTCTTTGTATTCAATGTGATGTCCAATTCCCAACATAGTAACTTAAAGAGCTGATCACGTGACTTTATTATGACTCCTTCCATGAACATTCAGTGTATTTTAAATGAAAGATTAGACTTGTAATAAGTAATTTGAGCGTGAACTAAGTCGGTTCTGATTGGTCTACCAGCACAATAAGACTACCCAATGGCTATTATTCGTTTAGTTGATGTCCCATAGGGGAGGGAGGTCATCGACTTAGATATGGTATAAGGCATACTACAAATTATTCTAATTTATGTCAAGTAACAGTATCATTTGCACTTTCCATGTTTGAAGGCCCCAGCCTATTTCACTAAGGACAGTCATTAGGGCTAAATTATACTAATCCTATGAATAAGTGAAGTCGCTTTTGTTACCTGACTTTTCCTTTACAGCTGCATACTATTTAGATACAAGATTCACCCTGTACTGCTGCAGTAGGGGTGCAAACCAACCCTATGGAAAAGCTGTCGAAAAAACGGGTTAATGAATTGAGAGCCTAATTTCACAATCTAAGAAGCAACATTTATTCTTTACATATGTCTTATTGATAGCCCGCTACCTTTGAGTTGAAAAATTTAATGCAATTTAAAAGTGAAATCGACGGCGTTTTGCGGCTGCCATCTTGTCTTTTTGCATTCTCTCCCATTTCACCAACTCTGTGCCTATATGGGTAGCCATTTGATACTGGAGCCACAGTTTCTAGGTCATGTTCCATACTAAAGCTATTTTCGCCCATATTTAGACTACATTGTCATTCACCTGTGTACTACGAGTACCAGGTGAATCATTTATCTACATACTATTATGAAAGGATATATTTCCTAATTCAACACGCTTCCCTAGATTTCAGTGTGTATGTTGAATTTAGCTACTGGTGCACCCATTCATCACACATTGCATTACACTTAGGCACTGTTGTGCTATGATGATACACGTGGCATATTAAGAGTAAGAGAGTTTACGGTTGCTTATCCAAAATCCTTGGGGCCAGGTGTATTTCGGAATTCAGTACAGGATTTCAGAATAAAGGTAGCTAACTGTACATACTATCTTATTAATCAGCTGAATTGCATTGTCTTGTTAGTAAGTTAGTCATTGTTTGGACCCAGTGCTATGAATTAGTGGTGAAAACCTCTTATTTACTGACATTGCGTTTAATGTCCCAGTTGGTCTACTTTTGTAATTACATCATTACTACTCTCCATTAGGATGCGGGTAGGGGAGGAGGTCGGTGGTGTCGGGAAAAACCCTTTATCAAGACATTAATACCGCAGTAAAAGAGTACGAATATTCACACTAAGAAGCATAAATAGTTTTGCTATTACCGTTTATTTATATAATATAGGGACAAAATCAGTTCGGTTTTCGGAGCCTTCTGTTTTCAGGATTTCGGACATGAATTGTGAACCTACATTGCCTGTTTTTCAATTCAAATATCTCCAACTTAACCCATAACACCACAAGTCACCTCAAATTAAAGGAAAGTAGATTATAATGATCAACTTACTATTTGTAGCTAAGAACTCTGGATGAAGTTCAAATCCAATCTCCAACATTAACTTTTAAGATTGGAAGATACATTCAGCTAAATTGAAGTATAATATAAAGACGAACATAGTGTATTTATCAAAGAAAGTTATGCAACTTTGAAGTTGCTCATTGAAACAATTTCTTTAAAGCTAAGGTGAAGTAAATTAAAATGAGCAATTTAATATCTTTGTCTAAGAATTATGGTAGAAACTCGATGAGTCAATGCCATTGAACCATGAGTTAAATACTGCCACGTAGTTGAGGTAGGAGGGTCCTTACACTCAATGCCATTGAACCATGAGTTAAATACTGCCACGTAGTTGAGGTAGGCTTGTCCTTACACTGTGATGTGAAGTTATTGTGTCTGGTTGATATACAGTTGTGACCGGAAGTGGGTTGGTAAGTGCATTTGAATATATAATTGATGTGCTTTTGGCCTGTGTTCTTCAGCCAGCAGTACAGCTCTTCATAGTAACATGCACAATAGTATACCTTTATACTTAATATTCCTGGTGTTAAGAGTCTACTGTATATTTGCGATAACTATATTAGGTTCATCATTATAATTGCTTTATACTAGACATATAAACTTCTAATCTTTTTTATGATCAATATTTAGAATTGTCGACAATTAAATGTATTATATGTATATAATGTATTGATCAACAAGAACTTCCTTTAAAGGTTTTAAACTTTTAATATAATTATTGCTGAAACCTAGTTATTCGTTCTAAACTATCCCAGTAATGCCATGTGGCACACCTTTTGCTGGATATCTGACCTTTTATTCAATGGCGGACTAAATTTTGAAATAATTTACTTTTCAAGCTTTCAGATCTTTAAAATAAAGAAGGTAATCTCATATTAATATGGGAAAGTCTTTTTTATTCTACGTCATTGCTTAAAAATTAAGTTAAATTTAATATGGGTAAATGCATTTGAATTTATGTTCGTCATTAATAATTCAGCAGTAGGCTTAGGTTAATATGAGGAATTAAATACATATTTCTGTCAGCTACTATTTGAAATTAAGATTCATTTTAATAAGAGAAATACATCATTTCACTTTCTATCTAAAGCTTTGAAGCTACCATAATTTGTTTATAAGGATAAGAATTTAAAGTCAGTTGTTAATCCCAGTTTGAGAGCTATGGTTGTTGTTGAAGATTTATACTGCCTATCCTGGATAAGCCTGAATAGGCTTGTTTTCACCATTAGACAGTTTGTCGATAGAAAGCCCGAGCCTACACTTTTACCGACCCAAGGGATTTTTTACCTCCCACACCACATAGACATGGTATGAGAGCAACTCGCCTTTGATGACGCTGTAAGTTATACACAGCAGTGGAAATCCAAATTGCCAGAGCTGGGGGCACAGGGAATCGAACCACTGACCTTCAGATTAGGAGTCTGACCTAGAAAAAAGTCAGACACTCTAACCACTCCGCCACAGAGAACACCAACAGGGTTGTTTTTATATGGGGATATATATTTGATTTTCAGTTTGTTACTAGAGTTTGAAAGGTAGGCTCATTGTACTGTGGGGATAAACGTTTCAATTACATTTTTTTAGCCACCTTTTGAATGATAGCTAATATTTGATAGCTACGTTTATTTCAATATGACGATTTTTCTTCTTCAAATTTCGGTTAACGTAGCTCATGTTTGACAGTTAAGCTCCTTAATAGTAGAGGGTGAGGGGGGGGGGGAGAGTCGAGTCCCCCAACCCTTTGACATGTTAATCAAGCCTCGACATTGAGCATTAGCTGATTAATATCCCGTGTCAATGCACCACAGACTCCGGCCACACCTCTTTCTATTGAGCCTAAACTGGCTTGATTTTGTGGAGTGGCGCTGGCTGTGCCCCGCCCCCCCCCCTCCCCTCCGCCCCCATCCCCCACCTGTATTAGGCGGGTCCCCTAGCGGCGAGTCCCGACAGTGCGCAGGCACAGCTGCTCGGTACCGGTGAGGGCACCTCATGCAGCGCATTAACAAACTCTCTGCACGCACCAGCCGCCATCCCCTTCACTGCTCTGACTAAATAGACGCAAGCACTGCGTTAAGAACAACAGTGGAAACGGTACTGCCCCGAGTGGTCGAGAAAGCTGTGGTTTATTGTAACTGATTTATTAGTTTTAATGTGGTGGTGTTTGGAAACCACTGGATTACATGATATCCTGACTGTGTGGTGCCATGATAACGGGATTGTGTTCGGGTGTGACGTTAGTCTAGGGAATTGCGAAGTAGGGTTCAAATGTGTGGCCTCATGGTGTTATCATGGTTACCATTCATAGCCAGCTGCGCAGGTACCAAGTTGTACCACGTGTGTACCATACACACACACATGTATATACACATATGTATATTATATACAGTAAAACATCTTTAAATCGATCGACCTTGGGACCGACTTTAATGCGGCATAGTCCGATGAAGCATACAATTTTCAAAACCAAAACAATTATCTAGATTTGATTCTACATATCTAACTTAGATACTGGTGCACTTATTAAATACTTGGTGCCACATAGAAGGGAATATTGAGTCAATTTAATAGAACCGGTTACTGCTAAAGCCTATGGTGTTAGAGTTTTGGCCTGTCTGCCAAAACTAATTTCATATGTTTGCACTTCAAATATCTCAAAACTTAGCCGTTTAAATTAAAAGTTACTTCAAACTAAAGAAATGTAGATAACAACAACGAATCTAATGTATTAATCTTAGAAAATGGCAGAAACTTGAAACCATCGGACTATGCAACTTTAAGTGGTTCACTTAGGGAGGTGGTCCGTTCAGGAAGTTATAATATGGTTACAATTGTATTGTTGGGACCCAAATAATGCGATCGATATAGGGGAGTGGTCGATCTGTGGAGGTGGTCGGTTAGAGAGGTTTTACTGTATATATATGCTCGGGTGCATTCCTGTATTGTTAGCGGTGTGGGTTCGTTTGTGTTGAGGTGAGTGGGGGTGGGGAGGAGGTTCCCCAATTCCAGTTTTAGCAGATGGTAGTTTCCCTGGCTTTTTGCTGGGGAAAAGCAAGAAAAAGGTGAAGTGGAAGACATGCAATCCGTCTACCCCAATCAACACACACCAACGCGCAGACGCCAACAAAAACACAACACTCGGACCAAGACACATCATGTCCCACACTAACACACAGACATCAACCAAATCACAGCAACTAAACACACCTCACCCTCAACATCACACATCAAGGCCCAGCCACAATAACAAACACACCACACCCTCAACATCACACATCAAGGGCCAGCCACAAACACACCACACCCTCAACATCACACATCAAGGCCCAGGCACAATCACAACACACACCTCACCATCAACATCACACATCAAGGCCCAGCCACAATCACAAACACACCACCCCCTCAACATCGCACATCAAGGCCCAGCCACAATCACAAACACACCACGCCCTCAACATCACAGATCAAGGCCCAGCCACAAACACACCTCACCCTCAACATCACACATCAAGGCCCAGCCACAATCACAAACACATCACACCCTCAACATCACACATCAAGGCCCAGCCACAAACACACCCCACCCTCAACATCACACATCAAGGCCCAGCCACAAACACACCCCACCCTCAACATCACACATCAAGGCCCAGCCACAATCACAAACACACCACACCCTCAACATCACACATCAAGGCCCAGCCACAATCACAAACACACCACACCCTCAATATCACACATCAAGGCCCAGCCACAATCACAAACACACCACACCCTCAACATCACACATCAAGGCCCAGCCACAATCACAAACACACCACACCCTCAACATCACACATCAAGGCCCAGCCACAATCACAAACACACCTCACCCTCATCATCACACATCAAGGCCGAGCCACAATCACAAACACACCTCACCCTCAACATCACACATCAAGGCCCAACCCCAATCACAAACACACCATGTACACCCACCAACGCACAGCCACCAACGCACACACCCTATCCCACATAGGGTCGCAAGTACATCTTTGCATTTGTCATTTTTACAAATATGTCACCGTCTTCTGACACATATTTAGCCATATTTAAATTACACGAGGGAGGTTTTATATTAAATGCAAACATAAACTCCACTCCTCTTTCACTGTAAATATGATTTCCGCTACCTATATTGTACACCGCAATAGCCGCTGTCTACTTTTTGTGCTAGGGGTGCTCGTTAAACAAAATATGGTGCAACATCACAATCACTCCCCCACTCACCCTTATGGACGTGACCAGAATTTGCCACCACATATTCGGTATTGTATATCTATACAGTATATTATATATTGGATACCACATGGCATACATCGCTTTGCCAGTGTAGTGCGGTGCACCGGTCTTCCCAGGTGAAGTACCACGTGCACATATAGATTTGTTTGTTTTTTGTTTTACGTCCTAGTAACATCTAAGGTCATATCAGGACGGGTACTGACTTGTGACAGTGCGCACCCATGGCGACTTTATAGTGCTCCCCCTCTGGGAGACCAAGCTGCCAGCACCATGACCTAATATCCCACTCAGTCACATTATCTTGAGACTGAGCCAACCAGTACTATCCTAGTAATGCTGAGTGTCAGGCTAGGTAGCAACAAGTATCAATTTTGTAAGTCATTGGTTTGACTCAGTTGGGATATTATGAATGACCTTCCCGCATGGGAACCATTCGCTCTACCGATTGGGCTGCCGTGTCTGGTGGGTCTTGTTTGGAGTGTACTCTCATTGTGATGGTGTTGGTGGTGGTGGTGGAAGCTTACCATAATCACATGCCTATAATTCTCATTACTCTTTCACGTAGTTCAATTCGCACTCACCTCCCCGCCCTACCTCACCCCAACTCCCCAAACGAATCCACACCCCAACCATGGCTTGCCATTTCCAAAAAAAACCTGCTCGCCTGTTGGCGCCACACCGTGTATTTTATTGTATCCTATCAATCACCGCACCGATTCTGCTGAGCCAAATCTGACATTGCTTTAACCCAAAAGTTATTTCTCTGCTTGTATTCACTCATGTTTCATAACTCAGTGTTTTAGCTGAAGGAGAAATCCTCTGGCTGGGAACTTAGAAAAAGGCCCCTCCGTGTCGGACACAAAAGTGACAATTTCTGCTGACTGGGTGCAGATTGGGCGGCTGGTGGGAGCACGCGGGAAGTCCTCAGTTGTGTCACTGTTTGTTTGTTGGGGTTTTACTTCCTAGAAACATCTAATATCATATCAGGACGGATACCGACTTGTCACAGTGCGTACTCCTCAACGTTATAGTGCTGCTCCCCCCGGAGACCAAGCCGCTGGCACTGAGCTACCCTGTTCTCAAACCAATGATTTACAAGATTAATCCCTAGTGTGACTATCACTCAGCATTAATAGGATAGGGCAAGGACTGGTTTGCTCAATATCAGGATAATATGACTGAGTGGGATATCGTGTCCTGGTGTTGGTGGCTCGAGCTCCAAGTTAGACACTATGAAGTCTCCTTCAATGCACACTGTCACAAGTTGCTAGATGTCCTGACATGAACTTAGCTGTTGCTAGCATGTAAAGGCCAAACAAATAAAATAATCATATCGTTAACTATAAGGAGACATTAGCCGAAATATATCTTGTTGACATATTTTGGCTCCCTTTGAACTAAAAATGTGAAAGTACCAAACTAATGTGATTGTCTTCTTAACCGCTTCCCTTAGCAATCTATTAAAATGTGAGGATTCTCTTTTATGACCTACTTGCTGCAGTGACGCCCCCTTCCGGTGCATGCACACATTGCGCAAAGTGTCAGGCAGGCAGCGTTTCTTGGTTGTTTCGTTTTGTTTCTGTCGTTCCTACGTTAGTACGCACCACGGCATGCATTCCAATGACAAATTTACAACCCAACCTTATATGGGATTGAATTGCGATCATGAAGATCCAAAGGTATTCGCGCTGCGACTTAGAATATTCCTTCAGTGGGGCGCTAGACCATCAGCCGCACTGTATTAGGAGTTGTAAGGGAAGTTGTTCCATAAGAATTGTCCTTTTGATTTGTCACAATAAACCTCTAGTGCTATATGAGATCCAGCGCTGTAATAACACCACTTGAGGCGCCCGAGCAATGCAATATATTGGGTCCCCTAACACCCTCGCCCATCACCAGAATCGCTAATGGAGTGTGATGTAATGGTGGTAGTCGTGTTATAACAATACTAGTATGACTTTGTGACCATAAATAATCCATATATATCAGTTTTGATATGACATTAGATGTTGCTAAAACATACAATCACCGAATCAAACCAACAAACGACCCATTTTTGCAGTTGGAACACATGGGTTTTTTAAATGTAAATTCACCAATCTTAGCAGTTGTTAGTATGTAAAGTCAAAGCGAGTAAGCAAACTTTGCATATATAAATGAGCCTGTCTCCAAAGGTGATAACTCTTCTTTTTTTTTGTCCATTGTAATGATTGACACAAAACAGCACAAAAATGGATACACTGAAAACACAAGGACATTTGCTTCAAATCAATATGTATTCTATTGGGATTATGAAACACCATGTAAAAAACAAATCAGTTTATCCTGAGCAAATGCATAAGCAAATAGTATGTTGATCGTTACAATGGACAAAGTTGTGTCCCATATTGCTTAGCACCTTTTGAGACAGTCTTAAATATGTATATATATATATATATGCATGTGGGTTCTTCTTTACTGTTGGTCCTAATTGGTTCAGCCCTCACATTGTAACTGTTTTCTTATAAATCAATTCGCATTATCTTTTGTTATACTCGCAAGACGCAATGAGAGCAATGCAGTGAAAACAAGTTTTGTTTATTTTCATCGATAAAATAGTCTAATTTCTTACAATATGACACCCACAAATGGCAATGGCAATATCCTACTGCTTGTGTTAGAAGCTACTTCATGGCAGACACACTATTTAAACAGAGCTAGCTTCCAACATTGTTAGAAAGCTTATTTTAGGACTGTTGTGTATGTCTGTGTAAAACAATGATGCTTGAGAGTGAGCATAACACATGTTTCTTTTTGCACCATGCCATGAAACACACATTCACATTCAATTTTCACAATGTCAAGCAATGCAAGCAGGGGATAATACTGCTGCTATAAATAGGATAGAACCCTTGATGCTGGATTCTGAACACAAAAGTCACCAGATTATTTCCTAACATGCATTAAAAGTGCAGTGAAAACTTTGGCTTATGGGTGAAACATGTATTATGGCAAAGTGTTTCCCAGTTGAAATGTTGCAAATTTCTAGGTACTCTGTTTGACTCTCAAATGGATGAATCCTCCTAAAATAGAACATCGTTATTCCTAATGATTATTTTCAAAACCTGTCTAGGAAGTCATCGTTCTAAAAATTACATTTAGGTTTTGTGTCACAAGGAAACTTGTGTGGTGCTCTCTACTGCTGCCACCCTGAGTTGCAGTTGGGATCCAAACTGCATTTCTTTTAATTATGCCTTAAAATTGGATTACATGGAACACAACAAGCCTATTTGGGTAAGCTGTAACATACGTAAGTGTTGACCTCTGATTGGCCCTATTTAGGACCAACATTGAAGAAGAACTCATAGTCATACATATCCATATATATATATATATAATATCCATATATATATAGATATATTATATAACATAGCCATATATATATACAAGTTAAAATTTGAGAGTCCCGATGGGCCTGTAGGCGTTAACGGCCAGATGCAGCCAGCATACAGTGCCTAGATCCCCTCACAGGTGGCGCCAGTTTGGCCCATGACATACTACACAGAGTCAGACAGATAGGATATAGTGCTATACTATTATATAGGGAACTGAAGATAGGTAATGTCCTTGTCTATATTCCCATAATAGTTTATAGAGCACATATATATATTAAAATTGAAGGCATTAAGGCCAGGCGCAGCTGGCATACAGTGCACAGGGCCGCTCACAGGGGGCACCACTGTGGCCTATGTCATACTAACAGGGTCAGCTAGATCGGATACAGCGCTAACTATTACATAGGGAACTGAAGATCGGTAGTGTCCTTGTTTATATTCCCATAAAGGATTATAGAGCGCATATATCTTTGAATAGTGATGTAGACACAATTGCTTTTCGGAATCCATTAGTATCAGTAGACTGATCGTGACAGATATGGTATGTTATCATGCCTTGTCATGTTCTCCATCTTCTGCCCCACCCCCTCCCTCCCCATCACCGTCTCTCCGTCACATTATATACGTGTGAGGGGCCCCTACCGTGGGATATATAACGAGCACACTTTGCGTGAGTGTGGCTCGCGGCTCAGCGCGGGGGTGGAATTAGTTCCGTTAGTTAAGATAATCCCCCTCCAACCTCATCCCCCCCCCCCCCTCAACACAGATCGGTGAATTAATGCCACCTAATGCGCAGCCTCGAGCGCCGCAGGCCCTTCTTACTCGGTGAGTGGCCAAACAACCGAGAGGCGGGGAAAACACTGCTCTCCTTGGTCGGATCCGGGATCCATAATTGGTGCCGGCTGACAGCGTCGTGCGTCCAATTGAGCTCGGCTGATGATGCGGGTCGGCTCTGTGTATGTTAATATCATATATATATATATATATATATATATATATATATATATATATATGATGTTTATACAGATACGTGATGTAGGCCAGTCATCGATCTTGAGCAGGTGGTCGGTTAATCCGTTATGCAGGCAGCTATGGCTACAAGTGATATAAAGTTTACTTGTTGGAGTGTTACATCCTGGCAACATCTAAGGTCATATCCGGATATCAGAACGGCATTTTTATATTGTAGTGCATCACAAAAACATATAGACAAATAAATGAGCGTATATTATATGTATATACATACACATATATACGTTTGTTTGTTGTTTGTTTGTTGTTGTTTTACGTCCTAGCAACATCTAAGGTCATATCAGGACGGGTACCGACTTGTGACAGTGTGCACTCATGGCGACTTTATAATGCTGTCTCACTGGGAAACCAGGCCACCGGCACCATGACCTGGTATCCCACTCAATCACATTATCCTGACACTGAGCACACCAGTTCTTGCCCTGTCCTATTAATGCCAAGCGCCTGGCTAGGAAGTGACAAGCACCAATTTTCAAGTCATTGGTTTGACTCGACCAAGGTTCGAACCCACGACCTACCAGCACGGGAGACGGACACTCCAACTCATTCGGCCATCCCGTCTGGTCATATATACGTACACATGATGGTATTGTACCGCTGTGGATAGATGGATGGCTGTTAATTATTCAACGTACAATAGAACCCCTCTTCCTACATTCCCATGATTCCCTCCACCCTGTCGGTCACCTTCCCCTCCCGTCCATCCACTCCCTCCATCTTGCTCTCATTCCCGTCATTTCCTTGCTTCCTTCTGTCTTGCTCACTTCCTTCCCTTTCTCCCACCTTTTTCCCACTCCTCCTCGTTGCGTCCCCTTGCTGCTCACTCCCTCTTATCCCCCCCCCTTATCTCCCTATCTCCCTCTCACTCCATTATGCTCTCTGTCAGTGTCACTTCCTCTCACCCACTTATACTCTTACTCACTTTCTACTACATCTGACCACTTCCGTCTTCCACCATTCCCCCATTCTCCCTCATACTTCCTCTTCCTTACCCTCTTCTCACTCCTCTCACTCTCCGATCCTTCTCTCTTCAACGCCTGTACAATAATCGTACGGAGAGCAATTGTGCGCACAATATCCTTCACATCGCAGCCAGCATCGACCCTGAATTAGTCCAGGAAACACATGTATATTACTGTCACACAACTTCAGTTTTAGTCAATAGATCTGTATACCCGCCAGTGTATGGGGTTTCCAATGGTACCCAACTGGGGTCTCAGTGCTAGTATTTGTTGATGGCACCACAGCTATAGGACACTGCGAGTAGCATCGGAACGGGATGAGTGCTAGGGGTCTTAGTTTTAGTAACATTTAAGTTGACATCAGGATGGTTATCAACCGATATGTTGCAGTACACACTTCTAGTGGGTTTATAATCCTGTCAGACTGACGTTTTGTGACACTGGCACAATCATTCACTATCCTCCTACTCTCAATCACCCAGTCCCTGTCCACTCGTACCTCAGTATCAGTTGCGATACCAACAATTGCTCACACTTCTTATCATATCAACCACTAAAGGGATGCTACCCAAATCTAGCCACCCCCATATTGAATTCTTAAAGTGGCCTACTCCGACGGAAGTATCAATTTTTCAAAACCTAAATTATTATCTAAGTTTGATCGTACTTATTGAACTTGCATACTGACGTTCTTATTAACCACGTGTTGGTGCACAGACGGGCATATTAAGTCAATTTAGTAAAACCTGTTAATTTGAACACCATATGATTTAGCAGTAACACTGTTACTGCTAAATCTCATGGCGTTAACATTTTGATATGCATACCAAAATTAGTTTGGCATGGTTTCACTTCAAATATCTCCTAGGTTACCCATTTTTAATACATTTTATTTCAATCTAAAGTAAAGTCGATTTAAACATTTAAACTAAATATATTTATCTAAGAACAAAATACTCAAAACTCAAAACCATTAGCCAATGCAACTTTAAACAAAGTTTCAATAAAGAAATCAATGCTATACATATTAATCCATCCAGCAATCATCTTTCTCTAAACTGCCTTTGCGTTTTCTTCACAGGAAACAAGTGACGTTATAATAACCGTGTTTAAGCATAACTTATGTCTGCATTATATTCCCCCACTAGATTCGATGAATATGTGTTCTAATTACTTACACAGCTTTTGTTCTATTCTGCAGGTTGGTTTCCTGGCGAATTAGGCTGAGTGGACCGAGGGCGTTAGTAGACCTTTAATCAGAAGCCTTTCTCCCGCTAATTCCACGACATTTGTGGCCATGGTGATTGATGTGGAAAACAGATCCAACATTTACTGCTCATGCTAATTTTCAGAGTGACGAGAAACCGGATATAAACCACCACCCAGCAGTCCTTACAGAGTCACGTGACCATGTCCCGAGTCTGCCATCTAGAAGATTTCCACCACCAACGCACTTTTTGATGGCGGTGGCAATCACTATTATTGTGGGATCGCGGCTCCCTGTGCAGCCTGCTTTGTGGAACAGGTCTTATGAAGGATTTCCACTAATATGTTCCCCGATGGCAGCGGCAAGAATTACTGTTGTGGACAGCAGCTCAGTGTGCCGCATGGGCTGTATAAATGGTATTATAGTATAAATCGTGTATAAGTTATACAGGATTTCTACATCCAGCCCGCCTTCTCCTGGTGGTGCCAAGAACTAATGTGGGTTGCATCTCACTGTGCAGCATGCTCTGTGAAAAAATGTGTAATGTGTATATATCCTGATTGAATGCTGTGGGCAATAAGTGCAACCAAAATCCCCGTCCCCCATACCCCCCCATACCCCCATCATTTTCTCCTTCTGCCACCCAGCGTGTTCATTACGCAGCCCCCCCCCCCCCCACACACACACACACCTTCACCTGGATTATCTCCTCTTCCCAACGTGGCGTTAAATTCAATCAGCATCATCACTCACTCGGTTAATGCCAGATCAAAGCTAAGACAGTGCTGTTTATTTAGTTATTTACGTTGCTGACTTTTTCCCACCCACCCTTCAGTCTTACATGGAAGACCACCTGAAGAACAAGGACCGGTTGAGTGAGGAGTGGGAGGCGCTGTGCGCCTACGAGGCTGAGCCCAGCACGAGCACGGTGGGGG
Source organism: Branchipolynoe longqiensis (assembly GCA_030323885.1). NCBI lineage: Eukaryota > Metazoa > Annelida > Polychaeta > Phyllodocida > Polynoidae > Branchipolynoe > Branchipolynoe longqiensis. Next base: position 63,313,867 of record CM059196.1, on the reverse strand, counting down.
CCGAGAGCGGCAACATGCGGAAGAACCGCTACAGCGATGTTCTCCCATGTGAGTATTACACGCGCATGGATTAATGTTGTAAACACCTGGTTTTTGCATGTGTGGCCTACCTAATAGCCTGAGAGTGTGGTCACAGCGATGTCCTCCCATGTGACTACCATATGTCCATGGGTTGTAGTCGGAAACACCTGATCTGTACATGGTGAGGCCTACATAATATAATACTCCGAGAGAGTGGTCAGTTGTGGCCTACATAATAGTATGAGACAGTGAGAGAGAGGTCACAGCGATGTCCTCCCATGTGAATATCACATATGCATGGATTACAGTCATAACAACCTGATTTTTACATGTGAAGCCTACATTATATAATAGTCGGAGAGAGTGTTCAGTGAGTCCTTCTGTGTAGGTAGGTATAATACACATACGGATTATAGTAGAAAATCCTGATTTGTACATTATGAGACCTACAGTATGAGAGAGTGGTCTGTGAGTCCTTCTATGTACATATCAGACATGCATAGATTATAGTCGTAAAAACCTGATTTGTACACGCTGAGGCCTACGTAATAATAGTCTGAGAGAACAGTCAGTGAGTTCTCCTATGTAAGTATTATACATGTATCGATTATAGTCGTAAACACATGATTTGTACATGCTGAGGCCTACGTAATAATAGTCTGAGAGAACGGTCAGTGAGTTCTCCTATGTAAGTATTATACATGTATCGATTATAGTCGTAAACACATGATTTGTACATGCTGAGGCCTACGTAATAATAGTCTGAGAGAACGGTCAGTGAGTTCTCCTATGTAAGTATTATACATGTATCGATTATAGTCGTAAACACATGATTTGTACATGCTGAGGCCTACGTAATAATAGTCTGAGAGAACGGTCAGTGAGTTCTCCTATGTAAGTATTATACATGTATCGATTATAGTCGTAAACACATGATTTGTACATGCTGAGGCCTACGGAATAATAGTCTGAGAGAACGGTCAGTGAGTTCTCCTATGTAAGTATTATACATGTATCGATTATAGTCGTAAACACATGATTTGTACATGCTGAGGCCTACGTAATAATAGTCTGAGAGAACGGTCAGTGAGTTCTCCTATGTAAGTATTATACATGTATCGATTATAGTCGTAAACACATGATTTGTACATGCTGAGGCCTACGTAATAATAGTCTGAGAGAACGGTCAGTGAGTTCTCCTATGTAAGTATTATACATGTATCGATTATAGTCGTAAACACATGATTTGTACATGCTGAGGCCTACGTAATAATAGTCTGAGAGAACGGTCAGTGAGTTCTCCTATGTAAGTATTATACATGTATCAATTATAGTCGTAAACACATGATTTGTACATGCTGAGGCCTACGTAATAATAGTCTGAGAGAACGGTCAGTGAGTTCTCCTATGTAAGTATTATACATGTATCGATTATAGTCGTAAACACATGATTTGTACATGCTGAGGCCTACGTAATAATCTGAGAGAACGGTCAGTGAGTCCTTCTATGTAAGTATCATACATGTGTGGATTATAGTCCTGAACACCTGACGTTAATTAACAGGTTCGATTAAATTAAAGCGGAATATGGAGCAACAAATGCTTAATAACTGCAAGTGTTGAAGTTGGATATGTATAACGAAGTTCGGTTAAATGTTTTGGTTACTCAAATGTGATGCTTTCAGCGAACTATGGAGGTTGTGTTTATTTTGGTTACAAGTGTCGAGCAGGGGGAACTTAGTATATTACTGACAGTGGTTTGTTTTCTCCGCAGACGACCACTCCCGTGTCATCCTGAGTAGCACGCCCAACGTATCCGGCTCCGACTATGTCAACGCAAACACCATCGTAAGTACGACTTTACAAGGAGATGCACACTGCATGGTGTCTGCATCCACACTGCTGGACCTGAATGAGTGTGTGTGTGAGTAACATGAGTATAGAGGGAGTGCACGTGATGTCATCACTCAGTGCTTAGCCATCTTGGATTACACTTAATACCACCTATGGTGCCCCCCTGTCTTATACCAAGAACACTACGTCCACCACTGGGCCTACCTGTAGTCAGGGCTGCTGAAGTATGTGGCGCCACCTAGCAGGTACTGCCGGAACCTATCTAATTCTTTGACAGAGCATCCAAAGTGTCAACAAACTGCTCTTATGGGGCTACATGATTAATCAAATACTTCCCCTCCATCAAAAAACCCTTTTCCCCCAGCTTTTGAGGGAAAACTGCTCAAAACAGTGGCAAATAAACCAACAAATCGGTAAATAAACACAATGTAAGCACTTCCAAGCCTTTCATATGTAATCCAATATGGCCACCGGAAGTTGTCGCGTGACGTCATTCCACCCCCTCTATATCTTTACGCTGGGATCCACACGGCAAGGCCTCTGCATCCACACTGATGCCCATGAGTGAGTATGTGTGTAATGTGAGTAGAGCTTTACAGTGAGCTGCACACTGCATGGTTTCTGCATACATACTGCTGCACATGAGTGAGTGTGTGTATCAAGAGTATAGCTTACACTTAGCTCCACACTGCATGGATCAGGGCGGTTATCAATCAGTTTGTGACCGTGCACGTCTGTGAAAAATATGAGGCAGTATTCCCATTAGACGCATTTGGGTCACACTCAAGTAACAATTGTTTCATATATTATAGTGAATGCAGTTGCTATCTTTTTAAAAAGAAATCCCACCCTCCCCCGAAGAAACCTCACAAAAAACAAACACCACATTATCCTCATCTTGGCGTGTAATTAGCGATCCACTGGCAATTAGTTCTCTTCCTTACACCCAGGTGGCAGCAGTATCCAAGCGGGGGGTTATTCAATAAGCAAGGTGCGTGACAATCTTCTGTCATCAGTGGGTGTATGCCCTGTAGGTGTATAAATCATTCCGGTGCGCCGTTAAGTAATCCAGTTTACACTTGACAGAATGGAATGTGTGTCAGTCCCTAGGCAGGCCGTGGACTGTTCTCTCAATGTGGCTTCTTGTTGATGTTAGTCAGCCTTTCAGTTGGGCGTTGGTCAGAGTTCCATAATTTGTTCCGTTTTAATTTTGTTTTCTAAATTTATTCGTCAATAGACATGCATATTGATGTGGTCATCATAACTTACTGTATTTTACATTGAAATTATATTCATGATAACTACCTAACTTTGGAGAAATAATGTGTGTATCACACTAGTTGAACTCAAATGATACATTAGCTATTTCATAGGCTGCCTGTCAAAAGGTCAGAGCCCCCTTACTGAAGTGAATACTGACTGCGCAAGTATCAGAATTTGGTATGCAGGATGTAATCTGCACGAGGACTTAGGCTTAGACAATATTATCTTCTCATTCGATTATGCAACCATTAATATTCCGACTAGTGGTTTGGATTTAGATTCTCCAGACAAATATAATCTTAAGACATAATGTGCCGCCCTAATATGAATAATGCCACGTAATGTTTTCATCAGTTATGAAGCGCTCCTGCTCTTAATGGGGCGGGGGGAGTCAGGTGATCTGAGTAGATGTAGGGGGAGAGATGGTTTGGCGGTGTAAAGACAAAGTCACTGCAGTATTAGTTATTACCAATTGTCATTGTATATGTCTTGTGAGTTAAATATTGCTCTCATTTGGCACAAATTAAACACATCAAAATCGCGTATGTGATCAATATTGATATCATTTGACATAAATATGATAATGTTGGACATGGTTTAACTTTGAATGTAGACATAAATGTGAAGATATTTTCTCATGAGAAACAGGGACAATAATGAATAGTAACTTTTAGTTGTGAATATGGTCTTTGCTGCGGAACCACTGATAATTCATCACCAATCTCTCAACCATCATGGTTTGATCCAATAAAGCTTACTATCGTTCTGATTCCATTATAGAAGGAAACAATATGTGGTAACATACTATGTTAAGATTAGCAAAGCTAGCTTACAAGTCCATTTACTACTACTAACTATTGAAACGATGATATTCGGTGATTTATCGAAATGAGCAAAGAAGTCTATAAGTTTGGTAAATTCAGCTGGCCTGTAGATTTATATATTGAGTAGGGGTTGAGAAATAGCTAGTAAATGACGGTAGTATCAACGACTTTGGTATTTGTGTGTGTGTGGGGGGGGGGGGGGGGCTGACCATGTGGGCAGTGGTGGTGAGGAGGCTTAGTTGATGTGTGTGTGTGGGGGGGGGGCTGACCATGTGGGCGGTGGTGGTGAGGAGGCTTAGTTGTGTGTGTGTGTGGGGGGGGGCTGACCATGTGGGCGGTGGTGGTGAGGAGGCTTAGTTGAGTGTGTGTGGGGGGGGGGGGCTGACCATGTGGGCGGTGGTGGTGAGGAGGCTTAGTTGATGTGTGTGTGGGGGGGGGGCTGACCATGTGGGCGGTGGTGGTGAGGAGGCTTAGTTGATGTGTGTGGGGGGGGGGGGGGGCTGACCATGTGGGCGGTGGTGGTGAGGAGGCTTAGTTGATGTGTGTGTGTGGGGGGGGGGGGGGCTGACCATGTGGGCGGTGGTGGTGAGGAGGCTTAGTTGATGTGTGTGGGTGTGGTGGGGGGGGGGCTGACCATGTGGGCGGTGGTGGTGTGAGGAGGCTTAGTTGATGTGTGTGTGTGTTGGGGGGGGTGTGGTGGGGGGGGTGGTGATGTGGGGGGTGGTGGGGGTGGGGGGGGTTGTGTGGGGGTGGTGGGTGGGTGGTTGTGTGTGGGGGTGGGTGGGGGGGGTTGGGGGGTGGGTGGGGTGGTGGTGTGAGGGCTGGTTGTGTGTGTGTGTGGGGGGGGGGGGGGGTGACCATGTGGGCGGTGGTGGTGAGGAGGCTTAGTTGATGTTGTGTGTGGTGGGGGGGGGGGGGGGGTGGCGGGTGTGGGGGGTGGGGTGGGGGGTGTGGTGGGTGTGTGGGGGGGGGGGGGTGTGTGGGCGGTGGTGGTGAGGAGGCTTAGTTGGTGTGTGTGTGGGGGGGGGGGGTGGCCGTGTGGGCGGGGGTGGTGAGGAGGCTAGTTGATGTGTGGTGTGGGGGGGGGGGGGTGGCCTGTGGGGGGTGGTGGTGGGGGTGGTGGGTGGGGGGGGGGGTGGGGGGGTGTGGTGGGGGGTGGTGGGGGGGGGGTTGGGGGGTGGTGTGGGGGGGGGGGGTGGGGGTGGTGGGGGGTGGTGGGGGGGTGGTGGGTGGGGGGTGGGGGGGGGGGGGGGTGGGGGTGGGGGGGTGGGTGGGGGGGGGGGTGGGTGTGGGGGGGTGGGGGGGGGGGGTGGGGGTGGGGGGTGGTGGTGGGGGGTGGTGGGGTGGGTGTGGTGGGGGGGGGGGGGGGGTGGGCGTGGGGGGTGGGGGGTGGTGGTGGGGGGCTGTGTGGGGTGGTGTGTGGGGGGGGGGGTGGGGGTGTGGGGGGGGGTGGGGGGTGTGGTGGGTGGGGGGTGGTGTGGGGTGGGGTGGGGGGGGGGGGGTGGGGGTGGGGGGGGTGGTGGTGGGGGGTGGGTGGTGGGTGTGGTGGGGGGGGGTGGGGGGGTGGGGGGGGTGGTGGGGGGGGTGTGGGGTGGGGGGGTGGGGGGGGGTGGTTGGGGGGTGGTGGGGGGGTGGGGTGGGGGGGGGGGGGTTGGGGGGGGGGGGTGGGGGTGGTGTGGGGGGGGGGGTGGGGGGTGTGGGGGGGGGGTGGGGGGGGTGGGTGGTGGGTGGGGGGGGTGGGGGGGTGGGGTGGGGGGGGGTGGGGGGTGTGGGGGTGTGGGGTGGGTGGGGTGTGGGGGGGGGGGGGGGGGCTGGGAGGTGGGGGGGGGTGGGTGGGGGGGTGTGGGGTGGGGGTGGGGGGGGGGGGGGGTGGGCGTGTGGGGGTGGGGGTGGTGGGGGGGGGGTGGGTGGGTGGGGGGTGGGGGGGGGTGGGGGTGGGGGGGTGGGGGGGGTGGGGAGGTGGGGTGGGGGGGGGGGGGGGGGTGGTGTGGGGTGGGGGGTGGGGTGGGGGGGGGTGGGGGGTGGGGGGTGGGGTGGGGGGGGTGGGGGTGGGGGGGGGGGGGGGGGTGTGGGGGTGGGGGGGTGGGGGGGGGGGAGGGTGGGGGGGGGTGGGGAGCATGAGAGGAATGGTATGTCATCGTGCCTTGTAATGTATGACATATCCCGTACCCGAGATCCTCCTTGTGCTGCTCACTGACCGGCCTTTCCCTTGACCTTGATCCGCCGCAGACGGACCACGACCCCCGGAACCCCGCCTACATCGCCACGCAGGGCCCGCTGCCGCACACGGTGGCCGACTTCTGGCAGCTCGTCTGGGAGCAGGGCAGCATCGTCATCGTCTGCCTCACCAAGCTCACCGAGAACGGGCTCGCCATGTGCCACCGCTACTGGCCCGAGGAGGGCTCCGACCTCTACCACATCTACGAGGTGAGCAGTGGGTGGTTGGATATCGGGGTGTGTGGGCGTCCGCCTCGGAGTTGGAGTGGGAGTAGAGCCAAACTGTCACGAACGGTTCTCAACTGATCGCAACTGTACCTAACTGCAGTTGCCTGTTTTTCAAATGGTATTCGCTTCTGTTAACCGGACGATACTAGGCTGAACCGTTCTATGTTGTTTGAACTGCCATGAACTATGTGGAACCGGTGGGCTGTTTGAATTTCTGTTAACTGCTGCTAGCTGTTGTTAACTGCTGTTAATTGCTCTTATATGCCCTTATCTGCTCTTATCTGCCCTTAGCTGCTCTTAGCTGCTCTTACTTGTTCCTAGCTGCTATTAACTGTTTGTAACTGCTCTGAATTTCAATACGCTGTTCGGAACTGCTCTGAGCTAGTTTGAATTGCTCTTAACCCCAGCGAACCGTTCTGACCGGCTCTGAGCTTTCTGAATTGCCTTAGAATTGCCGTGTACTGTTCTGAGCTGTTCTGAACTGCTGTACTAAATGGTCCCGTATTGTCTAGAACTAATCTAAGCTATTCTGAATTATTCTACATTCTTTAGAACTGTTGCGATTTATTATCAGTGTTTCCGACTTGTCGTCGAATCTTTTGATTTGCGCTCAACTGTGGCTAAGGCGCTATGTACTGTCTAAAACCCGTTGTGACCTGTTCTCAATCTCACTGAACCCTTTCAAATTGCTCGGGGCTGTCCCGGACTGTTCTGAACAGTTCTGAAATGTTTTATGCTACTGCATTCATGACGTGTTCCATCCTCTTTAGAACTGATGTCTGTATTGTTCAAAACTACCATGTCATATCCATAGTTGCTCCGAATTGCTCCAAATTAGTGCAGCCTACCTGTGATCGTTTGTTGTGGGCTTTTCTGTACGCAGATACTTCGAGCCATTTCCTTGTGAGCTATTTCCAAAATACACTGTTTTCAATTTAAGTTGCCTCGTCCGATGGTTTTAGGTTTCTGCCTTATTTCTTAGATACATGGATTACGGCAATCGTTATTCCTTTATTTGGAAGTAACCTTTATTATGAATGGCAATGTTTTGGAGTTATTTGAAGTGACAATATATAGGTTCGTGGTGTTCTCTGTGGCGGAGTGGTTAGAGTGTCTGACTTTTTTCTAGATCAGACTCCTAATCTGAAGGTCAGTGGTTCGATTCCCCGTGCCCCCACCTCTGCCAATTTGGATTTCCACCGCTGTGTATAACTTACAGTGACATCAAAGGCCAGTTGCTCTCATACCATGTCTATGTGGTGTGGGAGGTTAAAAATCCCTTGGGTCGGTAAAAGTGTAGGCTCGGGCTTTCTATCGACAAACTGTCTAATGGTGAAAACAAGCCTACTCAGGCTTATCCATGATAGGCAGTATAAATCTTCAAGAAAAAAAAAAGAAAAAAAAGTACATGCATATTTAAACACTGGCTACCATAGGCTTCAACAGGTCGAGGTTCTATTAAGCGGAATTGTTATTCTCTTCTATGACATAACGAAGGCCTAAAGTGCACCAGTATATAATTGGATAACTTTATTCAAATCTCAGTAATAGTTTTGGTTTAGAAAATTTGATGCTTTTATCGGAGAATTATAAAGTTTATTTTATTTAACGACGCCTCTAGAGCACATTGAATTTTATCATCGGCTATTGGACGTCTCATCTGAGAATTCAACTTTAACAAAAGTCACACTTATCAGATGACCCACTTTATATTTACTGTCTGTGCTAATCCTAACAGTGTACCTAGACTAGTAGAAGTCATCAACCCAAAGCACTGTTCTTATGCCGACCCGCTTCAGTGTAGGAGGTGGATTTAAATATAGCAAAGCTCTTCCTGAATGTGCATCGGAAATGTGTCCATATGTTTAATAACGGCAATGACTGTTTCTACCGTAATAGTGAACCTTCGTATTTGTTCGCTTTCGCAGTGCGTTGTCCACAGCCTGTGCTCAGTGGTGCTCACAATGACTACTACTCAAAGCCACCCAGGCTGGCTATAAATAGCCAGCTGCAATAAGCCGTTATTTACCTGGCCACCGGAGTAATCATTGCGAATACTACCACTGCCTCGCATAACACAGTCCTCTGTCGCCAAGTTCTTAGAATTCCCAGAAGCTAATTTGGCCTTATCACGATTGGTACGAGGCAGGCATTGAGGAAATGGGGCGTGGAAGCACCAGCATGAATTAGCATAACTGTGTTGGGAACATATTAAAATACAAGTACTTATTTGTTTTTTTAGGATTATTACTGTTATTATTATTATTTCCTGGTTTGCAGTGCGATATAAAATGACGGACGGATGCCGTATCAACTGCTCATATTGCTCGCAGTGCGTAAATGCAATAAGAGCAAGTTTGATTGAATGTGGGAGGTTTTGGAAGTGCAGTGCAATTTCAGCTCAAACCCTTCAACTGTTGGGTATTGTATTACACAAGCTCTCCTTGCTGAGAGAACTGCATTCAGTTAGCGGGACACATTATTCCCCCAACTGAGCATATCAACGGCATCTCCTATACCCGTGCGACTCTATGTGATGTATAAGGAATTATGCAATTATAAATAACGGAAGGTTCAATAATCCAAATGGTCCTAACTGATTATTCACTGACCTGTACTCGCGGTGTCACCAGGTTCCGACCACCTTCGTGACCGCAACAGACTCGCATAGTCCGTCACTGCTGACACATTTATAACAGGACGCAATGGCTGCATTGATAGAGCGCAGCCTTCCCATGCAGAAGGTCAGGAGTTTGAATCCTGGTCGAGTCAAACCAGTGACTTACAAAATTGATACTTGTCGCTACGTAGCCTGGTGCTGCACATTAGTAAGACAGGGCATGGACTTCTTTATTCAATTTCCGAATACTTTATGATTGCTATCCTTTGTCCTAGGGTCATTTCCCCTCACTGAAAAATAGAGCGGAAGTCAGATTTATGTTTGTTATTGTTGTTGGAGGACATTGTTACCACGCTATCTTCAAGAAATTGAAATTACTGCACACCCCTGTGTATGTATGTATGTATGTATGTATGTATGTATGTATGTATGTATGTATGAATGCATGCATGCATGTATGTATGTATGTATATATATTTATTATTCGAAATTTGTATATATATTAAATATAGTATATATAACCTAGGTATGCGGTAATGCAGTACCTATCTGCTAAAATACCTCAGGGAGTTTGACGCCCCTGCCTTGCAAAGTTATAAACCACTGCCATGTGGAATAGGTTCTTGATAGAACCAAAGGCTAAGGGAGCAAACCCTAACAGAAAACCATGCTTCCAGGCCAGCATTAAGGGCGGTGATGAAGGGAACTCTCAACATCTCCCAGCCAGCTACTGCAGGGACAAATAGTTTGTGCCTGTCTTGATGTGTTCTTGCCGGTGTGAGACCTCTATTTGCTCCCCGAGAGAGTGCTGCTAGTAACTTGCAAAAGCCAACAGCATTTCAACACTTTGCAAGCAGCTTTTATGAAATGCACAACCACACGAAATAGCGGCGGTTAAGAAATAAAAGCAGTGTTTGTCGAACTGTGACTGACAGCATGATGATGATGATGGTGAACGTTTATTTTGAAACGATGTATATGTTCTATATTATATATAATATGTTATATATTTATATATACCTCTGGATTGAGCTATTACACTATGGTTAATCCTTAAGGATGAAGTTATATTAGTATACTGGCCATCTCTCCCTGTACCTGCCATGGGAGGCTTATAGAATGCAGATGTCCTTTCACCCTTCGTATAATAAAGTAATACTAGTTTGTCCCTATTTATTCAAATTATGCAATCTAAAATATATAATCACAGACAAGTGACATGCAATATATAAAAAGGTATCTTAATCAGATGGATGAATGTGATTTTGTGTCTTATCAGACATCTTTTTTGCTTTCATTTGACATGGATCTGACGATTTCAAAATGTCATGTCAATTTCAGAAAGAATAACTGTGTGAATCTGATTGACTAGACTGGGTGAATATATACCAGGCTATTGGTCATGAACATTGTGCTTGTTGCCGAAATGGCTATAAACCATCAGCCGTCAATCAATTATAATTGACACCCACATGATCACGCCTCGGAACAAGATATTATCTTAGTTAGAATTGGTGGTGTTGGGATCCAAGGAAAACACAGCTAGGTGGCGCACCCGTTCATAAGAAATACGTGAACCTAAAGATATGATTATTTGCATTAGTGTAGGGATAGGACAATGCAATGCTACGGCGCCGACATCAAATTTAGTTCGCTGAATAAATGATTTAATTAACAACACATATTTGTGTGATGAAGACCAGTCGGTGGGGAAGACCAGTCGTCTATGACTGGGATTTCCCCTTCTTGGGACAACTAATGTACCAAAAAAAAAAAAAAGAGAGACAAATAAGTGTTCACACTTCCTGTCTACCATTTGCTATATCGCTATATTTCATAATAAGACTTCCACATTGGCCGAATTAGGGTAGGCCTACTATACTACTAGTACTAATGATCAAGCTCCCTTGTCTGTCTGCACGGCCTGATGACGTCACACTCCCGCGTTATTCGCTCAGTAATTTCAAACCGGAAATCACTCTTTTTTCATCCCATTTGCCATCACTTCTCCCTTCCTATCCCGGTTACGACAGTCCATGACAGTCCATGAAAAGATTCGCATTTCTTCTATTCGCCTAGTTCTAGAAATGCCACACGGTGGCGCCACCTAGGTGCGGAACCGTTGTATTCGTGCCGCCACCAAGTCTACCTAGCGGGTGCGGGGACATTTTGTAATGTCTCAAGTAAGATGAGAACTGGTCATTATCATATGGAACAATCCTCATCACTGTGACGTTACGAGCCGGCTCGATGCGTGGAGCCAAACTAAAGATGGCCGCCACAGATTAGCCGTAGTTCTAGATCCTGCCGGTGGTGGCACCATTTTACGGGACGATAGCCTGTTGTTCCTTACTCATACAGGAACCGTTACACCTCGAATCACCATACTAAAGCTCTAAATAAGCTCTTAATAAGTCGACCCTTGACGTAATATCTGCATTCTTTCGCTCATTTATGTGATATTCTGGGAAAACCAGACGTTCCTCATAGTCTGTGCTCGGTATATAGAGGGAGGGCATCTGACGTCATTACTTAGCAATCAGCGGTCAGCGGGCTGCCATCGTGGATTACGCGCACCCTCCCTAGCCATGTTGTGAATGCATGCAGATGCAGTAAAATAGAGTTTTCTTGTGTTATGGGAGGTTCTGGGCAGTTTACATCCAGTGTGTTTACTTACAGCACTTTAGCAACAACTTCTGAGGCCAAACTGCTCAAACCAGTGACAAATAAACCAACAAATTAGTAAATAAGCACAGTGTAGGCAGTTGCAAGCCTTCTGTATATCATCCAATATGGCCACCGAAAGTTGTCTTGTGATGTCATTACACCCCCTCTATTATTGCTAACGCTATTTTCATCACCATCCTTCCACCTGGCGGTATTGGGAGAACTAATATTGCAGGTGACTAATCACTGTGGAGACTTCTTCTCTGTGGTAAAGTTGTTACTTAGGATTTCCACCACCTGCCCTCTGATGGCCGTGCCAGGAACTATTGCTGTTGGTAGCCGCTTACTGTGTGGCATTCTCTGTGGAGAAGGTGCTATATAGGATTTCCACAACCAACCTGTCGCCATTTGATGGCCTTTGTAAGAACTAATGTGGCTAGAAGCTCAACGTGCAGTATATTGTCTTATACATGATTTCCACCACGAACCTACGCCTGGCAGATGCAAGAGCTAATGCTCGGGGGAAGAGCTTAATTGCGGAAAAATGAGTAAAAACAGATTTCTGCCTTTATTGTTGGTGTCATTTTCATCCCAATATTGCCTTACAAAGAAAGAGACATGGAACTTCTGTAATATATATATGGATCCAACATTTCCCTTCAATGGGGGTTTGATTTCCGATTTAATAGAAAAAAGTTAGGATGAAATGCCTAAAAATGGGAGGAGGATGTCTTCAATTCCTGTTAGCACATGTACAATTTAAGTATAGTTATGGTTACAAACTTTGCGAAAGTATACAACTAATTGTATTTTTAAATATTCAAGCACATCTTTAAATGAACATTCTAAACTTAAAGGAAACAATATATTTAAGAAGTAAATTGAATGCAATGTATTTTGGGAATCCCGCACCACATGTGTCGTCGCTTCTGATTGGTCGAAGCGCTGCGCCTCAGGTAGCCCGTAGCTGGTTCTATCACCTGTTGTTTCGGGTGGGGGATGGGACCGTCTCCAGTGACAGGTGTATTACAGGTGGGCGAGTGGTGTGTGACGTTCATCTGACGTGTTGTATATTAGTTATTACTGAATCCAACAAAGTAATGACATGTCATCTGACCCGGGCACCCACGCCAGGCCGCGAGTTGGATCACGAGGCTTTCGGCGAAAACTGACATGGCCTTAAAAACATATTTACATATATATATATGTATATATATATATATATATATATATATATATATATATTTAAGTCCGTCCTGCTGAGCGGGAGCAGCAGTGGTAGTGACCAGGCGCAGCTGGTATCATGCAGTCATGAGCCACTCACAGGTGGCAGTGCAGTGGAGAATGAAGGAACTAATCTAGGCATATGAGGTTGGGTAGTACTAGCTCAATGACATTAGGGTATAGACTAAGTAAAGGGAGAGAACTGCTAGGGGGTCGTGCCCTTGTTTATATTCCCATAATAGATTATAGAGCACATATATATATATATATATATATATATATATATATATATATATACATATATGGATATATATATAATCTGAAATCCATGTGAATACTCATTCTACGTGGAATACACATATACTACAAATAGTAGTAGGCCGACAGTTTATTCATAAAGGAAAGCGCTGATATTTAGGATAAAGGAAATACAGGGAAATATATAGACCATACATTTTCTAGTGAATTATTCTGTGAAAATTTGGTAAAAGTTAAGCATATGCAGCTTCAAATGAATTGGAATCAAAATCGTTAATATTTATCCATATAAATATATGATATTTATCCTTAGAAATATATTCACCTTATTTGGGATAAATACAAATTATAATATTATTGCAGTTTGGTAATATGCTGCATGAAAAAACATTTGGTTTTTGCGGCTTTTCGGATTTCCAAATTTCCAAATTTCAGCGAAGTATATATATATATATATATATAATATTATAATGTATTTATATATATATAATATATAATATATATATTATATAAATGTGCGCTCTTCCCCTTCAATCATTGGTGGAAACTTAACTTGATTCTCCACGACCGGAAATGCAGTGCTTCACCGCTGACAAATCTTAATACTCAAGGGAATAATATTAGATCTGTCTATGAATAAATTTAGCTTCATTTAAAAAAATCAGATGCACTCGACGGAAGCTTTTTTTACGGGAGATTTAACGTTGAAAGTAATGCATACCTGACTGGCCACTCAGGAGCAACACTCTCTACGCAGAGAACGTACTCACCTCTTTATAACATTTACAGGTGTGCTTGTACCTGCCATCGCTAAGTTGTAAAAGGTGTACCTTTAAAAGATACAACTTCTATTATATATATATATGTATGTAATAGAATACATATATACCTAGTGAAATACCAGATTGTTCTATTAATATACCAATGACTTTAAAATTGATACTTTTCACTTCTTGGCCAGGCGCTTGGCATTATTAGGATAGGGCAATGACTGGTTGGCTCAGTGTCAGGATAATGTAACTGAGTCGGATATCAGGTCATGGTGCTGGTGGCCTGGTCTCCCAATGGGGCAGTGCTACAAAGTCGCCATGAGTGCCCACTGTCATAAGTCGGTACCCGTCCTGATATGACCGTAGATGTTGTTATGACCTAAAGCAACAACAAACAAACAAAGCTATTAATAGAGAACAACTGCGCATTCAGAGCATGTTCTCTATATTATGCCGTGAAAAATGCAAGAAGGCAGGTGGCACTACCTGATGCTAATTTAATATATGTATATATATGTTGTTGTTGTTGTTGTTGTTGTTGGCAAACCGTGTATATGTACATATATTAAAGCTTCATAGTTCAATGGAAGTATTACATTTTAGAAACCAGAATGCTTCCCTAGATTTGGTTCTAGGTAGTAACATTAAATACGTGTGTACTCATTACACATTTATTGCACCTAGGTGCTAATGTTCTAGGCTGCTAAACTTGGAAACCTATATACAAAGACAATGTTCATCATGTTGGTGTACACAGCACAGTTACTGTGGCATGTTTCACTTCAAGTGTCTCCAAAGTTAACTGTTTAGAATCACTTACTTCAAATTACAGTGAAGTAGATTGTAATGATCAACCTTCTGTACTTATCTGAAAATACGGCAGAGGCAGAAAACTCCCCGATTATACAACTTTAAATCAATTGCTCTCGAGAATTCGTTGTACACATTAACCCATTCACAGCGCCACCAATCACTTTATCATTGACTTAGTTCAGTAACACATCGCCCACTTTCAGGTGTAGCGCCCCTCTAACAGCATATCTAGACCGATATTATATCAATAACTTACTCGCTCTATTTCTATGATATATGTATTATTAATTTCGACTGTTAAAACAAATAAAACCTATTGTGTCTGAAAGCCATGGTGCACTCATTAATGCAGGTAGCGTTATTCTGCATTATTCTCCACCTCGTGAAAGTTTATTAATACTACTGACATCGTGTTACGAAGAATGCTTTGAAGCAGGTATTCCTACCTGGTTAAATGTTAATAATACTGGGGACACTATGCTGTGAAGATTGCTATATTGCAGTGGGCACCACCCGGTGACAGTTAATAATACTAGTGCCCTCCCACTATGAATAATATTATAAAGAAGGTGGTGCCACCTGGTGACATGTTAATAATACTGGGGACGTCCTGCCGTTAAGAATGTTATAAAGCAGGTGGTACCACATGGTGAAAGTTTATTAATACTGATAATTTGGTTGTGGAGTCGGCTAAATACAGTCGGCTAAATAAAGTCGGCTAAATACAGGCGGCTAAATACAGTCGGCTAAATACAACAATCCAGCTGGCGTTCTCACTAGGTTAATATTGAAATGCATCTAGCATATTAACCAGACCTATCCTTCATCTTATAAGAAAATTTAGGTCTGGTCTCTCCCAAACAGATGAGGGCCGGTTGAGAATGCTACATAGGCATTAGCATGAGGGGTGATGGTGAGAGAGGTTGTCAGTGAGTGTGTTGGAGGTGGATAGTGAGCACGCCGGTGGAGCAGTCTACCCACGTTATCCCGTCATGCCCTACACTATAATCAAGGCTGGCAGTCCACACTTTGTAGGTTTCATGGACAATTTTCTGCTAGCGGCTTCGTAAAGCCAAACCAGTCGAAGCGCTGTTCAAAACCCGGCTGCTGCAGCAGGGCATAGCGCAGTGCATGCTGGGCCGGGTACCGACGCCATTGTTATTCTCCTCTCCATTAACGCCACGGTGGAGAGCTCCTAGAAGTGTCTCGTTACCATGGTGATAAGGTGTAGGTGGAGGAGGAGGAGGGTGAGGGGGTCCACGAGTTTGTCAGGGCTCGACTATGAATCGTATGATGGTTGTTAGCATGGCAACCTGGTGCTGCCATATACGAGAGGAGTCGGCCTTTCCTCCACCTCCACTCCCTCCTCCTCCACTCATCCTGCTTCAAGGGTGGGAAGCCAAAGGGCAAGGGCTCTGAATCAAAGGGCATGCCGGGTAAGGCAGGCGGCGCCCGGCGGTGTAGTATTTAACGGTGGGCTTTAGGGAGGGGGCGCATGTGGCGAGAGGCCAAGGCTTGGCGGAAGGGCGGGCGGGCGAGTGGTCGGCCAGAAATAAATGCCAGCTCTGATCAAAACAACCCGTCCCCCTCTTGTCGGATGACAAGGAAAAAAGAGCCAAAAAGAGCAACATAGTCCGAATTGGGCGGATTGCACCTGGCAGCATTTTTCTCCTGGAATAACTCGAATTCCTTCATCCTAAACACTATATACTGCTGTCTTGCACGGTGGTCGGGCAAGACTAATAAAAAACCGAGAACCTAACAAGTCTCCAAGAATCTCAAATTACCAACCTTACACAACCTGCCAGTTACCGCCTCCCCCAGCTTCCGGTTATATGTATGTAAGGTTGCTATATATATACATGTATATATATATATATATATATATATATATGTATACATATATATATGTATGTATATTATTTGTATATATACATGCATATATATATGTATATACACATATCATATGTATGGTGGATTCTACACACAAAAAGGGAACATTGCGTTTAGAATGTGTCTCGAGTGCGTACTTCGGCAATTCCGGGACTAGTGTCCTAACCACTAGACCCCCACACCATTACTTAGCTCCCGGATGCAAGCACCATATCCACGGATACTTGGCTCTGTGACACCTTGCCCAAGAGGATAGTTCTGAATACTATATATAGACAACATTATTCTGGGCGAGTGAGGCTTGTTGTGTCCGTTAGTGACGTTTGTGTTTGTGTAAGGTATAGTACTAGGAGGCAGAACATAGAATAATCGGTACAATATAGATAATCACTAATTTCCATCCACGCTTTTCTCACATAATACGTTATGCATCACATATCTGTGTATGCACATACATACATATATACGTATATATATAAATATATATATGTGCATGTATATGTATTTTCATGAACATAATAACTTGGGCAGCAATTGAACAAGAGAAGAGGGGGACAAATGTGCTTACCCATTTTCCCATTAAATGGATCACATTGCCAAATGCCGCTATGTGGACACTCCATATGCACAGCACTGTTCTACGGACGAGGCGGGGAGGGGGTGGGGTGGGTGTGCGTGCGGGGCGGGGAGGCGGAGAGGAGGGAGGCTGGAAGACGCACTGATAACCTGAGCAGAAAATGTGCATAATTCCATCTGTGCCGGACTATAATCTGATCGCAAAGTTCAATCCACGTGACTTGTAATTCGTCGAAACGGGACGCGGCGTGAGGCGGCACATACGTGATGTGATTGCCGGCTTACAGGCCTCTCTCCTCATCTCTTTAGGCCCGCCTTCTCTTCCACAGCCCACCAGCTCCTGTCTTCTCCTGTCTTGTGTCTTCTTCTTACTTCTGTCCCCTTCTGTTTTCTACTCTCGCAATCCAAATTACCGCGCGGCGAAAGTACGGCTCATACGGGCATCTTAACATTGGCCCCTACCTTAGTTAAAGCTGCATAGTCCGACGAATGCATTTTTTTCTGAATAAGTTTATTCTGCTGAATAAGTACTTTTGTCTGAAAATTGCTAACAAAGGGTTTTCAACAGTTTCTGATAGTATTGGAAGTGTAGAATATCATACTAAAAATCTACCAACATCAGACTGCCGGAAAGTTGTCGAATCCAAGATGGCATCCAAGGTTGTCACCAATACCTTAAAATAGCTTCCGTACTATTCACTATAGAATGGTAATTAGGGTGTCTAAATCCAGGTTTTAGGCGTCAAGAAGCTCACCGAAAACAGGAAAATCACCATTGACCAATACACCCAGGTTTTAGGGGTAAAGACCCTCACTGAAAACAGGAAAATCACCATTGATCAATCAGAACACCAGAAAATCCAAGATGGCTTCCAAAGTGGTCACTGATATCCAAAATGTCATACACTTGATGTATCCGAACCCATCACTGCACCACCATATTTGCCCTGCCCTCTGCACCCCTATGTATAATCATAGATTTGCCCTTCCATTTAAAAGTTAAAATATAAAATTTTGGAATCAACAAATGATTTACCAACATTAGATCCTACACATCCAACTTACATACTGGCACACTCATTAGGCATTTATTGTTGCATAGAAAGAATGCTAAGTCAATTTAACAACCTATGACTGAAACCTAAGAGGTCCAGCATTTCGATGTGCATACCAAAATTGGTTAGCATGTTTTCACTTCAAATACCTCCCGTGGTAACATTTAAAAATATATGTTTCATCAAAGTAAGGTAGATCATAATAATCACCCTAATGTATTTCTCTATCAAAACATGGCAGAACCATTAAACCCATCGGATTATGTAACTGTAGGTAAGTTGGGTCGTTGGCATCGCACCAAATATTCACTGCAGACAGGTTATACTCAGTCTGTCTCTCGATAGACCGACCAGTCACGCTGGTTCTGCTCTAGTTCCCATTGTGTTCTGCTCTGGTTCTGCTCTAGCTCCCATTGGGTTCTCTTTAGTTCCTCTTTGGGTTTGCTTTAGATCCCCTTGGGTACTGCTCTGGTTCTGCTCTAGATCCCATTGGGTTCCGATATGGTCCTGATCTAGATCCACTTGGGTTCCGCTATGGCCCTGCTCTAGATCCCCTTGTGGTCTGCTCTGGGTCTGCTCTAGATCCCTTTGTGTTTTGCTCTGGTCCTGCTCTAGATCCCCTTGTGTTCTGCTCTGGTCCTGCTCTAGTTCCCCTTGGGTTTCAATATCGTCCTGCTCTAGTGCCTCCTGAGTTCCGCTATGGTCCTGCTCTAGATCCCCTTGGGCTCTGCTCTGGTTCTGCTCTAGTTCCTCTTGGGTTCCACTATGGTCCTGCTCTAGTGCCTCCTGACTTCCGCTCTAGTTCTGCTCTAGGTCTCTTAGGTTCTACTCTGGTTCCTCTTCAGCAGTGTGCTGAAACTGTCCGGAAACCAAACTAGGCAACCAAAGGGCGAGTTGAAAAACCGCACTAAAGCGACCAGTTTGATATGAGGGCGCCTATATGCAGCCCTAGAGGGCGCGGTGCAGGGCGGGCGGAGGAGGGCGTGGGTGGACTTGTGTAAAATGTCACAGGCTAAGTGTGGGCGCGTACCGACGTGCCCTAGCCGTGGGTAATGAAGGCTGAATCCGCAGTGGTTACAACTCGTCTCCGGCAACCACCTCGCACACGCAGTGTACCACTGGTCACTGCTAGTGCAGCGATCAGACATTTCCCATTTTCCACCCATTTCTGATTTGTCCTTATCAATATGGGTCATTTTCAATTCACGTGTGTTTTACACTGTTTCAATTGACTGGAACTTAGATTTCCACTCTCCCTCCCCCCCCCCCCCCACCACACCCATACATACACACACCTCAGCAGTTACCAAGGTCCACCTCCGTTGCTCTATCCAGCGTCCACAGTCCCCGCAGATTGGCGTGGTGGGTTCGGGTGAGTGCATCGTCTACAGTAGCAGCTGTCTTCACTGCGGGTATTCCGAGTCCTGCTGGTCTCAGGAAGGACTGGGGCTGAGGCTCTACCGGGTCACAGCTAGAGCTTACATGACTGAAGGTTCGTCCGTCAAATGCGTCAAAATAGACGCGTCAAACGTTAACGCTTATGACCATTAATACTAATTGTCTAGCGCTCGGCATTACTTGGATAGGGACATGGATTGGTTCTTGGAGTGTCGCGATTATGTGACTGAGTACGATATCGGGTCCCGGTGCCTGGTGGGATGGGGGTAGGAAGTTCCCAATGAGGCCACGATATTACGTCGCCATGGGTGCGCACTGTCACAAGTCCGTGCCATGTACTGATATTACCTTAAATGTTCCAAGGAGGTAAAACCCCAACAAAGCAATGGAACACCATCTGAATCCTCCCTTCTTCCACCTACAGCCACCCGTCTTGTCAGTATTCTACCTTAAATGTTCCAAGGAGGTCCAACCCCAACAAAGCAATGGAAATCCATCTGGATCCTCTCTTCTTCCATGTACAGCCACCTGTCTTGTCAGTCTTCATGCTGTGCGAATTATTGCTACCACCTCTGTCTAATTGTTATATATTCGACCTTTTCCACTGGTGCGACCCGTGTACAACCCTTACTATATATTCCACCTACATCCGTGATGCTAATTTCTCTTCCTCCTCTGATGTTAGATCCAGTTTTCTCCCGATATACTGGGGACAAATACTACTGAATATATATATATATATATATATATGTATATATATATATATATATAAATGCCATATAATCTATTATGTGACTATAAATATCGTTATTCCAAATAGTTCCATTTATTTGTATTCCCCATTGACCTCGTTCAACTGGGCCCGTGTGTACCACCAGCGCCACCTGCATGTATTGCGGCATGAGCTAACACTATTGATCAATCCCAGCAACAAGCTACATATGCTCACTGCCTGAGCAGATTACCCTTTACAGCTAATGCAAATGAAATATTGATTTTCTAAGCACCATATCTTCCTCGTCGTCCTTTGTTTCTTTACTGATAATCCGCTCTATTCTAAGCCTCATAGGGCCCTCTCATCAAATCCATATTATTTTAATTTCGGATTGCAACAAAATTCTGCAACCGCTTTTTTCTCTCTCGAAATACATGTGTTGTAATTGTAAACAAGGAAATATTAAATTTAATAGTAATATAAGGCCACCTTGGTTGCTTGAATGATTCATATGTACGGGTTCGGATAGATAAGGATAACACATTTAATAGTGTAGAATGCGAATGGTGATATCAGTCCTCCACGATCGGAGATAAAACAAAATGGCCGATCAATAGTGATGCAATTAAGTAGTAAGTTCTCTAGTTTGGTCCGAAACACTCCTAGGCAGTAAAACAAATAAGGAGTTGAGCGTCCGAACCTGCTTTGGTAGGTCATGTGATTTGAAGCCTCGGGTTCGAACTTGTCATGACTTAGTCTGGTACTCGTCATTACTAGGATAGGACAGGGAGCAGTGGAATGAGGAACAACAATTGTCCGCGATTGAATTTTCCTCTGCTTGATGAACTAATGTACAAAAAATACCTCACACAAAATACCCAACCTTATAAAGAGCCCTGATGAGTAGCAGAGACCTTGCTTTAAGGCCCTGTCACATTACAACGCATCTCGCAAGTGCACGGCCAACATGGAAATCACTTTTTTACGTCGAGAAGCATCAAACTTTTCAGGGGGTGGGTGGGGGAGGGCAAAGTTGGACATATACATACCGTATACATAGCGTATGACCAACGTATGGCTAACATGCTTCCGGGCGAAAAACGCTCCAATATATTACGCTCACGGTACGTTCACAGAATAGCGGTGAATGTTATATATGCTATTCGTTCACCAGAACTATGCCTCATATGTTACATATGTCAGGACATGCTGGAGAAATGCTAAACGTACTTTAGATATACGTTAGACATATGTTATCCATACATTGTCAGTACTAGGACTGTACGTTCCAACTGCCTTTAACGTAGGTCAATGTCATGCATGTACTGAACAATGTTTGTCTAACATATATCTAATGTACATCAATGTACACCTAACATATACATAATGTACGCCCAACATCAAATCCACATGTTGTCATACATTGAAAGTTTTGTCCATGCACAAAACTTTGCTGACCCCCTGACAGGTGACGCCATATCTTAATGAATGTGGACATACATTGACATATACCAACAAACGCGTAACGCATAGCGATGTATCCCGACATAGCACCCAAAACTCATATACGTTGGCACGATGCGTCGTAATGTGACAGCCCCTTTACATTTGATTTGTTCCCGCCCTTCCTACCGCCTCTCCATCTTATCCCAACAAGATCTGAACCACCAACCGGACTCGGTGCCCGAATCGGTACAGTGCAGGCTTCCTGTGCTGCAGGTCGGTGTTTTGAAGCCTGAGTTACCTATTACTTACAACATTGATACTTATCACTACCTAGCCTACCGCTCGGTATTATTACTAATAATAGGATAGGGCAATGACTGGTTACCTCGGTAATATGAGACTGTGACTGAGTGGGATATTGAGTCATGTTGCCGGTGGCCTGAAATCCCAGTAGGGCAGCATTACAAAGTTGCCCTAAGTGTGCACTGTCAGAAGTTGGTACCCATCCTTATATGACCATAGATGGTGCTAGGACTTAAAACCCCAACCAGCATACAAACTAATAGCATCCGACCGCCGCGTCAGTCATCTGGAAGCATATAACTTTGGTTGTTGGGGTTTTATGTCCCGACTACATTTATGGTCATATATTGACGGGGAAGCATATAATGTAGACGGGATGGCCGAATGAGTTAGAGCGTCCGTCTCCCATGCTGGTAGATTGTGGGGTCGTGGGTTCGAGTCCCGGTCGAGTCAAACCAATGACTTTAAAATTGATACTTGTCGCTTCTTAGCCAGGCGCTTGGCATTATTAGGATATGGCAAGGGCTGGTGTGCTCAGTGTCAGGATAATGTGACTGAGTGGGATACCAGGTCATGGTGCCGGCGGCCTGGTTTCCCAGTGGGACAACACTATAAAGTCACCATGAGTGCACACTGTCACAAGTCGGTACCCGTCTTGATATTACCTTAGGTGTTGCTAGGACATAAAACAACAACAAACAAACAAACAAACTATAATGTATGCGTATATTTTTAATGATGCAGCTTAAGGATAGAAGAACAGCACATTAACTCCAGGAGAAAAGCATCCAGAGGAATAATAATATTGTACAAAAGACACCAGAATGCCACTGTGCAAGTCTTTGCCCTTTTTTTTTAGAACCCTGGTGGTATTCTCCAGTTAATAATTTGTCATGTTGTATGTGGCTGCAGGTGCACCTGGTCTCCGAACACATCTGGTGCGACGACTATCTGGTGAGAAGTTTCTACCTGAAGAACCTGCAGACCAACGAGACCCGGACCGTGACCCAGTTCCACTTCCTCACCTGGCCAGACCTCGGCATCCCGGCCTCCGCCAAGTCCCTGCTCGACTTCCGCAGGTCAGTACTTGAGTGCTGGAGCGACTGCCGAAAATATTCCATCATGGTCTTACCAACAATATATATATATTTTTTAAAGACTTCTCATTTAAAATATATATTTTGAAAATCAAAACGAAAATTTCTTGGATTATATATTTACTTAAAGTTGCATAGTCCGATGGTTCTTAATTTCTATATTTATTTTTAGATAAATATATTAGATCGATCACTAGTATCTACTTTACATTAGTTCAAAGTTACTTTTATTTTAAATGGTAAACCTTTGAGATATTTTGAGTGCAAACATGGAAAATTAGTTTTGGCAAGCTTGCCAAAATTCTGACACCATAGACTTTTGCAGTAACAGGTTCTGTTAAATTGACTCCGTATTTCCTTCTACGCAGAAACAAATGCTTAATAAGTGCATCAGTATCTAAGTGAGATATGTAAAATCAAATTTAGATAATTGGTTTGGTTTTGAAAATTTGATATTTCAATGGACTTATTTATGCAGCTTTAAAGTTGCCTAGTCCGATGGTGTTGAGTTTCTGTCATTTTCTTAAATAAACATATTGGGGTGATTGCTATGAACTACCTTACTTTAGTTTAATCAACTTTTATTTAATTTTAAATGGCTAGGTTTTGAGATATTTGAACTGCAAACATGCCAAATTAATATTGGCAATCATGCCAAAATCCTGACACCCTAGGCTTCTGCAGTAACGCATTTATCTTAAATTGCCTCAGTATTCCCTCCTATGTGGCAACACATATGTATTAAGTTCACCATTATTTGAGTTACATATACAGCATCAAATCTAGATAATTGATTGGGTTTTTGAAAATGTGATGTTTTCATCGGACAATGCAGCTTGATTAAATATGTACGCAATGCTTTGTTGAGGCTTGATGCGCGTGTGTGTTCCCTTTCTACATTACTCACTCTAATTTGGTTGCCTTCCTGTGATGGCTTGCTTGAATGTGTGGCTTTTAAAATTGTAATAAAACCACTTTTAGTATTAAGACTTAGTGTGAAAGTTGCTCACTGCACCTTCTCCCTCGGTAAGCCTTCACCCTCTCGCTACGTTGTGCCTGCCAGCTTTTTGCCTACTAGGTGCAACACCTTGTTCTGATTGTGTTTTTAATTCTGTCTCTTGGTTATGTTAAAGGGTTTAAGTTGGCTTGTGCCTTGTTTGTACTGATTTAGCGGTAAGTGTTTAATGCTGGACCGTGACATAAAGAAGGGTTCATTGCAGCGATCTGCTACTCCCCCCTCTACCTCAACCCCAACTGGTATCTGCCACTGCTCCCACTGTATATGCAAAACTACCCTCGTTTCTTATATAAACTCCATATAGTTTATGAGCATACACATCGCTATGTGTTTAGAACTAATATTTCACCTAGTGGCTATAAATAATGACTCTACAGAATTTTAATTCAAATAGCCAAAATCAGCAGCACTACAGATTGACTGATTCGACGCCATAGCAAGTGTCCAATCAGTGGACACAGTGACTATAAAGATCAACACTGGCGGTAGCATCACGTGACCTCCTGAAGTAGGTCACTTGCTCCAAATAAGGGCTGGCGAACGCCATGGTCTTAATTGGCAACCGATCGGTTCATTTAGCGACTGAGACGCTGACCTTTCAGCCACTCCGTCTTACTAAATGTAACACATGAATGCTGGAGCCCCCAACGCGCATGGGCACACAGTAGGCATCGCCCTTTCCAGCCAGTTCGGAAACTCGCTAGAATGTCTGAACTTGTAATGTATATTTCAAGTTTCAGAAGCCAATGGTTTTAGGTTTCTGCCATATTATTTAGATTAAATATATTAATTTGATTGGTATAATATAATCTATTTTAGTTTGAAGTATCTTTTTTTTAAATATATATAAATGGCTAGCTTTGGAGATATTTGAATTTAAAACATGCAAGAATACCCATGGGCACCAATATGTTGGACACCGTAGGTTTCAGTGGTAGCAGGTTCTGTTAAACTGACCGAGTGTTCCTTTCTGTGCAGTAATACATATTTAACAGGCGTACTCCGAGCAATAGAATGCAATGCCAGGATGACCTTTGTGTTAGAATAATGTGAGTAGACATATTTTACTATTGAAAGGCAACGGCGAGAGAACTTGTTAAAATACTGTGGCTAAATATGAGTGTTGCATCATTAGAAGGAAAGGAGTGGTGGGCTTCAGTGTTAGGATAATGTAACTGAGTAGGAGTATTGTATCCTTAGAAGGTTGTTATACCAACACTGACAACAGTTGTTGTCAGTGTTGGAATAATGTGACTAAGCAGGAGTATTGTAGAATTAAATTGCATGATATTACGTCGGATGTTGTAAGGGTATTGAAGAAGATACAAGTCATACACAGTCTGAAATGGTCCGTTCTTAACATGAAGTTTGCCTTGTGCAATATCCACTAGTGGGGATCATTTTGTAACTGAGCCTTGTGTGCAGATTTTAGACCCATTCCGGTTACTTCCTTAATACTCTTTCATCACTTTCCTCTCGACCATTCCTTCCTAATTATGTCCTGTTCGTTACCTTTTACCCATTGGGAAATCTTACTCTTCTCATTCAGGCTGATAATAAACTGAGCTTACCATAGAGGATCCTAATTTACAATGTATGTATTTTGGTAATTAGGCTTCAGGAAAGAAGCTAGAATGTGGAGAGATGCCACGACAAATCTGGGCAAAGCTGAATGGAATAAGATATAAATCCGTGTAGGTAGATGAAGTATACATACCTACACTTGTGCCAAATCTAAGAAATATTTGCAGAAGTGTTGCAGATTCAGAACAGCCCTCTTTGTGGAATTGCTTCAATGGGGCCTACTTTACAAACATATAGATTTCTTTCTTGGTGTAAAGCAAATTTAAGTAAAGCATTACCACCCAACAATTCAGGGTGCTTTATTAATCAGGGATACGAACTGGGGATAGATCTTATATCGGGAGTTGTGGCTTCAATCTCGATATACCTACTAGCTTTTGATGAGTCATTAACTAACAATTGCGAAGACATACTGTGCATTATCTGCTGCTTAAGTTTTTGAATGAAGCCGAGATTCCATTTACGCATAGTGTGGCATGTGGGTTGGGCTATCTTATAGGTGACTTCATGTCACATCATGATATGCCCCATTTGAATTTGTGTGCGAAAACGTACCCATCCTTACATGATGTGATGTGACGTTCCACACATGATTACGCATGCGAAAAGATGCATGATTCAAGATATATGGAACCACTTTTATAAACACCCGCAGGATTTCTTATATGCCTGACACACATTGCATGTTGCATGCTGCACTACACGTTAAATAGAATCTCGGCTTAGCAATAACCAAATAGAAGCTCTCATGCCAATATCTCAGTCTCTGGTCTCTGGCTCCTTCGGGGTTGTTTGTTAACTGATTACCGCATGGGTGCTGAGATAATTTGCATGTGACCTTGAAGATATTTTCCTGTGACCTTGAACTTCACCTTGACCTAGGCTCGGCTTTAGCGGCTTGTATGCTGCCTGTGCTTTCATGCTCCACCACTATTACCTCTCAGCTTCCCGACGAACTTTTGTGATTTGCAATTGTCAAGACAACAAATTGCATAGTCATTAAAGTGATCGGTTAGCTGAGCCTAGCTACTACTAACCCCCTCTCTCGGTGGCTGCAGTCACTAGCTACGAATCACTAGTCTGGCGAGGAGGATGCGTGTGTGTTCACCGTCTGCATTTTGATTGGACCTTCTACTGCTACCACTACCACCAGTACTACTACTACCACCACCACTACCATCACTACTACTACTACTGCTGCTGCTGGCACCACACCAATCAGTCAATCAAATCAATCAATCAATCAATGCGCGTTTGGTTGCCCCTTGCTTTGACCAACTTGACGATGCACATTCTAGCTGACACTGCATGAGAAATGTCCTGAATTGAACACTTGCATTGTCATGATGCGGTGGTGAGGCGAGATATTGAGGCGAGATGCTGTAGGTAAACTGGAGGAGTGGCAGGCTGACCTTCCTGCAGGAGGGTGGCTGGCAAGGTCACCTGTATATGGCTGGTGAAGGAGCAGCCTGTCGGGGTTGGGCTCTGCGCTCTGCTGCCACACTGACGACTCGTGTAGACCTCTCTCCCGCTTGTCTCTTCTCCCTGCGCATGGTCTTCTAGGCCAACTCTGTGGGATGGGCGTGTCTGCCTCGGCCACTCCATCATCATGCACTCAGAATAGGATTTTGATATATTATATAATATATATCGAATATATAATATATATAATATATATAACATATATAACATATATAATATATATTATATATAATATATAATATTATATATAATATATATAATATATATATAATATATGTAATATATATAATATATATATATAATGTATATAATGTATATACTATATATACTATATATTATTTATATTATATAAATATATATTAGATAAAGTAGACTGAGATATTGTATGTATTATATATATTACCCATATTATATATGTTATATTTTATCTATATTATATACATTATGCATCTACATGTATGTATCAAATGTTTGTTAAGGTAGGCATGTATTATATGTTGATATATTTCATGTTAGTTTCATGTATGATCTATACCTTTATACAGTATTTATATATATATATGCATATATATATTAATGTGTATATGTAATATGAAGTGTTCAAGCGCATACACCGACAAACGCCATCCGGGTCAAAATGAAACCATGCCTACCAAATTTAGGCTGAACGTGCCATCATTAATCAAATCTGTTTTCTCGCAAAAGCTGGCACCCCCCCCCCCCCTATACATTGCTCTACTCCTGAAATTGGTAGACTTTAACTGAAAAACACAATGCTATATTCTATTTGACAGAAAACAAGTCAAATGGATTTGTCAGTTTCTGCACCTGAATTGTTCATAAATGTATACATACTATATATATACGTATATACATGTGTGGATGTATGTGTAGGTTTTCGATATTGGCAGACAGGCGATTCAAATAATAGTATACCCAGATACAATCGATGTGCTTCAATGTTGACATATAAAGTTGCCTTTGGCGTGAACAATGGAAGTTAAACAAATATTGTGTTGTGTGTGGCCTGTCTGCTGCCTGCAGAGGGAGTGAGATGGACTGGACCTATTTCCACATTGCCTCGTTTGGTGGCGCCACCTGCCTTTCTCCTTCCAGAACTTTCTGGAACCTTCCAGACTTTCAAGTAGAGATATGGTACAATTTGTCAACTAGTATGCACCTGCCTCTAACTATATATGCATGTCAAATATGGACTGTGTAAGGACTTATGGAAGTATAAATAACAAAGTTCCTCCATAATCTGGAGATTCTGTAATATGTTGGCATAATCTGATGCGCCTTCACCCAGTGTTCAAACTCATCTCCACCTTGGTATCTGTAAGTCAGTGTGACCTATTTAATATATATTTAGGCCAGGGTTTGTTTACTGCATACTAGAAAGTATAAGCTTCTCAATCATCTCTACATGCATCATTATTTCTATAAATACAATAAGAGCAAAGTAACCATTGCATACAGATACCTATTTTCAATTACTGTCTACAACCATAGGAGGTTAAACATATTAGAGCATTTGGCGAAATAGGTTGGGGTTTTTAAAGCTAAATAAGACGACCATTTATTTGGAAATGTATGTTCTTCTTTCTTCTGAGACTACCTCCAGTGCTTGCCAGTTATGACATTTTTAATTGAATGTGCGCTTTTGTAAGCAATCTCCAACCAGAATATGTACTGCCTATATGAGAATCAGGAACGAATGCTTTTGTGATATCCGCTTTCGGATCCGAGATTATATGCAAGATCAGTTGCATATATATATATACTTATTTGATATATTTTCATATATATATATATATGGATTATCTCCATTAAAAAAACAACGAATTCACATAAAAAGCAAATTCCGATAAGAACTGAGGCATTTGGAACAGTATGTTGATGATATTCACATCATGGGATATTTATGGCGTTTCAAACTTGAATCATTGTCTCTATAGTCAGTATTAGAACAGTCAGTTGACCCTGGCCGACGCTGTGATAGAAAGAAGGGTCTCAACTTGCGAAAATTGTTGTTTTATTTACTTGGGTAACCTATTTATTAATCTTATATTGTATACAACTTGCTGATGGCATGTTATCCTCCACAAAAGAGAGCAACAAATGAATAGAACTTCTATTTAAAAAGAAGCAGAATAAGTGTTAGTCAAATTCATTTCAACATGTTGGCCAACATGAATCAGGGCGTCAACTGGTATGGTGTGAGCTGGGTGAATACATGGTGATTCTTGGGATGGGAACAACAGAATACATGCATTATACGGAGTAAGTCTGGCTTCTTAAGAACACCGCAAAAAGACTTTAATCCAGGTAACATTGGGGTATCCAGATTTGGCGCCAAAAGTAGGCGGTTACCAGGCAAAGAATCAGTAGACCCAGACTGACACTACATAGACATCTGTGTGTAAGTAACGGGTGTTGGTTTCGTATCGGTAACTAATTATTTAAGAAATGTAAATTGGTTTCGTTTGTTATATACACACAATAATGTATGTAGCACATATAGTGAGTGCATCCTGTATGTTCCACTGTAGGGTCCGTCTCCATGGAGAAGATGACCTCATAGTTTGACCCAAAAGATCTAGTCCAAAATGGATTGATCCATATGTACTTGTTCGGTATCCCAGTTATAAGCTGCTTGTCCTTTTGGGGCAAGTATTCCTGGTCTTCGATACATTGTTTGTTTGTTGTTGTTTTTGGTCCTAGCAACCGACTTGTGACAGTGTGCACTCATGGCGACTTTATAGTGCTACCCCACTGTAAGACCAGGCCACCAGCACCATGACCTGATATCCCACTCAGTTACATTATCCTGACACTGAACTAACCAGTCCTTGCCCTATCCTAATAATGCCGAGCACCTGGCTAGGAAGCGACAAGTATCAATTTTTAAGTCATTGGTTTGACTCGACCAGGGTTCGAACCCACGACCCCACGATCTACCAACACGGGAGATGGACGCTCTAACTCATTCGGCCATCCCGTCTGGTCTGGTCTTAGATACTCGGCTCATATCCGACAACATTCAGTTGATATAATTTAGAAATATATACACAGCTAGGTCCCTGGCTATGGTGATCGTCGACGGGTAGCCATAGCAACGAGGTGTAACTGGCAGTACATGGCTCTGACTGCTCGATACGGGGATGTAATCCGCAGTGTGTTTGTATAACATGGTCACGTGATGGGATGGCGTCTTAATCGGTTCACATGCATAATGTGTTCCACTTTTCTGTTCAAGGGTTCCACTGTTAAGCTATTACAACTGTGTTATTTCTCTCATGCATACATTACGACTAGTACCTGTCTGGCTTCAGGTGTACACAGCGTTGCTTTGAGTGCGACGATGATGACGTCACATATGGGGTGATCATTTCTATTTTCCTACGTTTTGTTGTTATTCTTTTTTAAAGAGTTATGACTATGCTCTCTGTGCTGACTGACCTTTCTGCGTATTCAAGGAAGTTTATTGTTATATAATTGTTAATATGCACTGACAGTATTGCGTTATTTATCAGAAGGAAATTGAATTAATTGTCTATTGCGACTATGTAGTTTGTTTTGAGCATATGCTGTAATCAATCAATCTTCTTCAACCTGTTTGTTTTAGCCAATATGAACATTGCCTTGTATCCTTCTCATATGTCTATATGTTTAATAAAGGAGGGGAATTTAATCAGATAGGATGGAATGAGCTGAACACTCTCTTCTCATCTGGCACGTCGTGGGATTCGAATCCCAGGTTCGAAATCATGACCCAGTCTAACTATTGACTTAGAAGTTGAGACTTGTCGTTATTTTGCCAGACGATAGACGTTAATAAGAAATGGACATGGAGCGGTGGAATATGGAAGAGTAATTGTCCGCGATTGAAAGTCCCAGCTGAAACAGCAAATGTAATAAGCAAGCAAAATGGCAGTTGTACAGGACAACTGACCCTACATCATATTGCCCAGTAACCGTGAATCCCGGACTCGTATGGGCGAATTTAGGGTATGTAGCCTATCTATTGCCCAATAGGAATATGTTGACATGAACCAGTTGCACATTTGACACTTTCAAACACATTGCCTTCTTTTGTAACCTACTTTCAGGAAAGTGAACAAGTCATTTCGTGGCCGCTCTTGTCCCATCGTTGTCCATTGCAGGTGAGTAGGTGCTATGTCTTATTTGGTGTACGTAAGTCTTTACCAGTTGAAGAATATTCGTTTGACCTGTGTATCTAGATCATTGCCCGATGACTCTGAAGAGATGTCATTGTTAGACTGGGTTGAGTGACATGAAGTCAGAGCCGCTTCGTAATTATATACGATATCGTGATCCCTCCAGAGCCTGCCAATCCTTCCATCAACTGATATAATGGTTGGGGCGTTCAGAAGAGAACTCCAGCTGCTATTCTGCACATCAGTAACTAGCTTGGCGAAGAAAGATTTCCTGAGGCGGGTTCTGGTTTTTCTGTCTGATTCTTATAAATAAAATCGGTGATTGTTTGGATATGAATAGACATATTGTCCAAATCTCCAGAGATTCATCTCATTTTGCAGTGTCATTGATTTGCTGGTCATACTTGACGAGGATGAACTCTCTGTATTGTTTACTTTGAGATATTTGTTTGTCTTAAAGTCTTAAGAACTCTAATTAGTACAGCGTGCTGATATCCTTCTATTGTTAGTAGTGGACTTAGGATTATGTAATTAACTTTTGTAGGATACATTTACATTGTCTTGATCAACTATAGCTTTGTGGTTAGTACATGCATTTTTAGTTCAGTCCGGTCTTAAAGAATTGAAGATAAATCGGACACTCGGAGAGGGCAACGACTGGTGTTCTCAATATCGGGAAAAGGTCTTCTCTGGGGAAAAAGTCTTCTAGACAATTTCCTCCGCAAACATGCCCTCCTATAGCAGTTGTAATAGCTACTATTGTGTGTAACACTGAAGAACTAATCCATTGCGTAGCAGCTCACTACGCATGTTATCAAGCAGAGGCCCACCGTACCTGCTCCATTGGAAAGTTCTTGTAGAGTATTTCCATCACAAATATGTCCTCTTACAACAGTGGTAAGAACTACTGCATTGGCTTGAGAAAGAACCAATCCATGATGTAACCGCTCAGTGTGTATGCTCTGCATCACAGAGGTACATAGTCTTGCTCTGCGTAAATGCTCTTCTAGACAATTGCCACCACAAACATGCCCTCTACATGAGTAGTAAGAAATACTATATTGGGTAGCACGTACGAACTAATCACTTAAGTAGCAGGTCCCTTTGCATACTCCACTGTAATTGTAAAGATCTTATTAGAACTTTTCACTACGAACCTCCCCTCTGTGAAGGAAAGCTTGTTTTATTTAACGATGCTTGTAGAGCATATTGATTTTTATCATCTGCTATTGGACGTTAAACATTCTGACATATTATATATGTGCTGTCCCATCCCACAGATGGGACAGCACATACCACAGCCTTTGATGAACCAGTTTTGGACCACTGGTTCAAAAGCCTTCTCAGAGCAATGGTAAGAACATTGGCTAGAACTAGCAGAATGACCAATCAATTACATAGCAGCTCAGTGTGTCTGCTCTTCAGCAGAGGTCCATAACACCTGCTTTGTGAAAAAGGTCTTCTAGACAATTTCCACCACCAACCTGCCCGCTGTCAGCAGTGGTAAGAACTACTGCATTGACTATCAGAAGAACCAATCCCTTACGTATGAGTTCAGTGCGCATGCTCCCCACAAACGTCCCACACCAACGTTCATCAGCTGCCTTTGCCGATTGCTATCCTCTATTCCGCTTTACTCCAGTGACGGTGTGGGACGCACGGGGGCCTACTGTCTGATCGACATGGTCCTCAACCGGATGAGCAAAGGAGCGAAGGAAATTGATATCGCGGCCACCCTGGAACACATCCGCGACCAGCGAGCCAACATGGTGAAGACCAAGGTGAGGCGCGCCCCCAAGTCGCGGCTAGGGTCACTACCACTGGGTGCATACTGTCTAATACTTCCATAATCACTTTAAGATTTATGTTGGTTTCATTAATTAAATTTGCCGAATCCGCTGAAACCATAAAATTGTCAAAGACAAGCCATGTACATTTGACATCAGATATCTGGTGCATTCATTAGATATGTATGGCTTTATAGAAGGAGTATTACGTCGAGTTAAAGTTGTATAGTCCGATAAATGAATCAAACTTTGGAAGGCAAAACACTTATCTAGATTTGAACCTACATTTCCAACTTTAATAGTGCTGAACTTATTCAGTATTTGTTCTTGTATAGGAGGGTTTGCTTAATAAATGTGTTAGAACATGTTATTGCTGAAACCTACGGAGTCAGAGTTTGACCAGCACCCCAACATTAATTTGGCATGTTTGCACTTCATATATATCCAAAGTTAGTCATTTTAAATCGAAATTACTTCATCAACTTGCAACCTTTATAAGTCCGATTCGGGGATGTTGGGGGCACCGACCAAATTAGGAATGAACACAGCCGAGTAGCTCCACTCAAACTCACCAACCAAATAAGGAATGAACACAACTAAGTAGCTCCACTCAAACTCACCAACCAAATTAGATATGAACACATCTGAGTAGCACCACTCAAACTCACCAACCAAATTAGGTATGAACACATCCGAGTAGCACCACTCAAACTCACCAACCAAATTAGGTATGAACACATCTGAGTAGCACCACTCAAACTCACCAACCAAATTAGGTATGAACACATCCGAGTAGCACCACTCAAACTCACCAACCAAATTAGCTATGAACACATCCGAGTAGCTCCACTCAAACTAACTGACCAAATTAGTTATAAACACAACCGAGTAGCTCCACTCAAACTCACCAACCAAATTAGTTATAAACACAGCCGAGTAGCACCACTCAAACTCACCAACCAAATTAGTTATAAACACAGCCAGGTAGCTCCACTCAAACTCACTGACCAAATTAGTTATAAACAGAGCCGGGTAGCTCCACTCAAACTCACCAACCAAATTAGTTATAAACACAGCCGAGTAGCTCCACTCAAACTCACCAACCAAATTAGTTATAAACACAGCCGAGTAGCTCCACTCAAACTCACCAACCAAATTAGTTATAAACAGAGCCGGGTAGCTCCACTCAAACTCACCAACCAAATTAGTTATAAACACAGCCGAGTAGCTCCACTCAAACTCACAATCTCCTGTGCTATTCTCCTTTCAGGAACAGTTCGAATTCGCCCTCGCTTCCGTTGCCGACGAGGTGCACGCCATTCTGAAAGCACTGCCGCAGTGAGCGCGTAAGAAGTCACGTGACTGGCCCGCCCCTACCGACGCACCCGGCAACTAACGAACACACGCGCGCCACCTGCCGTGATTCACCTCTGACCCCGACCGACCTCCACTCCCACACTCCCACACTCGACCACTCCCCGCCGTCCGCCCCCTACCCCGAGTTGGGTGACGTCACAGACATGCGCACTGAGGTCAGCACGCCGACCTCTGGCGGCTGTGACTTGTACTTCCATGAAGGACAATGGGGCGGGCACCACATTCAAGTTTCTCTTCTAACTCGTGGAATTTGCTTTTAATTTCCCCACCTCCCGTTAGCGATGTATATGTTTAGGTACCTGCAGTAATGACGTCATTATGACACGGTGACGCCCTACCAGAAACCAGCGAGGTATACCTACACCTAGCGAGCACAAACCGCACTATTTATTTGTTTAACCACTCACCACCCACAATCCTCACCAGGAATAGGTTTCTTTCATTTGAGATGATAATATTTAAAACAATACTATCAGTTAGCGACCAAAATATGGATTATTCACTTGTAAATGTATTTATTACACTAATATGTTGTGACTGGGCAGTTAGTGGTTATAATTCATATTAGTTGCGGGTGTTTGGTGAATATTAATACGTACACAATGAAAACGAAGTACTGAATTGATGATAATGAAAACTATGCGACATTTGCCCAATGTGCACTACTTAGGCAATGTAAGAAACAAGTCCACACCTGCGAAACATTAGACTTGTCAGTGTACGAAGTATGTTCAGGTTGCCTGAGTAGAGGAACTTGTCCTGATGGAGTTGTAACAAGCCTTTCTGGTTGTGTTGAAACAGTTCAGTATCCCACTTACATTACTTGGTGAAAGTCAACGTTCGGATGCCTCCAATGTCACTTGTTGAGATGCTATATGTTACGGAAAATGGAATATATATATAAATATATATAGATGTATTTATATCTATATAGATATACATTGTTAATGAATTGATGACATAGAAGACGCACATACTGAAGATGGCCTAGATCAGAGGGTTAATCACAAATCCATCAGAAAAGTTCTTAGTCGTAGTCCAAAACAGTTATTACTGATGAGGGCCAGATAACCCAGCATAGTAGCACAACCACTAATAGTTAATTCATAATGGTCAAAATATAGTATTATGGTTAATTCATAACAGTCAAGATTCGTTCCTACTAGCCGAGGTTAGTTCATAATAGCCTCGGTCAGTACATAATATTGAAGCTCTATTCATGCTATTCAAGGTCAAGTCATAATATTCACGGTCAAGTCATAGTGTCCAAGGTCACGTAATAATATTCAGAGTCAATTCCTAATAGTCCAGGTCAGTTCATAATCGTCAAAGGCTATTGATAATAGTCCAGGTCAACTCCTAATAGTCAAGGTCAATTCAGAATAGTCATGGCCATATTCGGAACAGTGAAGTTAAGTCAGTTGAGTGTTAGCCAAATGCTGATACTGAAGTGTAGGCTCTGATTGTGGCTTTGAACGGAACAAGCAACTGACCGAGGAAAATAAATAAACTATTTCATTGTTAATTTTAGCTTTCACCTAATTTGACATGCACTTTATGAGCAGTATTTATTTGACAACTCTACCGCTATGGTTATATCATGTTATATTTAAATAATACCAGCTACATTACTTAATGTTAAATTATCTCCATTCAGTTTCACGACATCTTTTTTTCTTTCTTTCTTTGTAATTTAATGTAATTTCTTTGTTAGTTTTGTTCAAGTTATTCCAAACGCCAGAATCCCAACGTCCTCACAACAGAGTAAAACTGTCATCAACTTCTATCCTCCGGTTTAATAATATTAGCCGCCTCTGCTTGTTGATGTTATTTTGCTTCTATTTCCAAGCTTTACAAGAGACCTGTTAAAGGGTTCACTTAACAGTGTTACAGGAGACAACCAGCGGTGATGGCGCACGATGGGGAAACCAGCAGTTCTCATTGGGCACGTGTATCAGCAGGGATCACATTTCTCAGCAAAATCGCTGCTTTCAGCAAAAACTGGGTTTCCAAATCAGCGGGGACAAAATTCTGTCCGCGAAAAAACGTTTACTTTTAATTATTTGCCAGCCTTGAAGTATTAAAACAGTTGGAATTTCAAGGCCAAAATATTGCCAGATTGCACTATTTTAATAATTGGTTTTAACAACTTTCTGGGAGGTATGCCCCCAGACC
Source organism: Branchipolynoe longqiensis (assembly GCA_030323885.1). NCBI lineage: Eukaryota > Metazoa > Annelida > Polychaeta > Phyllodocida > Polynoidae > Branchipolynoe > Branchipolynoe longqiensis. Next base: position 63,277,021 of record CM059196.1, on the reverse strand, counting down.
CCCCCCCCCTCTATTTTGTCAGGGATTTTTTATTTTTGTCAATGGGAGCCCTGATCTAAATACCAGATTGTTTTCAGATTTGCCTTTGCACACAGCATGCATCTCGTACAGGTGGCAAAGATCTTGCGAAAGTACCGTTAACAAATGTTAAATATCAACTTTCATTTTCCAAATACTGGTGTAAAATTACTATTTCCATGTCATGTCATGGTAAGCATAGATACCGAAGAGTATATTATACATATTTACAGATATATGTGGATATCTATATATACAGATATATGCGTACATAGATAGATACACTAATCAAACCTTTTTGATTGGCCATAACAATCCTATGAAATCTACTGGAAAATGTTTGTTGAATTTATGCAAACTGATATGTATTAGTGTATTTTTAATATTTATAAAGATAACATCGCCGTCCTGATATGACCTTAGATGTTGATAGGACGTAAAACAACAACAAACAAACAAAAGATAACATGGTGCATCCAATGTGAAGTCCTGGCTTCCCGCCCCACTGAGGCAAAGTCAACTCCTGTCAAGTGCACGTCTATGGATTGGAAGTGAGGTATTGCCATGAGTGAGAGAGTTACTGCATTATGTGTTTAATTATTATATCGGCACTCCGCATCTGAACTTGAATCTGCCTCAATGGGATCGCGTTGAAAGAGAGAGCGTAAAGGAGTGGATATACTACACATATACAATTTATTTTTATGTGAACTTATGATGATGATGATGTGTGGACCAGTGGGTTCGGTTAGCTTCGTGGAAAAAGAAGCTGTTGTACACCACACCCTCCTCTCGCATACCCCGACATGTTTAATCCCCTGTGCATTACATTGTATTCTGCAACTAGGCGTTCCATGTTACAAATCTACTGAAAGCGGCCACCACTTCTTACTTGCCCGAAAGAAACACTTTGTGTAACTGGTTCTCCTGCCATCCCGGCAGGTGTTAGTAGCGATTCAGAAAGCAGTGTGACACCTGCATGTCACCTACTGCAAATGAAGAGAGCTCAGCCAAATGAACAATTGCGTGAATTCTCAACCGGGTAAATGAGGTCACGTCTAGGTGAATTTACAGCTGGATGAATTCAGACTGGATCCATTCACAACCGAATGAATGAAGTCATTGCTAGGTGAATTTACACCGTGGTGAATTTACAACTGTGAATTTTCAGCTGGTTGAATAAATTTGTTGATGAATGAATTCACATTTGTATGAAGTTACAGCTTGATGAATTCACAAATTGATGAATTTATAACTAGGTGAACTCACACAAGGGTGAACTCCCAAAAGGATAAACTCACAACTGGGTGAATTCACAAGTGGACGAATCAGTTGACAGCTAGAGGAACAAATTCACCCCTGGGTGAATTCAAAGCTAAATGAATTCGCATATGGATAAATTCAGAACTGGATGACCTTGCCCATGCTTGTGTCAGGTGTGTCGACCAGTTGAAAGATACAAACTGAAGGCAATTTAAAGAATCATTAGTGCACTTGTTTTGTTTTAAAAAAACATTTAAATCCCAGCATGTTTTAGAGAGGTAAATTCTATTCGATGGGAGAGTCCTGTACGGTTAGTAGCTAGTGCCACATAGAAGGCTGGTTAAGTCAGTTGAACCATGTACTGAGCGGTGAACACAGAGGTTAGCATTGCTTGCCACCCAGAACATACTGTTAGTCCGATTGTTTTAGAAGACATATATATATATATATATGCACACACTTGTTATGTACAGGTCCAAGCCTGAGCTTCCCTCCCCGCCTTTGTCGACGTTAATGCTGGTATGACCTAGTGACCTTACACTCTGTAGGATTGTTGTGAGGCTATACCATGTACACACCTGTAACCAGGCTACAAGTATGTACACCGGTGATGGTTATATAACTTACACAGTGGCGACCAAGGTGAGATGCTTTGTTTTGTGTTGTCCATTCTCCTCTCATCTTTGTTAATGTACGCCTTATATGGTGAAAAAGAACGGATTCAGTGTCTCCCGAACTGCCCATATTTGGTCATGACTTCCTTATATGGTAAACACGTGACTGACATACTTGAACACATTCCATCCTGTATTAACCATCTGTGTCCTATAAGATCTTCCTATTTGCAGTTTTTTCCTCTCGCCCTTCTCTCTCTATCCAAACAAATGTTCTCAACGGATAAGTCGTGAATATATTTATAAATGTAAAGAACACAAGGAAAAGCAAGGTACTTATCTAACAACACTCTGGAACAAAACAGTGGTTGGTGGTTATGACTACTTAGTTGTTGAGTAAACCCCCTCCCTACCTCCCTGCACACACGTGACCTCCCGACCACTCTATAGCATTTCCGGTGGCGTTCCTTCCTGTTGTGTTTGTAACTGCTGGCGGACAGCTGACTGCTGTTATTGCCTTTTTTTAACGCCTTACCCACTAACCAGCTACAATGGTTTCCTACGGTTTCTCCAGTTCAGATCGGTTGGTGCACTGGAGTGTGAAGTGTGAATTGTGAATTGGTTGCCCCACGAAAAGAGTGGGTGGTAACGAATAAATAAGGAAGGAAGGAGGGTAAGGCAGACACATATTATGCACAGTGGCAGGTACCAGTCTACGCGCGTGTATGTAGTGGAAGTAGTTAGTGATGCATTATTGAACTATGTCACCTTTCTGCACTGCATACTATCTACCCCCCCCCCCCCCCAATGCACCAATATGCGTTAACTAAAGCAACCATACGTCAACAGTTTAGTCTCCACCCCCACTCTTCTCCCACATTCAGCCTTCCGCAAGTGGTTTTCCTGATCTTGACCATTCATTGTCCCGACACCACCTTGTGTAATAGCCGCGAATTATATCCCAACACAGCCGCCTGGTTAGCCCTCTAGATGGCGCTCCTGGCCTGGTGGCCTTGCTCGATGTTCAGTCTTGGAACTTTATTTAAGCCCCTTTTCTGGTGATGATGATGATGATGACCCATCGTGTAGTGTCTGCCTGCTCTATTCTGCTGGATTCAGAAAATAGGAACAAAAAACATAATATATACAAATTAGTTATATACTGCAAATATGGAATAGACTTAATGGCAAAGAAATATATAGCTAGGCATTGGAGGTATAGAATATGGAATTTGTGTATTTCAGAGATCTCTACTGATATTAGTCGGACGGCTTACACAATAACTGACTCGCTCTCTCTCTATATATGTATAATTGGTGTTATTTACTATATATTACACAGAATATATATATATTTATTTTGTCGTTGTGATGTAAAGATTCTCTCCCCTTGATGAGGGCAACAAGGTTAGATGAGTAATGTTGTCCCACGTTAAATCTAATAAAGCCCACGCGGCCTTTGTGCAAGTTTACTGGCCTTCCTTTCTTTAATTGTCCTCCCTTGTGGAATCTTATATTTGATTTTGTTAGTTTCTTCCAGTTGGGGATACATTTTGCCGGTTGTTACTTATAACCTACTTTAGCTAATGTTGAATGAACCTCGAGTGTGGATATCAAAATACTGGATATCGCAGATTTCAATGGGCACAATTTCGCTTAAATCGACCTAATATTCAATGTTTGGATCAAGTAATGTTTGAGAAGTGCACCAGAGTCATGTTGACGTATGCTCAAATCTAGCTAAGTTTTTTGGTTGCGGAAGTCAATGTGTTCATCACACCGTGCAGTTTTCAGTAGTTGCTGATATCAAAATGTCTGGTCGGAATACTCGTTTTGGCAACATCCATTTAGCTATTTGCAGCAAGAGCTCTCAAATATAAGGTATCTAAGTATGAAGCATTCAGAGGTAGATTTGACATAACTGACACATACATATACATGTATTATATATTTTTATTAATTTTTTTCGGAGTCGAATTGAGTGAATCCTCGTTGAACTGAATCTTGTATTCTCTACAGACAACAATAGTACACACAGCACCACCAGGGGGAGGGAGAGTTGACTAGTGTCCAGTTAAACCGGTAGATGACGCCAAAGGATGCCGTGTGTCACGCATGCGCGCTATCTGTCTACTCTTATAGCAATAACAGTTGCTCCTATTATTCGTATTCAGGTGAGCGGAGAAGTCAGATACCATTCAACAAACACCACACAGCGGTTAACGTATTCACTTGTATGTTATTTTGGAATGTGAATCTTTAATAAATAGACATACTAATGTGATTGTCAAGTTAGGCTCGCCACACATTTGTTAGATGGCAATTGTTCCCATAATCCTTGCTACATGCACTTGTCGCCTCGTTATACGATAATACGTCTATCGATTTATATATTTAACATAGCTACACAAGTAATACTATACGCATATACATATATTCAGTTACATTAACGTATAAAGAGACAGGTCATCCAAAACAAGACAACATTGACTTGCCCAACAGTGTTCTCGCCAGTTATACACAGTCTCAAAGGTATATACTAAGTGGTATTCTTTGCTGGATACATCATTATTGCTGTTTCGAGCATAATCATTATGCGATACATATTACACACGTCTGCATGTCTGCTAGCTAATTATTGGCTGTGGACCAAGCGGTCACAATTCTATGTTCACAATTCTACATTCCTTCACTCGGGATAGGAGATTGAGAAAGCACAAGGAGGTCTGCTAATCTGCTAATTAATAGCAGGGTCAGTCAGGTATATTGTGAGAACACTAATCCAGGACTCTGCACTGGATGAACGGAGACACTGCCCTTTTCACTTGGACGGGTGACATACATGCAGGCATGCCTACCTACATACATAAATATACCTGTATTCATACATTCTTACATACATACATACATGTACATATATCGACATGCAAGTGTGCAGGGACACGCACTTTGAATGAACAAAAAATGAATAAATTAACATATTCACAAAGCCACCAATCGTTTCACCCCTGACTCGGGCCGCTACTTATTTACTTATTCATTATTTATTTATTTATTTATTTATTTATCGACCTCACATTCTCTAACAGAAGATTCAACTATATTGCACGATACATATATAATAGTATGGGTTTCCGTAGTAACGTGATTATTGTATGCCTAATATCTGATCTCTTTTTTGATAAGCTCAACGTGTTTGTCATTCCAAATTTGGTATTAATAATAAACATTTGTGTGAAATGTATAAGGCTGAGTGGCGATATACCGGTGGAGGGTTAAGCTTTGAGTACGTACCTTCCTAGTTCATCGCATCTTTGTTAAGGTGGTAAAATATACTTCACCTAGTCAACTGGCTTGGATGCCACAGCGCTATCCACCCATTTAGGATATACACAATATAACTTTATCTAAGAACCTACCATACCGGTGTGCACACAACAGATTTATGAGAAAATAAAATAAAATATATTCAATATATTCAATATTACATATTCTTAATGTCTGAGCATGCTTTGAAATATACTCTGCTAAATATATATGGTGCAAAGCGACAGAGATTAAACTACTAGATCAATTTTGTTCTCTCTCATTACTGTACTGAATTGTTTATAGACACATATACGCGTATATATGGACAAGGGTCCATATATGTATAACTGTTTATATACATATATATGGATGTGTATATACATGTATTAATACATAGACATGTACATACACATTTATCCATACAGCATTGGACTAGCTATCACCCCATCTGTACAATAGGGCTCTTGTTGGGAGATGGTTAATTAGGTCACAATAAACAGGGACCGACGTGTTCAATGGATGCCTTGTTGACTGACACACATTCAGCAATTCACTCAAGGAATTGTCCTTTTCTCAGAATAGCCCTACTTCATTATAAGTTATACCATTATAACAGTTCAGGTCAGCCTTCATTCGTAAATAGGTATTCTACTCAATACCCCTGTCATAACCAGATGGTCTATTTCTATCGGCCAAGATGTTAATCATTGTTTACTTGTCTGTGGTGCCAACGAAACATGCCTATAAAAGGTGTGGTAAATGTGCATTAACTTAAACTGTATCCATATATATATATATGTATCCATATATATGTATCCATATATATATATGTATCCATATATATGTATCCATATATATATATGTATATATATATATATGGATACATTCGTATATGTATCAGTGTTAGCATCCTATATATAATTTAACTACGCATATCCGTAATTTGTATATATACATATCCGTAATTTGTATATACACACATCCCTACACATAATTTTATGCATAGGAATATAGCTATGGTTATATGACTAAATGCAAACCCGTCAATATATCCATAGCTATGAACATGTACGTATGCATATATACGTACAGATGGATATATACATATACATGATTAATGCCATATATGTATAGTGTAGATATAAATGGATTCAAACATATATGAGTCTATATTTATAGATGCATATATATGCATATATATATATCTATATTCATGTATACGTATGTATTCATATATACACAGATATCATATACATATATATTTATGAATATATAGTATATATTTATATGTTAATATATTCATATATGTGGAATGCATGAAGCGTTTATACCGAATATCAGCACAACAATGAAGATATGCGAGCACATTCGTCCATGTGGAATGTAGATAACATAAACGCCAAATATCAGAATTTATCCAATAGTGATTAATATACATGCATAATCATTATTTCCCTTTAAGAACTGTAATATAACCTCGATATTATTGTCACAATGTTCTCTATATTCCGATAATATTATTTAATAATTTCCCCCCTATTTCTTTCTTTTATACATATTTACAAAATTAGCGTTCCATATCTCAGCACAAAACTGGAAAGTTCTTCTTTGAAGACACTCTGAACCATTCACTTTCTACATTTAAATAGAACAGAGGCTATGCAGTCTGTATCCAACTGCAGAAGGATAAGAGTTGGGAATATGATAAAGAGCTTCCGGCATGCACTGTATGGATTAGCAGATCATTGTTATTCCTCAACGATACTTATATACACATATATTATATATATTATATATATATAATATTACCACTGTTACTTATGTAAGGTACAACCTTTCAACTGTTCTGCTAGAAAACTAGTTATCAGCACACACCTCTGACCTCGTAGGGCACCGACGTAAGGTACCCTGTTTTAGCCTGCTATTGACTTTTAAATCGTGGTCGTTTCTAAGCATCTAATCTAGACAGATTCAACTCTCTACTCTCCACTATTTCAACCTTGTCCGGCACGCTGGAACTCTGTCTTCTACATTACATTCCCGTAGGCAAGATATTGCGTGGACTCGTTGTAAAAAGCGAAGCTTAAGATGGAGTAGGATTATTCCTAATTAATTATCCACAAAGAAGTTGACTTAGCTGTCGCCAAGAGCAGGAGCTGTGTTGCTTGGTCCATCCGGGGTGGGGAACAGTAATGAGCGATACTGTTGCAATTACTATCCATATGAAGAGAACCCTAAGCGAATAAGATCTTCATAAACCCAAAAGAAAGTGCCCTACAGGTGATCAAATAGTACTAGCCCTAGTACTCTTCATAAGCATAGCTGCATCACAGCATATTAGGTGGTAGTCAGATGTTCTGAATAAAACACAAGCATGTGTCTTATCCACAGCAGACAACCTCCTACTGGTCGCACCATCAGCACACAGATTGGCAGGGACACAATGGTATCCAGCAAGCATTTTACCCACCATTTCTTTCTCAATTTCCTCACTGAAATTCTTACTTTGAAGGAACATGTACAATCCGTCTTTTGAGACCATCAGTTTTTGAACTATAGAACTAAGCGACCTTTCCACATACATGTATATGACAACTCTTCATACATGCTGAAACACAACTATTTGAGCACTGATATTTGATTTTCGCAGATGACTAAATGTGTTGGCAAAAGCCAAAATCAGCATCGGGAAGCCTACTTAGGTGGCATCGATAGCAAACCTGGTGTTATGCAAAATAAGCTTCAAGCAGCCTAATTAACATGGTTGCCATGCCCAGCCCATGACATCATTATCTCTGTTATCAATGCCATGATGATCTCTATTCTCCAGTCTAGTCCTACATCTTAGACTTAAGTAATCCAAATAAATAATATTTTCTAAACCTAAGCACTTACCTAGGTTAAATCCTACAGGGGCTGCTAAGATACTAGGGTGCACACTAACCAATTAGCGCCCTTTAGAGGAAATAATATGTGAATATTCTATGTTACCGTGCCTTTGCCGAATGATTATAAGGAAGCCATACAACAGGAAACTGGTTCCAGGTTACGCCAATCTCCTGACCTCTCCAAGACTCCCATTGACCTTGCTCTAATTTCAAGTAAAGCGTGATTGGTCAGAAATTGTTACTTCACAAACTAGGTCAGTATATATACCACGTCATGATGGCGAGCTCGGAATCTGGCTCACACCTTCCCTCCAACTACGGAAGCATTTCTTGTTTGTGCCTAATTTATTTTGTATGCTTTCACATTAGCTATGTCCAAACTTAGCTATTTGTCACTATCTCTACTCCAAGCTAACATAATGTAGGCTATCCTAATTAACCTGCTATATTCCTCTAGATAATCTGTCAAAAACTCAATATGTACCAACGGATTATGCCGCTTTAAGGACTCAACATGAGTCATTAAAGGAATTCCACCTAGTGTATGGATCTGATCTGGGGACAACTTGCCACAGCCGTGGTGGTTCTTAGCATCGTGAACACCATGGCAACACTCAGATGTTTACACCGGAAGTAGATGACACCACTACCGCATCTATACTTCTTGCTCGAGCTCAGCGCGATGCACCCTAGGAGTTGCTGGTCCAAGTTGGTAGTGTTTCCACTGGTCCCTGTTTTCAGTTGTAAACACGTCTTGGTTAATGTGGAAAGCAAGAGGGACTATTGTGTTCAGCCAATCATCCCACCGACTCCTGATTGGCTGACACCTTTCCCATCCTTCCACCTGGTACACCCCCAGCTGTTTACTATCCCACTAGCAAAGTTACCACCCACCGTCCAGTTACATATTACTTTGTTTCTTTTCACCTGAGGGCTTGGCTTGGGTTTCTCCCATCAACTTTTCTTAATATTACCTGCTCTACCGTCTGCTGGTCATTCTTTCGCTGAATAACACACACAATATATTTAATACACAACATTCGAAAACAAAGTGGAGATGGTTGTAGGTCCATGAGGGCCATTCCATAGGCAACATTCTTGCAAGTGGTGCTGATATTGGGGGGGGGGGGCAGGCATCCTTGGAGTGGTAGGTGGCGCCACCTAGACTGAGAGATGTGGGGTACCAGTTCCGATTAGTGAGGACTCACGGAATTAGGTCAACAGAACCGCTCCATACTCCACTACACAATGCCTATTGTATTAAAAAACAAATCGGTTCATTGTGAAAATTGCATTTCTTTTTTGTAAGTAGCACAGGCAAATAGGGGCTTGAAAGCATATGACTGTAGTTTACCAATCATGAAGCATGTGCAGGCATCATATGCCGTGTTGCATCAATGGAATGTAGTTTTCGGATGATGGATGTGCATATGGCACATGTCGTGTGTATACCTCTTCATCACGCCCGTGGAGTCTAACCTCGCGATTGCCCAATACATCGCTAAATGTACAGCACGATGATCATTGGTTGCCCAGAATAAACCCCAGTAGATAGACATTGCTCATATAAGTTTACTTACACAAGTTGCACCACTGCATTCAAAGACTTTGTCTAAGCACATAACGGGCAGGTACAGCCTCAGTATGTGGACAGCCTCAGTATGTAGTACAGTCGACATTAGGAATCGCGACAAGTGTCCGTACATCCAGCTTCCTAGAGCTCTGCTGTAGTGCTGGACGGGAACTCAATGAGCAATGTGACCTTTGACCTTGTGTTCTGACTTTCATCCCAGACCCTTCCTCCTGGGGGTTCCAGTTAAAACAACATCATATTCTCAGTGGACCTAGCGTTCTAATGAAGACATTGGTAGTTGTTGTACACACAATAAGCTGTGATACAATCAAGTAGACATATTAAACTAGGGGAATCTCCCGCAAGCTTCTACCTAGTGGACAGCATAGTCCCAGAGACACACTGGGGTTTATTCACGACTATTTGATTGCTCTTTGTAATGACCTACGTGGCATGCTTTACTACAGTGCACAATGTCACACACTCTAGGAACATGTATTTCTATCTACCATTCCTTTAAATACTAATCTAACTGTTCAATGTATAGTAATATATGTATATATCCATTCATACCGTAATATTATACCGCAATATGTTGAAATAATAATGACTACACCAAATGTAAATTCCAGATAATTCATGTAATAATAATATTGTCATAATCGTAGTAACTACATGTAGAGAGAGTACTGGCTGGGAAAATGTCTAGCGAAGAAGTCAGTTGATGTTTGTTACGTTGTATCGAGCAGCCCCTAATCACAGACAAAGAGTTAAAAGCATAGACGTTCAAGTGTTCGAAGAGCTTTTCTTTCCCACAATACGTAGATACTATATGTCCACAGAGCAACAAGCACGTCCATTCAAAGTCCACCAGTGACAATGAGCATCTTGAATATCGTCGGTAACTTGAGTTACACTATGAAGAAGCTTATTGCCGACTGCCCAATTCTACTGTAGGCATAATGATCTTCAGTACATGTTCCCTAAATGCAGACGGCATACCTTGTGTGGATGCACAGTGTAAGTATGTAGAGTGGAGCTGCTTCAAGCCCGGTTTATATGTTGGATCATGCGGAAAGGACAAACTTGAGCCAAAAACGACGAGGGTATCGCGCGAATCGTAGATCCATTCAAATGAAGTGGATTTTGAAAGCAATACATGAATGAATTAGAGATGAGAAAAATATATAATAATACAATATATATATATATTATTCATAGTAATATCTAATTTTGTAATTGCTTCTGCTTTCGTTGATTACTACTGTATATATATATATTTCATTTGGAAACATGCGACACGCGGTACTCCATAATAAAACAAGTATGTGGACCGTGGTTACGTGCACAGTCAGCACTATTTCCAACACTGGGATATTCTTAGCGACTTCCAGTCTTCTTAACGTTAAGAACCATTCCTATGACAGGTCGTAAACATAATGTTGACATCGTCTTATGTTGTACATCATCACCCTTTGAATGGAAGTACTAATACATCGAGTCAGTTATAGTGAATATTGACTCTAAATAGATTCATTTCGGCATGCTAAAATAAGCATATTATCTAAATATGTAATTCCACATTGACTATGTATGTGCATATATACCGAGTCAATGGGACCAATACATATATTATATATCCATAGATATATAGACCAAACTAGGCATTGCCTGTCTCTAAAAGAATGAAAATCGCTGAGAATACCACACATTATTAATATAAACACATTTGTATCACTCATAATCTTAGGTGCATCATCGATAATATTCAACCATTCACCTTGGTGATGCACAACCTTTAACTGTGTTACTCACACCCCTCACTGCCCATAAATCCTACCCAGAATGCAGTACCCACATCCATACCTATGGTAGAAAGAAAGTTTCATTAGCCAGAAAGCCGCCATGCGTGATGGCTCCCATGATTCCCTGCGTCGGGTTGATGGGCTCTGACTCGTTGTCGCTGAGGCAATACGGAAGCTCCTTTCCATGAGAGCACTCGACGCCATTTGCAATTTCGATGAGAACCATGATGAATCCGATGAAAGCGACGAGGAGCCCAAAGATGGCGGTCAGGATGCAGGGGACGTTCTTCCAGCTGAGGAGGCGTTCATTCTGCAGCTTCATCACGCACAGCGCCGGGAAGATGTAGGCCAGCGGCGCGGCGTTAATCACTCCCTGCGGAAAGGAGCAGCACACGGCGTGAGTAAATAGTGGTTCTCGCTTACAGTACACACTCATGTTGGAAACTTGGCAGGTATGTATGCATTTATACATATGTCATCTATATATATGCATATCAATATGCCTGTGTAGCTGCCACTATATATATATATATATTTATATTTATATATATATATATATATACAGACAGGTATCGCCCACTTAGTGCTACCCTCTTTAGTGCTGATTCAGTTATAAGGTTGTACTGAATTATATTAAAGCTATATGCATCTCACCTTTACTATAAGGTTATGTTGCCTTACATATAACATACATATGTACGTCACGTTTAATATTATGTCATACTGCATTATATAACACGTATATGCATCTGAGGTTTAACATAAGATTTTGCTGAATTATATAGCACCTATATGCACTTCACTTTAAAATATGGTTACACTGCATTATATAACACATATATGCATCTCACGTTTAATATAAGATCTTGCTGCATTATATATCACATCTAAGGTATTTCACGGTTAATATAAGGTTAGACTGCACATATATGCACCTGACATTTCGTATCCTGTATTATCTAGTAAATGTATGCATCTCACATTTCAATATTGTATTCCACAGTATATATACTTCTCCCATTTAGTATACTGCCTGTAGCACCTAACTGCAGCTCACATTTCACCAGCTGTATAATATAGCGCATGAATGCGCACAATACTCCCTATTGTTGTGTCCAAAGCAGCCTAACAATGAGAAAAGCGTGTTTTACTTACATTCAGTTCCAAAACAATGCCGAGACAGTCGGTTGCCATGGATACGATGACGGAACAAATGACGATGAGGAAGGTGATGAGGGCGTGTCGCCATAATGGAGGAGGCTGCTTGAACGCAAACACGGCGTTCTCAATAACCTGGAGGAGAGAGAAGTCAAAGGTATTCAATACCTGGTTAATTGGAGAAGTTACAGGTGCGCAGGGCACACCACCTTTGTCAATCTGATCAAAGCTGCATAGTGTGATGAAAGCATTAACTTTACGAACCAGACGGCATGGCCGAATGAGCTGAGCGTCCGTCTCCCGCTTTGGTACATGGTGGGATCGTGGGTTCGAAACCCGGTCGAGTCAAACCAGTGACTCAAAAAATGATACTTGTTGCTTCCTAGCCTAGCACTTGGCATTATTAGGATAGGACAAAGAGCAGTGGAATGAGGAAGACCGATCTTCCATGATTGAAATTTCCCCTGCTTAATCAACTAATGTACCCCTCCCCCCAAGGAACCGTACAAAATCCAATCCTTGTATGCAGTCAATGCTCTGACCTGCTAACCTTCAGCAGTAACAGGTTTTCTTAAATTAGCTTCTCATTCCCTTCTATGCTGTATCAGTGCTTAACAAGTGCACCCACATCTACGTTGGATACGGAGTATCAAATCGAGGTAAAAGCCTCGGTTCAAAATCTTTAAGTTTTAATCGAACTATGCAACTTTAACCGCTTAAAATAAAAGTTATTTAAAAATGAATTAAAGTAGATTATATATATATCAAGTAAGAGTGTTACTCTAAATGTATGCCATAAACTAATTACCATCGGATTGTGCAAGTTAAGTAAGTAGGTCAAAGCTTTGTGGTTGGCGCCCTCACCCGTGCTCAGTGTGCTGCCGGGTGCCTACATACCTGTCTTGCAACGAAACACTCTATTGGGTAGGTGAGCATGATGGTCCCTGCGAACAGGAAGCGCGCCACGTTGATGAGGTCATCCTTGTGGCAGTAGTTCTCCAACACGTCACCTGGGGAAGTGAAATGGATATGTAACATCTGTACATATTAGCAGTTATGCTGGTCCCTCAAGAAGAAGGACTGAATCTGGGACCCAGCACGGCGGTTCACAGTTTTACCTTATACGGTGGAAGGTTGGGGAAGTGTTGGACACATATACAAAGTGCTATTTTATCTAATGCAAACTATTTAACAGGACAATTTCAATGCAATCTACATTATTTATATAAATAAAAGCAAATGTGTGTATGTCTGTTTGTTTGTGTGTTTGCCAACAAACCATGCTGCCTTACAATGATCTTGAAGTAATTGTAATAGTTAGATTTGATAGTTTTTGTTTACTCCAATGAATTGTTTACTCATTAAAATCCCCTTTTTTAATATTCTAAATGCTTCGATTGAAATAAAAGTGAATATTTGTGTATTTGGTTCTTTATTTGCCTTCCAATAATATCAAATTGTTATACTTTCTAGCTTTTGTTCTTCGCTTCAATAAATTGGTTACTTAATAAATTTCGATATTTATTATTCTAAACCTTAGTTATCTGGGCCGACGGCCCAAGTAGCCCTTCACAGGAGCAACCTGTTTTTAAAGCTTGTACATAAATATATGACAAAGGTTATGCAAATAAGTATCCGTGATAGATAATACATTAAACAGGGATGAAAGTGGTCTCCGAGAAAACACGCGGAAATCAGGCTGAGACCGTCTAATTTCCACGTGGATTTCCCACCAAAGAATTAGCACAGTCATGGAATTGCGGACAAATGCTAGAAGTCAGGTTTCAACTGTCCTTGGAGGGACTATATTATCGCCCCTATCTAACCCTTTCTTGTCAGACTTTTATGCTCTAGTAACATTTAAGAACGGGATTCGGACTAATAAATTTCTGTTTTATAATATATATATGGATAGTAATAAGACTGTTATCGCGTGTAATAATATCTGTAGTGTCCTGCTACCCCCCACCCCTTTTGCTGGGTGGTCAGGTGCCGGCATGCTTCACTCCGCACCCCCCCCCCCCCTATGTTTGGGGCTTTCTCACGCCACTCGCTCGGAAGTTTAGGTCTAACCCTACTGCTTACAATGATTTCAAATTGATTGTGATGGTTAGATTTTATAGCTTTTGTTCACTCCAATGAATTGTTTACTCACTACAATTCGTTTTCTTAACGTTAATCACAGAATATCAACAATCGCGGAAATCCGCGAAATCGCGGGAATCTTTAAAGCGCGGCTCCTTGACCTTGCCCTTAGATGCGGCCACGTGACACGCCGGGTCCTACCCTGAGTGAAGCCGGTGAAGGTGGCATAGCCCGTGATGCCGAGCACCAGCGTGCAGATCATGGCGAACACGACACTGATGTGGGTCACGATGCCCCACCTCTTTTCAGTCGGCTCCTCCAGTGAGTCGTAGATCAGGAACGAGTTATGGTGGCACATGTAGGCTGCAGAGAAGATGGAAGCAGACCGACCCACATTAACCACATAACAATTGCGATTCACAGCTGGCCATGTTGGCACCAACATGTTTAATTTAATCAAGTAGCGCTGGTTAAATATATTAAAATATCAGAGAGTTAATATCCATAGATCATATAGTAGCCCCTCATAGAATTAAGGAATTCCATAAATGACCCACCACCCCTTCCCATCTCCTGCTGTACGTCAAATAGCCATGTCAGTGAAGCTGAACTGCCAAAATGATGCCGGAAGTTGATACATCAGACCAGCATTAAATTTCCCACCAGCCCACCCCAACCAAAGGACTGAATGTGATCGGGTCGGTCAGTCTTAACTATCTCCTCGTGAGTAGACGTTATTTAGCATGTCGATCTCAGAACTCTCCTTTTCAACCATATCTAACATATGTGATCTTACCAGACCTGTCTGGATCAACATTTAGCTTATCTCACACTCCTTCCAAAAATAAAGGAGTTTTCCCAAACATATCCTTCACCGCTCCTCTATGAAGTAAAAGTAAGTTACCAGTTAACCACGTGATTGTTATCAGTTTCTACCAACTTTACTCTCGGTTGGTCATTGTATTCACTTGTTTGACACACCTTTTTTTTATGTTACAGCGCTACGGTTAAAGATATTTGCAGGAAGAAGACGGAAACTTAATGTTGGTGTGCACACTGAAATACTCGACATATCAACCTTTAGCGGCAGGTTCTATTAAATTGACAATTGAATCAATACATACTTAATGAGATCTTTCTTTGGAATCTCTGAGTCTTTTGTTTCAAATAACTTTTATTTTATATTGTAGATATTTGATTTCCTGTACTCTTAACTGTCTTCTGGTTACAGAAAGAGAGGGTGCCCTCATCTCCGATTCAAAGATACCATCAAGAGAAACCTGAAGCTGAGAGACATTAAGACCGACTCATGGACATCACTCTCACAGCAGAGAGCTAAATGGAGAGCAACAGTCAAGTAATGAAAGCAGTCTTTGTCGCATCTCAACCGACAGCATGATGATGATGAGATATTTGAAGTGCAGACATGCAAACTTACTTTCTGTGTGCAGACCAAAATGGTGAGCATCATGGGACTTGTATAGGGCATAAGAATGTGTACAGGAGCACCAACCTCAAACTACACTGGGCATGGCTAAATACATAGGATATCGATGGGGTGGGGTTCACGGAAGAGTAGCACAGGATCACCAGACTCACGAGCTTCTAAAGCGCCAGGGGTGTAGCTTTATTGATCTATTTTAAGTGCACAATTTGCAAGCATGAGAACTTCTATTAAAATGCCGTTAGATTCCTTCTATGCAGGGAACCATCTTTAATGAGTCCCCCTGAATCTGTGTTGCATGTGTAGGATCAAGTACACATCCATATTTTGGCTTCGAAAGTTTCATGTTTTGATCAGATTATACAACTTTAAATTTGGATTCGAGGACTTCCTTTCGAATAAATCAGTCTAGACTGTCATACTCAACGATTAAGCTCGTTGGTTGTTTGTTGGAGTTTTACTCCTAGTAACATTTAAAGTCATATTTGGACGGCTGGTCCAAGCTGCGGAGTGAGTGAGTGGTATCACACAGGTAAAAGGGGTTTGGGAAATACTCACCAAAAGCCATGATTCCGATGGCCTTGGTGATTCCTGTGTTAGCGAACTGCCAGGCGTCTTCAGTCTGAGGGCTGTACCGGAAGTGAAGGGCACAGATAAGTGGGGCACATCCGGGGAACCAGCAAGCAGCAGGCGAATGTAGGTCAACACTGATAGTTCCGACAACACAAAGTAAACTAGCTCGCCTACATAGCGGATTACTATAATACTAACGGCTAGTCAAGGATAGTAACAATCGTCACCTGCATAGAGAGATATGAATATTTCCTGATAGCTCCTACCTCGCATCATCCAGAAATTGTCTCACTGCCTTTCAGGTATAGGAGCGAAGTCTGAGATTTTGGATCTGGAATTAGGTGATGTTGTGAACCGCATCACGTAATGTATATACTATCTACTGTATATAATTGTATGATCTAACTCCATTACTACATGACTACATCAGCCAATTTTATCAGTCACCTGTATCAGTACATGTTGGAACCATTTAACGGGATCATCTACCTGAATCCATAGGGAAATCAATAATCTACTCCTGACACTTCATAGCTGTATCATCTAACTCTATCACTGCCTTCGTGTATCATATAACTGTATCAATAGGTAATGTATCACCTAATTGTACATACATGTGAATGTATCTTACTGCATAATATAACTTTACTTGTACATACCTGTATTAGCTAAGTGTACACCTGTTTAGATAAATAAAGCCATATCACCCAACTGTATCACTAGATAACCGTATCATGTAACTGTTTCAATACAGATATTAAACATATTATGTTACTACATAGTTGTATCATCTAATGGCATGAATATGTAACTTAATTAGTTATGTACGTACCGTACTGCAAAATATAACTGTGCCAGTATATGCATATATTATGTAATTGTGTCTAGGTGAGTTTATGCTCCAGATATGTCGAATTAATAATTGTATCATCTAACTATGTATTTAGCTGTATCATCTGACTGTATTACTATCGACTTGCATTACCAAACCGCAAATACCACAACAGTTCCATGCTTTTCCACCGTACACACAAAGAATTAGGGATGGCACATTTCCTGGACTAACTTCACAACTATTCTATAAAAACAACACTCTTGAAATTGACAAACCAAGTAAAAGGTGACCTGCTATTAGATACTATACCTAGACTCATAGTTAACTGTACTTCTTTTTAATCATTTTCATCCCACATTTGTGTAAATCTTTATCTTTTCAGTAGATCATTAAAACCTGCTCCTAAGGTTTCATTCCCAAAGTGACAACATTTCCCTAATTACAAAGGAGAGATAAAAGGAGCGGAATGGGGAGATATCAGTGAAACTAATACAACTTCTCATATAAATGGTTCATTATACAATATCACACAATACTCAGTGGGAAAGCCGGTGTGAAACTGACAATTCGTAACAGGAGAATGTTTACAATTGTGAATCAGCTTTAAGAAGTGAAAATATTTACACGTCAATATTGTCCAACTTACCAACAGAATATTAGTATTGCCCAAATGTAAGTTAAGTTACTACAACTGAAATGCGCAATACCAATGTGTGGATATAACTACTTCTCTTTCTCTACGTGATAACACACATGTTTCTATTTTTATTCTGGTCATTTTTGGTACTTTCTGTTGTTCCTTTTTTTTCCTAGACCGAGTAACTGGTAGTAATAATTAGGTCACACACCATGTGCGTGCAGATTGTGTCAGTGGACTTACACCGATATAGTGAAGCGACGGACTAAGATGGAGGCGATGATGGTGAAGATGAATAAAATGGATACGCATGCATACTGAAAATACAAAGAGGTCAAAGGTCATAGAGAGTGCAGATTCAAAGGGATGTGATTTCAGATAGGAAATTAGGTGGGGATATATATGTATAATGTAAGTCAGAGTATAAGGAATGAGATTGAGCTGTGTAGACATGTATACACACTGTCAGAACTGTAGCTAAGAAGTACCCCTGGCAAACTCACTACTGATCAAACTTGTTTGTGTCAATTGAAATAATCGAAGAAATTCCGATATTGACATGTAATTATATATATACGTGTATATATGTGCTATACTTATAAGATGGACTTATGTTATTGGAAATGCGAATGTAAACGAGTGCATGATCTGTTAGTTCTACTGAGTATTGGTTACACACCCGCTGAGACAGACACTTATTAGGGAGACGTTAGTGTGGTGGATGCGCAGTGATAGCGCCACCAGTCATATTGTATAATAGAGTAGTAAAACGTGGACACCTTACGTCATTTATACTCGGATAAGTCTAATGCAAAACATATTATTCTAGGGTATAGTTCACATTTCTCATAGATACTATATTTTTTTAAATTATATATACACACGTATATATTATAGATATATATATATAATAATATATATATATATATATCTGAATAGGGCGGTCTCGCTAAGCCTGCATGACGAGACTCTATGCCACTTATCCCAAATTGGTTGCCATGGTAACACGTTCTCAACTACAGTAGTGGTTCAGCCTGTACGCACACACGGAGGAGTAAAAGAGCATTAATACACAATAACAAATCACACAAGGTAACGCAAATGGAGGCCAGCGCAAAAACGCCGCGTTGCATTCTGGTAAATGAAACGTTAACACTCAGCCACACGATGAGGCCTCATCGCGGTAAAGTTCTGCAAGACTGAATGAAAAGAACAAACAAGAGAAAAAGCTCGATGGCACACTGAGGTACAAAGCAGTAAGACAGATGTTGGACGTTAAAGTGGAATGTTAGTAATATGTTGTGAAATTAGAGTAGGGGAGGTTTTCCTTACACTTCGATGGCGAAGCCCTTTCCTATCATTACGGCGACAATGAACAGTACAAACACTATTGACATTAGAGACACCTGAAATAGAGATGCACAGCGGAATGAGAGTAGAGTTATAGTCGCTGGTTTGTCGCTGGTGCAGGTTTGTATCAAAGTGACACTTTCCTATCATTACAGCGACAATGAACAGTACAAACACTATTGACATTAGAGACACCTGAAATAGAGATGCACAGTGGAATGAGGGTAGAGTTATAGTCGCTGGTTTGTCGCTGGTGCAGGTTTGTATCAAAGTGACACTTTCCTATCATTACGGCGACAATGAACAGTACAAACACTATTGACATTAGAGACACCTGAAATAGAGATGCACAGTGGAATGAGGGTAGAGTTATAGTCGCTGGTTTGTCGCTGGTGCAGGTTTGTATCAAAGTGACACTTTCCTACCATTACAGCGACAATGAACAGTACAAACACTATTGACATTAGAGACACCTGAAATGAGATGCACAGCGGAATGAGGGTAGAGTTATAGTCGCTGGTTTGTCGCTGGTGCAGGTTTGTATCAAAGTGACACTTTCCTATCATTACAGCGACAGTGAACAGTACAAACACTATTGACATTAGAGACACCTGAAATAGAGATGCACAGTGGAATGAGGGTAGAGTTATAGTCGCTGGTTTGTCGCTGGTGCAGGTTTGTATCAAAGTGACACTTTCCTATCATTACAGCGACAGTGAACAGTACAAACACTATTGACATTAGAGACACCTGAAATAGAGATGCACAGCGGAATGAGGGTAGAGTTATAGTCGCTGGTTTGTCGCTGGTGCAGGTTTGTATCAAAGTGACAACCATATATGAAATAACTATCAAAGATAGAGATTAATTAACAAAAATAAAAAAATCAAACATGAACATATCCCGCAAAATACGGGAAGTGGATTGCTACCCATAATGCACCGAGAACATTAGTTCTTCCTCCTAGTCATCCCTGGTAGGCTGCGAGTGTAACTTCTCTATAATACCTTTTCCACTGGGCGTGATACATACTGACCTATTCCACATAATGTTACGTTTTCAACTAACATCGGAGGGTGTGTTGGTGGTGGATACTGGCAATTACCTGATATTTAAAGATGGGTGTCCTATTAATATGCAAAAGTAGGGCATGGGACATAAGTCTGCAACGGAGAGTCGGTTCCCTTGTGCTTTTGGGGTGGGTGCTAGATTATTAATTAATTAACATTCTCAAAAGATTGTCCAATCCTTAGAATCTTTCCAGCCCAAAATGCACTTAGTGTTTGCCTAATTTGTTCGAAGGCATCTTCATTGTTGTTGCTCGATCTCCGTTACGGCTATAATCCTGCCACTACATTTCTCAGCGCACAAGTTAATGCGACCAGGACCGTTGCAAGCAAACCCTCAGGGATAGCAGATTGTGGAGATCTATCGCATAGCTCATCTTGAAAATAAAACAACAACAAGCCCATAAAGGATATTTAATCATCTTCTTGTGGATATGATCTGCAAATATATCATAGGCTGAATACCACTGCATCGCTATATTGCTACAGTAAATGCACTTATAGTAAAGGAAAAAGGCTAGCCCCCTCTAGGCCTCTGTAATTGTACAGCGTTTAAGATGTGGTGTGCAGTTCGTGGCCAATGCCGCATCAGGTTTCCATGAAAGCAAATCAGTTGTTTGGGAGTCGTCGCACACAACCATCAAGTCACAACAGGTGCGATGGTAGATAACACATTCAGCAAATACCAACAACATATATATATAGCACATCTAAGACACCTGAAATAGCCATACACAAGTTGAACTAGTTAGTCTTTATAATTGTCTCAATGATTCCATGCAGTAGAGGTACCTGAATCAGTTTACTAATGCCTGCCAAATTTGAGTAAGTTGAAAGCTCTGCTTGCTCATATCTGCATATACACAACCAAATATTTAATCAAACTGATATAATTGCAGTGTCTGATTAGTTTAACTGCTTGGGATGCTTCCAAATGTTCCCTAGCCTTCAGCGGTGACCCACTTGAAATCTCTGCAGTGACGTATTATTGATTACCCTTGTTCATAAGTCCAAACACATAAGTTTAGAGTAATGCAATATTACCAGCATCTGGTATACACCAGGCAGGTAACCATTGTACTGATGTTATGTATTTTCTCCTCCATCACCAGCGGCAATGTTAAGACATAAGACCGATGTAAAGGTAAGCCGCACCTAAACCGTGTTATATACTGTATATATCGACTGACCTTGCCAAGCTTGGTGATGTCCTTATACAGTGACAGTGGGAGGGTAATGGCGAACGTCGTGGCGCAGATCACGAACCACCGGCTGGCTATCACTGTATGTCGTACACTCTCTGCAACCAGGCCAAGATTAAGGTCAGGGTCAAGGTCGAGGTGGAAGTTAAGCTCACATGCAGCAAATCGTGCATTTCCAGTAATTACCTACCTATAGAGAGTCTTCTACTTCCATAAGTTACAAACAAAGTTACAAACATTAGGTATTTCTGCAAGTTTAAGAAGCAACGTTAGTCTTCTAAATGGGGTAAACAAGGGGTGCAGGGTGGGGGTGGGAGGCAGGGAGGTATGTCGACTGAGGTTACGGAGAGGGTGCAGTGCAGAGAATTGGAAGTGTGAGGTTATGAATGAGAAAGAGACAAAAGGGTGCTGTAGACTGGTTAGGGGAGCGGTGGGTATCAGGGGCGATGCTTCGCTACAAGTTGCGATGAAAGGAAACAAAATATGCTCGTGGCTGAGAAAATAAGGAAGGGAGTTTGTTCAGGTCTTTGAAAGTTTGTAATCCGAATCTTAATTGGGAAATATGAACAAGGACTCTATATATATCTGCTATAAAATCCATTATAGCAATATGAACACTGCAGCCATCACTTCTTCTACTCCTTATAACTGTCTATTAAGACACCTACTATGCATTACATGAGGGCCTAGTTCTTCCTTCAGCCACGTCGGCGCCACGTGCGAGTGATCAGTGTGGCCTTGGAACCGACATTGCTTGAAACATACATCATCCACTGAAGACATGAACCTTGATGCACTCACCTCCTCCTATGCGAAGGACAATCTTGGTAATGGTATCACCGATGATGACGTTGTAGCTTATCATAGCTGAAAGACAACAAAGGTGTAAGTAACAGTCGAAGCATCATCTAAGACTTGGTCCATGTGGGCAGACAAGGTTAAGAGGCATCTCTAGACTCGCGTACAGGCCACAGACGAATCTAAGTCATCATTTGAGACCCGGTCTATGCTATATAGATACCGGCATCATGCGAGGTATAGTCCATATGGACAGATACTAGCCATACACAAGTTAAACTGGCATCTGTGGGCAAAAGTTCACCTAAGCATATTAACGCGGTCCATACATGGGTAACATTTAACGTAAGTAATGTAATGCTTCCGTCTATATATCACTGGTCTTTTAATTTAATTTATGTTTTTATTATAGACATGTCCTCTCCCTAATCTCTTTAAACAGCTCCATATAGTTATCTGGCAGAATACACTTAACAGTAAGTAGTACATGTACGTGGACAATCATTGACCCAAATTGGCGTGCCAGCTATTCTAGGCTTCCCTTTGTTCTGCACAGACAATGTCCTGACTAAATAGGTCCACTCAGAATTGCAGTCTCCATTACCCGTTCACCATATTCCCCTTAAATATGTGACAAATAATTGTTATGTTATCTCTTCTGGAAGCTGAGGGTATTGCCACCTTTGATATCATTATTTAGTCTTAGGTTAATTAGTAACATGCAGATGGTAGTCTATGTAAATGAAGAACTTACCAATCATCGGGTAGAGAAACTGCATCACAGTGAGAATAATGAAACCAGGCCTTCCGAATGCAGCTCTCATTACATCCTGAAACACCAGAGGGCAGCACCCGGCGGGTTAGCATTGGATCGAGGTTATGTGAGCAGGTCAAACGTCAGGGAGGCATTCACTGTGAAGGAATAATTGTGAACTGAAAAGAACTTAGACATTGTCTATGGAGTATGCATTGCGCTTTGTTTCACACACCTTTAGTTCTTATATCTTCCGTCAGAGGGCGGATTAGTAATGACGATCCTCTATAAAACACACCGTCCTGATGTGACCTTAGTTGTTGCTAGGACATAAAACCATAACAAACAATCTATAAAACATTCTTTTCCTAGAGCATGCCACACAATGAGCACATTCATCAGAAGGTATGGTGATGGTGGAAATAATTTATAATACCCTTTTCCACGGAACATACCACACGTTGAGCTACTGTCCACTACTGTACTTCGTTCCCTGCTGTCAGAGGCTGTTGGTGGTGGAACACATCTATAGTGCTATTTATCCATAGGACACGCCACACACTGAGCTTCTCTCCACACTACATTACATCTTCCAATGCCGTCAGACGGCGGGCTGGTGGTGAATATCATCAATAGGCCATGTTTGATCGAAATGAGGAGATACAGGAAGACGGATGGATTTCATGTGACATTCTGTGGACAACAATATGAGGGCCGTTTTGGGTAGGGTGACCCCGCGCTCTGCGGGTTCTTTTGGGGTGGAATCAAAAAGATCTAAACACATTTGAACTAGTAATCTTTATTTCTCATCATCATCACCAGTATCATCCCCATCCTCACTGTCCTCAGCATCGCCTTCACCACCTTCACCACAATCACCATCATCGCCGTCACCACCATCATCATCACCACCATAATCATCACCAACATCATCATTACTATCCTTACCATGACCATTATCATCACTCCCATCACGATTACGGTCACCATGAGAAGCACAATCGTGACCCCCACCCATCTATATACCTGCTTCCCTTATTTCAGGTATTATACACCAGGCGGCGACACCACACCCTGCGGGAACACAAAAGACCTCCACTCCCCCTACCAGTCTTCCTGAGATTTAATTGATCTATTTCTTTCCGAACACTAGACATTGGGAAAGGGTGAATCCATACCAGACAAATAACATCAGCCTTCCCTCTGGTGAGATCAATAGTTGGACAAGTTGTGGCATGTCCCAAAACGAAGTCAACTCACTGGTATACAGGGGGCGCAGGGGATTTAAGGGGGTCTCAACCACCCACAGTAGTCTGCCAGTTTATGGAACATTTTCACACATATTCGATATAATGCAATGCACCACTACATGCTCGTTTTGTCCTAACAACTAACTACGTGACAACATGTAAACTATTCCGATATTCGCAAGGGGGGAATGCAATTGTTCTATTATTGATCGGTGTACTTGGCCAGGTGTATATATATATATATATATATATATATATATATATATATATGGGTGGGTGGTGCCTGAGTGGGATGTAAATAGACATAGTGGTGCTGGCAGGTCTGGGTGTAATTGCACTCAGGGCCTAGCCCTTCTGCTGGGGTAGGGGTCACCACACTCAAAAGGTCAAGGTTGGTGGTGGCCAAGGGGCCAGACAGCCTCTGGTGGTGGGCAGACCACTGGTATCCATAGAGACCAGGAATGCTGGATTCCTATTGTTAAAACCAGGAATGCTAGATTTCCATTGGTGGAAGGAGGTGGTATGATACTCTACCACCATGTAACTATATAATCATAAACCAGAGGGTTAGACTCTCTCTCTTATTCTTGACTCTCTTCCTTTCTCTTTGTCTGTATTGTTTTCCTCATAGCCTACATACACAGCCACAGATCCGAGCTTTAGATTCTACAAACAGTTGGAGCCGAACCTGTCAGCCTCACAATGACCATTTTGTTCGGTGGAGTTTTACCTCCTATCAACCTTTAATGTCATATCAGAACAGCCATCGTCTTGTAACCGCGCACACTCATAATACCGTTATAGCAATGTCACACTGAGAGACTGTACCACTGGCACCATGACTCGATATTCGACTCAGTCACATTACGTGGACCGTGATCCACTAACCAGTCCTTGCCCTGTCCTAGTACTGCCGAGCGCCAGGCAAGATAGCGACAAATAAAACACGTATTAAATTCCAGGTTTGACTCAGTCAAGGATCAAATCCAGTGACGACACACTGCGAGTGCTCTACCCACAAGGCTATCCCATGTGGTGCCTCACTAGGAACGGCGTTCGGCATCCAGCTCATAGAGACCCGCTGCAGTATAACGAAGTGACTATCAGAGGCAAAGCCTCTCGGAAACCTCCGCTGTGCCCATCCTACTTATCCTGATTACCGGCAAACCACAGCTCACGCCTCAGGAAGCCCTGCCGGAACATGAGTCCCTTCTTGTCTGCTTGTCTGGTCCTTTCTAAAGAAGCTTAGCAGAATTGACTGTCGCACAGTAGTTATCAGTGCATCCTGCTATCTTGCGCTAATGAACCGTTAGATTGGATAAGGGCGTAGTCTCATGTCGGAATGCTTAATAAAAGTATTCATATCATAACTTGGCATTCATCCATTCTGCATATTGCCTTTGCATTGAGCCCGTGGGGGAAGTGCATAGACTACGTCACCGTGAACGGGGGTGTTGGGCGTGATGGTGGTCGGGTGACTGCCCCACCATATTAAGTAAGATTTGAACCCAACTTTATGTCATTCTGCGCTGAGCGTCTGTCTGACACCATTCCACCCATGCCTACTTGTGTATGTGGCATTTCATCAGAGCAGGTGAATGCATCTCGCTACACTCACCCGGAACCTGCAATCATAAGCCTCATATTTGCAAATATGATTGGTTGGTTGTTGGAGTTTTACGTCCTGGCAATATCTAAGGTCACATCAGGACGAGTTCTGACTTGTGACAGTGCCCACTCATGGGAATTTTATAGTGCTGCCCCCATGAGAGACCCTGTCATCAGCGCTCTGGACTGATATGCCACTCAGTCACATTATCCTGACACCGAGCCAACCAGTCCTTGCCCTATCCTAATAATGTATAGCACCTGGGTAAGATGTGACAAGTATCAACTTTGTAGGTCATTATCTAGCTAGACACTTCCATGCAAATCTGCTGCTCAGTTGTGTGCATGGACTTTCACCAAGTCTCTTAAGTAGGTTTAGAGCGGTGTGATGCCATGGCGTGGGAGGGAGGCTTGAACACGGCGAAAACTAGCGCGACGTACGTTGTGCACGTCCCCTTGTGTACGAGAGGTGGTAGTTGTGGTGCCGGTACAGGCCGCTGGGAGCGCCACGATGACACCCACCCCAAACAGGACCCGCTCCGTCACCCGCCGTATCGATCAGCCCTCGATTCCTCACAGCCTGTCCCGTAGTGGCCGGAACATGTGACCAGTCTAGACCAATCAGAAGTCACCCTGTGATATGGAGTCGGCGCACGATTCCTGCAAGCATGTGATGTATGTGTCTGGATGGCCAAGTATCGGCGGCGATCCGCAGATATCTTTGCTGGTCTGCACAATTTATATTTTGATGAGATAACCTTGTGTATAGCGTATTTTATTTATTTATCTATTCATGGGTGAAGGTGGGGGAAATACAGTTTCAAATTGAGATTCCATAAACAAACAAAAAAGGTGTGATTTTTATCTGATATATTCTCGATCGATTGCTTTGTTATGGTTATTTTTCTCATTTAATTTGTTGTTGTTATTTTGGTGGAGTGAGGGAGGCAGACGATGGGGAGCCACATAGAAAGGCCTCGCTTAATGCGCTTCTATCTCGTCTGGGGAGCGATATTTGTTCGCGGAGCCCAAACCACGAGCACCTCTCACGAGAACTGGGGACCCTGGTAGCAGCACAGTGGCGCCACCTATTCATATCATTACTGTGACCGTCCAGCAGAAAAGCTTCACTATGCCTGATGCGGCTCTGGTCGTTATATTGGTAGTAGTTAGCTGAATAAAAGGTCATTATCCACTCTTATTGCCTATTGCAAATAAACCACACATTCTAGCACATTAAATAGGCTAACAGTTTCCATACCTAATAAGTATGTAATTAAGCAGTCATTCTCGGCGATTAGTGTTATGCAAATAACCAGCCATTCTAGTCTTAATGCATTTCTAAATAGGAAAGCATTCTCCAGTCTTAATGCCTATGTAAATACCCAACATGCCTCAGTCTTAATGCCTAAGTAGATAACCAGCCATTTTCCCAAGCTTAGTGCTTATGTAAATAGGAAGTCATTTTCCAGTCTTAGTTCATATTGTTAATCATCATTCTCCAGTCTTTGATGCTTCTATAAATAGATAACATTGTCCTGCCTTAGTGCTATTCTACATAGGCATTCTCCGGTTGGTTTACCCTGCGGTAAAATGATTCCCCCAGCCCTAAAAGGAAGCAGTGGCTAGGTAATTGTTAGTAAATAGTTAGTTGTGTAGAAGTGTTTGTATTAGGAATAAGGTGTTAGTTGCTGGCGTGTTACGTCCTGGCAACATCTAAGGTCATATCAGGACAGCCATTCGGAATATATTCACTGTTAACAATAGGGAACAACTGACCGTTAGTTATGCAGTGAATTGCTAATTCATCGAGTAAATGGCTCAGTACTAGTTACTGTTGGCAATTTCATCAGACGATCGATACTGCGACCAATGCAGAACACTAGAGAAGGTAGCGATACACGTGTATGTCATTGGTTTGACTCGGCCAAGGTTGGAACCGTAAGGATCGAATCCTCGAGGTATACAACTGGGGGTGCGGGTGGTAAACGTATCTAGCCGTCAGGTCTGGTAACATTGTAAAATAATCCGATTTACGGCGTTGGGGGGAATGAATGCAAATGTTCTATTACTAAACATGTATACGTGACCAAGCGCATGTATGTATATATATATGTAAGTGCTGGTGGTGTCTGAGTGGAATGTAAATAGAGATAGTGGTGCTGGCAGGGCTGTGTGTAAGGGGAACTCAGAGCCTACCCCCTTCCCCTCTGCTGGGTAGGATCACCACACTCAGGGCCAAGGTTGGTGGTGGCCATGGGGGGCCACACAGCTTGCTGGTGGTGGGCAGACCACTGGTTGCCATGGGGACCAGGAATGCTGGATCCCTATTGGTAGGGCCAAGAATGCTTGTTTCTCATTGGGGGAAAAGGATGGGGTGATACTCTACAATGCACCCATGTACTATATATAATAAACCAGAGGGGCTTGGACTCTCTCTTCTTACACTCTTACTTTGCTTTACTTTCTCTCTTTCTCTCCATCTGTATTGTTATTCACCTTAGCCTACCTACATAGCCACAGGCTCGAACACGCAACCCTCCAACATGACGTTTGAATGAAACATGGGGGTGGGAATATCTAGCAATGAAGATTAGTGAGGTGAATTGAACTGTCAGTAATACGGAGAATTCTTCATCGGTGCACTAGCTTCTTCACCGGCGATTAGCGTTAGTTGTTAGCAACAACAATCAGCTATTTGAAGTTAGTGATTAACAACATGAACTAGCTAATTGGTGTTAGTAGCTAGCTAAAGATAACAACTATTTATTTTATGTTAATAGATAACAATAGCAACTAGCTAATTGGTGTTCGTAATTAACAATAGTAATTAGTTATCTTGTGTTAGTAGTTAACAATAGCAATTGGCGAATTGGTGTTAATAGTTAACCATAACACCTACCTAATTGGTGATAGTAGTTAACTATTTTGCGTTAGTGCTAATGTCAACTAACTACTTGGGGTTAATACCTACCAATCACAAATAGCTATCTTGTGTTACTAGTGAACAAATAGCTACTATCTCATTAGTGTTAGTGTTTACCAATATCAACTAGATATTTGCTAGAAATGCAGTGGGTGATCACTGCTGTAGTGAGTGACTCACTGTGGTAGTTGGACATCTAAACACCTTGATATATGGGACCCTGAATGAATGGGACCCTGGGTGAATGGGACCCTGGATGAATGGGACCTTAGGTGAATGAGACCTTAGGTGAATGGGACCCTGGGTGAATGGGACCCTGTGTGAATGGAACCTTGAATGAATTGGACCCTGTTTGAATGGGACCTTGGGTGAATTGGACCCTGGGTGAATGAGATACCGGATTAAAGGAAGTCTGGATGATTAGGACATTTGGCCACCTTTAGCCATTTTCAAACGTGGACGACCAGGACCTGTGGACGACTCGGGGCTGCGCTGTCATTTTCCTGGGCCCATTTTTCCTGGGTGTCACATTTACCTGGTGCCATCTTCTTTGTGTTTCCATTTGTTCTGCATGTTATTTTGTCGTGGTGCTAGTTTTTTTAACAATACAGTCAGTTGCAGATTGGTGTAGTGATTGACTCACTATTATATGAATTGAATAAAGTTAATAATTTCTCTACTATTAATTATATCAACCAGGTAATTCTTCCTACAATGCGTCGCTCATATGTCTACTGAGTGGTTCAATGCCAGGTCATTTTGAAAATGTACCGATTATTTGTCATAATAACTAAGTCTTTGGATTACAGTATGTTCTCAGTTGTGAACTGAGTGACTGACTGCCCGTTGGTGTTAGACCTACAATAGTTAGCCTATTATTACTAATACAATCAGTTATTCGTTAGTGTAGAAAGATTCAACAGCTAAGGTTAGAAATATCTCCACTGTTGGTTATAGGTGCTAATTAAGTACTTGCAATAAAGTATGCTGGTAAGGTGTGTAGGGAGTGATTCACTGCAAGTTAGTGTTGTGGATTTGTTCACTGTTACCTATAGTAAGTAGCTAATTGTTACTAACACAGTGAAGTGAATTGTTTGTTAGTGTGAGCAGTGACCCCCTTTAAGTTACGGTTAGAAATATCTGTCCTGGTAGGTATAGTAACTATATATTGTTTGTAATACAGTTAGTTGCTCATTGGTGTAATGACTGATTCATTGTTAGTTGATGTAGCAAATTTGTTCACAATTACCTATAGTTACCAACTACTAGTTAGTAATAGAGTCACTTACGCACATCAAATTAATGGCTTTGCTGTCTATGGGAAGACCTCGTATGAGTGATTGGGATTACATTGAATCAAATAAATTAAATAATTCCATAGTTATTTTTCATTTTATTTTATATTTCCTTCGAGGGGAAACATTTCGTCCACCAATCATTATATTTACACATTCTGGATTCTAAAAGAACACACAACAAAAAGAAAAACCTTCGCTTTTTGTAAAGCAAGCAAACATTAATAACATTAAACAAATGTACGCTGTGAGCAAACCAACATGATTGATTTTGTAATTAATGCATTCGATTAAATTTGTCTTCCTCCTTCTGTTGCGATGTGCATGAGCATGTATGGGCATTGCTTAGAATTTGATGTTTTATATGTTTTGGGGTGTGACTATTATGGTTTTTATCACGTGACGACATGTATGTAATATCCATCACACATATCTTAATCGAACCTGAATATCAGGATACAGATATTTGCATCAATATCAGTTACGTACACATGAATATCAGTATTTGTGCATGCATCAATAACGGTGTTCATATATGTGCATACATATAGGTATGTGCATGTATATGGAAGTCATAGGTATACGTACATGTCTATATGATTAAAAGTGAATGTATGTGTTTGTTTGTTTGTGTGTTAGCCAAAAGACACTTCTGCTAAACATGATGCCTTCAACAGAGTATGCGGCTTTAGCTGAACATTGACCAGCCATGTAAATGGCTAGCAGTGTCATCAGCCTGAGGCAGGTCCACGATTTGTATGGTGCACCAAAGCCTTTAAGAGTCTATCTCAGCCATCCGATGGCATCTTCTAGCAATACCTAATTATGCAGTGTGTTCAGACTTAGGGCTTTAGTGAGATCTATTTGCTGGATAGACAATATGGTGTGAGAGTGCCCCGGGAGCAGCATTAGAAAGCATACATTAAGGCCCGTAGTAACACAATGGGAGAAGGGGCAAGTCATATTGGAAACGTTTTAAAATTATTTTCTTGGGCGATCCCATCCATGATCGATAAAGATATGCCATCAGAGCATGTGTATCACAATCCGACATTCTGGGGCTTTCAGTAGCTCGCCAACGTTAGAGATGAAGAGAAGACCTCAGGTTTGACCACTTATATTAACGTGGCGATGAATATATTTTCAGATGATAAACCAGTCCTAACAGGCTCAAACAGATTAGGAGTATGACGTATCATAAGGGGGGGGGGGCATAAGTGGGCAGATAGATCCTGACATTATGTTGAGTTAAATGCGGTCATAGTGCTGCTATTAGTTTGACAATTGTTAGACAATGATTTATGAAGCACGGGCCTTATTAGAATATGATTTTCATGTGGTTCAAACACTGGTGGGTTACGGCCAAGTAAAGGTCGGCCATTATTGGTGGGTTAATATGTCATCTCGTCCCCCCCTCGGTAGTTTACACAAGTTAGCGGCAACACGTACAGTTATTCAGAGTTACTAAGTATATTACAATAACATTTATATTTCACACGAGCCACCTTATTCAGTGCATTCTATACTACCCACCTGGTAGGTGTTGGTGTTGGACATCTCCCCGCCGTGAATCAAGAGCACCAGTGAGTAATCTGTAAGAAGAGACAGAGCAGGGTTAAGTGTGGGACATTAAACTGTAAAGATGTAAAGTAGGCTGTTAGTAATGATGCGTCACACGAAGGTTCGCTGTCACTTAAATACTTGTCACAAACACAGTAAGGCTGGCACCGGTCTTTGCTCAATCCACTCACGCAACAAACCTAGTATAATACCTACAAGTGTGTACAATTGCATCTTTTGCTTTGCATTGTTCATTGCAGACAATTAACTGTTGGCTTTCAGTCCCTTCTCGCCGTCGCCGCAAGCTTTGCCTGCACTTTCGTCGCCTTGTCATTTTGTCTGCCGAATCATACTTTTACAGAGTTACTTTGCTATTTGCCATCAGTCAGATAATTGTATACGATACTATGATACCATTTGGCCGAGCAGAAACTATTTCTGCAGGAAGCTAATATTTTGGCTAATAACATAGTTTACATTTACATAATTGGACTGGCCATATTTCATTGCAACACAATATATGCATTGTCCACGCTAATTATTTCACCAACCTTTAGTTCACTTTTTAATGTCAATGTCTCCACCCTAGGTATCGCGATTGAATATAATATCATTACACATTTCGTTTCATATATTCCTTGACTAAACATGGGGAAATTTCAACTGCAGACAACTGCTCTTCCTCCTTCCACTGCTCTTTGTCCTAGTAATACTGAATGCCATGTTAGGTTGCGAGAAGCATACGCAGAAGGGTTCAGGACACACACCAACAAACACCATCCAGTCTGAAATGAAACCATAAGTACCACGTTTGAGCTGAAGCTGTCATCATTCCATTAATCAAATGTGTTTATTCACATAAGCTGTCACATCCCCTTTGTCTATATAGGCTAATGCCCTGTTCAGTATGAAATTGATGGACTGGAAAGCACAACAATCAATCCCATTTTGCAGAAAACAACTAAAATGGATTCGGAGGTGTTTGCGCCTGAACCCTTCACATGTTTACATGCTTGGTCGCAGTCACATGGCTGGGCTTCGACACCATGACCTGCCACTTGAGAAGTGGGTGCTCAACCGATTTGGCCATCGCATCATGAAGTCAATTATGTGCGGCCTACAATATGTACACCAAGGAGCACTCTCAGCCTGCATGTATCCCAGGAGGATGTGCGTGAGGGTGTGTGGAAGGAGGGGTAGGGGAGGACGCGAGAAGGGTCCACAGCGAGGAAAGGAGGAAACACGGGTGACCACTGTCCCATATTGAGAATACCCTTGCAGGAATAGTTTCCCATGCTTTAAGTCCTGATATTGTGTGATTTAAACAGAAGTCGATGTAGATTAATTAAAAATATACTTCAAGCACTTTAATCTGTGCAAAAGATACATATATATTTGTAACTATGTCTGAACAAGAAACTACTAAAAATCTAATAGGATCTTTCCATAATTTGAGCCAATCAAAGCTGTTCTTTTCGATTGCAAATGGCCACCCCTTATGGGGGCCACCATTTGCAATAAAAAAGAAAAGCTCTGATTGGCTGACACTGAGAGTTGTTCTCAGCCAATCATAGCTGTTCTTTTTGATTGCAAATGGCTGCCCTATGGAGGCGGCCATTTGCAATAAAAAAGACCAGCTCTGATTGGCTGACACAAGAAGAGGAAAATCCATTTCCTGCAAGTTCAAACAGGCTCAGACAAGTTCAAACATGGCTGGTTGTCCCTGTCCTTTCAGCGCTGAATATGCTTATGGAGGACGCATCCTATCCTCCCCGGACACTGTCCCCTCTACTGGTACCAGTGCACAGGCGCATCCAATTGGCCTTGCAGGAATAAGCGATGCTGACTGATGGTTCCCGGCGGTCAAGGACTGTTCATTATTTACTTGAGACGCCGCCTGGGGTGTAGCCATACAGTTGGAACACTGGAATTGGCTTTCTGGCTGAGACAATGAATAACTGGCGGCATGTTGACACACGAATACATTATGTTGGCCGCCCTGCAGTTAACTACCCCTACCCAGCCCTCCCCCCCCCCCCATACCCAGCACCCCCTACCCAAATCCCCCTCTGCCCTCCCTTAGGCAGAGTGTTTGAAGAAGGAATCTCTATGTCATTAGTTCAGGATCATGTGAAGGAAGACGCATGTGTTTATTAGAGTAGAGAGGGCAGTAGTTAGCGATATCTCAGTGTCTCACGACAGTCACGACCCAGTAGGTCCATACTGCCGTGATTTATTATAGGATATAACACGGGTGACCTTGTATTCTTCATAAATACGCCACCTTAGTTTTATTCAAATTGAGGATTACAAAAGGAACGAAGAAAATAGAGTGAGAACATAACGCACAGGCCAAAGAGAATTAGAGATTCAAACTCGCCTTACATTTCTAGCTTTAGCTGCGTTACGTTCTAGATATTCCGACTGAATGTCTTCTAATTTCAATAACTCTTGTCCACAAGAACTGTAAGCAAGAAGCAATGAGAATACATCTGATAGTGACAGTTGCACTGAAAGTGTGAGGTATATCACATGGCACTATCAGGATATGTCATTGCTGTACCGCCAGCCTTGCAGTACAATCACTACAGGTCAATACAATATCCCCGGCTTCTACAGCACTATCAACGTAGGCCAATATTGTATTGCCAGTCTCGCAGCACTATCAGGCTTCTTTTCTGAACTAAGATTGGTAGCTTGATTGGTACTATACGATCTATCGAATCTACATCACCCGTCATAGTCAGGACTTATTTCAGTGTTGATATTTCTGGAAGAAAAGGCCCTTAGACTAGTCACTACATAATGCCAATATGAAGACAAGACACGATCTAGCAGCGTGATTTCTACTTCGCCATCCTCAATCATCCCTGATGCTTGCATACACACCTGTTGCTTAGCAACTAATCTCCAGAGTCCACACCTCTCGGGTCTATATATAGCACAACTCTCAATCGTGAGTGAATACGTCACTTCAGAGACTCCATTGTCCACCCTCCGGTGGTGAAGCCAATCACCCGCCCAGCTTAGAATGTGCAGCTAAAACACATCGAATCCCCGCGTAGAGATACCATATACATGCAGAAAGTCGCATTACCATATAAGGTAGACAATCTGGCTAACACAATTTCATTGCAATTGAAAACAGAACGAGACAGTAGTATAAAGTGGCAATTTTTAATTCTTTCTATCTTAGCTTGTTACATTACTCTTTCATGATGGGATGACCTTAGATATTTCAAGGATTACAGGCACTTAACCCTATCAATACATCATATTAGTTGGGTGGGTGGGACGGCAAATCTGGGCGGCAGAAGTACGTCCTCTCGGTTTGAAAAGTCTGGTTGAAGTGAATATCTCCAGTGCCACGTCATCGGCTTTGACTGGAAATCACTATAGGTGGCGCATCAATCGGTGACCATTTTAGTTCTAAAAGCGAATATAGATGTCGCCAACAGTCTGATTTTAATCTAACTTCGTAGTTCAAGAAGTATCATGTAGATGGCGTGTCGATCAGCGGCCAAAGTTATTAGTTCTAAGAATAGAATATAGTCGGCGCCATGGTGCCCTAATCTACTGAAATTCACAGTCTCGTTCATTCAATTACCCATGTTGCGCACATCATGGACAATTGAAAACAGAACGAGACAGTAGTATAAAGTGGCAATTTTTAATTCTTTCTATCTTAGCTTGTTACATTACTCTTTCATGATGGGATGACCTTAGATATTTCAAGGATTACAGGCACTTAACCAAAAAATAGAGCAAGTGTCCTGGGATCCGATGAAACCAACTGCCTTGGTAGATAATCATGCACTGCGTCGGAGGTCCAATGACCCAATTGTTTGATGTTGCTGATTGACGATCGTTGCAGAGCACAGGCTTGTGCACCACCTCGTCTCAGACTATGCAGTGTCATTGCCACTGGGGCCGGATGACCTGCCACGGACAGGGCCAGTGGTATGGTGTCAAGCAACACGGTTGCACGTAGAGGTGATCCGTTGGTAGTCAGGAAGGCAGGGCCATCAGGGTGAAATGGTGTCCTGGACACGTAATCCTTCCACGCTTGATGTGGACAGTAGGGCGATCCAGGTATCGCCGGAATGAGAAATGTCTCTTGGAGACGATGACTTGTATTGCGTTTTGATTACCGGACTCGGACATTGATGCCCACTGCAGTTAGCCTCACATCCCTGGCCCGAAGATAGTGGCCAGGGTCAGAGCTGCCAATTTCAGGAAAAAAGGCTACTCTGTCGGAGGAGTGTGCGATGATAGTTGCTAGCACCGGTAGTCCAATATGGCACTTGGTAATGTGAGTCGATCTTTGAGGTGTATTAGATACGACATAATGTGGTACTGCGACGGTCGCAGTGGGTCTGCGTGATGTTCTTGCATATAACTGTAGTATTCCCTTGCCTGGGCTGCCTTATTCCTCCAGGTCCCAATTGCCAGCCCCGCCTTAATGGCAGCAATAAGCCGCTGATGGTGAGTTGTGAGTAACCTGGGGAGAGAAGGCAAAAATTTAACTATCGATCCCAGGTTACAGGTTAGGGGTCAACGCATTGTCATGTGTCACAATCACCGATTCCAGGCCAGCCTCAGCAACAAGTCTCTGGGCTAGACTCCTTGCACGGAAGTCGAAACACATATGACTAACGTTTTCTACCTTGTTTTATGTTTTATGGCCTCGATGTGGGTCACCGTCTGGTCGATGGCCGCGTTACCTGAGTTATATCTCTGGCATATCTACTCGTGGTTTAGTGTGGCTATGTATACTTAAGCCTGTGTCACTTTGTTCCACAAGTATATCCAACAGCGGGAAAAAAGAGTCTGGGCATGTATGTTGCAAGAGTTGTTACATTCCCGCATTAACAGCACTGGCGGTTGTCAGGGAGATTTGCCGACGTCAGCATTTGAGGTAAGATTTTAGACGGATGAAGACTGCTTTGCGGTTTCATGTCATTACTCAAATCCCATGCACTGCCCGACCTCCAGGTCATGGTGATGTCAGCACTCCCTGAGACTTTGCGTCTGCGACAACGTCTAGACGGTCACCATCACAGCAGCCAGACAAGATCTGAGTGTAGTTTGCATGCACTCTGCGTACTGATAACTTTTGTCTGGCCGAGTGCGAGATCTGGGTCAGCGTCTGGTCCATGGTGCTTATGTACAGTTCAGTGTAATTAGCAGGGTGGTGGGTGAAAAAAGAGGTCTCTGGCATATGTATGGTGCAATAGTTGTTACATTGTTGCATTGTGGAAATCAACAGGGTTGTTATTTTCCGATTACCTTGTTTTTTACCCAACTTTAATGTGGGTCACCATTCCAATACAATCAAAGCTGTCGGTTGCATGTGAGGTTCGCTGATGTCAGCATTGAGAATTATAATGTAGATTGTCAGCTTTTGTTACTTAACTTATTGTGTTTTTGTCTCTTGATGTTGGTCACGATTTCTGTAATGTCAGCACTGGCGGTTGTATATGCAGTTTTCGTCGAGCATGCTGTCATGGCCGTCTCGCCACGGTGTGACGTTAGGACACCGGTAGTGCGGGGTAGCAGACCTCGATTTTTGTCGTACCGCATTTTCGTGCGGTTCGTTGATACATGCATTAATACCAGGTTTGATATCGTCAATGAGGTTTTTTACTGCAGCCAGAGCCACAGTTAATCCTACATCCGGAGGCTTCTTTATCGCCTCGATTCGGCGTGTCAGCTCAAACGACCGCCTGTGTAGCGATCCGTCGAGCATGCTGTCATGGCCGCCTCCATGTGGCATGACGTCAGCACTCCAGTGGTGAAGCGCAACGGAGCCGGATTTCCGACGATCTGCATTTTTCTGCAGTTCATGAATATATGCATGTATGCCAAGGTTGACCTCAGCGACGTGGTTCTTTATTGTAGCCAGAGCCACGATTAATCCTACCTCCACAGGGTTCTTTATCGCGTCCACTTTTTGGTGATAGTAGGTTTCAGCGGATTGTACCGCGGAGGAGCGATGGTTTGTGGGTTTAAATGATCGCCTTCGTGGCGATCCGTCGAGCATGCTGTCATGGCCGCCTCCAAGTGGTATGACGTCAGCACGCCACCGGCTGGCAGAAACTGCATCATAGATAATACGTCCTCCCTTGCCGGCACACGTCCGACACTCCGCGCTATCGGCTGAAAAAAGATTTGAACCCATGACTCCCACAAGTCCGTCGTTCATGCCGGTATCCAGGATCAGAGGAGAGTTCAGCCGATCGTACAAAAGAGGAGCAATGACGTGTCGACTCAAGCGATCTCCCCTGTAGCGATCCGTTGAGCATGCTGTCATGGCCGCCTCCAGGCTTCTCTGCGAGATCCATTTGTTTGTATTGCTTTGTCTGCGTGCCTTAAGCCAAAGTTGTCTGACTTGAACAAGACTAGCTATTCAGGATATTGTAGGGTATAGCCACTGACTCCGACCTGATGTTCTTGTTTTCTTTCAACTTCCATGCTCGCTCCAGTTATAGTCCAAATCTGGGCAGCAGAAGTACGTCCTCTCGGTTTGAAAAGTCTGGTCGAAGTGAATATCTCCAGTGCCACATCATCGGCTTTGACTGGAAATCACTATAGGTGGCGCATCAATCGGTGACCATTTTAGTTCTAAAAGCGAATATAGATGTCGCCAACAGTCTGATTTTAATCTAACTTCGTAGTTCAAGAAGTATCATGTAGATGGCGTGTCGATCAGCGGCCAAAGTTATTAGTTCTAAGAATAGAATATAGTCGGCGCCATGGTGCCCTAATCTACTGAAATTCACAGTCTCGTTCATTCAATTACCCATGTTGCGCACATCATGGACAATACACATTAGAAACACATATAATTCAAGAACCCAACTAAGTTTAGCGCTTTATTTGATGGGGTTTTACATCTCGGAAACGTTTAAGGTCACATGAGGACAGGTAGAGATAGTGACAGTGCGCGCTCATAGTGACTTCATAGGGTTGTCCCTCTGCGACATCAGGCTGCCAGCACCATGACCCAATGTCCTACTCAAATGCATTGTCCTGACACGAAGCTAACCAGTCCTTGCACTGTCCTAGTAATGCCGATCACCAGGCTACCTAGTGACAAGTATAAATTGTGTAAGTCATAGGGTTGACTCGGTTGGTATTCGAAATCTTAGTTATCTAACATCTAGTGACAATGTTTCTTTATTTGTTGAGGTTTTACGTCCTGGTAATATCTATGGTCAGATCAGGACGGGGCTCGTGACAATGTTTATTACTTATTTATCTGTAGGGTCTTTGCTGAAGAATAAGGTTCGGATGAGAACCAATCCCAACATTTAGTGTATCAGCTAAAGCTGGAATCTGGCAGACTGGGTCGCAGCTGCAGTTCTTCCTCAGGGACCAGCGGAACTCGGACTACCCTCATTATATAGCAATATAGCAAGGCAGAGATTATACCCAGGACATTAGACACTGTAACTAATTAGTAAAAACAAATGGCACAGGTCTCGCCACCAGTCTTGTTATCCTATAATGTGTAGTTTGAGATGGTTTGACTTGGGTGATATTGAAGGGAAGTCAGAGTTATTTATACATTCAGCAGTCATATATTTACAAGGCACAACTCCCATTTGTTATTTATATTCATAGCACACTTCCGTCATTGTCTCATTGCTTACTATCACCTTATACAATATTTATACAGCATGACAACCAATGTTCTGTAGTTGCCACTTATGTTCACCCTGATTATGGGCTTTACTGCTGAGACGGCTGAAAAGCACCACCAATGAATCATTGCTTATCATCTTTAACCGCCTTCACAAACAATGTCCTTTGGTTGTCCTTCTAGAAGTGCCAAAATATATGTAGAAATGGGGACAACATGTTGACCACAATTTCATGTCATAGCCTGTTTAACAGTTTTGAATCTGTATAAATGTGTCAATAACTGACCGACCTAGTTAAGGTATTGACTCCTCACTAACCGTATTTGGTTATACTGAGGCTAAGTCAGCAAATATGTATGAGAAACAATTGTGCTATAAATTATCATGCACATTATTGTACTAAACATTGTCTTTGAGGTGAACGCAACTGATCCACTCTAGCTGAACGGCCAGCTATTCCCTGCTGAAAATAGGTTTTATTCAGAGGACGACCTATATTTACCACAAAAATAACAAATCCTACCAATTCTCTTTGCTGCCCACCGTGTATAATTGAGACGTCGACCTATTGAACTATCAGCCCAGTTGCCATCTTGAATCATCAAGCCAGACGCCAAGACGAGGGCTATGACCTTGACCTTTGTGCCGGTCTATTGTCACACCTTCGCCTAGTTGACACCGCTTTGAGCTGAATATGCGCTGGGTAGCCTAATAAACTAATATAAATAACGAACATGGGTCTAACAGTAGTGTGTATAGCTCTGGAGCCAAACCTTCAATATACCTCTACCTCTAGTACTGCCACCACCTGTTTTAAAAAAGTGTGATTTATTTCAAGCGTTTTATTACTTCGAACAACATGGTAGTTACAAAGCAATAAAACGACGGGGTTGGTGGTGTGGAGGGTGTCCCTTTGGAGTTGGGGGGGGGGGGGTGATCAAGTCTTACTAAGCATGTCCAGGCTCTTGGGGTTCTGCCTACTCATTAGCTGCTAGTAGTCGAAGGTGTGAGAATGGAATATGGGGAAGGGGTTCGAGATTTATGAATGCGTTTTACATATTACACTCTCTGATTGTCACCAAGCTATTACCATAGGGGTGTTATCATTAGACCAGAAAGAAACTAACGGTTTATGTCATTGTAATATCACTATCTTCTCTTTCATGCATTAATGTATATTATGTTAATGTTTTACCTGTGGATTATTTCCCTTATGTGATATTGCTAATAACCCCTCAATTTACTAGCCCACAGTTTGTCTTAGACTTGTATGTTCTATTCACAAATGTCCCTACCCTATATATTGTATCAGGACTTGATCTACTTAATTAAGATTTTGTAAAATGTGTAATTTGTATTAATGGACTTATTTCCTCGCTGAATACATTAATTCATTAATTCATTAAAAAAGAGCCACCAAGAAGGCTATATCACAGCATGTACTCAGTCTACAATTCTTTTCTGAGTTAATCCTGGCTGGAATAGTGTGACATCTGTAATGATGATTGGCGTTCTGATTGGCTGGTAGCAGGGCATTGTAATGATGTGGACACGTTGGAGTCTGGTTAACGAGTGTTTTTTAGGTTTTGATATCAGCCCAGTGCCCCTATCGGGACGCACATCATACCGGCGTCTGTGGGCTAATTAGTTATGTGTGCATACATTACATACATTACATCTCCCTTTCACAGGAACCGTCATGCAATTGTACACGGTAATCAATTGACCAAGTATTTACTTATATAACTGACAGACTGCTATAATGATCCTTTTACATGTGTGACATGTTGTTGTGTTCGAATGTTCATGTTTCGTTTGCTGCAATATAAACCTAGTTACACAATATCCATATGCTTGGGTGCATCCTGGAATAACCCATGTTCGGTCAAGTGCAACATACAATGCTACAGGTGTAATGTCTTATATAATAGTTTGTGTCTGTTTGCTAAAATAAATCCATGTCTTGAATTAATACGTTTAGTTGTGTTTGGCTTTGTTACAGTCTCTGAGCATCTCTTCTTTGTAATCAGCTGAGAGCCAGTGCTGGCTTTAGAGTCCGATAGCTGATGTATGGTTTAGCCAATTTATAAAGGATACATTTAACGAGCATGCATGTCTTAAACTAACATCGAGATTACATCGTTTCATTTTTTGGTTAGGTTTCAGATATTGTGAGACTTTCCCATTGTGTGCTCCAAGTGAGCAGTCATGTTTCCGTTTCCCATCGCTCGCTGTGAGCCTGGGCTACCTTATCTCCTTTTTAATAAGGCTTTTTATTGATAAGGTTGTCGATTTGGGTTTCTTATTTGTAATGGGTGTGTGTGTTTTGCCTTAATGGCTGTTGGCTTGGTCACTCCCCGCTTCCTTATCTTTATGCTTTCATTAATTTCTATTATGTTACATTAATGGGGATATGCGTTTCACTTTTACCTGTTTTAATGGCGGTTTAATCATGGTATTCCCATGCGTTCTACAGGTCTTATTTGCCTACTGT
The DNA here is from genome assembly GCA_030323885.1 of Branchipolynoe longqiensis. Taxonomy (NCBI): domain Eukaryota; kingdom Metazoa; phylum Annelida; class Polychaeta; order Phyllodocida; family Polynoidae; genus Branchipolynoe; species Branchipolynoe longqiensis. The sequence continues at coordinate 63,234,869 of CM059196.1, read as the reverse complement.
ATCTTGTTCTATATAATTGACTTTCGGCTGGTTGCTGGTTGTCGGTGTTTTCAGCTACTTTAAAAATGTGTATTCTGTTTCTGCATAATGTGTTTTCTCCTCTCTGTGTCCATTATTTTGTAGTCTCTGTTTCTTGGGTTGTTAGTCTTTGTTATGTGTCCTGATGCTCATTCTTTTTTGTGGTTTAGGTATTTTACTTTGTCCCCAATGTTTAGCGGTTTGTGTGTTTCTTTTGTTCTTTTGTCAAAGTTTTCTTTTTGTTTTTGCTGATTTATTATTATTTGATTTGTTTCGTTTTAGATTTCTGTGGTTTCAGTTTCAATTGTTTTGCTTCTGTTGGGAGTCTTGATTTTAGTTTGCACTCATGAGTAGCTGTGCTGGTGATGTGTTCATGACTGTCAAGGGTGTATTTCTGTAGTTTAATAGTCCAATGTTCATGTCTTTGTTGTCGAGTTTGGCCTTTTTTATCATTCTCTTTATTGTCTGTATGTATCTTTCTACCTGTCCGTTGCTTTGTGGGTACATTGGGTTCGAGAAACAGTGCTTGAAATTGTATCCTTTCTCAAATTCTTTATATTCTCCGCTTGAGAATTGCAGACGATTTGCAGCCGAATACAGACTTCAATTCTTTTATAGGATTCTTACTCGACGTGCTTGTCATTTCAATGACTTCAGGGAATTTACAATAGTAGTCTCCAATTAATAAGAATATTTCATCCTTTACCTGGAAGAAATCAATGCCACTTTTGAAAAATGGTATGTCAGGTATTTCATGATTGATTAGTGGTTCAGATTGCTGGAGATTTCTGAAACTTTGGCATATTTGACACTTGGCCAGTTTATCATCGATTGTCCATTCCGGGCCAAAACATATAATCTTGTGCTAGCTGTTTGGTTTTGACTATCCCTAAATGGGCTTCATGTAGTTTGTTTAACATCTTTTTTTGTAATGTTTTTGGTATTATTATTATATTGCCTTTCAGTGTAATCTTGTTGTGTATTGTGATTTTGTGTCTGTGTGTGAATTATGGTCTTATGTTATGCCTTACTTGGTTGTTTTGCTTAGGCCAGCCCGGCTGGATGAGTCTTACTAACTCTTTTAGTGTTTCATCTCGTTTGGTGTGTTGTTCGATGTGCTTCTACCATGTTGATTGCTGCGATCGACAATTTGGCATTGAACAGGTTATTCAGTTCCGTGTTGTTTACATACAGTCTGGAAAGGGTATCTGCAAATTACATTTTTGATCCTTTTACATGTGTGACATTTAAGTTATAATTTTGCAGTCTCATTCTCATACACTACATTCGTGCTGAGAGTTTATGTAACGGTTTAATCATAAAGGCCACTAGGGGTTTGTGGTCAGTCTCTACTGTGACTTCTCTACCATAGATATATTCATGGAATTTGGTGCATCCAAAACAAATTGCTAACAATTCTTTCTCAATTACTGCATAATTACTTTGTGTATCATCCAAAGCTTTCGCAGCCATAGCGATCGGTTTTCCGCATTGCAATAGAGTGGCCCCAAGCTCTGATGTTGATGCATCTACTTGTATGTTGATTTTCTTCTTATGTCGTAGAATGCTAAAACTGGTGCATTCCTCAGTAGTGTTTTTAATTCGCCAAATGCTTTTTTCTGCGCATCTTCCCAGCGCCATGGTGTGTCTTTGTTAAGCAAAATTTGTAGCGGCTTTGCAACTTCCGCCATGTTTGGAATAAATTTACTTACTTATGTATCCCGTCATCCCAAAAATCTTTGAATCGCTGGCTTATCATTCGGTGTGGGCATGTTAATAATTGCCTCAACTCATTGTTTGTTCAGCTTGCATTAGGATGTGACCTACGTAGTTGACTTGCATTGCACATATTATGGATTCATTTTGATTCAGTAGTAGATTTACCTTTCTAGCTCTGTCTAGCACACGTAATAAATTCTTGTTATGTTCCTTTACTGTATTTCCATATGCTAAAATGTCATCTGTGAAGTCATTGACCCCTGGTAGGTCTCTTAGAATTTCATTTTCTTTTGTATATGAAAATGGCTCTGGCCGTTTTTATGCTGAATGGCAGACTGGCGTAGCTGTATCTACCCCAGGGTGTGTTAAATGTGCACAGTTTAGAGCTTTCAGGATCGAGACTGATTTGCCAATATCTGCTATTTGCGTGTAGTACAGAAAAATATTTGGGACCATGTGTTTTTGCTACTACCTCTTCGATGGTTCTCGTTGGATATGGGCATCTCAGAATTGCTTTATGTAATTTAGTTGGGTCTAAACAAATCCTTTTCTTTCCCGGTTTTCGGACTATAGTTATCGAGTTGACCCATGGAGTTGGTTCAGATTGTTCCACAATCACCCATAACATTAACATTTGATCTAATTCTTTATGTACATCATCTTTGATGGCATATGGAATATGCCTTGGTGGGTCTATGACAGGTTCTCTGGTATTATCAACATGTATTTTAGCATTAGTTTTTATGGTACCAATGCCTTTACAAATATTATCATATTTATTTATCATTTCTTTGGCCTTGTAATCATATGGTTGTGCAGCTCCGATTTTGTTCACTCGCGCTATGAGGTTGAGTTTGATATACGGGTCTTTGCCAAGGATGGGGCTGCCCTCTTTCGTCACTTTGAAATGTAGTTGCCTGCCATTCACCTTGATGGCCGCCTCACCTTCCGGGCTGATCTTCTCGCTCGAGTAGGTGATGAGGCGGCATGGTGTCGGTTGTACTGTTATGTTCTGCATCCTTTTTATCAATCCAATCGGTACGATATTGGCCTCAGATCAAGTGTTTAGTTTAAACCTATGCTGTTTCCACCAATGTCGATGTCTGTGTCCCAATGGTTCATCCTCCCGTGTTTGTTGTCAGCTAGCTCTCCAATGAAGAGCTTGTTCTCATCATCCGACAAAGCCTCTGTTGAGATTTCTTCTTCGCTTTCGGGGATGTTGTTCCGGTCTAACATGATTTCGTTGACAGGTCTTGGTTTTGCAGCTTTTGATGTGGATACTTTTATGAGGTGGCCTATTTTATTTGCATCTTGAGCACTCTTTTCCTTTTGCAGCACACACTCCATTTGCGCGTAGATATCCACATTTTCCGCATTGTGTCAACTGTTTGTTTTGTGTGTCGAGTTGTATCCAATTTCTTGTGGTTCTCCACAAATGTCAGAACTCAGCGCAATAAGGCGAGAAATGGAGAAGAATTTCCCTGACTCAGACTTTGTATTTTGAGATCTCTGGTTCTGAGCTAAACATTATGTTTCCTTGGTGGTAAGTACTGTAATATATGTATACTCGTGGCGATTGGGAATACCCCCCCACGTCACGTGACGTCATAGACGACGTAGGGAGATGACGAGAAATAAACCAGTTGGAACTAGCCTTCGCCGTGTGTGTCCATTTTGTAATCCTTATCACTTATTACATGGTGTCAGATACATAGAACTCGGAATGGCGCTCACCGATTAAAGCCTCCTGGACCATTAAATCTGGAGACAACATGTCCCCTAAATGGGGAACAATGGCACGACTCTTATGAGTTTTACGCTGCTGCTGCTGAATTCACGCAAAGCCTGAAAGGTACAGTGCGCAGTGTTTCTACACGTAGCCGGTGCCGAGGCACAAAAGGTTTACAGACGCTTAAGAGTGATACCACAGCAGCTCGACAAGATACAACCTTTAGTGTGATGCTTTCCGCACATACTGTAAAGGAAAACAAATATCACAGTTTAACGCTATAAGTTCAACTCACTCACACATCAACCGAATCAATGACGCCTACATCCGCGAACTGCAATATCGGGTAGCACATTGTAACATGGAGAACTGACTGACTCCATGTTGTGCGACCGATTAGTTTGCGCGTCAAAGAGGATAAACAAGAGACCGATTAACTACAAACGGCTAACTTAACACTCGAACAGTGCATAGAAACCTGTCGTTTAATGTGAACACAAGGCAACACTATTGTCAGAAGCGACCACTGACAGCAGAAATCGACCACGTCGACGCTGTCACCATGAGCCGTGGACAACCGATCCGCCGCCACAACGGACGCCCCCATGACAGGTCGGCGCATCAATCGAAGCCCTGCGAGCACACGAACACAGTGATGGTAGTGTGGATACGTGCATACACCCGACAGTGCCCTGCAAAGGTAAACAATGTATCGAAATGTCACCTGCTGGGACACATCTCCAAAGTGTGTAAAACAAAGCGACCAAACTACGCAAGTCTCAATGTCATCCAAGTGGATGATAACAACCCTACTCCACCCGACATGGACAGCAACTACGACCATGGATAATGACTTATCATCGGGTGCCTCTCTCCAACATGACAGTGACGGCACCTCCCTCTGGTAAGCTACCATATTCCTCGACAGTGAGAGGGTGAGATTCACGTTGGACACAGGGTCTCCAGCCAACATAATTCCGAAGGAGGTGTATGACCAGCTAAGCAATGTGCCCCTTCACCCTTCAAGATGCACTTGGGAACGTTTCTCGGGGGAGAGAATTCGTCCTGAGGGGAGAAGCCGACATCGTGACGAATGGCAGACGACTACGCTACCAGGTTACAAGTACAGGCTGCCCGATACTAGGAAGCGACGCTTGCGCAGGCCTAGGCCTAATACGACGCGTCAACACGGTATCAACAGTAAACGTCGGCGATGTCACCTCCCGATACGGCACCAATCACTGTGCAGGCAGACGACCCAGCGCGCAGTTGCTGGTAACACAAATATTATACAGTTTCGAAGGTTTAGGGAAAATAAAAAGCACGCAATCATTCAACTGATAAAAATATAACACCATGTATAGACCCACCCAGGAGGATACCTCAGGCAATAGCCGATCAAGTAAAAATGAATTGAAAAGAATGTTAGGCTAGGAGTATAATTGAAGAATCGGAGCCCACCCCATGGGGTATTCTATAACTGTAGTAAAAAAGCCTAATAAAATTCGCGTGTGTTTGGATCCCACAATATTAAATAAGCAATTCTTAATAGTCCCATATCCAACAAGACTATAGAAGAAGTCATAGCTAAAACTTCAGATGCAAATTTCTTTCAGTTATAGATGCCAACAGTGGCTACTGGCTAATCGAATTAGACAAAAGCAGTAGCAGACTATGCACCTTTAATACACCGTGGGGCCGTACCTGATTCACTCGTTTACCGTTTGGTATTAAAACCGCGGGAGACATTTTCGTACAAGAAATGAATAAAATTTTATACGGGTTAGCAGGTGTAAATGTAGTCACAGATGACATATTAGTATACGGCTCCACTCCTCGAGGAGCACAACACACGTTAGAAGCCGTATTCAAAAGAGCTCGCAATGCCAAATTTAAAATTTAACCATCCAAGTCAAAAATCTGTAAAAAAGAAGTTACATATGTAGGACATACCTCACACAGGCAGGGGTCAAACCTACAAAGAAAGGATTCAGCCATTTGTCGAATGCCGCACCCAAGCATAAAGCCGGTGCAGCGATTCTAGGGATGCTAGGGTACCGTCGGAAAGTTTATTCCGAAAATGTCAGAAATAGCTAAACCTTTACGACAATTACTAGGTAAGAATGTCGCCTGGCACTGGCAACACGAGCAAAAGGAGGCATTTTCCGATGTTAAAAAATTGTTAATCACGCACCTGTATTACAATACTATAATGTAACAAAACCAATAACATTACAGGTAGATGCATCCCAGTCTGGGCTGGGAGCTGTACTGTTCCAAAAATAACAAACCATAGCGATGGCTTCTAAATCATTAGACCAAACACAATCAAGCTATGCAGTCCTCGAAAAGGAACTCCTGGCATATGTTTCGGGTGCAAGAAGTTCCATCAATATATATTTGGCAAACCCAATAACAATTCAAAACTGACCACAAGCCCCTATAGCAATAATGGACAAACCGATACCTGTGCTATCACTAGAATGCAAGGATGAGACTCCGTTTGCAAAACTACAATATACATTAATGTATATTAAGGTACCGATATGTACTTTGCAGATGCCTTATCCCGAGCCCACTCTACAACCATCCATCCGAATAATCTATTCGACTCAAGCCTAGCCGTCGCACAGATCGATGTGGCGCCACATATCCTTCAGAAATTTAAAATGGAAACTAAAATAGATGAGGCATTACATGAAGTCAATAAATTGACACAGCAAGGTTGGCCCACTGAAAAAGGGCAAATACACCTATTAGCAAAACCCTTTTACACGTTCAAAGACAGTTTGACATACGTGATAATGTGCTACACTTAAAGATAACCAAATAGTTAATACCCTCTAAGTTGCAACACGAAATGCTAACCTTGATACATGAATCGCACTTAGGCATCATTAAATGTAAGGAGTTGGCCCGTGACAACGTATTCTGGCCAGGTATGTCGAAACAAATCGAAGACATGGTTCTCGCTGTTCAAATTGCAATCATTACGAAACAAACCACACTCCGAACGCAATGATATCACATCAAATACCCCAATTACCCTTCCAAAAAGTAGTATCGATCTGTGTCAAATACACAACAAAGTTTTTCTAGTAGTAGTAGACGACTACTCCAAATACCCCGAAGTGGTAGAATTAAGAGAGACAACAAGTAAAGCCACAATTGTAGTATTGAAACAAATATTTGCCGATTCGGTAACCAAAACAGTGGTCTCGGATAATGGTCCTCAATTTCAAAGTGCAGCATACAAAGGTTTTGCAAAGGAGTTTTGGATTCCAAACGGTATTCTCTAACCCCCTGCACGCTCAGAGCAATGGCCTGGCCGAGAGTACGTGCAAACATCAAACATATTATACAAAAGGCTACAAACGACAACAAGATTATAATATGCACTGCTAAACTACCGAAACACACCCCTCACCACTATAGGTGCCTCCCCAGCACAACTGCTTTTTAACAGAGACTAAACTGCAGATTACCAACAACAAAAAACAATTAAAACCAGAGATCCCCACACATAAGATAAACCAATTCAACAGAGCTCAGCAGTCCCAACGTATAATATCATGACAAACATGCAGGTGTACAACATGCGAACCACAAAAAAAAGACCATGTCCAATATATTGATCATCATGAAAATGGAGACCTGGAATAATAGTACAAACAAACACACCCCCGGCCCTCGAGATAATAAAACAAAAATGCAAGAAAATAATGTATTGAGAGAAATCGGAAATATATATTCAAAGTACCAAGTAGCCAAGCAACTCAAGCAACATACACCATCAAATCAGCACCACACGCAACTACTTTCAAAACAGTCAACAGTAATACTGCCCGAGTCACAACACCATACATCACTCGGTACGTCCGAAATGTTGCCCCAGTGGAAAGACTTTTACAGCAGTAGCCTCCGGCGACAAGTAAAGTACTTAGAATTATGACGTTGTCACTAATAGTATTAAAATAAAACAAAACACCACATAGTAACTCTTCATCAATAACATTTAGAAAATAAGATTATCCGATATATGAGACACAAACTAATAAACGTATCACGCTGGTTGCACTGTTACACTGTAATTGAACCACCATATAATATAAAAAAAAAAAAAATTTAAAAAAAAAACAAAAAAAGAGGGGAGATGAATATATGTATACTCGTGGCGATTGGGAATACCCCCCACGTCACGTGACGTCATAGACGACGTAGGGAGATGACGAGAAATAAACCAGTTGGAACTAGCCTTCGCCGTGTGTGGTCATTTTGTATCTTATCACTTATTACAAGTACGATACTGTTACTTTGATAATTTCCTCCTTTTTTCCGGCCGAGTTCACGAATGCTCCGGCCGTTGTATATTTAGTGTATAATATTTATGCAAGTATAAATTAACAGAAGCTTAAAGTAGTCTTTCTTTTTATTATGATTCCATATTATTACTAGTGGCACCCCGACGTGGGGAGTTCACCCCATTAACCAAGGCTGTCCTTCTGCCTCATGCGTAATTTAAACATAGATTTGTATATACATTTTCTTTTGTACATTAGTTGATTAAGGAGAGGGAATTTCAATCGGAGACAATTGCTCTTCCTCATTCTACTGCTCCTTGCCCTATCATAGTAATTCCGAATGCCAGGCTATGTAGCAACAAGCATACTGATTAAGTCCATTGGTTTGACTCGACCAGGGTTCGAACCTGGGGTCTCGAAGTTCACGGTCTACCAACTACCAACAGGGGCTCCGGGTGCTCCACTCATTCTGCCACCCCACCTTTTATTTGTAGATTAACCAGGGACATTCCACTACTCCTTGCCTTATTATTGGAATGGCGACTCCCATTCTAAGTAGTGACAAGTGTCAATGTCTATGGTATTGGGGTGGCTTTGCCAAAGGTTTACCCAATGGTTGAAATCACAGGGCAAGTGGACGGTTCACACATTTGGACATCCCGTCTGGCCATTGGTTACTTACACAAATTAGGCAATTGAGTAAAATGTACTAGATCACTCAGGATTGCCATACAGTTAACACAGCGGAGAGAAATTGTAGAATACAAGGGGAACTGGTAGGTCTAGTAGAATTGTTGATCTAATTAAATACACACATCCATGCTTATTCAGTAGGATGTCGGATTTAGAATTTGAAGCTGAATGGTTCAGCGTGTTGGGGGTGAGTCCTTGAGTATCCTAACAATATCTTAGCTATTCAACTTGTGATAGTGCAAACATCGGAGTGAATATATAGTGCTGCTCCACTGAGATACCGTGGACACCAGCAGCATAACGTCCTATCATTGGCCGTCATATTATCCGGGCACTGAGTGGACCAGTCCGCGATATATACTATTAATGCAAAGCCCCAAGCAAGGGTTTCGAGTAGTATCAGAAGTGCTTAGTTTTCCTTAGTCGGGCATTAAACCAATGACTCAGTCAATAGAACCCGGTGTATAACTATAAGGGCTGAGTGCTGACAGATGGATGTGACGATTATCAGCACGATGGCCTTGTCAAAGCTGGCAGGGTGGGTGCCGGACAGGGAGACATATGGACCTGCTGTGAGCACTTGTAGCACCTTCGCCATCACGTATTCAATCAGTGCCCATCTATCCATGACAGCAGGTTGGCGGTGCTACCACCAGGCTGTGTCAAAACTCACCATCTAGCCGTGGTGGCTCAGCACCACAATCAGCGGCACACGCCCTACCCCCCCTGACAAGTAACATGGCATTTCGGTGTCGTTCATTCCCACCTCACCCGCCGTCCTCTACACCCAGTCCTCACCCCTCTCACATCTACCCTCACACTCTTCACACTCACTACCCGCACCTACATCTACCCTCACACTCTTCACACCCACTACCTGCACCTGCATCTACCCTCACACCCACTACCCGCACCTACATCTACCCTCACACTCTTCACACCCACTACCTGCACCTGCATCTACCCTCACACTCTTCACACCCACTACCCACACCTACATCTACCCTCACACTCTTCACACCCACTACCCGCACCTGCATCTACCCTCACACTCTTCACACCCACTACGTGCACCTACATCTACCCTCACAGTCTTCACACCCACTACCTGCACCTACCTCTACCCTCACACTCTTCACACCCACTACCTGCACCTACATCTCCCCTCACACTCTTCACACCCACTACCTGCACCTACATCTACCCTCACACTCTTCACACCCACTACCCACACCTGCATCTACCCTCACACTCTTCACACCCACTACCTGCACCTACATCTACCCTCACACTCTTCACACCCACTACCTGCACCTACATCTACCCTCACACTCTTCACACCCACTACCCACACCTGCATCTACCCTCACACTCTTCACACCCACTACCTGCACCTGCATCTACCCTCACACTCTTCATACCCACTACCTGCACCTGCATCTACCCTCACACTATTCACACCCACTACCTGCATCTACATCTACCCTCACACTCTTCACACCCACTACCTGCACCTACATCTCCGCTCACACTCTTCACACCCACTACCTGCACCTACATCTACCCTCACACTCTTCACACCCACTACCCGCACCTGCATCTACCCTCTCACTCTTCACACCCACTACCTGCACCTGCATCTACCCTCACACTCTTCACACCCACTACCTGCACCTGCATCTACCCTCACACTCTTCATACCCACTACCTGCACCTGCATCTACCCTCACACTATTCACACCCACTACCTGCATCTACATCTACCCTCACACTCTTCACACCTACTACCTGCACCTACATCTCCGCTCACACTCTTCACACCCACTACCTGCACCTACATCTACCCTCACACTCTTCACACCCACTACCCACACCTGCATCTACCCTCACACTCTTCACACACACTACCTGCACCTACATCTACCCTCACACTCTTCACACCCAATACCCACACCTACATCTACCCTCACACTCTTCACACCCACTACCTGCACCTGCATCTAACCTCACACTCTTCACACCCACTACCTGCACCTACATCTACCCTCACACTCTTCACACACACTACCCGCACCCCTCATCCCTCTCACCTCTACACTCACACTCCTCACACCCACTACCGGCACCCCTCACCCCTCTCACACCTACCCTCGCACTCAGCACACCCATCACTACCTGCACCCGCCACCCCTCTCACATCTACCCTCACACCTTTCACACCCACTAGCCACACCCCTCACCCATCTTACATCTACCCTCACACACTTCACACCCAATACCAGCACCCCTCACACCTCTCACATTTACCCTCACCCTCTTCCCACCCACTACCCTCACCCCTCTCTTATCTACCCTCACACTCTTCACACCCACTACCCACACCCTTCTCACATCTACCCTCACACTCTTCACACCCACTACCCACACCCCTCACCACTCTCACAGCTACCCTCACACTCTTCACACCCACTACCTGCACCTGCATCTAACCTCACACTCTTCACACCCACTACCTGCACCTACATCTACCCTCACACTCTTCACACACACTACCTGCATCTAACCTCACACACTTCACACCCACTACCCGCACCTACATCTACCCTCACACTCTTCACACCCAATACCCACACCTACATCTACCCTCACACTCTTCACACCCACTACCTGCACCTGCATCTAACCTCACACTCTTCACACCCACGGCCTGCACATACACCTTCCCTCACACTCTTCACACACACTACCCACACCTACATCTACCATCACACTCTTTACACCCAATACCCACACCTACATCTACCCTTACACTCTTCACACCCACTACCCGCACCTACATCTACCCTCACCCTCTTCACACCCACTACCCACACCTGCATCTACCCTCACCCTCTTCACACCCACTACCCACACCTACATCTACCCTCACACTCTTCACACCCACTACCTGCACCTGCATCTAACCTCACACTCTTCACACCCCCTACCTGCACCTACATCTAACCTCACACTCTTCACACCCACTACCTGCACCTACATCTACCCTCACACTCTTCACACACACTACCCGCACCCCTCATCCCTCTCACCTCTACACTCACACTCCTCACACCCACTACCGGGGCCTCTCACCCCTCTCACACCTACCCTCACACTCAGCACACCCATCACTATCTGCACCCGCCACCCCTCTCACATTTACCCTCACACCTTTCACACCGACTAGCCGCACCCCTCAGCCCTCTCACATCTACCCTCACACTTCACACCCAATACCCGCACTCCTCACCCCTCTCACATCTACCTTCAAACTGTTAACACCCACTACCCGCACCCCTCTCACATCTACCCTTACACTCTTCACACCCACTCCCCACACCCCTCCCACCTGTCACATCTACCCTCACATCTACCCTCACATCTACCCGACACCTCTCACCCCTATCATATCTACCCTCACACTCTTCACACTCTTCACACCCAGTACCTGCACCCCTCCCCCTTCACCCCTCACCCCTCTCACATCTACCCTCACACTCTTCACACCCACTTCCCGCACCCATTACACCTCTCACATCTACAGTCACACTCTTCCCACCCACTACCAGCACCCAGCACCCCTCTCACATCTACCCTCACACTCTTCATACCCACTACCCCCACCTCTCAGACATCTACCCTCACATGCTTCACACCCACTACCCGCACCCCGCACCCCTCACCCCTCTCACATTTACCCTCACACTCTTAACACCCACTACCCACACCCCTCACCCCTCAACCCTCTCACATCTACCCTCGCACTCTTCACACCCACTACCCGCACCAGTCACCCCTCTCACATCTATCCTCACACTCTTCACACACACTACCCACACCCATCACACTCTCACATCTACCCTCACACTCTTCACACCCACTACCAGCACCCCTCCCCCTCTCACATCTACACCCACACTCTTCACACCCACTACCCACACCCCTCACCCCTCACCCCTCTCACATCTGCCCTCACACTCTTCAAACCCACTACTCGCACCCCTCACCCCTCTCACATCTGCCCTCACACTCTTCAAACCCACTACTCGCACCCCTCACCCCTCTCACATCTACCGTCACACTCTTCACACACTCTCGTCATTAGCTCTCCCCAGTTATATCTCCATCACAAACACTCCCCTTACCTCTTTTTTCTGGCTGCCCCGCTCAGCTCATGAACCCTTCTCACCCGGCTTGTCCTCCTGTTATAAGCATACTGTTCTAACCCCCACCCACCCTTCTACCCACCCACTGAAACCTCGTCACCCCATGTTATCAGGTTTCTCCGCTCGTAACCATACTGTTCTAACCCCCACCCACCCTTCTACCCACCCACTCAACCCTCATCACCCCGTCTTATCAGGTTTCTCTGCTCATGACCACACTGTTCTAACCCCCACCCACCCTTCTACCCACCCACTGAAACCTCGTCACCCCGTGTTATCAGGTTTCTCTGCTCGTAACCACAGTGTTCTAACCCCCACTCAACCTTCTACCCACCCACTGAAACCTCGTCACCCGGTGTTATCAGGTTTCTCTGCTCGTAACCACACTGTTCTAACCCCCACCCACCCTTCTACCAACCCACTGAAACCTCGTCACCCGTGTTATCAGGTTTCTCCGCTCGTAACCACACTGTTCTAACAACCTACTACCATTCAACACGTCTTCAAACTCCATTCTTATTCACACCCACATGTCACAGGTTGTCTGCTTGGACTTTAGCTAGAAGCATTTTGCATTTTTTGCACATTGCTGCCAGCTTTAATAGTACTGCTCCCATTAGAAGACCTGACAACTGGCACTATAACCCGATATCCCACTCAGTCGCACTATCCTGATCCCAACCCCCCAACCAGACATATATTGGTTACAGCCCAACCCCCATTGCCTGTATCCTCCATTCACCATTAACTCTTTCCTTTACTCCACCCCTCCATGTCCCATCCAAATCTCAACAACACCCCAATATATCCGATATTCCATCCACACTCTTTCCACGCCCAACCCCTCCTCCCTACGCCTCCCCCCCCCCCCCGCCCCACCCTTCACTCTACAGTTCCCAGCACCACCACCCTGAGACCCATTTCCTTCCTCCTCATCTCAACACCTGTACATTCAAGCATCACCGTCAATGTCTACCTGCACCCCTACCATCCCCTCATTCCCACCCCACCTCACTCCTCTCCTCACCGCCTCACCACCGTCACCCCTACCACCGTCCCTACCCTCCCCTCCCCCTCCCCTCCTTCCTCACCACCACATGCCCTCACCCCCCCCCCCCCCCACTGCTCCCGTTCAAGCCTTTCTGCACCACCTGCTCTCATATCACCTGCCTCCCCACACATCACCGCGTCACGACCATGACCTTTACAATGTAACCAGACAATCCATCAACGCCTGCCTCCACTGCTTAACCATACGTCCGTGTGTATCTAGGGTCGCCGGGGGAATCACCAACAAGTCATCGACCAGTCCAGCAAACAAAATGAACCCTTTAAGTGCTATGATCAAGCCATACCCTACATATCCTAAATCCTTCCATCTGGTCAATGTAGATCAGAATTCAGTTAATTCATATTGTCATAGAGATGATACAAACCATTTTCCTCTGTTTTTCTTTTTTGTTGTTGATAAATATTTATTCTGCTGAATAAGTCTTTTGTTAGTGCCGAAGCACTGGTCTTCCAAACATTTTTCAATTCAGGATTATTTACACAAAAATGGTATATAGAGTAAGGTATACAATAACTGTTGAATACACAATTGGCAGCATACACCATGGTATCATAATCATTAGACTATCTAGGCTATGTGATATAATCACCCTTCTCACACCTACTTCTGTATGTGGTTCCTTGCCTGAGAGTCCTACTATACCCACCAGCTGGTATTGTAAGATTTGTAAATGGTTTACGTCCATAAGTTGTTTAATCCTTACGATTACACATATGACACAACCAATGCATTTACATGTAGATAACACGGGAGAGGGTCAGCAACGATCCACAATGCAGCCGGTACATATCCTGGTCACGGAAACTAGTGTCATGAGGGTGATGCAAACAAAGGGAATATTGCACCTAGCGCAGGATTCAAATCCATGCTTCTCCCAAATGTGGATCTAGTGCTGTAACCATTACTGTATCATTAGTGTATTAGGTATCCTTATCAACGCCTCCCTGTGTATGTGGTTCCTTACCTGAGAGGTCAGGCCAGGGAACTACAGGTTCCTTTTCTTTTTGTTGTTGTTGGTAAATGATTATTTTATTCAGCGAATAAAGGTATTTTCTTAGCCCCCAGGCACTGGTCTTCCTTTGTATTTGGTTTTGTCCCACTTTTCTTACCCAAATTTGATGTGTATGTGTGATGCTTGTATTGCAAGGTCAGCAGTATGTTGTGTGTTGTTGGTCCACCCTTTGCCCATAATATGCCTGGTATTTCCTAGCTTCCTGGCTGGAGAGCCTCCTCCATTATGGCTATATTGATGGCTTACAGTAGATTAATTAGTCACAGCAGATTGCATCGTATGCGCCCCATGCATAATTCACTACAGGTTGCCAAACTACCATTGCTGATCTTCAGGTCAAACATACTGCTTGTCCTTTGTGACTTGTCATAGCGTTTGGTAGTGAGATAATCATCTCAGTCGGCCCAACCAGCTTTGGTAGGAGTCAGTGAAAATAGGCGAAAGATAAAGCATAGACGCATTTCTGTTGCATTTCTGTTGCACATTTAGACACATGGCTGATGGATTATGGCTTTACGCTCTAAGAACATCTGAGGTCGCATTAGGATGGATATCGACTTGTGACAGGGAACACTATGGTTGATTTATAGTGCTGCCTGCCTGGGAGCCCATTCGGCTGGCATGATGAGTCAATAATCTACTCATGCTGCACACATTGAATCAATCAGGCATGACCCTAACCCATTAATGCACAGTGCACACAAAATATATGCGGAAAATCTTCTTTTAGTGGAAGAAGACATGATATAGGGTAACATAAAATCTATACCAATGACATAAGGATCTTAAATCTATAATCACATGAACATCACGTTGATTTAAATCCAGACAGGATTCTGCAATAATGAGATGATTCTGCTAGATAAAGTTTCTTTGTTTATAGGAGTGTTGCGTCCTGGCAACATGAATGCTGACATCAGGACTCACTTGTGACAATGTGTCCTGCTGAGAAAGGGTGGACCTTTTAGTGCTGCCCCACTGGGAGACCAGGTCCAATTCCCCACTCAGTCATATTATTCGGTTTCTGAGCTAACCAGTCTTTGCCTTATCCGACTAGTGCAGAGCGCCCCTTATCAGTATTGTAAGTCATTGGTTTGGCTCGACTGGCAATCGAACACCCCATCTTCCGTATGGAAAGCCTGTGTACTACCGATTCAGCTACAGCGTCAATGCAAGATAAAGTTTTGACAGCTTATCCTAAGAAATACCTTTATCTGTCGCTATGGCGGTATGGCAGTTAGGGTGCGGGTGGCCCGATTTAAGAGATGCTAGGTCACACATATTACCTTATTCTGAATTGTTTAAGAAACACATGTGACGTGATCCATGAATACTGGCTCAAGGCACCTTGAAGTGTTTATCGTCGGTTAGCTCAATGACTTATGCATATTGGTGCCGACATGTCCAGTGTTCAGGGTCATGCGAGGTATCATGAAGTATCAGACCTGGAAGTGTTTAGCTTGACTCAGTTGGGCATTGAACTGCTCGACCCCATTGAGCAAATGCCAATACAGGGAGGCTGAGTTATGTAACGACTGGTGGCTTGTGGCTGGCTGTGCCTATATGATGACTGATGGCTGAGGTCAAATGTCAGTTTACTGCTCTTAACAAATACTTTTGTGTGCCTGCGTTTTCTTTTTTTCTTTGTTTTTTGCTCATGTTCCTTTTCCAACATCCCTTCACATTTTCTTACTAGTATCAGCGGTTCACTCATGTTGAGTACATGTCCTGACATCATACTATACTGCTCTTAGCACTGACTTTTTCAGACACTTGCAGAGAGGGTTGTAATTGTTCACGGCTTGAAGAAAAGTGTGGCCACGCTGAGAACATGCAGACTATATTTACTAGAATAACACTATATCACCCTCTAAAAAACCACCAAAACAATATTTAGACAGCCTATTTATATATACGCGAAGAACAACCATGTAAAACCCATGGGGTCAGCCAGACGACGAAGCGCTGTTGCAAGCTAAGGTTAAGGTCATCTGGAAAGAGCTGTGGAACTAACGCAGAAAAAGTGCACAGTCGCGCAGATGAGCATCATTGAAAGGTTCTGTTTTTTTTCGAATCGATAAGATGAAGTTTTAGTTAAGAGAATCTGAGGCTTATTGAACACCTTTCTCCACTGAATGAATTATGATAGTTTAGCTTCCTAGAAACACTCAATATCATACTACGAAGAGCACAATTTATGCGCACTTTTGTCAGCTTTATAGTGATGTCCAACTAGTAATATACAGTATTGCTAGCACCCTGGTGCAATATCGCAGTCGATCACAACCAGTCATAGCTATATTCTAATAATTGTGGACAGCAGCCACTTGACAATATTATGCGATGTATCTCCTTCGGTTGTCAGTCTTACTGACAACTATGCTCAGCTAATGCTTAGAAAATGCTTAGATAGTGCTGAGAGAATACTCAGATAGTGCCCAGATGGTGCTCAGATAATATTCAGATACTGATCAGATAGTGGTCACCCAGCGCTGAGATAGTGATCAGATAGTACTGAGATAGTCCTCAGTTAGTGATGGGCTAATGCTGAGTTAGTGTTCAATTAGTGCTCAATTAGTGCTCAGATAGTCTTCAGTTAGTGTTCAGATAGTGATCAGATAATGTTCATATCGTCCATGGTTAGGGTTCCGATTTTGCTCAGACAGTCCCCAGTTAGTGTTCAAATGATTATCAGTTAGTGCTCACATAATGTTCAGGTGGTGCAACGGTAGTGCACGTTCTAGTATCTGTTTTCACAGCCTCGGGATGTGATGTGACCACATTGAAGATTGCCCTTCGGAGACTGCCCTAAAGGGGGCCTGGGACTTGGTCTCAACCAGGCCCTCTTTGATTAGATTAGTTAAGATGACAGGAGTACGTGAAGTAGACAAAATTTAGCCAACTGATTCTGTGTACGGAGTGTGTGCGTGCCTGGTTTTATTTACAGTTAGGACCGTCAGGAGCAGTGACCCTCAGGTTTTCTTGCAGGGTGTATGAATAGTCTAATCACAAGCAGCCACATATTGGCCCATCGACAGCTGTTTGTCCTCACTGTTTTTTTTTTTTATCACACGATCTATGATTTTCACGTACATATAACTCTTCACGGCCGAAATTCTAGTCTTCTCACAATAGGCATCTGATTGCCACCGAAAGCTATGGCCAAATCGGTAAGAACACAGGCGCGGGTTTCAATCCCGGCCGTGTGTAACCAATGATGAGAACATTGCTACTTGTCGCTACTAATGCTGGCTCTTAGTATTAATAAGATAGGGTAAGGACTGGTCAGGTCAGTATTAGGATAATGTGACTGAGTATGATATTGGATCTTCGTACTGGTCTCCCAGTGGGACAGCACTATAAAGTCACCATGGCAGCATACTGTCATAAGTCAGTGCCCGGCCTATTATAACCGTAGATGTTTTATAAAATGTAAAAGTACAGCAATAAAATCCTGTAGGCACTTATAATATATATTGGGTCGATTAGTAAACTGAGAACGAAGGTTCGTCAGTTAGCCTCTCATTATATATAAGCTCGATATTATGAGGTACGGAACTGGGATTGAAATCATGCTGAATTCAATATTACAAGTCAATTGTGCTGTTTTTCTATCATGGTTGAGTTCCTTATAGTCAGCAGCGTTAATTACAATTCGTGAATTTCATGATGCAAGATGGATTACAGAAGAATAAGTTCTCAGCACCACGAGAATCGGGGAATTATTGAAAATCAAATTTGTTCGACGTCAGTGCTTGCTTAAAGCTGCAGAGTCTCATTAAAGCATCAAATTTGCAACCGACACATTAAATTTGATCCTAAATATCCATACAGCTAGCGATGCACCTAATAAGCATTCCATGCTAAGCACAATGACTTAGCAAGTAAATGTAATCGATCATACCACTGTTGAAGGATACATGTGTGCCATGAACTTCTGAAATGAACCTGTAAAAATGTATCATTTAATATAAAGATTATTTTAACTAAACAAAGTAAGGTAGGACATACCGATTAACATTATATATCCATATATATATGTATATTTAAAGACAGAAATCACAGTTTTGAGACTATGCAACTGTAAGCGTGCATTGACCCATCAGTAAGATTTAAACCAAGGTTAACAGAGTGCACCTTCTCCAATCCCCACCTACCGGGGTGGGACGGGGATGAGGGGAAGACGAGCAGGGTGAACGCCATAATCCAGGCGGGGCGGCGGGGCGGGGCGGCGGGGCGGCGGGGCGGGGCGGCGGGGCGGGGCGGCGGGGCGGGGGCGGCGGGGCGGGGCGGCGGGGCGAGGCGCCGAGGCGGGGCGAGGCGGCGGGGGCGGGGCGGGGCGGCGGCGGGGCGGCGCGGGGCAGGGGCGGGCGGGGGCGGGGCGGCGCGGGGCGGGCGGGCGGCGCGGGGCGGCGCGGGGCGGCGCGGGGCGGCGCGGGGCGGGGCGGGGCGGGGCGGGTCGGCGCGGGGCGGCGCGGGGCGGCGCGGGGCGGCGCGGGGCGGCGCGGGTCGGCGCGGGTCGGCGCGGGTCGGCGCGGGTCGGCGCGGGTCGGCGCGGGTCGGCGCGGGTCGGCGCGGGTCGGCGCGGGTCGGCGCGGGGCGGCGCGGGGCGGCGCGGGGCGGCGCGGGGTGGCGCGGGTCGGGCGGGGCGGCCCGGGGCGGGGCGGCAGCGGTCAGGGGGTCGGGGGGGGGCGTGCCAGGCTGACCACTGGTCAAGTCAGCATGCTGCTCAGGCCCCATTAGCGTGCCGCAGCGTTCACAGACAGCATCCAAAGCACCCCGACAGGGCTGTAGCCAACGGGGGGAAGGGGGTTGAGTGGAAGGTGCCCCCCCTCCTCATCATAATAAATACAGTATGTAACTTCGTTAAATGACTGGAAATAGCATTTCAGAGCCTCCATATTAAAACAAAAATATGTCAAGTGGGGTGAAATTATCCCATATCCCTTTAGTGCCCACGCCTTTGACACCCGTCCATTCCAATAATGTATCTCCCAGTGCGACCAACATTCCTGGCTCCGGCTCTGCCAGCACCATGACCTGATATCTCACTCAGTCACATTATTCTGACACTGAGACAACTAGTCCTTGCTCTATCCTAATAATGCCGAGCGCCAGACTACGAAGCAACAAGAATAACTTTCTAAGTCATTGGTTTGACTCGACCAGGGTTCGAACCCACGACCCCACGATCTACCAACACGGGATATGAAATCGCATATTTGCGGAGCCCCGCATGTCATATATGTGGGCATTAGAATGCTATTGATGGCCAATCCCATAAGGTGGTACATGGAGGTTATGGTTACTGTCATTATGTTCTCCCATGTTATTAGCTGTACTGCTCAACAAGGCTATACTGCCCTGATATCCTGTGTAATGTATACGGTTCATAGCTCCGCTTTTCTATTCCTTATCATATGAATTATATATCAGAGCTTACCCCATAATAGATACAACACACAACACAACACGTGATCTGAGTTCAGCACCAGCAGAAAGAGTAGTTATTAATAGATAGATCCTGAATGCTTAGTTTTATTTACTTATATAATGTTTTCAGATACATGCAACAGTGGATGTTATAGACCTCCTTATTGACTATTACACTCATGCGCACCAGTCATTCCTCTCCCACGTGATGTCTCCCTAACATCGTCCACCGACGGGGGAGAGATTTGGGGATGCACTAACGACTCGTCGTTTGATAGATTGTAAAGATTTCCCCAGCTTCTACAACCACCTCACCCAAAGATTAATCTTCAACCAAAGATTGGACCGATTTATTGGTGCCTTGCTATATTGCTGCAGTTCTGCAGCCGGTAAAGGCCCTGTCACATTACGGCGTATGGCGGGAGCGTATTGAAAACCTACGTAGGTCCTGCGCGTGCCGGCCTATGATGACATTTGGTGACCTTACGGGTGGTTTTGAGCATATGTGGAACCTACGAGGAGCGTACGAGGAGCGTATGAGGAGCGTATGGGAGCGTGCTGTGACATTTTTTGACAGTATGGGCCATACGCCCTCATAGGTCGATTTTTTTTTAGCATGCACAAAATAATTTGGACGGACGGATTTATGAAAGCGTATGGCGGCGTATGCCTCATACGCTTCACATAAGCCTTCAGGACTCACCCCCCTTCCACCCAGCTCTGGCCACCACCGAGCCATCATGGGATTACCACATAACATGACAGTGACCGTCTGGCTGGGCGAGATAAGGGCAAGGGATTCTGTTTGAAGGGGCACTTCTTCCCTCCCCTGGTGTGAGCATTATGAAGGGAGTACTGTTTCCCATTTATCCATCTCGATACTCAATACATACTTAATCGGAGAATTTTACAGGGAGACGGGTGCTCCAAATCATTCGGCCATCCCGTCTGGTCCAACAAATAAACAAACCTTGCTATATAGTAGAATAAGTACTTTTATTATTCTATTTTAAGTGCAAATGAGTGCCAATGTTGTTAATTTCAAATGGTTGTGAATATATGATACAAGAGTGGCTTTGTTATTCTTCTAGTGACACTCTCTTACCACTCCTCTGAACTCTCCATGATATGCTCCTTTGGTGTTTGTGTTCCCAAGGCTGGGGTCGCCCTGGACAGCAGGAGGTCTGCTATCAAGCAGCTTCCCTATGCTTACAGCCTGGTCACGTAATTTTACTATCTATTGCTTCCATGAATAGGCAATGTATCTGAATGAAAGAGCACACTCAGAATGGAGTACTTGAGCTCAGTCACAGTAGATCGGTATTAGCCCCCCCCTCCCTCAAGCATCTTTAGACCACTCATATTTGATCGTAATATGTGTGAATAAGTAAAGTTGTGTCGGTCATGTTACATGCCGTTTAATATAACAGAAGCTTGCCCTGCATTTAGCTGAATCCTTCACAGTAATGTCAAGTGCCCTATCGATGAAATGCCACACAATAACATCCTATAATATTACTGAATGCCCGGCCACGTTTGGGACACCAGATAATATTAGAAAAACTCTCCCCTTCATATCACTTATCTACCTATGGCTGTGTACACACTCAATTGGAATAGATGCATTTTGATAGCATCAGACAGCGTGTCTGGGGTTCCTGCTCTAGAGTAGATGTGCCTCACTCCAGAGCCAGGAGTAGAGTGATCTCTCTTCAGTGTGTCTGAAGCAGAATCTAGAATACTTATCGCAAAGTGAGGCTAGTGTTGTCAGAGGGGCAATGGGGTGCAGGTGACTGGGCAGTCCACAGCCAGCCCAATCAGGCACCTCCACAGTCTGGGTGGGTGGCACCCCCCCCCCCCTAGTAGGGGTGGCTGTCACTCAACCCACCTGCACGTGGTGTCCTGTGTGTATATGCAAATTAGGCTGGTGTTCCCACCCAGTGGTCATGTAGGGACAGGTAGCTGCATACAGTTACAATAGATCTCTGTTAAAATGGTCTTTTCTCCAATTGCACTCTTTATGGATGCATCGAGAAACATTTCAACAATCATGTACTGAATCTTATACAGGAACATCTCTTCATTAATCTCAGGCATAATATATGAACACATATTTCACACAACTTATATCCTGTCATAATGCGAGTGGGATATTATTACTTTTAGTTTACATAAAATTGTTCCCACTCCGTCGCCCAAGAATAATAATGCTCTCTGCCAATATATAATTCCGAACCGAAAATCCGTATATTTTTACAATACGATCCCTACTTTCCACCTCACTCAAGGCATACTTTCCCTGATGCCAGGGACAAAGGATCATTTGCTGCTACTAATTACACTCCATCGCCTCCTTATGGTGCTGTCACATTACGATGTTTCTCACCAACGCGCGTCGACGCATGCCGATGTGTCGCATTTTTGGCTGAAACGTCGGGACGCGTTTCCGGCGCATTACAAACGCGTTACCGGCATAACACGTCGGTACACGTTGAGTAACAGCAATGTGTGGAGCCACACGTTGGCGCGCATCAGGCCGCGTCAAACATTTTTTGCATGCACAAAACTTTCGACGAGTGACAACGCGCATCAACGTGTTGGGTTGCGCGTTACGGGTATGTTTGCAGCATGTCAACACACATTATGAGCATGTTGCCAGACTGCTCACGGCACGTTGCACATTGATCAACATAGGAAAACGTTGGCCATTTTTCACCAAACTGCGAGCGGTCCGTCAACGCATCGGTAACGTTCCATCGACGTGTAGTGGGCGCGCTATTGGCGTAGCGCCAGCGTTTCTCGACACATTGGACGTGTTGCTGGCGCGTCTTGACATGTTGCTGGCACGTCTGGACGTGTTGCTGGCATGTCTGGGCGTGTTGCTGGCGTGTCTGCCGCGCGCCTAACGTTTCCCGGCGTTCTGCCAACTTTTCGTCAGTGTTTTGGCTTTGAGTATATAATGGCACCCATTAATGATGCACCACCCTCACGCTGTCAACGCGCCGACAGCGCGCCGACAACACGCTGATAACACTTTGATAACATGCTGGGAAACCGATGACCCCGATTAACGCGCTGTCGACACCCTGATAACACGCTGGGAACCCGCTGGTGGGACGTTGACACGTTGTTCCGCCGCACATCGAAACCTGTTGGCCACATGCTAATAACACGCTACTAACATGCTGCACCCCGTCAAACTTTCTACCAAAACACCGAAAAGTTGGACGTGTCTCGATGCGTTGAAAATATTTTGCGTGTTGGTGGCATGCCAGTGAGAAACGTTGTAATGTGACAGCACCATAAGGGCCTGCGTCTATAGGAACCTCCGGTTGTGATTACAGGCTCTCCATCATGCGGCCGTGCCATGTGCCCACGTGACATGCCCCCTCCCCCTCCCCTTTCCAGCGTCCTGTATTCAGAGTTTGTTTATGATGTAAGCGGTACTGTGAGATGAAATCTTGGCTGTGTAGTCGATGTGCCTGCATTATAAACATGAGGGCCCCCCCCATCCCCAATTCCACCCACCCTCTTTATGGGTCACTGTAAGAAAACAAACGCAGGGTTAGTCGGCCACATAAATCAATACCGCCATATACTGCAGATGTGAGGCTGTATGCTTTATAAGAGGCTCCTCTGCATAGATTCATCAGATGGGTTAGCATTATGGCATGCCAGGTACAGTGTTCAACCATACAGTGTTACTCATATGCCATAGCCGAACATTGTGAACTCTGACATGTACAGACTAGTCTTAGTTCATTAGTGAATTGCGATGTCCCAACATTTGTGTGTTTTTAAACGATTTTCACAAAAGTTCGATGATGGCCTAATACGTTTGAGTGTCCGCTCCTAGTGTGTCGAACCCGGGCCGAGTGAAACAAACAATGACAGGCTGGGTAGCGACAAGTGTCAATTATTGTCACTCGACATTAGTAGGATAAGAAAACCATCACATAAATGTTCAGGAATGAAATTTCTCCCACTTAAATAACCCCCCCCCCAAATAAACTAATGGTGACCCTCGGCATAATTTGTACAGGTTACCAACTTAGAATACCAGTTGGCCGTTTGTTTGTTGGGGCTTACTCACCTAGCAACGTCTAAGGTCATACCAGGATGGTCACTGGAGCATGAGATTATTTCCCCCTCAGTCACCTTATCCTGATACTGAGTAAAGCAGTCATTGCCCTATCTCTCTACTGCTGATTGCCAGGCTAGCTAGTGACAATTAAACGTTTTCAAAGTCATTGATTTGACTTGGTAGGGAGTTAAACTCAGAACACACACTACTACGCTCGTCGCCATGGAATCGCAGATCTCTTAACTTGTAAGTCCATAAATCAGTTAGTGCTTACAATGGCATACATACAGGCACTGCACTACTTATACACATGCGCGGGACGGTTTCTACAACCATACAGTATGTAGGTGTCCAAGGTCCTGGTCATGGCATCTGTGTCATGGGTGATGAAAGTGGGAAATAGTACGCAAAAGCAGGATTCAAACCCACATGTCTTGCAATTCCGGGACTAGTGGGCTAACCACTACACTGCCAATGATCCCTGGTACACGCACCCTGTGTAGGTGGCATGTGGCTCCTTGCCTGAGACGTCAGTACAGACTACTACACTACTTATCCACTGCCTGTAAGACTGCATCGTAATGTATATTACTTATCCAGTTCTAATGTTGTAGCCTGTAAAACTGCATCGTGATGTATATAACTTATCCACTGCTGCTGTGGTAATCTGTAAGACTGCATCATGATGTATATTACATATCCACTGCTGATGTTGTAGCCTGTAAGACTGTGTCATGATGTATATTACTTATCCAGTTCTAATGTTGTAGCATGTAAGACTGCATCATGATGTATATTACATATTCACTGCTGATGTGGTAATCTGTAAGACTGCATCATGATGTATATTACATATCCACTGCTGATGTTGTAGCCTGTAAGACTGCGTCATGACGTATATTACTTATCCAGTTCTAATGTTTTAGCCTGTAAAACTGCATCGTGATGTATATAACTTATCCACTGCTGATGTGGTAATCTGTAAGACTGTATCATGATGTATATTACTTATCCACTTCTGATGTTGCAGCCTGTAAGACTGCATCATGACGTATATTACTTATCCAGTTCTAATGTTTTAGCCTGTAAAACTGCATCGTGATGTATATAACTTATCGACTGCTGATGTGGTAAGCTGTAAGACCGTATCATGATATACATTACATATCCACTGGTAATGTTGTAGCCTGTAAGACTGCGTTATGATGTATATTACTTATCCAGTTCTAATGTTGTAGCCTGTAAAACTACATCGTGATGTATATGACTTATCCACTGCTGATGTGGTAATCTGTAAGACTGCATTATGACGTATATTACATATCCACTGGTGATGTTGTAGCCTGTAAGACTGCATCGTGATGTATATTACTTATCAAATTCTAATGTTGTAGCCTGTAAGACTGCATCGTGATGTATATTACTTATCAAATTCTAATGTTGTAGCCTGTAAGACTGCATCGTGATGTATATTACATATCCACTGCTGATGTGGTAATCTGTAAGACTGCATCATGATGTATATTACATATCCACTGCTGATGTGGTAATCTGTAAGACTGCATTATGATGTATATTACATATCCACTGGTGATGTTGTAGCCTGTAAGACTGCATCGTGATGTATATTACTTATCAAATTCTAATGTTGTAGCCTGTAAGACTGCATCGTGATGTATATTACATATCCACTGCTGATGTGGTAATCTGTAAGACTGCATCATGATGTATATTACATATCCACTGCTGATGTTGTAGCCTCTAAGACTGTGTCATGATGTATATTACTTATCCAGTTCTAATGGTGTACCCTGTAAGACTGCATTGTGATGTATATTACATATCCACTGCTGATGTGGTAATCTGTAAGACTGCATCATGATGTATATTACATATCCACTGCTGATGTTGTAGCCTGTAAGACTGCGTCATGACGTATCTTACTTATCCAGTTCTAATGTTTTAGCCTGTAAAACTGCATCGTGATGTATATAACTTATCCACTGCTGATGTGGTAATCTGTAAGACTGTATCATGATGTATATCAGTTATCCACTTCTGATGTTGTAGCCTGTAATACTGCATTATGACGTATATTACTTATCCAGTTCTAATGTTTTAGCCTGTAAAACTGCATCGTGATGTATATAGCTTATCCACTGCTGATGTGGTAATCTGTAAGACTGTATCATGATGTATATTACATATCCACTGCTGAGGTTGTAGCCTGTAAGACTGCATTGTGATGTATATTACTTATCCAGTTCTAATGTTGTAGCCTGTAAGACTGCATCGTGATGTATATAACTTATCCACTGCTGATATGGTAATCTGTAAGACTGCATTATGATGTATATTACATATCAACTTCTGATGCTGTAGCCTGTAAGACTGCGTCATGATGTATATTACTTATCCAGTTCTAATGTTTTAGCCTGTAAAACTGCATCATAATGTATATAACTTATCCACTGCTGATGTGGTAATCTGTAAGACTGTATCATGATGTATATTACATATCCACTGCTGATGTTGTAGCCTGTAAAACTGCGTCATGATGTATATTACTTCTCAAGTTCTAATGGTGTAGCCTGTAAGACTGCATCGTGATGTATATTACATATCCACTGCTGATGTGGTAATCTGTATGACTGCATCATGATGTATATTACATATCCACTGCTGATGTTGTGGCCTGTAAGACTGCGTCATGACGTAGATTACTTATCCAGTTCTAATGTTGTAGCCTGTAAGACTGCATCGTAATGTATATTACTCGTCCACTGCTGATGTGGTAATCTGCAAGACGGGCAAGCACACCCAGCCATCCTGCATACATTATGGACACCAACTGCAGCTGGGGGTTGAGTGACAGCTGCCCCATATTAGGGTGTCCCCCACCCAGGCTGTGGAGGGTGTCTGATTGGCTGGCTGTGTGTGCCCAGTCACCTGCATTCTTTATACCTGACACACATACGCCACTCTAGGCACTCTTGGCTAGGCTCTCTAGCCAGAGACGACTCCACTTTCTACATTCAAATGAGCAATAGTTATTCCAAAGACACTGAGCTTTGTGCAACAACCATTGGATTCAGGTTCAATGTGATGTAGGCACTGATTCATATATAAACAAGCCTGAGTCATGTGGATCTGTGTGGGCAGTTGGTAAGGAGTGAGGGCGATAGGTCACCAGTAGGTGAACAGGAGTTTATGCCAATAAAGTACAACTTCTTCACTGTCAATCTTGCGCAACTTGTCTTCCTTTCTTCCTTATGAGATTGTGGAGAGTGACACCAGGTGGGAACTGACAGACAGTTTCCAGAACACACATGGGGAGAGTAGTGATACTTGGGGCTCTGACAGCCCAGTTCTCGAGATATTACACCCAGGTAGCCATATCTACACTTACTGACGAGGTTCAATACTGGTTACCTTTGTTAGTGGGATGAGAACGTACTATAAATATGTTCATGAATTAATAACACATCAAGAATATCCAACCATAACAGACAAACGTTGCCAGTATTAGCGCAGTTCAAATATTCCAACCCAGGCTTCTAAATGAAGCAATCCTTCCAATTTTGAGAAGAGTAGCTAGCGGGCAAACTGGCAAAACTCTCAGCGACGTGTCGTTGATTTGATTGGTGGTTTCTTTACTCCGTGTCGGCAGCATAGGCCACATCACGGCGAGATCAGCGACGTGTCAGTGACAGGTTCATTAATTCTCCAGCCTTTCATTATATTTTTACCCGGTACTATCTTGAGTCACCCCTCAGTCATCCTACCCCCACACAAAGGGTAGGGGAGAAACACAAAGCAATAACATATTGAAGGGTATTTCATTGACATAGCGCTGATATACCAAAAGGACAAATAACCCACAAACACGCTGCTGAGAAACTAATTCAATGTCCATTACACCAGGAGCACGGTTCTGACAGTGCACGATTTGTCCTAGTAATGAAGCCGCAATCAACATTACCAAGTCTTGTCGGCGAGCTGATAACGTATATAATTGTGCTATATTTAACTGTGCTCCTCTAGGGTAGGCCCGATTGACTTCTCCCCCGTAGTGTATGGTATAACATGTTATACACATGGTTTAAACATACAGAATTGTGTTCTATTTAACTGCGCTTCTCTAGGGTAGGCCCGATTGATTTCTCCCACGTAGTGTCTGGTATAACATGTTACACACATGTGTTTAAATATAGAGAATTGTGCTATATTTAACTGTGCTCCTCTACGGTAGGCCCGATTGATTTCTCCCCCATAGTGTATGGTATAACATGTTATACACATGTGTTTAAACATACAGAATTGTGTTATATTTAACTGCGCTTCTCTAGGGTAGGCCCGATTGATTTCTCCCACATAGTGTCTGGTATAACATGTTACACACATGTGTTTAAATATACAGAATTGTGCTATATTTAACTGTGCTCCTCTAGGGTAGGCACGATTGATTTCTACCATGTAGTGTCTGGTATAGCATGTTACACACATGTGTTTAAATATGCAGAATTGTGCTATATTTAACTGCACTCCTCTAGGGTAGGCCTGATTGATTTCTACCATGTAGTGTCTGGGATAGCATGTTACACACATGTGTTTAAATATACAGAATTGTGCTATATTTAACTGCGCTCCTCTAGGGTAGGCACGATTGATTTCTCTCCCATAGTGTCTGGTATAGTATGTTATACACATGTGTTTAAATATACAGAATTGTGCTATATTTAACTGCACTCCTCTAGGGTAGGCCCGCTTGATTTCTCCCCCATAGTGTATGGTATAACATGTTATGCACATGTGTTTAAATATGCAGTGTCGTAGATGTGATGTATTGATATTTTTGGGTAAAGATGCTTTGAATTGGATAGGGAACCCAACGGATGGATATATATATATATATTGTACTAATGCTCTTTATGTGTTTCTTGGGGCTTTAGATGATAGCACCACCTAAGGTCATATCAACACGGGCACCGACTTGTGGCAGTGATCACTCATGGTCACTATAGTACAAAGCTATATATCTTCTGGGAAAGCAGCCCGCTGGCACCATGACCCGATATCCTACTGAGTCACATTATCATGATACGGACCAAATCAGTCCTTGTCCTATCCTATAAATGCCAAGTGTCAGGATAGGTAGCAACAACTATAAATCGTGTCAGTCATTGGTTTGACTTGGCTAGGTTTCGAACCCACAACTTTCTGTACATATAACCAGGCAGCGCCCTTATCGTAAATTCCATTGACATACAAGAGCCAAATATGCCTTTTCTTCCTTGCACATCATATAACTGGCTTGGTAGATATAGCTTATTTAGCTTGTGTGCTCTTTACACCTTCTAACCAAAACAACGTGTTACTCATAGACACCCAGCCACATCGAATTGTTTTACACAGCTGTCTCAGCATGGAACATGTTACAACCACGTGACTACCGTGTTATCATGAACGAAACGCAACAATGTAAATATCCTACAATCACTATATTGAGTAGCCAATCACTACTTTGATAAGTTCACAAACATTTCAACGACAAATCACCCATTCAAATCTAGAACGGACACTAACAGAATTCCTGACACATCACAACTAAATCGCAGTATTGTCTCCAATCATTGTCTGCCTATAAATATATGTCTAGACATTGACTACTTGCTTACACCTAGGTTAGTATCGGTCCATATAGCTGGTTACTATTTCACACATCAAATCCAAATAGGTTTAAACCCCAAACAAGTAGTAATGTTGCATATCATGCCCAATGCATCAAAGGTGACTAAAGAAATTGGTTCCTGAATAAACACATGCCTTACGAAACAAAGACAAAAAGGTAAACAAATTACGAAACAAAGACAACTTGTGAGGAAGTAACATTCCCCGGAAGTGGACAGGTCCATACTATAATAATCAACATAACATTACCATTCTACTTGCGTAAACCTGGCGGCCATTTCCCATAGTTTGTGGCATTTCTGCCATTCCATGGTTAGCAGATCAATCATGTCATTGCATACACACATAGATAAAGCAACACATAGTTGTGCAGGCTACACTTTACCTGCTGAGGTCACGATGTCCGGTCAATTTATTAATACCTTATGAGCTTGTCGCAGCTTTTGATTGTGATTGGTTACCGTCACCCGATACCGCAATTAACCTCGGATTAGAGGCCACTTCCTGTTTAGGTTAGTGCGTAATGACGACGCTGGAAATAGATTGATTGGTGGTTGTTTTACACCGGAAATAGCAGTCGAGCGCTTACCTGTAACTATGGAAACGAGGATGACGAGGATGATGCCGAGTCCGAACCCAGCCTCCTTCAGGGCAAAGGGCATTCCTGGAAAATTAAAAATAAAGTTGAAATCTAGAATCAATAATCTAGAATTTAATCGAAGAAACATTAACCGTTTTAATAACTCAGTCCGCCAATTGTTTGTGTTAGTTCATGGTGAGTTTATCAGCTGGGAACCTCTAAGGTCAGCGACAAGAGTACCGACTTGTGACAGTGCGCAGTGGTGAGAATCGTATAGTGCTGCCCCATTGGGATACCTTGCCAGCAGCACCCTGATTCGATATCCCACCTAGCAATGCAACTGTTATCCTGATAATGAGCGGACCAGTCCTTTAATTGTCCTAGTAATGCCGAGCACCAGGCAAGTTCGTGCCAACTATCAAGTTTGTATGCTTTAGGTTTGACTTATACGGGCATAGATCCCACGACCAATCGGGAAGTGAGTGTTTTACCCAGTCAGCCATCTGGCTGGTCACTTCCCAGTTTATCGATGGGCTGGCATTATTTTGTAGTTTTATAAACATTGCTTTTACAACGGAACGGAAACATTGGGCATGAAGTGGTACGCGAACCCAAACTTCTGCTATTCCGAGGACAGCGTCCAAACTATCAGTCTATCTAGGTTCCCTAATGCAATAAACCTACCCATGACTACCTATGTATGTGGGATTTAACTTGCGGAGCTGAGTGCACCACTCTACACTTCCCGGGTATTGTAAGTATCACCCTTGCAATTTGGCTGAAGAAAGAATAAGTGTTTACTAATCGAGGCCAAATAGGAGCATCCATTCTGAACCCCAATAAGGCATGTGTCATCAGCAAACGAGAGAACAGCAGTTGGTTGGCAGGCTGTGGACAGCGGTGGGACAGGTGGGAAAGCCCGGTGGCCAATCGGGTGGACAGGAAGTTGGACTTTACCGCCCACCTGAAAATAAGTCTCTGGTACAGCGGGCAGGGAAACAGTGTGTACTGTCGCTCCAGCCGAATCACCTGTAAGGCAGCCGTTGTGAACAATTACATGTATCCAGGTAGCGCACTTATAGTATGTACACAGAGCTGGTTCGAGACTACACAGCGCTTAGCTTGTACCTACAGGGAGATGGAACAAGCCTACACAGCGCTTAGCTTGTACATAAAGGGAAATGGAACAAGCCTTCACAGTGCTTAGCTTGTACCTACAGGGAGATGGAACAAGCCTACACAGTGCTTAGCTTGTACATAAAGGGAAATGGAACAAGCCTACACAGTGCTTAGCTTGTACCTACATGGAGATGGAACAAGCCTACACAGTGCTTAGTATGTACCTACAGGGAGATGGAACAAGCTTACACAACATTTAGCTTGTACCTACAGGGAGATGGAACAAGCCTACACAGCGCTTAGCTTGTACATACATGGAAATGGAACAATCCTACACATCTCTTAGCCTGTACATACAGGAAGATGGAACAAACTTACATAGTGCTTAGCTTGTAGATACAGGAAGATGGAACAAGCTTACACATTGATTAGATTGTACCTACATGGAGATGGAACAAGCTTACACAGCGTGTACCTACATGGAGATGGAACAATCCTACACAGCTCTTAGCCTGTACATATAGGAAGATGGAACACACCTACAGAGTGCTTAGCTTGTACATACAGGGAGATGGAACAAGAGCCTACACATTGCTTAGCTTATACATACATGGTGATGGAACAAACCTACACATCGCTTAGCTTATACAGACAGGGATATGGAACAAGCCGACACATCGCTTAGCGTATACACAAAGGGAGATGGAACAATCCTACACCCTGCTTAGCTTCTACATACAGGGAGATAGAACAAGCCTACACATCGCTTAGCTTATAAAGACAGGGAGCTGGAACAAACCTATACATCGCTTAGCTTATACACACATGGAGATGGAACAATTATACACACCGCTTAGCTTCTACATACAGGGATATATAACAAGCCTACACATCGCTTAGCTTATAAAGACAGGGAGGTGGAACAATCCTATACATCGCTTAGCTTCTACATACATGGAGATGGAACAAGCCTACACATCGTTTAGCTTGTCCATACATGGAGCTGGAACAAGCATACACGGATCTTAGCTTGTACATACAGGGAGGTGGAACACGCCTACACAACTCTTAGCTTGTACATACAGGTAGGTGGAACAAGCCTACACAGTGCTTAGCTTGTACATAGAGGGAGATGGAATAAGCCTACACAGCGCTTGTACAATTTCCGAGTCGCGGCACCAATCTTGTAGAGGTGCAGTGGCAAAGGAAGGGAAGGATTGCCACTAAAGTTGACTCCCGAACGCATATTTCTATCGAACAAGCAGACACAACTCTTAGCTTGTACATACAGGAAGATGGGACAAGCCTACACAACGCTTAGCTTGTACATAGAGGGAGATGGAACAAACCTGCACAACACTTAGCCTGTACAATATCCTGGTCACGGCACCAATCTTGTAGTGGCAAATGAAGGGAAGGATTGCCCCTAAAGTTGGCTCCCAAACGCATATTTCTTCCATTGCGGCAGTAGCGTACTAACCACATTCACCAATTATTTTCAAGAAAGTACTAACAACCTTTCCTTTCTGATTTTCCTGGGAATTTCTTTCTTTCTGGAAATGAATATTGATTTTGTACCTAATACATGTTTGCTAGGCAGACCAGAGATGGACATCTGATAATTCGTTCCCACGGCCGTGAAATTCCCGGCTCACCTAATGTCAGGCTCACTTGATTACATTCCATTATCGCCATGTGTGTTGCCTGATACCTGTGCTGATTACTCACTAATTAGTGAGTGCCTCAGTAACGTTGCTGGGCAATGACTCTGATTACATCACCTTATCTCGCCTTAGTGGGTGGGATTCAATGCGCAGTAAGCAACTAGCCGCAGGCTGCATGGTGTACAAACACGTCCCAGCCGCAGGCGCAGAAAGTCTCCTGTCTGATTCCTACATTCTTGAAGTGATGGCTCACCAAGATGAGTTGGATCATCGGTTCGATTCCCGTCCCAGTCAAGGTACTATCTTACTGATAAATTCTACTTGAAGGATAGCTGGACACTGAGCAGGCAATGACTGGTTAGCACAGTATTAGGACAAAGTGACTGAGCGGGATATCGGGTGATGGTGCTAGTGGCATGGTACTCTAGTGGGGTAATACTATAAAGGCGCCGTGAATGCGCACTGCGACAGGCTGTGGCTCGTCCTGGTCTGATCTTGAATGTCGATAGAAGGTAAAACCCCAGCAAACTCACCAGCTGCCCTGCCTCAGACCGTCGTGGTCCGGTAATTACTAACTCCTGCTGGTAATGCACATTGGCCGGAAGTCAGGCTGCAGGGCCGGCTTATTGGCTTCCCAGGTTCTTTTGCTCATCCATGTGAGTAAATTATTCACTTCCGGTCGCACTAGAAAGCTCGGCAATGTAATCACATCACCGACAAGTATATATTTTTTAAGTCATTGGTTTGACTCTGCTCGGATTCAAACTCTAGACCTTCCACACGGGAATCCTGCGCTCTATATATATATCTCTCCAAAATACGGTGGAATCTAAAAACAATCGGACTATGCAACTTCAATGGAATCCATTAAAAATGGCGTCTGCATTAAGGCGTTTGCATTAATGCAGACAAGTTGCAAGCTTCATAGGGGGACAACCCTCACACAAGTGTGTTATGAAATATGCGTTGTCACATCTAGGGTTGTGGACAAATGCAATAGTAAATCATTAATAGTCGTTGATTTGACATTATCTGTCTCCTAAAACAGGTGAGATCAGTGCGTAGAACCATGCTGCCTAATGGGCATGCAGGCATATTTATGGTTTGTCAGGAGGGGTCGATTTGCACTCATTAATGGAGTGCAGTTTAAATGTGTGTGATACTGCCACATTGCGGTGACATTACAGCTATACCCTCAACAGTAAGGCTGCCATATTGTACACTTGTAATGCTTGCATGTTTGTTGTTGTGTCACCTCTTCCGCACGGGATGCCTGCGCTCTACCGATTAGACCAGCGCGTCCGGTCACACTTGCAATGTTGCTGCCAGATATATAATGGATCTTATCCTTAAAGTACAACAATGCGCAATTTTGTAGTAGTAGTATGCTCCACTACGAAACTGAGGCAGTTTACACTACCCTGACCCTTGCAGGTCAGAAGGATCAGCAGAAAATACAAATTCAATAGGAGGTGGGCCTTAGTCTTCATATCTACAAGACCTCTAAATTGTTCTCCCCCCCCCCCCAACACAAAACTAGTATTTTATCCCTATCATATCATACATCAACGTATTGAGCAGGGTCCGATCTGTCAGTGTTCATCACACATCTCTTTAAGTAAGCGTCCATTAAACCCCTCAGGCTATCCCGATCTGATGTACCTTTATTCGGCTTAATATTGACTTTCATTTGCCCAAGATGGATCTTTGCGAATGATCACAGTCTTTCTCTGTGAT
Source organism: Branchipolynoe longqiensis (assembly GCA_030323885.1). NCBI lineage: Eukaryota > Metazoa > Annelida > Polychaeta > Phyllodocida > Polynoidae > Branchipolynoe > Branchipolynoe longqiensis. Next base: position 63,199,812 of record CM059196.1, on the reverse strand, counting down.
CAACCAGGAAGCTGATTATAGGGTTCCCAACCTTGCATCCCTATAGACTGTATACAGGTGTTACTTGAAGGTACATTCACCTCACCAGGGAATACTCCACATGGACAGTTAGTACTGGGTAGGTTCCATGCAGAACTAACACTGCCTCTCTCTCTATATATAAGCTTTGCCAACCTGGCATCCCTGTAGACTGCATACATGCTTTATTTGTAATGTACATTTGTAATGTACATTGACCTCACAATGGAAGGCCCCACATGGACAGGTAGTAGCAGGTAGGTTCCATACAGAACTAACACTGCTCTCTATATATGTAATTATATATATGTATAGCGTCTGCAACCTCCCACCTATTGGACACTAGGATACCTTCCCCACGGTGTGGCTTTTCGTGGATTGACCCGCACAGGTTGCACAAAGGCTCGACACTGAAGCCGGCCAGGTAAATTGGATCAGGCCACGCTCTTTGTACGCATGCGTTGTCCTATTTGGCAGAATCTTTTTGAATTTACTTACAATGTTGTTTAACTTCTGAATAATCTTATCTCAGCGCCAAGGCACTTTTCTTTCTAACTATATATAATCACAGTTCACAGCCACTTACATTTAATGCACATAATAATGCGTGTTGAAATAATAATCGGACAAGTATGAATTGAAATATACAATAGTTATTGAAAGGAAAACAGAACAATTATTGAGTGAAATATACAAGTTCTTTTTGTAAATAACAATTATTCCGTTGTCCTTCCAAAGATTCTTTTATATTTCCGTTAATAATGTGTCAATTCCCATTCCGAAAACGTACATATACTTCACTTAAAGTTGCATAATCCGATTATTTCAAATTTCTGTAATCTTTCTGAGATCAAGATATTAAATTGTTGTTATAATCTACCTTACTTTAGTTTGGAGAAACTTCCATTTTTAAAGGACAACTTTTGAGATATTTGAAGTGATCCCTATTTACAAGGCTGGTGTTGAATTGTTAGTACAGCCTGCTGGTTGCTTACTGAGGAAGCTAACAGTGGAAGTGTTGGAAATACCCAGTACACACGGGGCGGGGCCCCCTTACTACAACTGTTCACCACTCACCTATGATGCCTGACCCGATGATGCTGTTGATGAAGTTGAAGGAGGCCATGGGGATGGTGCTGCGGTTGCGGTCCGGGAATGGGTCGTCAGTCTCGACCAGCTGGTGCAGGTCGCTGATCCCCGACTTGGAGGACTCCGGCGTGTCTGGCATCTGCTGCAAGAGACAACCAGCGAAAGGCTATTGGTGACTGTGGAGTATTGTGGTTGTGCGTCATAGCAGCACCATCAACATAGGAGCTGACATCGGAAATTGGTCTAGGGACAGTTTAAATGGAGATGCAAGAACTCAAAGGTGCATAGTCCGATAAAAGCATCACATTTTCCAAAGCAAATCCATAATCTAGATCTGAACGCACAATCAATCAATCAATCAATAGGATACAGGTAGCCCTTGGTCCTATTACTGTTTGCCGCTTTTAATTAATAGAAATAGAGGCAGTTCTTCAGATGTGTATACTTAGGACTGGTGCACTTATTAAGTATATGTTGCCACATAGAACGAGATGCTAAGTCAATGTAATAGAACCTGTTACTGTCAAAGGCCATGGGATCAGCATTTCGACAAGCCACACACATTAATTTGTCATTTTTACGCTTCAAATATCACACTAGTTTGTCATTTTAAATCAAAGTTACTTCATCGTAAAATAAGTTAGATTTTAACGATCAATCTAATATATGTATTTATGAAAATGACATGAATGTATTACTATCGGACGATGCAACTTTGGTCGTAATGCGATATCTTCTCTATAGCTGTTGATATTTGCACTTTTACCTGCCCTGTATATCTCTTCTATATGTTTTGATACTGATTGCTCTATATTGCTCTGTTTATATATTGCCCGAGGCGTCTCAATAAACGCCTCAGTTTCCCACTCCCGAGTTCTGTCTTCCTTTTCGCGCATCAAGACATACCTATAATAGACAAGATTCCATGAGATCAATATCATCTAAGTTAGTTCATCAGGCCCTAAATTAGTTCATTTGTATAGGTTCAGTTGGGGGTAAAGGTAGATAGAGTTCATTTGTAGAAATTCACTTGGCTGTTGAGGTAAGACAATCACCCTCTACGGGGATGACAGCGAAATCCACCCACCATATTAAAGGGCTACATAAGACTCAATTAAAATACAAAATAATCGCTCCCTCTGCTTCCTGGCGCCTTCATTCCCCTGTTAATACTATACTGCACACAGAGACTCGGTATAATTTTGAACGACTGAGACGTGTATAAAGCAGCGGTTAACAATGTCGGTGGGTGATGAGCAGGTCATCATCTATTATCTCATAACAATCCTCATCTTTCTAACATTTATGCTCGCATAATTCACTATGCACCACGGAAGGCCGGTTCAGGGTGCACTTGCAACACCATGATATCTACGGGAAAGTCTGTGCCAAGATCCAGCAGGCACGATCTTAAAGAAAAGACAAACTGCAACATGGAGATATTTCCCTTCAGCAGGCCTGGTTGTGGATGATGATGATAATGATGATGATGATCGACATCCTCCATAAGACCTTTTCCTGATACTTAGCTAACCAGTCCTTGTCCTATCCTAATAATGCAGAGCACCTGGGTAGGAAGTGGTATGCACACATTTTGTAAGTCATTGGGTTGACTCGACTAGGAAGTGGTATGCACACATTTTGTAAGTCATTGGGTTGACTCGACTAGAAAGTGGTATGCACACATGTTGTAAGTCATTGGTTTGACTCGACTAGAAAGTGGTATGCACACATTTTGTAAGTCATTGGGTTGACTCGATTAGAAAGTGGTATGCACACATTTTTTAAGTCATGGGTTTGACTCCACTAGGAAGTGGTATGCACACATTTTTAAATCATTGGGTTGACTCGACTAGGAAGTGGTATGCATACATTTTGTAAGTCATTGGGTTGACTCGACCAGGAAGAGGTATGCACACATTTTGTAAGTCATTGGTTTGACTCGACGAGGAAGTGGTATGCACACATTTTGTAAGTCATTGGTATGACTCGACTAGGAAGTGGTATGCACACATTTTGTAAGTCATTGGTTTGACTCGACTAGGAAGTGGTATGCACACATTTTGTAAGTCATTGGTTTGACTCGACTAGGAAGTGGTATGCCCACATTTTGTATGTCATTGCTTTGACTCGACTAGGAAGTGGCATGAATACATTTTGTATGTCATAGCTTTGACTCGACTAGGAAGTGGTATGCACACATTTTGTAAGTCATTGGTTTGACTAGACTAGGAAATGGTATGCACACATTTTGTAAGTCATTGGTTTGACTCGACGAGGAAGTGGTATGCACACATTTTGTATGTCATTGGTTTGACTCGACTAGGAAGTGGTATGCACACATTTTTAAATCATTGGGTTGACTCGACTAGGAAGTGGTATGCATACATTTTGTAAGTCATTGGGTTGACTCGACTAGGAAGAGGTATGCATACATTTTGTAAGTCATTGGGTTGACCCGACTAGGAAGTGGTATGCATACATTTTGTATGTCAGAGCTTTGACTCGACTAGGAAGTGGTATGCATAAATTTTGTAAGTCATTGGTTTGACTTGACTAGGAGGTGGTATGCACACAATTTGTAAGTCATTGGTTTGATTCGACTAGGAAGTGGTATGCACACATTTTTTAAGTCATGGGTTTGACTCGACTAGAAAGTGGTATGCACACATTTTGTAAGTCATTGGGTTGACTCGACTAGGAAGTGGTATGCACACATTTTGTAAGTCATTGGTTTGACTCGACTAGGAAGTGGTATGCACACATTTTGTAAGTCATTGGTTTGACTCGACCAGGAAGTGGTATGCACACATTTTGTAAGTCATTGGTTTGACTCGACTAGGAAGTGGTATGCATACATTTTGTAAGTCATTGGGTTGACTCGACTAGGAAGAGGTATGCATACGTTTTGTTAGTCATTGGGTTGACCCGACTAGGAAGTGGTATGCATACATTTTGTAAGTCATTGGGTTGACTCGACTAGGAAGTGGTATGCACACATTTTGTAAGTCATTGGTTTGACTCGACTAGGAAGTGGTATGCATACATTTTGTAAGTCATCGGTTTGACTCGACTAGGAAGTGGTATGCACACATTTTGTAAGTCATTGGTTTGACTCGACTAGGAAGTGGTATGCACACATTTTTAAATCATTGGGTTGACTCGACTAGGAAGTGGTATGCACACATTTTGTAAGTCATTGGTTTGACTCGACTAGGAAGTGGTATGCACACATTTTGTAAGTCATTGGTTTGACTCGACTAGGAAGTGGTATGCACACATTTTGTAAGTCATTGGTTTGACTCGACTAGGAAGTGGTATGCACACATTTTGTAAGTCATTGGTTTGACTCGACTAGGATGGGGTATGCACACATTTTGTAAGTCATTGGGTTGACTCGACTAGGAAGTGGTATGCATACATTTTGTAAGTCATTGGGTTGACTCGACTATGAAGTGGTATGCATACGCTTTGTAAGTCATTGGTTTGACTTGACTAGGAAGTGGTATGCATACATTTTGTAAGTCATTGGGTTGACTCGACTAGGAAATGGTATGCAAATATTCCACTGTACAAGTCATTGTGTTGACTCGACTGGGATTGAACTCCCGACCCTCTACACTGGAGGCCTGCGCTCTGCCGATTCGGCTACTGCGTCCGGTCACAGATGTTCAGGTGACTAGCCCTCCACGATAGGACATGGCAGTTAACAGTAGAGTGAGTCCATCACTATCACTTGACCTATTGACCTCTAGGGGACCTCAAAGTCTGCACCGACATGCCAAGATTCGTGGTTTTCTTTGTTTCTATTTGTTCTGAGGTTGTAGTAGGTGGAGCTAACCTCATTACACAAAAATCTATCCAATTTTCGAAACCAAGGCTGTTATATAGATTTGATCCTGTATATCCACTGGGATACTGGTGAACTCATTACCCATATGTTGCTGCTCAGACTGAAACCAAGTCAATTTAATATAAGCTGGTACTGGTGAAGCCTATGGGATCCAACCTTTCGACATGCATGCTATAATTATTTGAATATTTCAATTAAAATACAGTTAACAATTTAAAATAAAGATTTAAGTAGGATATAGTAATCAATTAAAGTAGGATATGCTGACAAATTAAAGTAGGATAAAGTGACATTTTAAAGTAGGATATACTGACAATTTAAAGTGGGATACACTGACAAATTAAAGTAGGGTAACCTGACAAATTAAAGTAGGATACACTGACCAATTAAAGTAGGATATACTGACAATTTAAAGTAGGATATACTGACAAATTAAAGTAGGACATACTGACAAAACTAACATAGTTTGTAAGACAACACATGGCAGACGTGCAAAGCCATCGGCCTGTGTACCTGTCAAGCGCACATTTAGTGTGATATTCGTGATGATTGTCCAACTGCTTTTGGGCATATGATGCTAGTTGTCACCGCATGGTGCGCTGCTGAGGCTGACTTACTAGACGGGACATGCGCGTGACCCGGTATACGTCGTGGCTGATTATCCTCAGTGGTAGAGACTGGATTGAAATTCCCAGGGACCTAGCAATAAGTGTGTCTGTAACAATTCCTCGACCTTTAACCCACAGCCAGTCACAAATGCCAGGATTCCATCATCGGTTGTATTTGTTTCATGGAATGAACCTGACAACTTGGATCCAGGCCTTATATGTTGCCAGGACGTACAACTCCAACGAGCAACCAACCATGGCAGTGTCTGTAATTAGTTGTAAAGCTGCACAATCTGATGAAAGCAATAAGTGAACTCAACGCTTACCTAGATTTGAACAGACATTTCCAACTAAGATAATAGTGTGCTTCGTAAAACATGTAGTATCGAATGCATATAATAGCAAGTCGGTTTAATAGAATATTGCCCTGCTGTAACCTATATTGTCGAAGCATGTCGGGTTGTACATTAAAGTGGCATGGCTTCAATTCAACGACCTTCAACTTTAGCTCTTCAAAATAAAAGTTACATCAAACTGGGTGGACGAACGAATTAAGCGCCCAACTGCCATGTAGGTAGGTCATGAGATTCAACCCCCCTTGGATGGAATCTTGCTCGATTCAAACTCTTGATATAAAAATCAATACTTTTCACTACCTAGCTACAGATTCGGCATTACAAAGATAGGGTAAGGAGCAGTGAAATGAGGAAGTACAGACTCATCATTACAAAGATAGGACAAGAAGTAGTGAAATGAGGAAGTACATATTCGGCATTACAAAGATAGGGTAAGGAGCAGTGAAATGAGGAAGTACAGATTTGGCATTACAAAGATAGGGTAAGGAGCAGTGAAATGAGGAAGTACAGATTTGGCATTACAAAGATAGGGTAAGGAGCAGTGAAATGAGGAAGTACAGACTCAGTATTACAAAGATAGGACAAGAAGTAGTGAAATGAGGAAGTACAGATTCGGCATTACAAAGATAGGGTAGGGAGCAGTGAAATGAGCAAGTACAGATTCGGCATTACAAAGATAGGGCAAGAAGCAGTGAAATGAGGAAGTACAGATTCAGCATTACAAAGATAGGGTAAGGAGCAGTGAAATGAGGAAGTACATATTCGGCAGTACAAAGATAGGGTAAGAAGCAGTGAACTGAGGAAGTACAGATTCGGCATTACAAAGATAGGGTAGGGAGCAGTGAAATGAGGAAGTACAGATTCGGCATTAGAAAGATAGGGTAGGGAGCATTGAAATAAGGCATTAACAGATTCGGCATTACAAAGATAGGGTAAGGAGCAGTGAAATGAGGAAGTACAGATTCGGCATTACAAAGATAGGGTATGGAGCATTGAAATGAGGAAGAGTAATTATCCGCGATTGAAAACTCCCCTGCTTAATCAATTACTGTACCCATAGAACCCCCCAAACAAATTAAAGAAATATAATTCAATTCAATTTGTTTAAACAACAACACTACAACAACTGACTAATTAGTTTGTATGGTTTGTCCGAATAGATTCGTCTAAAACTGGGTGGAAGCTCAAAACGATTTTGCAGATGTAGAGTTGCTCATTGAATGAGTGAGTTGTAAGAGGTACAGCTTCTAGAGTAGTGGTTGTTGCAGCCTGTGTTCATTCCCTTCCTTGTCGATAAAGTTACAACAAGGCTGTTCACATTCAGTCCGCACTGCCGTGATGGACGCGGCACGGCTTCCAGTAGAGGGACACGCTCCCACGCTCGAATCCTGCCTCCCAGATGGCACATTTGGTAGAGCACCCACTTCCCGTGCAGGAGGGCCTGGGATCAATACCGAGCCAAAGTAAATCCTTGCAGAATGTATATTTGCCTGATGTTTGGCATTACTTAATAATTTGACACCGACACCGCATATGAGTTTAAAGTTGGATTTATTTCTTTTTCAATAACGAGGCTGTGGTAAGCACGTATCAATTTTAGTAAGCACATATTAAGTTCAACAGAATAAGCACAGTGAGGTAAGGCAATGAGTTATGCACAAAGAGGTCAATAAGCTTTAACCCTTAGCCCTATATAGTCTTTAGCAGGGGTGGGTGGGATGGCAGTTCAAAGCCAGCTAGTGTCCTCCTGTGGCAGTGTCAAAGTGAGCTCTCCGCTGCTAAGTCAGTCCTTATATAGGCACTTGGGTGGCCGTAGTTCGAGCGGGCGACCGCAGATGGCAGGTCAGTAAGATAGAGTAAGCATCTCGAAGTATTTCGTATCAAAGTACGAATATATAGGCGGCACTGACGCACAAGTCAGAAGATAGTTTCGCCGTTACTAGATAGGTGGCAGCATAAGTATTGTCTTAATGCTATGAGGCTATGGCGGCGATCGAATGCCAAATTACCCTTGTCGCTGAGCATCACAAACAATGTCACATGTCCCTATCTGCACTACTGGTTCCCACTGTCTGGGGTATCTATGTTATAAGGGATTAGCATCCTAGCAACAATTAAGGTCATATCATGGCCGGGACGACTTTTCAGAATGCATAATTATGGCGACTTTATAGTGATTCCTCAATGATGTGCCATGTCACTGGCAGCATAACCCCGATATCCTACCCAGACATTAATCTGACACTGCGTCAACCAGTTGCTCTAATCTTGTGATACTGAACAGTTTGGTTTGACTCGGCCGGGAACCACACCCTCGATATTCCATATAGGAAGCGGGCGCTGTACTGTAAGACAACGGGTGCCAGAATATATTTTGTTCTGGGGAAGCCTTCGACGCTGCCATGTGTTTATTTACTCAATATGGCACCCTCCTAATTTATCGACACTTATTCAGCGCGCGAACCCTCCAGGAATGGGTATGACTGATTTGTCGTGAGAAGGAGTATTAATTGACAATCGTCCACTCACACTTTCCATGATTTATGAAGCAGTTTACCCACAACGGTTATATGTCCTAAAACGGGACCATATCAACCGTGGGGTGGAAACACTGTGAATAGCGGGATGGCAACAATGGTGAATGTGGGATGGTAAGGGTGTGGAAATTGGGGTGTCAACATTGTTAAATCTGGAGTGGCAATAGGGGTAATGCGGGCTGGCAACAGTGCTAAAGGTGCGTTGGCAACAGCGCTAGTTGTGATGTGGCAACTGTGTTCAATGTGGCGTGGCAGCAGTGTCACATGTTCGGAGATCACAGTGTCTAAGGTTGGGAGGCCACATTGTCAAACGTCGGTGGCCAAATATCAAATGTTGAGAAGTCAAAGTGTCAAAGTTGGGAAGATCACAGTAGTAACATGGCATATGGACAGTGCTAAAAGTGAGCATCATGGTGCAAATGCGCGGGCCATTCTCTTAACACTGGCATGACTACAGTGCTAAGATGGGGTAGTAACAGTGTTAAAAGTGGGCTGGGTGTCGTGATAAATTTCAGGAGATCATACCGGTAAAAGTGGTCGATATCAGTTTTAAGATGGGAGGACCAGTGTTAAAAGTAATGTTGCGACAGTAGGGAAGTGATATAGGTAGGGTCGTCAGCGTACACAGGCATGTGCGTAATGGATAATGCATGTGCATAACGGATAACGCATGTGCATAACGCATAACGCGTGTGCGTATTTTATAACGAGTGATGTAGGGCGATGTGGGCCGCTATATAACCCTCTCCCTCTTCTGCCTCTGCCATCTGGACCGCACTTCGTCCACACCTCTCTCTATTTCCTCTCTGCTGGCTATACTCCTCCTTGATTAAGGGGCTGTCACATTAGGGTTTTTTGCGGGAGCGTACGGCGGCGTAGGCGCATTACGTCATATACATCGGCATACGCCACCATACGCCGCCATACGCTACGCATACACTACGCATATGCTACGCATAGGCCGTCATGTGCCGGCCTATGCCGCCATACGCTTTCTCCCGTCCGTCCGTCCAAATTCTTTTGTGCATGCTCAAAAAATCTCGACCTATGAGAGCGTATGGTTCATACGCTACTCATACGCCGGTGTACGCTCCTCGTACGCCGGTGTATGCTCCTCGTACGCTAGGGGTGCACCGGCGTAGGTTACCCATATGCTCAAATTGCGTCACCGGCGTATCTCTAGCGTATGTAGCGTACGCATAGCCTACGAGTTACATATGGGAGCGTACTCCTAGCGTATGCACAGCGTATGTACAGCGTATGCGCAGCGTATTCAAAGCGTATGCCATAGGTCTCGACATCGATCTTGACTCATACGCTACTCATATGCTCATACGCTATGCATACGCTACGCATACGCTACGCATAGGTTCCATATGCCAATCAAAACTGTCCAAAAATGTCACAGTACGCTCTCATACGCTCCTCGTACGCTCCATGTATGCTCCTCATACGTTACACATACGCTAAAAAACACCCGATAGGTCACCAAAGGTCATCATAGGCCGGCATTTGCAGGACTTACGTAGGTTTTCAATACGCCCCCGCCATACGCCGTAATGTGACAGGGCCTTTAGGTCTGACAAGAGTTCCAGGAGGGGAGCCCCCCAGCATTTCACTTTCTACTCTTACTCTGTCCATGTCTTTGGCTCGCCGGCTGGTCACCATAGAGCAAATAGACACGGTCCTTTGACTCAACTCTCCTCATTTCTTTTTCCTATACTCTACCCTATTTTTTTTCTCCCAGGCTTACTTCTCCCCTTGATCAAGGGAGTTGTTTGCTTGGGGTGGGGGTTGAACACGCAATGATTGAGGGCTAGTGCGACTAACATCTGACAGAGGCCAGTATCACGTAATTGCCTACATCCGTACAGACGGTGTCGTATATGCGAGCTATATATTTTGAGCTGGGCTGAATTAGGTGGCTGGCTGCCTGCTCTATGTAATGCTATGCATGAAGAACCAACAATTCATAGACTTGGATTGGCGGGAGGGGTGCCTTCCCACAAAACTATTGTTTGTTCACAATACACACATCATCAGTGCCTAGCATCAGGTTGTGGATCCGTGCCTATACAGTGGTGCTACTTAGTCCCTCAAGTCTGTACAAGAAACGAATGTTAACCTTACATACACCACCCCACAGTGAGTACAATACGTATATATCTCCGCTCAGACTTGCACCCACATATTGCCATACTTATATAATAAATATATACATATACTTACTCCATGGTGAACGTTTAGATTTGAACATATTTCAACACTACTGCACACATCTTCCGTGTGAGCTCATGCCATCATCCCCCTGCTTTCTTCCTGTACCATCATTAATGTATGCACCATTTTGTGTTTGGACTGTTTCCCTCATATGCTATTTCTATAAGCCCCCCAGCAACTGCGAATGTAATTCTTTTAAATCCATTCCTTCTCTTCACAAATGTCCCCATCTATTTGTTATCTCTTTACTTTGGCCTGAATTGAAATGACAAGTAAGCCACATTCTACCCATTTCCCCGGGTCCGCCAGCCTGCCATCACCTGATTGGTTGCCGTGGGCCCATCCTTAAGCCAATCAGAATCTCCACATCCCCACCCTGCTCCATTTCACTTCACTTCCTGGCAGGCTGGCGGCCTGAGCAAACCTTCCTCCTACCCACCGACCTCCACTTTGTGTTTGTACTTGTTTTACCTTCTTTTCTTTTGCTTTATTCCTGCTTCATCTCATAGCTTTTTGTGATCTCAGGTCTCACCCGTTATTTCTTAATTACATTTATGTTTACTCGCACTACAACCTTCTTCTCATTCATTTGCCAAATCATATTGATTGGTGAAGATGTAATGCCGTGTCGGCACCAAAGGACCATATTCATAGCGAAATGTTACTAGTATTCTTTCAGTCAGTATTGTTTCATTAATAATTTGCCTATATTAATGAGTTATAACAGGATATGGTTTTGAGGCTTACCGGTCTCTTGGTGGATATCTGATGAGGCATATGGACGGATTGGTCAGCTCAAATCCAGGATTACAATAACTGTTTTGTTAAATTGATGTGCGTGTTAGTGCATTCGTTGCTTCCAGGAGCGACATTTCAACTGCAGCCTTCCTTATTCCACTGCTCGTTGCCCTTTCTTAATAATGCTGACAAGCAGGCTAGCTAGCGAAAGGTATGCATATTACAATCATTACTGTGACTCAGCTCTAGTTCCAACTAATAGCTTCCAACACAGAAGGATCAAGTCAACTTATTGAGTTCCATAGCTAATCTTATATTGAAAATCCTATCTAATGCGAAGAGGGTGATAATCTTTGCAATTAAATTTGCATAATCCGATGCTACCATAACATTATCAAAACCTAAAGACCTACCTAGATTTAATCCCACAAATCCACCTTAGATACTGACACACTTAGAGAACATTCATTCGTGCAAAAGAAGAATATTAAGTCATTGTATTAGAATCTGCCACAGATGTAAGTAATTCAAGTCTAAGCAATCCAGCATTTACGTGAACACACCAACATTAGTTTACATCATTTATATTCAAATAACTCCAAACTTTGCCATCTTTAATAGAAATGACTCCAAACTAATGCAACATACATTATATAACATTCAGCCTAATTTAAATATTATTTAATAGTCTGGTCTGTTGGGGGAAGAATTGTGCAAATTTGTCTACAAGCATGAAATTTGGCACACTTGTAGTTTGTGACCTGCTGAATTCAAATCTGCCGGGAGCCAAAGCCAATTCTCAATGGCGTTGCCATATTGAACAAATAAAAATGGCCGCCACAAAAAAATGATTTTTTTTACATTACTTGTCAAGAAGAAGTCATACAGTTACAAATCAAAACACTTTGCTAGGCTTTTGGACCCCAGGGATTCTAAATCTGATGTCTGTTTGACAGTAGCCTTAACAGGAAATGCCATATTGAAAAATCCAATATGGCTGCCTGTAAAAATCGAATTTTGCATAACTTTGACACTTTTAGTCATAGAATCACAAGCATAACTCATTTTGTAGGTTTTGGATATGAAGGATTTCAAAATTTCACTTGCACAAAGGATGAATCCTGGATGGCACAGGTGTCCACAGTGCTGAAACAGGACACATTGCCAGAAGGTGAAGTGATCACCTGGTCAGGCTACAACTCCCGACTCATGAGTGATGACTCTGTGAAGCCTAAGGCAGTGATAGGGGATCTACCTCTGTTCCCTGACAAAGCAGCCACACCTTCTATGATGAAACATGCAATGCCTCTCACAATGCAAGGCACAGAGGCCCTCAACCCTGGTCAAACTCCTGTGCTTGGTGGTGACCAGCCTCTGTATGCCATCGCTAAGCAGCTGCAGTGGTCATTCCCTGACACAATGAGGTAAGATAAGATGGTCCTGATGACGGGTGCTCTACACATAGACGACAAAATGCACCTGATGATTGGTAAGTTGCTGCGAGGCTCTGGGTGGAGCAACATTCTTACTCAGGCGCAGGTCCTCACATCTGGCCGTGCCCAGTCTGTGCTTCATGAGCATCATATAAAGCGCACTTGCTATTCTCCCCAGGTCTCTGTCATGGGTCTGTATCTCCTCAGACAGAAGTCATACTCCAATTACTGCTCTGGTGTTGAGGGTCCACCTGAGTCTCTAGAGATGTGGGCTCAAAGGTCCAGAACTCACAATCCCATGTTCATGTTCTGGTCTACCATCGTGGACCTGGAGCTCCTAATGTGCCGATTCATCCGTGCTCTCTGTGAGGGAGACTCCCTGATGTATGTGCAGGTCCGTGATGAGCTGTGCTCCTGGTTCCATGTGATGGGCCACACAAACTATGCTTGTTGGCTACCAGTGCATGTGCGGGATATGGTCCAGTTGCCTGAGAAGCACCCACAGTTTTATGCTGAGTTTCTCAAGGGGAACTTTGTTGTCCAGAGGTCACCTCACAAGCTCAGCCTCATTGGCAAGGACCAATCGCCAGAGCAGTCAAACAAGAACCTTCAGGCCCATGGTGGTGCAGGTGGTCTCATGAAAACCCTGAGGCACTCACTCTTTTCATGCTAGCAGGTCCCGACTCTTCTCGATGTATCGAGGAGTTTGAGGCTGTGTTGGAAACTGCAAGCTCACGCACTGCCCATCACGAAGAAGCAAGAGCTTTGCAGACTAAGTACAAGGAAGATCTTCTGTCATTTGTGGAGATAGTTGAACAGCTAGGTAAACCCTTTGACAATGGCCATGAGCTTTTGGCTCTACACACACAGGAGGTCATGAAAGATGAAGTTGTTGCATCGCTTGCCCAGCTTCATAACCTTGGAAACGATCTGCATGCCAAGTTTGTAACACAGACTCTAAAGCAGGACACTTTGCTAATAACAATCACTATCAAATGACAAAATGTCCTCACATTTGCCAATCGCCCTGTTACCACAAAAAAAGGAGGCATTTTAGGCAGTGCTCAGAGAAACTCTACCCTCATGACCAAGCTTTCCTGTCCTTGCAGTCTCGACCTGATGCAGACATGGAAGAGTTCTTTCGGTATGAGAATCAGAGAGACCAACCAAGGATCACTGAGGTCTGGCAAGAAGTCGAACATTCTAGAGCACCTAAAGGCACCCACTAGTCACTCAGCTGCAGCCAAAGGAGCCACAGTTGTGGTACTTGACATGGCAGCTGTTGTCCACATGGTGCGGCCGACAACAGCACACACATTCACTGATTATGTGTCACAGCATTTGGTGCCATTTCTGGAGTCACAGGTAACTACAACTGTCACACAGGCAACCTCAAAACCCTGACACAACATCGTCATGGCTTAGGCCCATGTACCAGGATTGGGGATGGCCAGACCCGTATTCCAAAGCAGGACTGGAATACTGGGTTCCTCAAGAATACTGACAATAAGAGGGAACTGTTCCCTTTCCTGAGTGCACAGCTTGTGAAGCAAGATCTGGGTGGGAGGCTTCTCCTCAACACCAACAATGAGAGTCTTCTCTCCAACAAACAACTTGATGTGTCTGGTCTTCAGCCATGTAACCACATTGCGGCTGATACCAGGATACTGCCCCATCTTGCCCATGCAGCACAGCAGCGCCACCAGGTTGCATTGGTCCGCACAGTCAACAGTGATGTGGTCATCCTGGCCATTCACTTCTTTTCATCACTGGGGCTGGCCGAGTTGTGGGTCTGTCTCGGCAGTGGGAAAAAGATGCGTGACATTCCTAGCCACACTCTCTCTGCCCAGCTTGGACCATAAAGGTGCCTGGCACTGCCACTATTCCATGCGGCCACAGGCTGTGACACTGTGTCACACTTCCTGGGATGTGGCAAGAAGTCAGCCTGGTCAGCCTGGCAGAGCACACCAGGACTGATGGACACCCTTGTTGCCCTCACCAGTGAACCCCAAGAGCTCAACCCACAGTCCCAGCACATGCGCACTATAGAACGCTTTGTTATAGGCCTCTACAGCAAGGGCTGTGGTCTGGAAAGAGTCAATGAGGCTAGTCTTCGACTCTTCACAAGTGGGAAGAAGACACTGGAGGCCTTACCACCAACACAAGCTGCTCTGTATCAACACATCCACAGAGCAATCTGCAGGCCAGCTTCTTCTGGAGTCAGGCAACGTCTGTCCACCAGGACATCCCTGACTTCTATGACTGTGGGTGGCACAAGGACAGCACTGGTGGTTGGTTGCCCTTCTGGACAACCTTTGAGGACAGCAGCAAGGCCTGTTCCATCCTTTTGCAGTGTGGCTGTGCGAAGTCATGCACAGAGAACTGCAAGTGCTGCAGAGCTGCCATTCGTTGCACAGGTTTGTGCAAATGCGAAGGTGGATTTGTGAACAATGAGGATTGATGAATCAGTGTCACACCAATCACAGCATGTTATATGATTGATACATTTATTGATTGATTGATTTACTGCCTTTTTCATTGGATAGTGTTTGTCTTGATGGTTAGTAGCCTGATTTTGTTGATCAATAAAGGGTACCTATGAAAAGACGTTTTACTTATGATTCCATTACTGTCAGAACAGGAGTGCCCCAAGGTTCCACTTTGGGACCACTCCTCTTTCTGATATTTATTAATGACCTACCATTGCTGTCTACCAGTGCTAATTTCACACTTTTTGCGGATGATGCTGTCCTCACAATACACAATAAAAACATTATTCTGGCAGCTACTATGGTAAACAAGGTGTTAGTAAAGGTCAATATTTGGTGTGCTGATAACAAACTTACCCTAAACACACACAAATCAGAATATGTGATATTTGGAACAAAATCTAGAAAATTGCACGCACAAAATATAGAGCTATGTATAGGCAATGCAGTGATAAGAGAAGTGAACTCATACTTAGGAACCACACTTGACTCTACACTGAATGCGAACCAGCAACTATCGAGGCTGAACCAAATTCTAGGTATGAGAATGGCAACCTTTAGAAAAATAAGATGCTACATGAGTGAGAACACAGCGCTCAAACTGTATAAGGCAACTATACTGCCAATAATAGATTATAATGATCTAATCTATGGCCTTTTAACAAAACAACAAGAAAATAAATTACAGAGAACTCAAAACTGAGCCCTTAGAACAGTATATAGGGGCAAAGTTCTCTCAGTGAATGAGATGCACACTAGATCTAATATCACATACCTGAGCCAAAAGAGAAATGCACATCTGCTATCTCTTATGTTTATCAGAGCCAAGGATGAAAACTACATAGACCATACTACCAGAGTTACCAGGCAGGGGGATGCTACACTCCTCAAAGTTCCTAAACCACTCACAAATAGACTGACAAGAGCCCCTATCTACAAAGGCAGCAAATTATGGAATGAACTCCCAGTCAGAATTAGACATGCACAAACACAACTAGAATTCAAGAACCTGGTAAGAATTCACCAAGCCAGTCAGGCTCTTCTACAGGCCTAGTGATGAGGTCGCCATATTTAATTAGCTATCTATTATAAGCACCTATGGCCACCCCACCCCCTCCCACCACCCCACGCGCTCCTTTACCTGCTGCCAACAAACCAAGTTATCCACCATACAAATTATTTGCCCAGCAAATTCGGAAATGTGTATCAGTCTGGTAGTATTGCTATAGACCGGGGGCCCTATGGTACTGGGATGGCTCACTCCCTATCTCTCCCATGTGATGTAAATTTTGCGGTGCCACCTTGTGGTGGGTTTGATCGAGCGAACTGCTGGTTGGTGTTTCACATGTAAACACATACGGTTATATCATGCATGAGATGGGTAAGCGTGAATACACATCAATATGAAATTGCTATGAACAGGCACATATCATCGTCATCCTCGTCACCATCATCACACATCTTTCACATTCATATGTGCATATAATATAGCATCTGTTTAGCTGGGGGAACAGTCAGCGCACCAAGTGGTGGGTTTGATCATTTTGATTACACAGTACAGGCTGAGTGAGCCGTCTTGGTATTATGGGGTCTTTGTATAGACATAGATACTAATAAAGTCTGTACTAGACTACTAAATGACTGAAACGTACAATCCTCCAAGCATTGTTTATCCCATCATTACTAACAACCTACTTACTCAAACTACTTCATGTAGTCAAAAAACACACCTGAGGTATTAACCTTTTAAGCATACCCCTATAAGCTAACCACACTATATCTAACAGAATAAACAAACCATTCTACTAACACTCACTCCATCTCAAAATGTTAACTCCAACATGATAGTTTTGCAGCTCACAACATTCCCTTCATACAAACCTATGAAGGGAAACTATGCACTTAACGACTCCGTAATGTAAAGGTCTAATCAATACACATGTATGTATCAAGTGTGTAGGAATACAACATATAACTGCTATTTTTGTATGTGAATTGTCAAACTATACCATATGTAAGTCTTTGAATGTTTGATATTGTTATTTCAGCTGATTTGGGCTAGCTGCTGGTGACGATAACACACTACATGTGCATATATTGTAAATAACTGTATTGTCCCATGGCTCGAAGATCAGTGCCACGGCGCTGACAAAAGACTTTATTCAATGAATAAACTATATTTACAACAACAACAAAAAAAGTGTCAAAGTTATGCAAAATTCTTTATAATATTACAATTTATTTTGGCGAGTGTTAAGGTTACTGTCAAAGAGACATCATATTTAGAATCCCTCAGGTTCCATAATCCTAGCAAAGTGTTTTGATTTGTAACTGTATGACTTCTTCTTGGTAAGTAATGTAAAAATCATTTTTTTGGTGGTGGCCATTTTGAATTGTCCCATATGGCGACACCATTGAAAATTGGCTTTGGTTCCTGGCAGATTTGAATTCAGCAGGTCACAAACTACAAGTGTACCACATTTCATGCTTGTAGACAAATTTGCACAATCCCTCCTTAAAATCAGACTATAACATGACAGAATAACTCCAAGCTTTGCCATCTTTAATAGAAATGACGACAAACTAATGCAACATATATTAGATAACACTTAGCCTAATTCACATATTGTTTAACGTGCCAGATTCTCAAATCCATCCAATTATGGAACCTTAAGTGAGCATATATTTCTTGGACCTTTCAAAATATTGGAAAGCATCATCTAACTACCAAACCAAGAAGGGTTCCCCAGCCATACGGAATGAAGCATTCTGGTCACGGAACCAATGTCATCCAACGTTTTTGTTTCCTATTAAGCGGGCAATCAATACTTGTTCTTTCAAAGATTTGACCACAATAGTGAAGAAACTACACCATTTGACTTCATTTCGCGGAAATTGATATAGGCTGTGCTGAATGATCGACCTAGTGTCACTTCTTTTCAGTGTAGGGAACATCCCTTTGCACCTCCTTCCCATCCACCCACACCCCTTCTCCCACACCAAGGCTGAGTTCGCATTTCTCCGGCCATCATAACAAGCTGGACAACCGGGTCCTCTAAGGACACTTCCGGTCTGCATTCATTTCGCTAATGACCTTCGACCTGTGTGCAAACAGCGTGCGGATTGCCATAACAAATCACCATAGCAACACCATGTGGAATCGCAATGGCAACCAAGCGTACACACGACATGTGCGCCTACAGATATTGTAATCAGAAGGTGTGTAGATCAGATATTTATTGGGTAATTCGGGTTTGTAGCATGAGGCGGCAGTGCATTGTGGGAGAAGGCATTCTCCTGGACACTGAGCGAAATGTGTTCTTCCCCTGCCAGTAGAATGCAGGTAACTGGTGGAAGTTCTCCTCAATCAGGACTGTTCCATAGAGCATGCTGTACAAGAAACAGCTACCCACACAATTTGTTCTTACACTGGTTTCTGGTGGGAATATCTTACAGTACCTTTTCCGGAGACCATGTTCCTCATTATGCATTTACCCATATTAAAAGTTCAACTACTGCCGCCTGAGGGCAAGTTCGTGGGAAAAATCCTCTATACGACCTTTTTCACAGAGTTTGCGGCACCGACTGCTGCTGTCCACACATTCAGTTATGTCACTGCCACCAAATGGAGGCTTGGTAATGCAAATCCTCTACTGACACCTAACAACTCACTCTCTCCTCATCCCACTCAGCCTATACAATTCCATCCACCTACCATTGTTTTTCTGCCCTCCATGGAACCTGTCAAATATAGAAATTAAATTCTAACTAACCAGATTACCGCACATCTTACCCCCGCTACACTACCAGCCGTCAATGGTATGTAGAACACATTATTAAGTTTGGTCGTCAAGACTTTAACTTGTAAGGCATACAAAGCTAACGCAATGCAACCTCTCCGATACAGCACCCATTTAATATCAACATCAAAATGATTTACATAAATAACTGTCAAGAGTTATGTTCAGAAGACCAATGGTTTGACCCTAAAGAATGAATATATCTGATTAATAACATATTTAATCCCCACCGTAACAACATTTTGCTTCTTTTTTTTATTTAATGCTCTGGCAACATATAAGATCATATCAGGATGGGTGCCGCCTTGTGACAGTCTGCGCTCATAATCACTTAACAGTGCTGGGATACCAGGCAACCAGCACCATGACCTGACTTCCCACTCAATCACATTATCCCGACACTGAGCTATCTAGTCCTTGCCCTATTCTAGCGATGCAGAACGCCAGACGAGGTGGTGACAAATATAAATTGTGCAAGTCATTGATTTGACTCGGCTGGAATTGAAACTCCCTACCTACACCATGGGAAACCTGCGCGTTAACCCATGTTCCCACCGCCTCCAGTCCCCTCTAACAGAAGACCGTCTGTGCATCGGGCCGCTCTGAGTGTGTGCCGAGGGCAGTCTACTACAGGCACACACCTGCATTCTCTCACGCACTGCCGCTTAGAAAGTTGAGCTGCCCTTTGCAGATCGTCCCACAATGGAAGCAGACAGTCGGCGCGACCTTGACCTTTCCACGTCACCTCGCGCATGCACCCACGGAAATGACCTCTTCCAGGGCTCCACCTCACAATCCTCGCTTCCGGCCTTCATACAAATACGCTAATGTCACACGACAGAAGGCCGGTTGTGGCGGCACCTGGTGATGTTGCCCAGCACAGTCCCTCGTTATACATATATATATATACGTATATATGTGTGTGCTGTATTATGTGAATTTAAATAACGAATAGGTCACCATTACCATTAACGTCATGTCGGCACCATAAAGGGGCTGTCACTTTAGGGTTTTTTGTGGGAGCGTATGGCGGCGTAAGCGCGTTACGTCATATACGTCGGCATACGCCGTATACGCTACTCATACGCTACGCATACGCTACTCATACGCTACTCATACGCCGCCAGATGCCGCCAGATGCCGGCATATGTGAAGCGTATGAGGCATACGCCGCCATACGCTTTCATAAATCCGTCCGTCCAAATTTGTTTGTGCATGCTCAAAAAAACCCGACCTATGAGGGTGTATGGCCCATACTGTCAAAAAATGTCACAGCACGCTCCCATACGCTCCCATACGCTCCTCATACGCTCCTCGTACGCTCCTCGTAGGTTCCACATACGCTCAAAACCACCCGAAAGGTCACCAAATGTCATCATAGGCCGGCACGCGCAGGACCTACGTAGGTTTTCAATACGCTCCCGCCATACGCCGTAATGTGACAGGGCCTTAACAACCGATTATTCACTGCGAGCGACCAGGCAGCTCACCCAGCACGTTGGCACCACCTATTGCACATTTTGACGACCCCTCTCTCCTATACAATCGTCACGGGCTGTTTACGATAGATAGGTACTACCCATTCTTACTGCCTCACTGGAGGGAGCGGGAAGTAGCTCAGGCTGTATACTGTCCACCCGTCGAGGTGTGGGTCGTCCGATCGATCCTGGTCCGATCATACCATTGCCCCTTGTACTAGAAAAGGTAGAGGTCACTATAAATGATTAAAGTCTTTGCATTCATTCCGCCGGACATTGAACCCACACTTTCCCGACCCACTAACGCGCCACTCACCGAACCACGACTTCCGGTTTTGAGGCGGAACATAGTTACATGCAACTCCTAAAGGTTACATGCAACTGCTAAAGCCAGATTCTCTAATGCGCAGCATTTGTAGCTGGTTATTATTTCCAAATGATCCTAATAGTGACGTGGACGTGACAGACGGTTAAATACTGCTGTTGATTGGTTCCCAACCTTCAACCCATCAAGTATTGTGTTCGCTGGACATGAAGACAACAATCATTACAGGATATTCCTGCCGACTCTCGGTTGCATGATGCAATTACTACCTTGTAGAATCTGCTTGTCGTTACGTAGTTGCACCTGAATATTACTTTCACTGACAATACTGCGTAAAACCATCATTAATTAACCTATCCTTTTATAAGCCTTTTCCACAGAGGCTGAACGGTGAGCAGCTAGCCACAAATAATCATCATAGGGTTTCAGTGGTGGACATCCTGTATCAGACCTATTCCACAAAGCATGCTCAAGAGTGATCCGCTACCCACACCGTTAGTCCTTTCAAAGTCCTCGTAGGGCAGTTTGAGCGTGTAATTCCTCTATGATATTAGACCTTTTCACAAAACATACTGCACAGTGAGCTGCTAGTCACAACAGTATCTTTCCTCGAAACATCATAGGGCGGGCTGCTGGCAGAAATTGTCTATTGCAATTAACTGTCATTGACTCATTCAAGATGCACTGCTGGAATGAAATGCACAGCTTGAACTAGGTATTGGTTATACATATGTCCATATATGGACTTTTCTGACTTGCTTAACCGGAAGCTGACTGCACATGACGTAAACATAGACGCAGGAGCCTGGCGCCCTTCAGGGCCCTCACCCTCCAATCCGGACAGGCGAGAGCATCACTGCCACCTTCCCGAGTGCGCCGTTTCCATGGAGACCGTGCAGGGCTCGTGTCGCGCATAACAACAGCAAGCGGGGAGAGGTGGCGGGGTGACGTAGGAGGTACTGTTGGGGTGAATGAAGGTGGGGCTCCGAGCCTGCAAGTCAGGAGGGTGTTAGCAGGATCGAGGGGGGTGGAGGCTGGGGGATTTCAGGTGGTAGGGTAGTGGTAGGTTGCATGTAGGGCAGGGATCATGGTTGCATGTAGGGCAGGGTTGCATGTAGGGCAGGGGCAGGGATGGCTTGTACAGGTGGTGTGAATGTGGGGATGGTGAGGTTGCTGTGGGAGTGGAGGAAGGGCTGCTGCAGGCATGGTGTGGATGATGCAGGTAGTGTGGGCGTGGTGCAGGTATTGTTGGGAGTACAGGATTGGCCGGATAATGTTGTCAGTGATGGTGGTGCAGGGACAGTTCTGAGTGAATGTGGTGTAGGTGTTGTTGCGAGTGAGGGTTGGATGGATATGGTTGTGAGTTATGTTGGTGCAGGTAGACTTCTGAATGAGTCTCGCTCAGGCTTTGTTGTGAGTGAGGATTGGCCGGATAATGTTGTGAGTGATGGTGATGCAGGGAGAGTTCTAAGTGAGTGTGATGCAGGTCTTGTTGCGAGTGAGGGTTGGACGGATAGTGTTGTGAGTGATGGTGGTGCAGGTAGACTTCTGAATGAGTGTGGCTCAGGTGTTGTTGTGAGATAGTGTTGTGAGTGATGTTGGTACAGGTAGACTTCTGAGAGGGTGATGCAGGTCTTGTTGCGAGTGAGGGTGGGACGGGCAGTGTTAGGAGTTATGGTGGTGCAGGTAGAGTTCTGAGTGAGTGTGATGCAGGTATTGTTGGGAGTGAGGGTGGGCAGGTAGTATTGTAAGTAAAGATGGTAGGTGGTGTTTCAGTTAGAATGGTGGTGCTATTGGAAGAGTAGGCTGCATTTAATGAGGCTAGTTTAGGGGAATATATATGACGACCCCATCCTGCACTCCGACACTACTACTACTTGCCCTGCCTCCTTACCCCCTCCCCTTCTCCCAGACCACACACATATCACCACACACAGAGCCACGCCCTATTGCGGATTCATTGGTGCGTGCTAGTAAACTGAATTCGGCAGTCAATAGCACCCCGGGCTGATTGGCGGAGGAAGATGGAATTACCCACCTGAGGCTGTTGGGTAAGTGTCAGCTGTCTCCTCTACCTACACCACCTGTGTACTCTCAGCCCGCCTCCCGCGGGCACCGGGCCGGCCAGGGAGGACGGCCCGAGCTGGCTAACTAAGTCCACGCTCGGTGTTATTTCAAGGAGCAATGATTGCGTCATCCAATGAGGTATGCGGTAGGTAACCATGAGGGTGTCTCATCCAATGAGGTCTGCATTAGGTAAGCATGAGGGTGCCACCAGCATTAGTGTGTAGAAGTTCTAGGATGTAACCTACATTAGTGTGTAGAAGTACTAGGATGTAACCTGCATCAGTGTCTAGAAGTTCTATGATGTAACCTGCATTTGTGTGTAGAAGTTCCAGGATGTAACCTGTATTAGTGTGTAGAAGTTCTAGGATGTAACCTGCATTCATGTGTAGAAGTTTTAGGATGTAACCTACATTAGTGTGTATAAGTACTAGGATGTAACCTGCATCAGTGTGTGTTCTATGATGTAATCTGCATTTGTGTGTAGAAGTTCCAGGATGTAACCTGTATTAGTGTGTAGAAGTTCAAGGATGTAACCTGCATTAGTGTGTAGAAGTTCTAGGATCTAAGCTGCATTTGTGTGTAGAAGTTCCAGGATGTAACCTGTATTAGTGTGTAGAAGTTCTAGGATGTAACCTGCATTAGTGTGTAGAAGTTCTAGGATGTAACCTGCATTAGTGTGTAGAAGTACTAGGATGTAACCTGCATTATTGTGTAGAAGTACTGGGATGTAACCTGCCTTAGTGAGTAGAAGTACTAGGAGGTCACCTGCATTATTGTGTAGAAGTACTAGTATGTAACCTGCATTAGTGTGTAGAAGTACTAGGATGCAACCTGCATTAGTGCTTAGAAGCTGGAAACACCAGCTGCTTTAGTACAAATTGGAATCCTGTCTTACTGCATACAAGCATGATGACAAGACATATCTCAGTGCATACAAACAGGAATATGACACCTACATTACTACATACAAGTACCAACATGTCACCTGCATTAGTGTGTAGATAAGCTAGGGGCCATGACCTGCATTCCTGCAAACTAGGATATTGTATTACTGCATACAAGCATTAGGACACGACCTGTGTTAGTATGTACCAGCAAGAGAATGCCACCTCCATCAGTGTGGCGAGTGAGGAAGAAGTGCATTAGTGTCAAGTGTCAACAGCCGCCATGTGTGGCGCTAGTGTTGTGCATCCAATTAGAGTGGGTGATAGCTAACCCACTGGGTAAAATCAAGGTCAACACCATCAGTCAATATGAGGAGTCTTACTGGATTTGTAAGAGTTAATCTTTATTATGGCTGGCATACGAGTGGAGAGAATGAGATCAATGTATAATTTAACTAGCGAGATACCTTGTCTCTATAGTGATAGTTTATTAACCTCGAATAGAGAGCACAATGCTTCCGTTATATGAACTATTGAGAATTGAAGTCTCTGCCCGGGTGTGGTTCCCATTCGTAGTTCTAGCTACCCCCCCCCCCCTCCCCCAAGTCCTACATCCAAGTCCTCACATCAGGCCATTCACCTCTGATGTTCCACCGCGCCGTTCCCACAGCGCATAGTTCATCGCCACAACTACCCTCCCACCTACTGACTTTGGCCTCCAATCTCCCACCTCCAACCACCCACATATCACATACACCCACTCCTCTCCCCAAACACCCTCCAACCTCCGGTCTTTCAACGACCACGTCCCAACACCACCCACCACCCACCTCCCACATGCCACATCCTTCCTTCCTCTCTCCATCCACTCCCACCTTCCTACACTGACCATCTAGGTCCCCATACCCTTGCCAACTGCCCGCTCCCCCGTATACCCTTCAATATCCCTACTCCCACCTCGTCCCCTCCCCCTCTCCTCCCATACCACCCACCTCCTCGTTCTCACCTCCCAATTCATTATCCCTCCTCCCAACAGCCATTTACCATCTTCCACTTCCCACTTCCCACACATCTTGCTCAGTCTCCAAGTGACAGATAGTGTGGACGACGTAGGTTCTTGGTACAGAACATCATCACTGCCCGTGTTACTAAATCTACCAGTCAGGATCCAGACACATACAGCATGCTCTAATATCACCCACCACAGCTCCATGGGGAAGTCATCTATTACAGAGGTCTTACTGGTAATGACCGGATGTTGCCCGTACCGGGTATTAGCACACAGCATCCATTAGCCACACATCTTCTAGTCGGTGCACGATACCCGGCCTGAACTAACTAAAAGACTTGCAACATTTCTACTTGTCGCTATTCACTGTACTAATGGCTCTTTGCCCGACAGGCAGGC
This sequence comes from Branchipolynoe longqiensis, assembly GCA_030323885.1. Taxonomy (NCBI): domain Eukaryota; kingdom Metazoa; phylum Annelida; class Polychaeta; order Phyllodocida; family Polynoidae; genus Branchipolynoe; species Branchipolynoe longqiensis. Next base: position 63,174,509 of record CM059196.1, on the reverse strand, counting down.
GTGGATAGGGTGATTGCATCAGGGAGGCTAGGTAGTGAAACGGTTAGTATGCTAGCTCCCGAATGGCAAGAAGTGTGGGTTTGAATCCTGCTATAGGTGCACTATTTTCTATTTTCATCATTCCCACTACACTGGTGCCGTGACCAGGATTGGCTATAAGCCACATACTGTATGGCTAGTGACCACAGCATCAACCTTTCTAAACGAAAGCACTTTCTGATCTTACATATGCCTCGTAGATACTGTTGTAGTCATTAAGCATGGTTTGCATGTCGCTGCTACGCTGTTCGGCTGATACTATAGTGATAGGCTTGGACATGGGAAAATAAAGGTCATGTCCAACATTTAGGTGTGCACACCGAAATTAATATGGGCATGATTTCAATTCAAAATCTTGTAACTTAACCCTTTAAAATGAAAGTTACTGCCAACTGCCGTAAAGTACATACTTAACCTAATGAGTGTGTATTTAGATCAATAAAAATACCCAACATAATCGGATTATGCAAGTAAACAAAAGTAATGCTCCCTCTCACTATTGATTGTGCATTAATGGCAACCACCAGGTGGCGCCAGCACACTGATCAGATCGTCTTATCTCGTATGGCTGTGCATGGCCGCCGGCTTCTGGCTATCGCAATTGCCATTTTGTGTACGTTGAGCATTAGTAGTGCTTTGCACGGTTACTTAGCTAACCACGTGGTTGTCACATGGGGTGCGTGTCAATGGTCCTATTTCACGGACTTCCATCTGACCGAGAGCTCAGCGTATCCGACACATGCGCGGAAACAATCAGCGGCTCCTTAGACGTGCAGTATTTCTTGGAAGAACATTAGCTCCCAGGAAGCCTGTCACTGCCTGTCAATAGACCTTTTCCACAGAGCATGCACCATGACTTGTTACCCACAATAGTTGTTCTTCGCATTGCCATTACAGGGTGGGTTGGTGGTGGAAATCCTTTACAAGACCTTTTTCACCGGGCATGTTACATGTTCAGCTGATACCCACAAGCTTAGTTCTTTCCGTTAACACTAGAGGGCGTGATGGTATTGCAAAGCGTCCATTAGTAGGACAGTGGGTAAATACCATCTGTCGAATGAGACTGAGCTGAAGATGAAGCTTAATAACGAATGGATGCAATTATCTGATGAATTATCCACAAGGAATAAATGCAATTACATATCGGTCCTACATAATGCATGGATGTATTTATATATCGCTCCTACATAATGCATGGATTTATATAATTTATACATCCTACATAATGATTAACTACAATTATATATCATCCCTATTTAAGGAATGAGTACATTTGAAGAGTTCAGGGGCAAAACCATGTAAACGCCAAAGCAACAAATGAATTAAAATAAAATAGTTGTACTGGAAAATAATGTTAATTCTCATAAATTCCACTTTCTTGTGTTGACATTATTATGGAGCAATGAACAAAAAGGTAGGAATGTGAAAAAGTAAACTGTTTAAAGGTTTGATTCCAACGTTTATATCAATTTTTTGGATTGGCGTTTACAGGGTTTTGCACCTGAACTCTTCATATATAATGCACTGATTCAATATTTTATCTCGCACATACACAATGAATGAATACAATTATATAGCACTGCTACATAATGAATGGATACAATTATATACCACTCCTAAGTAATGAATAGGTCCAATATATATTGTTTGCACATAATCAATATTTACAATTATATATCCCTCATATATAATGAATAAAAGCGATCACCTATTACTAATCCATAATTAATTGTTACAATTATATATCCTTCATATATAATTAAGACATCCAATTAAATGTTGTTCAGCTGTAATTAAGAGATGATTTTGCAGAAAATACGACCTTTCTCTAGTTTCCTCTGGCGTTTTACAACGAAACCCACTCGGATTTACTTGTAAGACACCTAATCAATGGTTACCCATTCACCGACATAATCTGCCCTCCGCTCCTCCACCCAAGCCTGGGAGGATACCTCCTGGGGAGTTTTAAGTCTTGTAGTAACAAACTGTATTAACATTTATTTGTTGGGATTTTATGTAGTTTTTTACCAGAATGTAATATGTAACAAATAAAACCAACTTTGACCAAAAAACAGTTTGCTACTACAAGACTTGGACACTTGTTGGAGGCAGCCTCAGAAGCTCCGGTGACCTAGGATGGGAGCAAGGATAACATTGGTCAGAAAGTATATGCCACTTGTTTTCTGAATATTAAAGTGATGGTTTAACTTCTTGTGCTCTGTTTGAATCATTCAAATTGTGTACTATATATACTACTAATGGATGAAAATATTATCAAACATAGATGAGTATATAATACTTGTGCATGTAACTTATTGCGAGGTGTCATGGCTTTGCGTTGTTGTGGGTTCATGTCCTAGGAACATCATTCCTGACCGGACGCCATAGTCGAATGGGTAGAGTTAAGGCCTCCCATGAACAAGGTCGAGAGTCAAGTCAAACAAATGACTTACATAATCAGGTCAAGGAACAACAGTAAATCATCATAGGTCAATTATCGGTCAATCAATCTTGTCACTCTCAACCCTACCTCTTGAGTAGCCTGTTTGTTAGTTGAGAGATAGGGGCCGGCAAATTGGTGGTCGGGTGGTGTTCGCGGGTTCATGTCCAGTCGGCGAGTGAGCAAATGTGTTGCTCGCTGTGAAGTCACAGACTTGAAAAGAACCCGCAAGGTGGCATAATCGGTTTTAATTTAGTTTGAAAGTTAGAATATAGGTGGGGTAGTCATGTGGTGTAAGGCATGAAAGGGTCAACGTTTGACGCTAGGGGACAGAAAGCGGCATGGTTCAGGTTTACTCGCTAGGTGGGTAAGTGTCATAAGATGGCTTAATGCAATACCCCTCCTGCCCCGCCACAAATTACCCATGTTATGCTAACATGAACAATGGGACTGAGTGGGATATCAAGTCATTGTGCTGGCAGCACGGCCACCCAGGGGGGGGGGGCATCACTATAAACAGAAATCATGATTGTGCCCTGTCACAAGTCGGTACCTACCCTGTTATCACCTTATATGTTGCTAGGACGTAAAACTCCAACAACCAACCAACATCACTGCTCATATCCGGACGGCAATGACACTGAACAATGGTAGAAATTGTATCAAACCTTCCGATTACAATATTCTGCCCGTGAAACCAGAACGCAATATTCCACTCAGTCACAGTATCCGGGCAATCAGTGTGTGGTGGGCAAGGTAGATGCAAGTATCAATTTTCTAACCTCGTGCTTTGACTCGGCCAACGTTTATCCAATTACCTCGCCCTTGTTGCAAGCGGTTACTCTGCCCAATTGGCAAGTGTTCAATATAATGGAATTTAAATTGGCAGCGTGGTAGGGTTAGGAGGCCAGGTAATGGAGAGGACAATGGACCAGGCCCGGCATCCACTTCCCGGTGTCAGCTTCTTCACTCCTTCCACCTGTCACCTTCCCCCACTCGGGACATTGTTCTCTTCTACCACTCTCCCACCGACTGAGTGAAGTAGTGCCTCGAGTATTCTCACATTACGAATTGCCTGGGTCGGCCGCGTAGAGATATAGCTACTAGTGGGATAGGGTCACATTAATGAAAGTGGGGTCGTGACAATTGGACAAGAAAGGTGTTGACAGTGGTACAAGTCGGGTTGTGACAGTGTGGGGTGACGAGAGTGTTACAAGTGGGGAAGTGATAGTGGTAAAAGATAGGTGTTGACAGTTGTAGATTTGGAGTGGTGGCCTTGGTGAATGTGGAGTGGTGACAGTGTTACAAGTGGACTGGTGACAGGTACAAGCTAGGTGTTGACAGGTGTAGATTTGGAATGGTGACATTGGTGAATGTGGGGTGGTGACGGTGTTACAAGTGGACTGGTGACAGGTACAAGCTAGGTGTTGACAGGTGTAGATTTGGAATGGTGACATTGGTGAATGTGGGGTGGTGACGGTGTTATATATGAGATGGTGGCAGTCTTACATGTGTGGTGGCGACAGTGTCACAAGTGGGGTGGTGACAGTGTTACGAGTGGCGTGGTGACAGTGCTAAAACACAGGTGTTGACATGTGTAGATTTGAAGTGGTGACATTGGTGAATGTGGGGTGGCGACAGTGTTATATATGAGAATGGGGCAGTGTTACAGGAGGGTGGTGGTATTGTTACAAATGGGGTGATGCCATTTGGGGTGCTGACACTTGTACATGTGGTGTGGTGACAGTGGTAAATATGGAATGATCATAATGGTAAAATTAGGTTGGCTACAGTGGTAAAAGTGGAGTTGTCAAAGGAGTAAAAGTAGCCAGAGTGGATAAGGTAGCGTTCCCATAACGTGAAAGGTGGGGTGGCCATATTGGTGAAACGAGTGGGTTCACAGTCCTACAGGTTGGCTCACCACTATCGTGCAACTTGGGTAGCCATAATGCTAAAAGTGGGATCGTCATAGATTTAAAGGTTTGTTAAACTTGGGCTGACCATAATCACAGTGTAGGCTGGCCGCAATGGTAAAGGGTTAAAAGTGGGGTTCCCACACTGGTAACTGTGGGGTGTTCCTACTTGTACAAGTGCGGTGGCCACAGTATTCAACGTGGAGTGAATACTGTGCTCTAAGGTTGGCGCCCAGCGTGGGACATGTGTGTTGGCCACAGCTTCAAAAGGGGGGTGTCCACTGGCCAACACCCAGTGGGGTGAGGCTTGCGGCTATATATGTTTGAAGGGATAAACTTGCAGGTGGCCGAGTCTCTCTTGTAGTTACCAGTCTCCGGGTAGTGATACATCTCACTACCACACACTCGAATATGCCACCTGTGATCCATACCCACCATCTTCCACAAGTCCCGGCTAACCCTTAGTCAATCCTCCCCATGAACCGCCCAAAACAATCCTGGCCTGACCCTAGTCATGACCCTGTACCTGACCCACCCATAAGTCAACGTGTACCAATTCGCAGCCAGCTCACCGCGGCTTTATAGTGTCACCCGCTGGCACATGATTTCCAACTCAGTTACGTTATTCTGAAATTGAGTTATACAGTGTTGCCCAACTTCTTGTAATGCCGAGAGCAGGCAAAGTAGCGACAACAGTATCAATGTTAAGTCTTTGATTTGACTCGAATAAGTGAGGATTTAGTCCACACAGGCTCCGACGTGGAAAGGGGATGTGCTGAAGTATTCGGAATTATGTAGTATGTTAATTGCTAAGCACATATACTGACTCGATATACATAGGCATCCGCAAGTAGCGCCCGTGTGGTCAAGGATGCAACTAAACCATGGAGCAGTACACAGCAGATAGTTATGTGATGGTGAACATATATGTTAGGTCACCTGAAAGGTGTTAGTGTCGCTGTTTATATTCCCATAACATATTATAGGACACATGCCTTGTTTGAATTACGGCCGCTCCATACACTCCAGTTCCAACTATAATCACTAAAACTGAAAAAGATAATGCCATCTGGGCACAGACCAAGCTATTCTGACAAATAAATCCAGGAATAGGAAATGAAGACAATACACATAACAAAAAAGCATCTAGTCTAATTTGAAATGGGAGCAATCTAATGTGAACTTCATTGCCCGTATTTCTACTTATTAAATATAACAAATAATGGAAATAGTGGAGGAATATAAAAGTAAATTGTTAATGAAAAAAGCTATACAAATTCACTAAAGAAGAAACATGTATTCCAAGAGAAGCAGCCACTTTAATTTGAAATTGGAATAGGGTTAGGCTGACAGAATGAGTGACATGGCTACCTCATAAAAGACATAGACGGCGTGAGATATAAAAGTTCCCATTTGAAAAGAGTGAATTACAAGCAAAACCCTGATGGAAAGCTTATATTCTAATTTGAAATGCAAAGACTTCGAGGCAGAGACATTCATGCAAATTCGTCGGCCATTAAATCCATAGATTATGAAACTTAAGCTAGGATGCGGGAAATAGTTGAAGAGATCTGTCGATATGAACGTAACAAAACTGTAAATAAAGAAAAAGAAAACTACCACGCAAAGGAACTACCTTAATCTGAAAGTGAAATAATAAAAGCCAACAAAGTCCTACACGTGGTTTAGTGCTAATCTCCGTGGAATGTACACGTCACGGTGAGCGGGGTGCATACCTAGTGGAAGGCTTTGCATTAGGCGGCGCCCACATGGCTGTCCCTGCCAGTTAGAGCAACATCCATCACATGGCTAAGCCAATTCTCACCCGCACAGTGACTGCGGAAACCTACACCGGTGGTTACCCACAGGGCGGGTTACCGATATGGGATGCACTGAGCCACGGGGGGCAGCACCAACATGGCACCTGGTGACACTCTGTAAAGCCTGTCTGCAGCACCCATGTGGGAAATGTTGATAATGCTCTGTAAGGTTCACCTCTGTACATCACCCATGATTCAATTGTCGACAATGTGTGTGTTATGTAAGGTTACATGTGTGCATCACCCATGTGTCAACTATTGATAATGCTTGTGTTATATAAGGTTACAAGTGTGCACCATCCACGCATCAACTAGTGACAATGCTTGTATTATATAAGGTTACAAGTGTGCATCTTCCATGCATCAACTAGTGACACATGCTTGTGTTATATAAGGTTACAAGTGTGCATCACACATGCATCAACTAGTGACACTGCTTGTGTTATATAATGTTACAAGTGTGCATCACACATGTGTCAACTATTGATACTGCTTGTGTTATATAAGGTTACAAGTGTGCATCTTCCACGCATCAACTAGTGACACTGCTTGTATTATATAAGGTTACAAGTGTGCATCACACATGCATCAATTATTGATAATGCTTGTGTTATATAAGGTTACAAGTGTGCATCACACATGCATCAACTATTGATAATGCTTATGTTATATAAGGTTACAAGTGTGCATCACCCACGCATCAACTAGTGACACTGCTTGTGTTATATAAGGTTACAAGTGTGCATCACCCATACAGCTACTGGTGATGGGCAGACCACTGATATCCATAGAGACCAAGAATGCTGGGTTCCTATTGGTGGGACCAGGAATGCTCGATTCCCATTGGTGGAAGGAGGTGTTATGATACCCTGCAATGAACCCATGTAACTATATATGCAATAAACCAGAGGGCTGGAATCTCTCTTCTTCTGTATACTTTACTCTCTTCCTTTCTCTTTGTCTGTATTGTTTTCCTAATAGCCTACATACACAGCCATATATCCGAGCATTAGATTCTACAAACTGGTGACCACGACGATTATTAACACACAGGCCGTAATCGATTAACACGACCCGAGCGACTCGGGCCACCCGAGTCGTCAGAATTTCAAATCGAACACTGCGAGTAGAGTTGACAAATACACGTGCCATGTGCAAAACGATCCGACCCAAGTAACCGACCTCCTAGCTGGGGTTGACTATGAGCGATGACGTCACATTTGTGCTGGTACCATCCTGCAGGATAACAGCCACCAGTACCAGTCATACATGTTTTTTTTAAAGAATAACTTAGATTAATGAAATGGAAATATAGATAAACTAGGCCATCATAAAATACTTTAAATCCTATTCTGCTGTAGTTTTATCGATTATTATAAAAAAAATAATAAAGTGTCCAACCGAGCGCGGAGAATCCTATTCGATTATTCGACCCGAGTCTATAGGATGTGCGCATGCGCGAAAAAGTGGCTCGGGTGACCAGAGTCGATTAATCGATTACTCCCACAGTGTTAAATTGACTAGTAGAAACTTGCTGGGATGATGCTTGTTTGGTGTGCTGTGTACATATTGTTTTTTCTTCTATTTCTTGACTCTGTGGTGGTTTGAATTTCTTCAGAATTTGGGTTGTCAATGATTTTTTCCAACAATACCACTCACTATTTTGGAAGGTCTGCTAGACTTTATTCATGGTACGTCTGTAATGTGCTGTCATTGAAGCCTGGCATTATCACTATAATATTTTGTTGACACGGAGCTACTTTCAGCTTTTCTTTAACCTTAACACAGAGGGGGAGCATATTAATACACTATGTATTTTTGTTTACTATTTCTTCTACTTTACAGACATTTCTATAATTGGATTCAATTCTGCTAAATTTGTTCTACCACTGCATACAATAGCAGCTTGAAGATGCTGCTCACACTCATAAGGGAGGAATTGTTGCGTGACAAGTTTCAACAATGGTCCCAAGGTCAGTGCGCACTGGGCAACTTTTCTGCTAAAACGGGAGCGATTGAAGCATGGTCTAAGTTTATGGCACTTGGTACTGACACCTCTACACTTGATGATAATACCATGTGGTATGTGGAAACGAATTGACCAAAAAGTCTTGAAGAAGCCTTCGAAATGTCTATTCTCAGTGATAAATCTGTTATCAGGCACCAGAGACATGCAAAATCACGGCTTGGGAATTGAGCTATTTGTGAGCAAATAGATAGTCTAAATGGTACTTCTTAGGATCTTTCCAAGTCTTTCTCTTCTCACAGAGGTTCGAAATCCTCTGGTTCAGATGTTCAGGTCGCTTCAAGGTGAAATAAAGTCTCTTAGGAAGTGCATAAGTAAATTGTCATTAGGCAGTGCAGTTTTTGACCATTCAGCGATTGACATGTGAACACTGCCAAATCTTCTTGTGTGAGTTCTTACAACCAAGGCATATGTTGTGGATTGCCGCATGTAAACCTAGGGCAGTCGGTTGGGGTAGAGAATGCCGGTGTGATTAGGCTCACTCCAGTCGCACAGCACATTGCAGGGCATGTGCTGTCAACGCAGCGGCAGGGGGCAATGGAAATTTTCCACCAGTTGCGCAGATGCCAACATTACTTGTTGGTCCGTCTCACACATATCCGCAGTAGCAGAAAAGGAATGCGTTTAGGCAAAGAAAGCATAGTTCAGGGCCAAAGCATACAATATCTTGTTACTTGTGTAATGAAGCACACATGATGCACGATTGTCTATATCAAATAAAATAACTTTTGGGTAACGTTAGCATGAGCGGTACTACACCATCAGGAAACTAGAAAGCATACTTGATGCACATCCTTTGATTAAAATTGAATTTGATGGGATTCATTTATTGGGTCTTGTAGACTGAGGTACGGCTAAGAGTTTGATACATTCATCTGTTTTCCAATCACTTATTGACGTTTTGTGACAGTTTGCCACTATGTAGAACGACGGCGTTTGTGTCTAAATATGGCCACCTCATCCTGCTATCCGGAACGACGGATATAATACAACACAAATAACGAACAAAGCAAGGACAGCAATACAAGAAAGAAGGAAAGAACAAAAGGTGAAAGGAAAGAAAAGAGAGACCCGGTCCCTAATCGCAAAGTCTATGAGCGTCTTCATGCTGAGTCTAAATTTAGAAACGAGACTATTCAGAAAAAGGAACCACGCTATTAGGAAGGGAAGTAAATGGATGAAAGGACCCTTCTGCCGTGCTCAGTGAGCGCGGACAGAGGCGACCTGCGACAGTGGCGACGTTAGGCGCCTACATTTAACAATACCCGATGACTAATGATATTCCACCATTAATATGTTTACATATTAGTGCCAGTAGGTACTGACCAGTATCACTCGTCTAAAGCCCTGTTTACACGGGCGAGTTAAGCCGCGTCAAATAAATCGCCTTGTCTAGTTTGGTTTACATTCACCGTGTAAACGTGACTTAAGGTGGATTAGGGCTGAATCGATTCATATTATTCACTTTATATAAACCGGGTCGCGAGGTAGTTTATATTAAGCGCTTTATGAAAGTTGGTTTATAAATGATAGTGTAAATGGTAGCGGTTTACTTGAGGCGGATTAATGATGTCACAGTAAAGACCTGAGTTTGTTGACTTTCCGGTACATTTGCTATATGGACCTGCTAGAGGTGCACAGATATTTTGTTCATGACTTATTTTAAAGTTTTCACTGCCCAGCAGAAGTTTTGACTGTTCCAAACCAATACGATTCAGTCCATACATATCTAGGTCGAACCCACACTCTCCGGTGGCGACATCGACTAACCAAAACTGGTGCTGGTTAGTCTGGACTTGCTCATGTGCAGATATCGATTTCCGCCTTAAACCGCTCCGTGTGTAAACGCGCCACTAGTTCACTTCATATAAATCGCTTTGTCTAATTCGCTTTACAATTGCCCGTGTAAACACGGCTTATGTAACTGTTTGCTTCAACTCGGTCAGGATTCATAAAGACTACCTCCCATTTAGGAAACTAGCTAGCGTGCTTCTTTCTTTTTTCTTTCTTTTTGTGTTTGTTTGTTGATTGGGTGTTTATGCTGTCCATTACATGTAAGTTCGAATGATCGAGCTTGTTTTCAATGTTGGGCAGTTATCATGCTGTGTTGCTTAAAGTTATGTTTTGCGATTATTGCTTGGGTCTTGAAAGGTAAACTTTTGAAGTAATACATATTTCTAATTAAAGTAAGGTCGATCTTAGTCAGATGTGTTTAGCCACTGTATGATCCCAATAGCCGATGTACACTGGTTGTGCCGTGGGGTCGTTAAACATACACATAAAGGCAGATCGTAACAACCAAAGCGATATATCTATCTGACAAAATATGGCAGAAATGCAAAACCAATGGACTACAGCTTGAACTAAGTCAGACACTGCGCAGTAAGACATAACTAACGAATCACATTTCTACGCAATCCTTCATGTGGCATTTGCCTACACCTACATTCTCATTAGGTCTGTCTACCTAATCACATTTCTCAGGCGGTTCCACCCATGTCCGGTGCACATTGACCGTCGGCACGCTTCAGCTGTCATCTCACAAGGAGCCTCCACACCTCAGTGCGTCAATTAACGTCCTCAGGCGGCGGCCTTCTATCCCCAGTCAGCAGGGAGGGGGGCACTCTAGTTGGAGTCCACCAACAACGATGATTTATTACACCTTTCCAACCCAAGTTTGCTGATCTCATTTGCTATGGAGTTCTGCAAAGTGCTCTGCACACAGGGTTCAGGGTTCAAATCCAGCGTGTGACGTCAGTCAGCAGGAGTGTAGTGTTCTATCCCAGACAGCTGTGGGACTGAATGTAAATCAATTAATGACATGTGTATATGTTATATATGCTGACACATTGTCTACTGTACATATTTACATATATGTATATATATAAATGTCTGTAACATATATATATATATTTTACCTCGGTACTAAGCCTCAGGCTACTCGTAGCCGAGGGAGAAGGAAGCACATCTGGGTCCAGCAATTAGCATAATCAACTCATGATGGGAGGACGTTCATTGAGTTGCTCCGGCAACTTTTTATCTACTACAACATACTAACTGTAAGTATGAGAATTGAGGATGGTACAGTTAAGTTATGATACTTTACTGCACCTTTTGACAAAGTTTTAGAACTCGCATGTTTATTTACATTAGTTTTATTGGTGTTTTATGATTCGTGAAATATTGATACAACAAAGCACCATGGTTTTCTTTGTTCTACATAGTTACGCCTGTGTTGAAATGGTTTAAATACGTTCTCTAACACCACTAGATGCACATACATTGGTTTGCTTAACCTGTTTGTGACATTTAGTTGATTTGGTCGGTTTAGTAACTTTCTTTTGACGCACATGAAGCGGGGTAAATCTGCAGCTCCCACCCGGGTGACAAATGATTACGATTCATCGCCGGTGGTGACTGTGCTGCCTACTCCGGAGCATGTCATGTCTGAGGAGGTCAGTGGGCCAGATGCGCCAGACATGGCCCTGTCTGACCTAGAAGCCAGACTAACATGGATGCTGGAGGGTAAGTTCCAGCAACTGATTCCGGCCAGGCCTCAAGGGAGGAAAAAGCCAGTTCCGGAGTCAGGAGGAGATTCCTCTGACGATGATTCGCCTCCAGAGAGAGTCCCACTGAAGAAAAGAAAGAAAGCCAAGAAGGCTGTCAGTTTGTCTGGAGACGAATACATGCAGGCATGGAAGAAGGTCGTTAACCGTAAAAAGAGCAAGAAAGACTAAGAAGAAGAAGAAGGACTCTTCTTCCTCAGATTCTTCTTCGGACTTGTCTACCACCGAGTCTGACTCCGACATGCAACGTGTGAGCGTGTACGCCAAGATCGGAGGGAAGGTGCACAAGAAGTGTCAGGTAGAGAAGGCCAAGAAGGTAGTCACCGCCGCCATCATGCAGGAAACTATTAAGGATCATTTTAACACCTTCAAACCCGCAGAGGTGATCACCAAACTTGGTGAAAAATTCACCGGGATCAAGGGGATCTCTCATTTGGTGGTGAAGGAGATGGACCGGGATGTGAAGCTCAGTGAGGAACGCAAAAAGTTTGAGGGCATTCTAATTACCGTCCATAAAGCGGTCCTAGGAGTGCTCACGGTGATTGCCCCAGTGGTAAACTGCATGCAAGCAGAGAACAAGTTCTCTTCTTTAGCCAGGATGATGGATGGAGGGATTGCCATGCTTACAGCGGCGAGCAACTTCCTCTCATACAGATATTTTGAAAATGTGTTCAAGGTGGTCTGTACGGATGCGGGCAAGGAAGTTGCCCGATCAAAGAAGGTAGTCGACAATGATGGAAAGGAATACACATTATTCCTCCAACCGAAACCCATCAAAGGGAAACCTTTGGACAAAACTAAAATGTTCGGTGGGCAGCTTCAATACCTCTTCAAAGGTTCGAGACAGGGTCCAAGTGTGGCAAACATACGGAGGAGAAGAAGGTGATAGATGCAAACACTCGGTTTAAGAAAAGACTGGATTTTTGCAATCGGCGGACCGGCAGAGGAGGATGGTCCGGGTACAATTTTCAGCCCAGAGGCCGAGGCCAGCGTCAGTCATTCAGCTGGAATGAAGGGAATCGTCCCTTCAAGAGGGAGTACACTCCCAACAAGCTGACTATTTCAACATACTGTTTAGAAGATATTAAGTGGTGGTATGCTAACATTAATTCTTCTCCCAATCCGATTCGAATGGGCGAGCCCAACACTGTTGTTACCACACATGCATCATTAGATGGATGGGGTGCTCATAGAGATCATCAGGCGACTGGAGGACGATGGTTAGATGATGAAATTTCAGACCATATTAATGTCCTAGAACTTAGAGCAGTTTATCTGGGCTTATGCAGTTTAGTGCGTATACAAAGTTTCATGTACAAGTTTTGACAGATAACACCACAGCGATGGTTTACATTCATAACATGGGAGGGACTAGGTCTAAACCGTGTAATGGGATAGCAAAATTGATTTGGAATTGGGCTCAAGAGCATAACATATGGCTAACTCTAGCACATATACCAGGTAGTCAGAACACCTTAGCAGACAAGAAAATCCAACATTTTCATGATCATCTGGAATGGTCGTTGAGTGACAACATTTTTGAACAGATATGTCTTAAATGAGGAAGATCACAAGTAGATTTGTTTGCTTCACGAAACAACTATAAGATATCGAAATATGTTTTGTGGCATCCAGAGCCGAATGCTTGGTGAGTGGATGTATTCTCATTGGGTTGGGATACAAATTTGTATTATGGTTTCCCACCCTTCAGCATTATCAGCAGAGTGGCCAGGAAGATCAGAATGGATCACACACACACACAATTCTGATCATGCCCGAGTGGGACACACAGTCATGGCTAGCGGCAGAGGCACTGGGAGGGAGAGACAGTCTCAGGTTCCCAAGAGCACGCAGAAATCTACAACATCAAGGACCGCTAACAACTCATGGAGACATGTCAACAACACCCCTTCTGGCATTCCTTTTTTTTAATAAACATTTAGAGCAATTTGGCCTGGACAAAATTACCCAACAAAAGCTGGTCTCCCATGCCTGGAGGAAAGGAACAGTAAAATTATATACTAGCTATTTAAAGAAGTGGGGACTTCATTGTCTGCTTAAGAAAGTTAAGCCCTTAAGGCCTACAATAGCCCAGCTAGTGAGATTTCTGCAGATGTTAGAAGATGAAGGGTTAGGTTTTGGTGCGATTAATGCAGCGAGAGGCGCATTATTTATTATCTTACTGAGAGTAGATGGACAGACGATTGGCAAAGACTGGGCGATACATTGGTTCTTAAGGTCGGTTTACGAAAGGAATCCACCAAAACCAAAATATTGGGATGTATCGATAGTTTTTAAGTTGTTAAGTCTTGGCCTAGTAATAATCATTTAGGCATATACAAGAACGAGGATTTAAATTAGCAGTTACAGGTCATAGAGGACAGACCATTGTAGCTTTGTCTCTAGATGGACTGAAGATTGACCGAAAAGAGGCGACGTTTGATTTAGAACAGTTATTAAAATCAAACCTCACAGGAGACCCACTGTCCACAGTACATGTGAGTAATTTCCTGGATGATTGACCACTTTGTGTAGTGTCAGCCATACGGGTTTATATATCCAAAACAAAAGGAATACAAAATTCAAGACAGCCTTTGTTGAGCTTTATTAAACCACACAAGGCGATCTCGAGAGACACACTCGCAAGATGGACCATTAAAGTGCTTAAGGCTGCAGGGGTCGATACTGGACGATATGCTTCTCATGGCCGGCCATTGTGTCTATTCATGCACATTCATATATATGCATATATATACACATCCATATATATGGGTATTTGCTGTTGTGTGCAACCATTGGACAGCTGCGCAGACCTACACTATTGATTAGCACACAGTCCTTATCTGCTCAGCCCTCTGCGTCTGGTTGGCGGGAGCGGGGAGTACGGGTGGCGTATTGGTGTTGTTCCTGTTGCAGGAGCGGTGGAAGGGCGTGTCCAGAATTGAGGTTAATCCAACATTGCACCATATAGCTCAGTCATGGCTGTTACCAGTGTGAGAGGTTTACAGAATCACAGCAACAAGCGTTATAAGGCTACGATAGGCGATGTTGTTCATTTCATGTGTAGATATAATGCACAACATACTCAGTCGTTAATTCACCATACTTCAGATACATTCATAGCATAACCATCCATATGACTCCCACATAATCCAATTTGTAGTGGTCATCGATATATATTTTACTCACAATTTGATGTAGTCATCCTTCTGACATCTCATTGTCACCCTCATCTATCGCACTCAGCTTCCCAGCTTCTACTGACCGAAACATAACGTTAACAATTACCGCTAAGAGTATCCCTTATAGTGCATATTTACCATTACAATGAATACCCAACATTACATCTTATATTCATCATTACATCACCTCATACATCTGTACTTATCAATACATATCTACCCACCCTCACATATCCTATCATATGCTACCTATCCATACATCTGTACTTATCAATACATATCTACCCACCCTCACATATCCTATCATATCCTACCTATCCATACATCTGTACTTATCAATACATGTATACCCACCTTCACATATCCTATCATATGCTACCTATCCATACACCTGTACTTATCAATACATATCTACCCACCCTCACATATCCTATCATATCCTACCCATCCATACATCTGTACTTATCAATACATGTATACCCACCTTCACATATCCTATCATATGCTACATATCCATACACCTGTACTTATCAATACATATCTACCCACCCTCACATATCCTATCATATGCTACCTATCCATACATCTGTAGCCTACTTTTCAATATATATATATACCCACCCTCACATATCCTATACTATCCTACCTATCCATACATATGAACATATCAGTACCTATCTACCCACCCTCACATATCCTATCATATGCTACCTATCCATACACCTGTACTTATCAATACATATACCCATCCTCACTCACATATCCTATCATATCCTACCTATCCATACATATGTACGTATCAATACATATATACACCCTTCACATATCCTCATATCCTACCTATCCATATGTAGTAGTCTGCTCTGACCTCTCAGGCAAGTAACCACATAGACAGGTAGGCGTGGGTAGTGTGGTGATATCAGGGAGCCTAAGTGGTGTAATGGTTAGCACACTGGCCCGGAATGCAAAGAGATGTGGGTTCGAGTCCCACTCTAGGCACAATATTTCCCATTTTCATCACCCCCACAACACTGGTTGCCGTGACCATGATCCTGTACAAGTATGCGCTATATGGTTGTTGAACCTACCCTGTGTATGTATGTGTTAGTGCATTGCCCGTATGTATGTAATTGTAAGCATTAAAAGACTTACAATTCCAGGGGTCGAGTGTAGTAGTCTGCTCTGACCTCTCAGGCAAGTAACCAAATAGACAGGTAGGCGTGGGTAGTGTGGTGCTATCAGGGAGCCTAGGTGGTGTAATGGTTAGCACACTGGCCCGGAATGCAAAGAGATGTGGGTTCGAGTCCCACTCTAGGCACAATATTTCCCATTTTCATCACCCCCACAACACTGGTTGCCGTGACCATGATCCTGTACAAGTATGCGCTATATGGTTGTTGAACCTACCCTGTGTATGTATGTGTTAGTGCATTGCCTGTATTTATGTAATTGTAAGCATTAAAAGACTTACAATTCCAGGGGTCGAGTGTAGTAGTCTGCTCTGACCTCTCAGGCAAGTAACCACATAGACAGGTAGGCGTGGGTAGTGTGGTGATATCAGGGAGCCTAGGTCGTGTAATGGTTAGCACACTGGCCCGGAATGCAGAGAGATGTGGGTTCGAGTCCCACTCTAGGCACAATATTTCCCATTTTCATCACCCCCACAACACATACATATGTACTTATCAATACATATCTACCCACCCTCACATATCCTATCATATGCTACCTATCTATACATATGTACTTATTAATACATATCTACCCACCCTCACATATCCTATCATATGCTACCTATCCATACATCTGTACTTATCAATACATATCTACCCACCCTCACATATCCTATCATATGCTACCTATCTATACATCTGCACTTATCAATACATATCTACCTACCCTCACATATCCTATCAAATGCTACCTATCCATACATCTGTACTTATTAATACATATCTACCCACCCTCACATATCCTATCATATGCTACCTATCCATACATCTGTACTTATTAATACATATCTACCCACCCTCACATATCCTATCATATGCTACCTATCTATACATCTGTACTTATCAATACATATCTACCCACCCTCACATATCCTATCATATGCTACCTATCTATACATCTGTACTTATCAATACATATATTCATACCCTCACATATCCTATCATATGCTACATATCCATACACCTGTACTTATCAATAAATATACCCACCCTCACTCACATATCCTATCATATCCTACTTATCCATAAATCTGTACTTATCAATACATATATACCCACCCTCACATATCCTATCATATCCTACCTATCCATACATCTGTACTAATCACTACATATATACCCTTTTCTTCCTTCCTTCTTCTCTTCCTCCCTTCATCTCTTCCTCCCTTCTTCTCTTCCTTCCTTCTTCTCTTCCTTCCTTCTTCTCTTCCTTCCTTCTTCTCTTCCTCCCTTCTTCTCTTCCTTCCTTCTTCTCTTCCTCCCTTCATCTCTTCCTTCCTTCTTCTCTTCCTCCCTTCTTCTCTTCCTCCCTTCTTCTCTTCCTTCCTTCATCTCTTCCTCCCTTCTTCTCTTCCTTCCTTCTTCTCTTCCTCCCTTCTTCTCGTCCTTCCTTCTTCTCTTCCTCCCTTCATCTATTCCTCCCTTCATCTCTTCCTTCCTTCTTATCTTCCTCCCTTCATCTCTTCCTCCCTTCTTCTCTTCCTTCCTTCCTTCTTCTCTTCCTCCCTCTCTATTCTCTTCTCTTCCTTCTTCTCTTCCTTCTTCTCTTCCTTCTTCCCTTCCTTCTTCTCTTCCTCCCTTCTTCTCTTCCTCCCTTCATCTCTTCCTCCCTTCTTCTCCTCCTCCCTTCATCTCTTCCTCCCTTCTTCTCTTCCTTCCTTCTTCTCTTCCTCCCTTCTTCTCTTCCTTTCTTCTTCTTTTCCTCCATTCTTCGCCGTGAATCTGGTGCACATACCGCGGCCTCTAATCCACACCCTATCTGAACTGCACTCCATCCACCCATGTCTTATACATCATTGTCACGAGCACCTGCCCGTCACACAGCACATGCCGCACATCCTTTGTTTTGTTTGTTTGTTGTTATTTTACATCCTAGCAACATCTAAGGTCATATCAGGATGGCCAGCGACTTGTGACACTGTGCACTCATGACGACTTTATAGTGCTTCTCCACTGGGAAATCAAGCCTCCAGCACCATGACCTGATATCCCACTCGGGCCCATTATCCTGACACTGAGTGAACCAGTCCTTGAATATCCTAGTAATGGCGAGCACCAGACAAGGAAGCAACAAGTATCAATTTGTAAGACATCGGTTTGACTTGACCTGGGTTCGAATCGACAAAGTCATGGGTTCAGATCCCCTAATCTCCC
Source organism: Branchipolynoe longqiensis (assembly GCA_030323885.1). Classification (NCBI taxonomy): domain Eukaryota; kingdom Metazoa; phylum Annelida; class Polychaeta; order Phyllodocida; family Polynoidae; genus Branchipolynoe; species Branchipolynoe longqiensis. The sequence goes on along the minus strand of CM059196.1, from coordinate 63,156,137 downwards.
AAAACAGGAGATGGATGCTCAACTCATTCGCCATCTCGTCTGGTGCCCCACATACACTGAAGCCATTATGCTAATGTGAGAGTAATATGACCGTCGTATGCATGTCGTGATTCTGCCTTCAGGCCGGAGCCTGTGCTATACTGGTAAATATAACAGTTATGTCTTACATATACTACATGTGCTACATTACATATCCCACCTAACATTGCCAGCGCTGAGCACAAAATTACAGTCAAGTATATGAGTTGTTTGGAGCTTTACGTCCTCACAACATCCAAGGTCATATCATTACACAACAATTGTGGTGTTCTCTGTGACGGCATGGTTAGAGTGTCTGACATTTTTCTAGGTCAGACTCCTAATCTGAAGGTTGGTGGTTCGATTTCCCATGCCCCCACCTCTGCCAATTTGGATTTCCACCGCTGTGTATAACTTACAGCATCATCAAAGGCCAGTTGCTCTCATACCATGTCTATGTGGTGTGGGAGGTTAAAAATCCCTTGGGTCGGTAAAAGTGTAGGCTAGGGCTTTCTATCGACAAACTATTCAGGCTTATCCATAATAGGCAGTATAAATCTTCAAGAAAAAGAAACAACACTACTATGAAGGCGTTCTACAAAAACGCCTTTAAGCTGCACATTCCGATGATTTTGAGTTTATATAATTTGTTAATATACATATATTAAGTAAATCATCATAGACTGCCTTACTTTAATTCGAAGTAACTTTGAATTTAAATGGCTAATTTCAAAGATATTTTAAATGCAGACATGGACAATCAAATTTGGTGTGAAGATCAACATTCTGGCACGATAGGTTTCCACAGAAACCTTTTTTTCTTTTATTAAATCGACTTCATATTCCATTATATGCAGCAAGCTATGCTTAAAGGATAAAGGATGTGGTGAATCAAATCTAGATAAGTGGTTTGGTTTTGAAATTGTTAAGCTGTCATTGGCGTATGCAGTTTTAAAAGGACTGCACCCACCATGTAGACAACCGTCTAATCCCATCTCAAGAACCTTTAGAGCGCCAGGCTGGGCTGGCTGCACCCGGTTTCATGCCAATCATCTTAGCGCGTTATCAGTTCTTCAACCAATTGAGGCACATCCTTTTCCTTCCCTTTGCAATGTGATGGTTTTGGTACTGCCATCTTTTCTTAGATCAATATATTAGGGTGGTCGTCTAAATCTACCCCCTTTAGTTTGAAATAATTATACAGAATGTGAAGACAGTGAATTAAAGCAGTAAACCAAGCTTGGCACCAAAAGCAGATTGTAGTTCATGGAATCAAGAAACGTTCTCTGCGATCATAGATATGTTACTTCAACGCTACTTAACTAAAGCATTGTAGAACTTGTTTGGTTACTTTCCTAGTCTCTCTTATCATTTTCCAGTTAGCATTCATGATGGTCGGTTCATAGCCCTAACACGAGTTGAATGCTCAAGAGACAAACACCATGACTACACATGAATATAATGGATACGATATATTATCATTGTGTAAAGTGACACTAATGCAGTCTCCAGCATTATGAATTACCCATGTTGCCGGCAACATGTACAATTATATCACGTGCTCACCCGTACATATCATACCCATCATTACATAACATACTCAGCCTTACCTATAATAACTTTCATTACACTTCATACTCACCCTTACCTATAATACCTTTCATGAGACGTCATACTCAGCCTCAGATACAATACCTATTATTGTATGACATACTCACCCTTCGATCTCATATATACCATAACAATCACATACTCACCATTACATATCATGCCTATCATTACTTTATTCCGAGGCTGGTTTACTATTTGACCCGGATAATCAGTTAGAATGATTGCTTAAGGGACGCATTGTGTACGGAGCATCTGTCGGAAAGGAAAGTGGTATAGTAGATGTCGTCTAGTATAGTTTATCTAAAAGAAACGGTGGAAATTTAACTGACAAATATCAATAGGTCAATGATGTCCCATAACATTATGATTGTCTTTGACGTGGTGGTCTGAATCAATGGCTTAAAACATTGCAAGGAGAGAGGACTAGTGGATGATGGGATTGTGGGAAAGTTATGGGTGTATATTCAATGATGGGACGCACGTGACAGGCATTAGTGTGAGAGTAGGAACCATGCACAAGTAAATGTAAGTAATGAATTGTCTGCTTGGGTTTTTACATGTTACTTTGCCATCTTAATTGACATATTTGTTTATTGGTAATTAGCCTATGACGTCACGCTTAGGAATCGTTCAATAAAGGTGAATGCCTGACGTTCCTACAGCGGTTAGAGTGCACTAAGTATTGAAGCTAATTTTCTGCTCAACGAAAATATATTTTAATATTCATTAGGTCGCATCCAGGATTAATGAGCGATTAACCACATAATAGCATTGTTCATGGAGAGACTTATTTATGATAATTCGCTGATTCGGCAGTAGAATGAGCAGAAGGTAGTCACACAGGTAAGGACAGTGTATTGAGGATACACAGGATACCATACAAACCCGAAGGAAAATAAAATATAAAATGAAAGTTTATTTGTTAGTTTTGTTTGTTGGAGTTTTATATCCTGGCAACACATAAGGTCATATCAGGACGGGTACATACTTATGACAGTATGCACTCATGGCGGCTTTATAGTGCTACCCCACTGGAAGACCAGTGGTAAAGGTCTTTCCTACCATATGTCAGCTAAATCCTCAGTATTGTGCGAACTAACACAATGTGTTTGGTGTCAGAGTTGAATATTTTGTTCTCTTATGTTGAATCTCCCTTTCTGACAGACCAGACGGGTTGGCCGAATGAGTTAGAGCGTCCGTCTCCCATGTTGGTAGATGGTGGGTTTGAACCTTGGTCGAGTCAAACCAATGACTTAAAAAGTTATACTTGTCCCTTCCTAGCCAGGTGCTTGGCATTATTAGGATAGGGCCAGGACTGGTCTGCTAAGTGTCGGGATAATGTGACTGAGTGGGATATCAGGTCATCGTGTTGGTGGTCTCCCAGGGGGGCAGCAAAATAAAATTGTCATGCACTGTCACAAGTCGGCACCCGTCCTGATATGACCTCACACGTTGCTAGGACGTAAAATAACAACAAACAAACAAACCCTTTCTGATAAGACCCTTTATGTAATGAATTGGGAAGTGAAAACAACCCCAACAACTTTCCACATACGCAGACTTGAAATGCACAACTGTCGTTATTGTTACGGCCATCATAAGGCGATTTAGTGGTGGGAATCCTCTATAAGACCTATTTCGGCTGAGCATGCTGTACAGTGAGCTGGGACCCACAACAGTAGTCCACACACCCCCACAAGTGGCGCAAATCGTCTACATGAATCTTTGTCTGTAAACTGAAGTGATGGCCTTCCCAGAAGTAGGCATTTATTTATACCAACGCTGAATGTCCCCGTTGTCATTGCCCCATGAAGCAGTCACTCATTCCGTCCTAACAGGACTCCCCCCCCCCCCACCCCCCGATTTGCATGTACTCCTTTCGATGTAACCGAGTGTTGACAAGAAGGTTGATGTGTTTGTTGTTGTTTTACATCCTCGCAACATCTAATGTCATATCAGGACGGGCATGACTTGTGAGAGTGCCCACTCATGGCGACTTTATAGTGCTGCCCCACTGGGAGACCAGGCTGCCAGCACCATGACCTGACATCCCACACAGTCACATTATCCTGACACTGAGCCAACCAATCCTTGCGCTATTCTTATAATGCCGAGCTCCTGACTAGGAACCGACACGTTTCAATTGTTAAGTCATTGGTTTGACTTGACATGGATTCGATCCCATGGTCTACCAACACGGGAGATATGTGTTTGTCATCGCCCAGATGAAGTATTTAGTAATACAATTATAAAGTAGTATTCAGACAGGATGTGAGATTGTTTACAAATAACTTTGAACTCTGACCTTTAACTGATCAGAACCTAATTTCTACCCAGGTGAGTGCACTGTGGTTGTAGCATTCCCACATATCCAAGCGAGGCTGACAATGTTGCACACACAATTGCCTCTTTTAGCTTCAAATCACCTGCCGAGCTGCGGGCGGTGTACGTCCTGTGCGCTGATTGTCACGTCTGTGTGTCTATTATGCATATATTACAGCCGCCTTCTGGCGCCTGCGTCCAGCCGCGAGCACGTCGATGTCACTTGTCAGACCCGCTGTCTAGGTGGTGCCAGCGTGTGGGCCGAAGGCTAGCCCACACCCTATAATATACCTTTTCTGCAGAGCATGCACAGTCAGCTGGTACCCACATTATTAGTTCTTGTCATTGTCGTCAGGGGACGGATTTGTGGTGGATATCGTCTATGCAGCCTGTTTCACAGAGCATGCTGTACAGTGTGCTGCTTGCAACAGCAGTAGTTATGTCCATGTCCCACAGGGGGCGTGTGAAAATCATCTATTGGAATAGGGTAACCTGTGTTGAAATATTATCGTATCCAGACTGAAGATAGTGATAAACTTTGACAATCATAGAAGTCTGCATAATTTATTAAGTATTTCTTTAAGTTGCGTATTTCCAATCGTTTTGAGTTCCTGTCATACTTTTTTTCAGACGGATTTCAAGCTAAACGTTATAATCTGTTTTACGTTAAATTGAAATAAGTCTCTTCTTAAAAGGTTACCTTTGGAGATATTTCAGACTAGGATTTCTTCACTTATTTTTTAAGCACGAGGGTACCAAATTGTAATAAATGCTGAAAAAGGATGTCATCATGCATGCTGGTTAAGTATTCTGGGAATGAGCGATTGAAAACCACATCATTTGACGATGTCCACCACCAACCCACACTCTGGCATTAGTAGAAGAAGAACCATTTAATACAATTAAATAAAAGTCATGTAAATGTTTGTGCGCAACTCCTTACTGATGTAGTTGAGGGTCTGAATACCAGTGAAAGGTGCTGACAAAAAAGATCCAATTCAGTGCAACATAATAGTGACAACAAGAAACCTGTTGTGGTGGCAGCTCACTGCCAATCATGCTGTCTGCAAAAGGTCTGATGGCCGATTCGCACCAACAACCCGGCCTCATCCAGCACTGCAATAAGTCATCTTGTTTGTAGCAGCTCGGTGCAGATACTCACTGCAAAAGGTATATAGTGTGTGGAACAGGATACGGAAGGTAACTAACTACTTCAGTTACATTCACCTTCGATTTGACAGGCAATGTCGAGCTATATGATGATTATGTACTGTGTGAAATCCTCTCCCGAAGTCATGAATGCAGTACTTAAGAAGGCGGGCGGATTCAAAATGTGATACTAATGTCTGCAGTGACCTCACATGCAAGGAGGCATATAGGCAGAGGCGGAGATTGTTAATTGTATCAGGGAACCTCGATGGTCTAATGGTTAGGACGCACACTCCAGAAGGGCAGAAAGGTGGGTTACCCGCCTATTGCAGGAATTGCATGTCCTTTACTGGCAACACTCCCTGAGCCAATATATCATATTAAATAAACTGAACATCCATCAACACATGCACATCAATTTATAGTTTGTACATTCTTAAATTGAAAAAAGCCTGTTAAAAATATGTCAGGCTAGCAGGAATTTAACTTCCGTAAGCACACAGTTAAAACTTCTGTAACTGTTTGATATAATGCATTTCAAAATGGGAATACAGTGTTCATTGTTTGACTGAAAACATTGTGATGTGTACATGAATGACATGTAATCCTTTTATCAGTCTAGGATGGTGCAATATCTTTGTTTAAACACTAAAAAACAACCACCCCAAAAACGCCTGCTCGACCTGGATTTGGGTGATCAAAAGGATGACCACCAACTTTTTGTATTTGGGCTAATGGCCGTTGTTCACATCCACTCACTCTGGAGGAGTGGCGCCGATGCGAGCGTAACAAGCTCTGACTGGCCTATGGCAACATGGTGGTGGCGCCAGGATAGCGCAGCGGGAACCGGCCCGCAGCAAATATCGCTGGCAACCACTTTATAATATATCTTATTTAGGGTGCAAGGGGTAATATGCACGATGCTATACAAATTGAGGGGGTCGTGATATTGATGCTTCATAACAGTCTACATAACTACACTACAAACAGGCTCCTACAATACAAGTCTCATGCTACAGAGTAGGTGCAATCGACAACATTCACACTTGGGATATGCCAGTACACTTCCATCAAAGAACATCTGCCTCAGCTTCACACACGGTGGGTATATACCCAGCTCGCCCAGGAATATAGTAATTATAGTCGCAGCAGCAGATTCCCATCTATCCAAACCTGGCCCACATAATACTCACGGCAGTGAGAGCTGATTTAACTAAATGCATAAAGAGTGTGCGTGGCACATTCTCGATGGTGATATCCAATACGGTCCATGCATTGGTTCATCAAACTGGCCGATACCATCAAACTGGCCGATACCATATAAACATGTTGATACCATTGATACTCTGGATATGCATCGGAGTACATTTCAATTTCAGTTTACAATGCCCAACATGGCTGAAGTTTGAAAGGGAAGAGCATGCAATAAACGCTGTAGAAATATAATATTAGGGTTCCTGACGCTCATCCCTCTGAAATGCATATCAACATCGGTTATGCACATCCAGAGCTCTTCGGGCCTCAAACCCCATACTCAATAATAAACACTTATTAAATTTAGATTACCCATATATATTATGGGCAGATGTAAGTTTAAGATCCTGCTGGTTATGTTGGTTAATCAGTGATAATGACCACTGCCAGGTGGCACCGTCGTGGTTAGAGAAGGAACTAGGCCCTCGAGTCTCTACGTGTATAATTGTGTTTATTGTTTGTTGGGGATTTATGTCAGGGCGACATCTAAGGTCATTTCAGGACGAGTATATATATAGTCAAGTGTACTATCAAGCCGGTAAGAAGACAATGAACTAATGGTGATACTGAGATTGCTTAAATTCCGATGGTTGATTATATTGCATATATGTACTAGACAATTGGTCTTCCTCATTCCACTGCTCTTTGCCTTATCCTAGTACTGCCTAGGTAGCGACAGAGATTACTTCCTAGTTCATTGATTTGACGTAGCCAGCTTTGAAACAGAAGGGTTCGAATCCCAAGACCTGTCATATTAGAAGCGGGCGTTCAACCTATTCGACCATCCCGTCTGGGAATAGCTCTGGCTTTTAAACACAGAAAATGACGGCATCAAATGAAAATACAAAAATGGACCGCTTAGTCCAGACTCAGTAACACGAATCTGCAGACCTCTACAGAGCAGCTTACAAGGCTTCACTTCAAGCTGATTCTGACAAGGGGAGAAAGCAATAAGACAGAAGACCTGCCCCGTGACACATGACGTGCTTCTCATCTGGGAGCTTCTCATTTGCCAGACTTAAACACTATCGTACTGAACTGTAAGTCTGTGTGGATTGTGATTGGCTCCGACGTCATTGACAGCTCAGTCTGTCCCAGATTAAGGTAATGAGACATGACTGCTTCACAGGATGCAGCTGGCACGTGTTATTTATAGTAACACATTGGGAGATCAATGTCAGCCATTAGAAGTGCTATTTAATTCTACACGTCTGCACGCCCGGCATCTGACTGTTTCACCCTTTAGTCGCTGAGATAGGTTTGTTTTGAAATGTAACCATAGGCATCTTTTCATCATGCAAATGAAATTGTCCAGGTAGGCCTAATATAGGCAAATGCTAGTTTTGATTCTATAATTATCTTTTATTTAGGGATCTTTTCATCATGCAAAGGAAATGTTCCAAGGTAGGCCTATTTTAGGTAAATGATTGATTTGATTCTATACTTATCTTTTATTTTCTATATCAGTATCCATATTAAATTATGCATTGTTTATTGGTATCAAGGCAAGTTGCTACTTATTCATTAGAAGCAGAGAAGAGTAGTCCATTGTTCTCTAGAATCAAGGTAAATTATTCATTTGTTCACTAGAATCATACACATTATTCATTTCTTCACTACAATAAAGGCAAATTATTCATATCTTCATTATAATCAATGAATATTAATCATTTCTTCATTGGAACCGAGATAAATTCACCCCAGATTCATTAGGACTAAAGGAAATTTATCCTTAGTGTTTTAGAACTAAGGCAAATTAAACCCCCGTTCATTAGAATCAGAGAAAATATGTTCAGTGTTCATTAGAATCAAGGAAAAGTAACCCTGTGTTCAGTAGACTCAAGGCAAATTATTTACCTGTTCACTAGGACTAATGCAAATTAATGATGTCTTCATTACAATCAAGCCAAATTAGTCCCCTGTTCATCAGAACCAAGGGAAATTACTTCGTTGTTCATCGATATCTAGGGAAATTAGGAATTGGTCATTAGTTTCAACGAAACTTACTCCCTATTCAGATTTGTTGCGGACTGTAAGTGAATCAGGATGTAATTCTGTGCATTCTCAGATTAGACTGTAGGTGTAAATTATACCAGCATCTCTTACTATGATATTATGTAGCTGTGTTGCTGCGTGTAGAAATAGCGACATTACACCTCCACACGTGTCCGTTTTCTCATCTGTAGCAAGTATGCAGTAGGCGGCATTTGTATTCATTACAGAAGGTCAAGGACTTTTAACCAGCCGCAAGTCGTTACCCTCATCCACTCCTGGCCAATCAGCTCTGGAGGCCCTGAGTACATTCACCAGCTCGCCACCTCCTTCTCAGGTCACGCATTCAGTGCACCTTGCCTCTAACCCCACCGGTCAAATCTCATCCTGGGTCCCTAGCCAACCCTATTGTAACCCATGGAAACCATTTCGGAATGCACCAATGCCGTATAATAACGATGTCTTATCGAAATATGCTGCTCCATTTATTAATGTGTATTATTTAATTAATGAACCAATGCTTCAAATAATAATAGCGTCTCTACATTGTAATAATGACTTATTAAACTATATTATCTTACTAAATAGATAATGCACAACATAACACTGAGGTGGCTATACTAGCTTTTGTAATATTGTTATATTAAAATGTGCTAGTCATATGTAAGCCTAATTGTTGTATCTTTACATAAACACAATTGTCTTTACTGGTGGGCTCTGTGTGCCATTTCGCTATATCTGCTTTGTGCTCTACTGTGTAAGTTGATGTGTTGGACGGTCGCATTGACTCTCACTCCTTATTTAACTATCTTTATCCTTTTATTTATCCATCGTCTTTTTCTGTTGCTTTATAATTTTAAAGGGGCCAACTTAATTTTACTTATTCATATTGATCATGATTCAATAGAAACTATTTATAGTGTCATATATAAACATATGATACTAATAATAGCTAACCACCTGGTCTGTGGAAGTTACTTATGGTCCAGTAATGGCTGCGGGCCTTTAATCAAACTATGGCTTAGGTTCATTAAGTCGTAATGGCTGGTAGAGTTACATAGGACAGCGAATATGTACAACGTTTATCAGGATGTTCTATGAAATGGCACTGAAGTAGGTTCAGAATCATGGCTCACTAATTATAGAGCGGTTATAAAGGCGCACTTCAAAGCACAAGAGCCTGCAAGAAGAGGATCACAAAGCCTTCTTTGAATAGCAGTACATTTGAAGCCTTTTGACTCTATTGCATACCTCCTACTCTTGTCTGCATGACACCACATAATCGGCTATTTAAGTTACAACCCGGTAGGTATGGATTGCTGTGTAAATCTGAATATCACACGTCCATTCTTAGTAGTGGTACGTGCAATGCAGTTGATAGTTCTATTATATGCGCATCTTTCTTTAGGTAGGTCTAGTAATGGAAGGAACGCATGTTACAATTAGATGACCACATCATTAAGCCTACCTACAACCAGTTAGATAATCGCTCATTTTCATTAAGATATACATCCATTTATCTTAAAGGAAATGGCATTATAGATGGATAGATTAGAATTGAAAGCGTCTCACAATTAATGTTGGCCTAAACGTCAAACCCTTATATACAGACTGAAATGCGTTATAGGTACACCATAATGTAGGTTGAATATGTCAGTGCAAATAGGTCATCGGTTAGAGAAGTTTACACTTTCATCGGATAAAGCAACTTTAGCCAGAGTTAGAGGAACAAGAACTGATTTACATGAGGCAAGTCCCTTTCTTTGGTTTATTAGTCTCTTTGTGTACATTTCTATATCAATTATCCTTCATATACCAGTCTCCGATCTCAAATTCCTGTGTCATATATGTAGGTATCTACATCAAGTCACACATACATCCATTGACATCGCAAGCAACACATTAGTGATTACACTGCTGAGCCTGTGGCACAATACATATATCTACGAGCACATCGTTTTTATATCTGGTTAGTATAATAGAACAGGCTAACTAAAAAAAGTGCATACAATATCCAATTTTACGTCGGAACTGAATTAAAGTGGTGTTTTTTTTTACAAATAAGTATACATTTGTAATTAGGATCAGAAAAAATAGATCTATTAGTATTTCATGTGCAAAAAGCTTCCGTTGTAGTGTTCAACCACATGTACTTTACACTAAGTAATAATACAGAGCCACATTCTAATACATCTCACAACATTGACTGCGACCAGAAAACATCGAGAACCAACAAATAAGTCACCTTCTCTTGTCCTGCTACTCTACGGGATGAGGGCTGAAATAGAATTACGAACAGACACCTATGGACAGATACAGGTGGTGCTTTACCGATAAGTATGGCATTCACTAGTGCCACCTGAGCACTAAAACTCTCCAACACTAGGTCTATTACAGTCTGGTGGCCACACTAAGAGAAAACACTTACATAGTCCTGCATTGTCTGCAAAATCAACAGCAAAACAATTAAATTGGTGAGCAATGTGTCATTAAGCATGTACTGGATGAGTTACATTTATCAACAGACATTATAGAGATTATAATCTGCCACAATGTCAAATGGACGGGTGATAAAGGCTTTGTATCATGTGGTGATATTATACCAATGAAATAGTCTGAACAGTTTGTACCGCATGGGGATATTGTGTGCAAGAAATTAGTCCCTGTTTGTAAACTTGTTAAAACATCAGGCGATGTACCAGCAAAATGTAGTTCCTTACTCGCAAACGTACTGTATTACGCATGGATTTGGCAGAAAGAAAGTAATAGTTCTGTTTCATCACGCAGGGAAACGACATCAATTAAAATGTTCCCTAATTGTATACATTCTTTATCAGGTGGTGATGGACCGCCAAGACAATAGTCCCATACTTGTAAACCGTTAGTATCGTGTGGGTATGTGACAAATAGTCCCTACTTGTCACGTGGGGCTGACAAACCAATAAAGTAATTCATTAAATGCACACGGTTTGTATCAGATAGGGATGTGACACCAAGGACAGGGTTCCTCACTGAAAAACCTTGTGTAATAAGCCCAACACCCGATGATAATGGTGACAGTGGTTGATCCTCTTCAAAGGGTTACAGGAAACACTCTGTATAACGCTGGACATACTGCACACGCCCCTTATCAAGGGGCACACGGCCCATTCTCCGAATGCGAATGCAAATATACTCCTCATAATAGTGGAAATAGTATACACTGCTATAGCAGTGTGCAGAGTGGCCAGTCCTCATAGTACTGGACACACTTAACAATGTTCATTATAATGTACATATTGACCTTAGATGTTGCCAGGACGTAAAACTCCAACAAGCAACTAACTATAATGGACACAGCAGGAAATCCCCATAACATTGGGCATAAATAATAATCCCCATTATAATGGAACACATCAGACACTCCCTCCACCAATGGGCAGACTGACTGACCAGTCGGTGTAATATTGGACAAAGACTTCGCTTCAAAACTAGTGGGCTATGGAACATAACTATTTGACCAATATATATGTAGCCTAGTAGATTGGAAACTCATAGGGTTATGTCCATAGCCCAGTCGTCCGACACTTTCTTATGGATTGCTTAGCAGCCTGTCATATACTGACTGATACAGCGGTACCTCTCGGGGTGGGGTGGGGGGGGGGGTGTCCGCAGGTTGCAAAGATATGCAACATTAGTGCTGCTTGAGTGACCAGACGAAATCTGCATGAAGGCGGTGTCTGCTGCATTATGTTATTCACAAGTAACCGTCATGGAATCTGGCTTGATAAATGTCATCAAACCAGTCTGCTGTGCATCACGTCAGTAAGCTGCTCCGTACATTCCCACCAGTTCCTCCGGTTTGGACAGACCAAGCCCAACACAACAGTACTCAGATGCAACGGCCATATGTCCAAATAGTCTTGGCCGGAGCCCGGCATTGATTATTGAGCCATGGCTGGCAGGAGTGGTGGTGACTATTGGTGACTATTGGAATACTAGCAATGTGGCTCCCGACAATATTCTCCTGGGAGAGGTGGTCTGTTTCCTACAAATCTCTCTGGTTTGTTCTCATGTTTTTTACTTCATGCTGGTCCTTTTCACATACACTAGTGTTTGTCTTCAATCGACAACAGTTGTGTGTCCAGACCAATGTTATGTTGACATATCACCTGTCCTGTAATTGGAAGGGTAATTGTGGATGGTATGCGTAACATTGGTAATTTACGGTGGGGACAGGAACCACAGAAACTGACTTACACCAGCATATAGATAGGCCCAGGACCGACTGCTGGGTTCTCCTCCATCGACCAGCGGTTCTCCCGCTACGGTTGCACCATCTAGCGGAAACCCCGTCACACACTACAAGTATAACGTAGTTCCCGGAATTCTTCGAGGTGGCGCCTCGGGCAATGACCCGCCCTTACGGTCACGTGACCGCCAATCGTTCGATATTCGAACATAACTGCCGTAGCCGCCATCATCACAGCAACCCTGTCATGTTGTTTGCATCACTTCACTAAGTGTACACCATGTTAATCTAGCATAGCTAACACGCCCATACCATGTTGGTGCTTTTTTTCTTCCCTTTTCTGTTATCTCATTATTGACCTATTAGTATAATTCACATCCATGCATCACTCAATATGTTCTTGTAATGGTCCATCTATACCGTTGTAAGTTTGCTTAATGCATAGTGTCATTAGGGATGGAAGACCAGTGTATCGACACTGACAACATATGTTATTTAGAGGAGTAAAAGAACATCTGATTTAATTAACTGTACGTCTTTTGTGTATTATCTACCCGTTTTAGTTACACATAATGTATGGAAATTGTGAATAAAAAATGTCAAAATGTCAAAAGAAATGTCACATCACTCAGTGATTAGTGCGCGGTTGTGTCTAATGTTGTGTCTGGACCTATATATGGTTGAATAGTGACCATATGAGATTAGGGATCAGTGTCATTGTGGCATCATACAGCTTACGATCATGATGGAGAATTCCGTTGTTCATTGGCTGTTCCTGTTTACTAAATGTCTTATTTAAAGTTGCATAGTCCGATGGTTTTGGGTTTCTAACATTTTTCTGAGATAAATATATTAAATTGATTGCTGTAATCTACCTTACTTTAGTTTGAAGTGAGTTTTATTTTAAATCGCTAAGTTTTGAGATATTTGAAGTGCAAACATGTCAAATTAGTTTCGGCAAGCATGCCAAAAGTCTGACACCATAGGCTTCTGCAGTAACATATTCTATTAAATTGACTCAATACTCCCTTATATGTAGCACCAAATGCTTAATAAGTGCATCAGTATCAAAGTTAGATATGTAGAATCAATTCTAGATAATTGTTTTGGTTTTTAAAAGTTGATGCTTCATCGGACTATGCAGCTTTAATTAACTGTCAGAAATCCATAAGTGCTATCCATTGGAAATAACTTTGTCGTATAAGTGTCTTTTAAAAACCGATAATTACACATCTATGTAGTTTGACACAACAGAGCATGTACAGAGCATTGACATTTCATCATTCATTCACTGCAGGCTACGCTAGATGTCCCTTGATGGTAGAGTCGCTGCCAATGTAAAAGATTGTGGCAGCATTTTGATACTGAAATAGTTCATGCCTAACATCCTTATCATGCAATCAACTTTAATCGATTTTAAATATATTGGCATGGTCAATGTATAGACATACATAAACACAATACAGGCATCTATGTATGTATGTATGCATTCAGTCTGTTGCAAGGGATCACTGTCAATTATGAAGGCCCAGTGTAGTTGAACGTAGTTGAACGTAGTTGAACGTAGTTGAACGTAGTTGAACGTAGTTGAACGTAGTTGAAGTAGTTGAACGTAGTTGAACGTAGTTGAACGTAGTTGAACGTAGTTGAACGTAGTTGAACGTAGTTGAACGTAGTTGAACGTAGTTGAACGTAGTTGAATGTAGTTGAAGTAGTTGAACGTAGTTGAACGTAGTTGAACTTAGTTGAACGTAGTTAAACATATCAGAGAAGTATGGATGCTGGTACGTTCGACTACGTCCAACTATGTAAAACTACTTCCAACTACGTGCAACTACATCCAACTATGTCCAACTATGGTCAACCATGGTCAACCATGGTCAACCACGGTCAACAACAGTCAACTACGGTCAACTGTGGTCAACCACCATCAACCACCATCAACCACGTTTAACCATGTTCAACCATGGTCAACCACGTTCAACAATGTTCAACTACATTCAACCACATTCGACTACATTCAACTATGTTCAACTACGTTCAACTATGTTCAACTACATTCAACTACGTTCAAATACGTTCAACTATGTCAGGCTCCACTACGTTCATGTGACCTGACCTTGACAGTCATTACGAAAGTTAAATCACAAGCATCCATGTCCATTAGTTCCTTACATACATATATGTATTTATATGTAAGAATAGCACGAGGAGGCTGAGTGGTGGGTACATTATTTATTAGGAAAGTGATTACAGTCAAACAATGCACCTGGCTATCGCCCACGGCGTATATAGAAGCAGGGCGGTGCCCGGCGGTAAGACGGCGAACTAACCAACGAATTCCAGCCATAGCCGCCGGGGGAAGCACTGTGCATATTCGCTTACATGAGTATATACGTGGTATATACGTAGGTATATATGTGTGTATATGTATTATAAATAGAGGATTATATGTGTGCGCCACTAGTTTTCCCTCAGTGTACATCTAGACTAACGTTTGGAGATGGGCCCGAATTTGATTCCTGGTTCCTGCTGCGTGTGCAGGTCCGTCCCTTGTGGTGAACGGTTGGGGACGGTTTTTTTGGGAGCCGGAAGTGGCAGGATGGGTTTGCTTCCGGCGCCAAATGGCCTTCTGGTTGATATTACTCCACGGGGGCGCTCGGAGAATATCGGATAGGTGTTCAGCGGGACAATAGCCTCAACCTGTTGGCTACTTGGTAGGTGTGTAGGGAGATGGGTGTGGAGTGTTGGGTATGTGTTTGGGTAAGTGGGTGTGTAGGAAAGGGGATTATGGTTGACCAGGTAGGAAGGTGGTGCAGAGGGAGGTGGGTGTAGGTGGGTGGGTGACATTGTCAGTAAGGTGGTACTTGTGCAGGAAGGTGGGTGGACAGACGAATGGTGGTGTGTGGGGTGCATGGGGAGTGTGCAAGGTGGTGAGTGTAGATAGGGGAGGACGTGGGTATGTGTGTGTAGGGAGGTGATTGTAGATAGGGGAGGAGGTGGGTATGTGGATAGATGGGTGGGGGATGAAGGTGAGAGGGGGAGAGAGCAAGGTGGGACGATGGATAACAAGGTGGGAGGGTGAGGAACAATGGTGGAGGGTTGGGAACAAGGTGGAGGGTGATGAACAATGTGGGAGGCTGGGGAGTACGGGATGAAGATGGGGAGCGAGGTGGGATGGTCGGGAGCAAGGTCAAAGGATAGGGAGCAAGGTGGAAGGGTGGGAGCGAGGTGGGAGAATGTCGAGCAAGGTTGGAGGGTGGGGAAGAAGGTGAGGGGGTGGGGAGCAAGGTGGGAGGGTGGGGGGCAAGATGGGAGGGTGGGAAGCAAGGTGGGAGGGTTGGCAAAAATATGGGAGGGTGGAAGCAAGGTGGGAGGGTGGGAAGCAATGTGGGAGGGTTGGGAGCAAGTTGGGTGGGTGGGAAGCAAGGTGGGAGGGTTGGGAGCAAGATGGGATGTTGGGGAGCAAGGTGGGAGGGTGGGAAGCAAGGTGGGAGGATGGGGAACAAGGTGGGAGGTTGGGGAGCAAGGTGGGAGGGTGGGGAGAAAGGTGGGCAGGAAGGGGGGAGTACTCGTACGCTTCGGGCCCTCTGCTGGTGTTGGGAAAGTACAGTGGTTTCAGGTTACCGTTCGCCCTCAGCTAGTGGCTATTGTTTGTACCGGCTAAACACAGAGCTTCAAAGTCACTGCTGTATGCAATTACTTTGCATGACTATGTGTCTACAAAACTTCAAACTTACTGCAAACCCACCTAGCATGCAACGATTATATTTATCATCTCCTGAGACTCCTCCCTCTGGTGTACAATTGTCTTTAAAGCATTCACGACTTGATTCAACGAGATTCATTATTGTAGCATTCCCAACCGGACCATGTAGGTTTTACCTCAATGTTATTCACGGTCTTAATAATAGTTAGCAAATTCTATTCTTACCTGACGATTAGTTGCATTATTATGAAAGGCTTAGTCATTCGGAATATCTTCAGACTCAACTTACTGAATTAAAAACAATACAGTAGTATGTATATAGACTAATAGAGGAGTGGCTATATATATGTTACTAACAATGCTGTAACCATGGAAACGCAAACTCATTATGTAATGCATGATGTTGGACCCCCTGGAGGAGCATTGGGAACTAGCTGGTGGCACTTAATGGGGGTGTACACTCAGGTAAGGTGGTGTTCGATAAACTTACAAGCAATTCCATCGAAGGAACTCTGTCCATGAACATTCTTCACCGGACCTCGGGCATGTCTCAAATGCACTGATCCTCACTTTCAATGCCAATAAAGACAACGGATGCCATCACCATTCTTTCAAATATCCAAGAAAACAACTAATGAAGACCGAATGAAGAGTTCAGCCACAAAACCACGTTAACGCCAATCCAAAAATTGAGATAAACATTGGATTCGAACCTTCACAAAGTTCATTTTTTCATATGCCTACTTTTTCGTTCCATGCTACATAACCATGTCATCATAAGAAAGGCGGAATTAGTGAGGAGTAACATTATTTTCAAGTAAAAAATCTGTTATTTAAACTACATTTTTGGATTGGCGTTTACGTGGATTTGCGCCTGAACTCTTCGAATGTAGTAGTCTGCACTGACTTCTCAGGAAAAGGAGTCACATAAACAGGTAGGCGAGGATAGGGTGGTTGCATCAGGGTATCTAAGTAGTGTAATGGTCAGCACGCTAGCCCTAGACAAGAGGTGTGAGTTCAAATCCCGCTATATGCACATAATTTCCCTGCATCACTGCCCCGGTATTGATCCATAGTCCTGCTGCATCGAACATATAGGCCACTGTTGTAGAATATGTCACTGTGCCAGATTATATAACTCTACAATGTCCAGCATTTTAGTGTACATACATACTTAATGTTGCCAGCCTTCACTTCCAATATCGCCAGTTTGTATACAAGTGACACCGACAACTTAGCATACACTGAACAAGCTAATGTAGAGGCTACTTATACTCAGAACCAGTGGAGTATGCAACGTTAGTTGAAGGTTGCCATCATGAAATGCTTATGAAAACTACAGTGCATCGACTTTAGCAGTGGGGGAGTGTAAAGCGACCCACTTCTGGGTATAGAGCAGCGTGATGTTGAGTGAAATTAATAGGTTCATTTCAATCACTTAAATGTAAATGGAATCAATGAGACAGGCAGCCACGCATGGCATGTTGTATTCTGGGTGCATTCTATTGTGTATTAATTAATGGGCAGGAAAGTAACAATTAGGACTGCTTATGCTTCAATTATCGCTAGTTACTGGAATAGCTTGGGCTAACTAAATGGGGTTAAAACAGGAAGCCGAATGGGATCGCACATTGGTTAGGGTGTCTGCTTAACGTGTGTCAGATATCGGTGATCAAACCCTGGCCGAGTTCAAATTAAACCAATACAAAGATATTACGTGGTTATGAGTCGGGTATGGTAACTTAAGGAAACATAATGTGATAACCAACGAAAACACTGGGATCGTTAGTAGGGGATTCTGCTTCAGATGTGTGACACCGCGAGATCAATCCCTGGCCGAGTCAAACTGAGGAAATAGCTAATTATTCCCCATTGTTAAGCAAGGCGGCTAGGAATACATACCTTAAATGTCAGAATGGTGTGATTGAATTAGACCTCATATCCTGCTTTCGCCAGTATTATTCCTAAAGGTACAACATCCCTGAGGGTCAAGCACCATATACTATTTATTATAAGCTGGAGCCAACCAATTGGAAAATATGCCAATTTACGGCATGGGGGGAATGCAAATGTTATATTACTAAACAGGTGTCACCAAGCGCATGTATGCATATATATGTAGGTGCTGAGTGGGATGTAAATATACATAGTGCTGCTGCCAGGGCTGGGTGTAACCGCACTCAAGGCCTACCCCCTCCCCCTCTGCTGGGTAGGATCACCACACTCAGGGTCACGGTTGGTTTTGGCCAGGGGGGCCACACAGCTTGGTGGTGGTGGGCAGACCACTGGTAGGCATGGGGACCAGGAATGCTGGATCCCCATTGGTAGGGACAAGAATGTTTGTTTCCCATTGGGGGAAAGGGGTGGTGTGATACTCTACAATGAGCCCATGTAACTATATAAATAATAAACCAGAGGGCTTGACTCTCTCTTCCTTTACACTTTATACTCTTCCTTTCTCTTTGTCTGTATTCATTTCACTGTAGCCTGCCTACACAACCACAGATTCGAGTCCTAGCCTTTACACAATGATGTTAGGAGCTAACAAATTAACCCAAAATCCACTAATGAGAATTCCTAGAACAACCAGGTGCGTTAGATTTGAATTAGTTATTGAGAATTTCTAAATAGATTAGTACTTAGTAACGCAGTGCTAATATAACCATGACTATTTAATAACCCTGATGTGGTGTGTTAATATTCAGGTGAGGTGGTAGTAGGTGAACTTAGAAGCAATCCCATTGAACGAACCCTACCCATGAACAGTCTTCAATGGGCCTCGGGCATGTCTTAAATTCACTGATCCTCACTTTCAATGCCAATAGAGACAACGGATGCCCAGCGGTTGAAGGGAACTGCTACAGGCCTCACATATCACAAAATAAGGATCTGCCCCTTTGAACAGTAACTCGGAGTTTTACATCCTAGGAACTTCTGATGCCATATCAGGGCAGACACTGATTTGGTAGAGGGCTTACCATGGTGCCGGTCGCATGGCACCTCCATAGGGAAGCACTATGAAACGCAATCGATTATATATCCAAGTCACTCACACTTTGCACATCTAGAAATAATGTAGTATTGTGCATGCTATTTTAAATGCTTCAATTATTTAAATTAAAGGTTTTAATTGTGTATTTAAGCACTTCATTTTATTTGGACTTACAAACGCGTGTCAGATCGGAAGTGATGGCCGAATTAATTACTTGAGCCCTTGCTTTCCGTGTGAGAGAGTGTAGTTCTTGTTACTACCTAGCCTAGCGCTTTGCATTAATAAACTAGTGCAAAGACTGCCATGTGTATCATCAGGATAATGTGACTGACTAGGATATTAGGTCATGGCGCTGGCTTCGTGTTTCACAATGATGCAGCACTATAAGTTAACGATGAGTGCTCATTTCCATGAGTCAGTACCTTTTTTAAAAACAATTTTTATTGAGGCTGTATTTATACTGTCCATAGCATATAAGCCTGGGTATTCAGGCTTGTTTTCAATGCTGGCCAGCTGTAGTGTTGGTGTTATCTTATCACACAGTAGCTGCTGATAAGGTATTTGATTGCCTGCATTTCAGCAGCAGATAGATATTTGGTTGGTTTGGTTAGTAGTCTATGTTAATTTCTTTGGATTTTCTTGGCATATGTGTGTTTTATTTTGTCTACTCTTATTACTAGACTAGCCTACTCCTATTTACATATCATATGCTTGTACGTAGCTGTGGTGTGCTATCTGGCTACTTTGGCATAGCTACCTTCCATTGGGCATCCCGCTGGTGGGTCATGACATATCACATGCCCCTTTGCTGGGCAGCTTAGTGGGGGTTTCCTAGCCTTATTTTGCACAGATATTTTTTGTATGTTTTTAGGTCAGGAATTTGTCGTTCCTTTACTGTTTGGGCATTCCACACCTTGGCAGCCATTTCCAGTGTGCTTCTCTCGTGAGCTTGGAATCAATGAGCTTGGAAGCAAAGGAGTGCAACACACAAGCGAACAACTGCAACACACAAGCAAACAGGTGCAGCAAACAAGGGAACAAAGAAGGAAATCAGTGCAACAAACACGCAAACAACTGAAACAAACAAGCAAACAAGTCCACCAAACAGGCCAACAGATGCAAGAAACAAGCAAAATAATGCAACAAACACGCAAACAAGTGCAACAACAAGACAGCGCACGCCGCTCATCTTGGCGACGCCTTGTGGTGGCATTTCCCACTGACGCATTCAATAGCGGCAGGAAGCTGCTGTTCTATATCCACTAAATATAGAATGCTTTGTGTTTACCGATGGCAGTCGGAAGCAGCTGGTGGAAGCGGGAAACTCCCTTCTGATCTAAAGACACGGTTTGCTGAAATTGATACTCACTACTTACTTAGGAACCGCCTACCACTTACTCGTTGTAAATTATAATTGCATCTGTCAACATATTCACTGAACCAGCATCCGGTTTACTTCTGCTATGAGTAATATTAAAATTGCATAACCCGATGGTTTTGAATTTCTGTCATATTGCTTTTAAATAAATATGATTTTTATAATCCACTTTACATTAATCTCAAATAAGTTTTATTTTATAGGCTAATGTTGGTTATATTTGAAGTGAAACCATTATATATATATGTTGATCTGAAGAACATATGCTTCATTTAGCCTTCGCTGAACATAGCGGCGGCATACTGGACCACCAAACAAACAAACTGCACTACTACATTGTTACTGAATGAACTGGTACCTAAATTGGTGAATCCCAAATCCACATGTGTGTTTTGATTCAGAAAATGTGATGCTTTTATCGGATTATCCAACATTAACTTTACTCTCGTTCTTCCGGGAGCACACCTAAACATACATTGCATTACCTGTTGTCCAAAGAGGTTTTAGCAGTTATCTTATTTCTCTCAAAGAAATGATGCATGCCACAGGAAGGTCATAGAAAAAGAAAGAAAATGTTGGTAAAAGATTCTACTCCCACCAATTATGGATCCTTGTATTATCCTGGCGTCAACTAAAGCCACACCTACCCTGGCACCTCACTAACAGGTAGAAGGTGAACACTGGCACGGTGCCAAGAGCAGAAATACATATATGTATATATATATATACCCTCCTTTGCGAATGGTGACTTGCTGTGTCCGTTAGGTACAAGGAAAACGGGTGTTGACGCCACTGGTCACGAACGTGTGGTCGAGGAGGTAGACTATGGAATGTATATACACATATGTGAGCTGTGCTCTGTAGCCAGGCTGCACGGTGCTAAATGAAGCAACCTCAGGTCCACGCTTGATGGCACGTACGATATGTATCTACTCTTCCATTTGCGTGACGGGTGAAAGAAATTGCCGGACTTACGAGAGCTGAAGAGATTTCAGATCAATAATGTAAGACAGCCTTTCCTTTCATCCTGAGTTATGTAAATTATTCAATATATCAACGCAGTCACCACTAGCGCCACCTAGCGGATAAATTGCACACTAAGGTCTCGGGTTCGAAATTAGGGAAACACTTCCCACGTATGAGTGAGTGTTGATGTTGGATACACAACCTTCAACTTGATTTCCTTCAATTAAATATGTTATTGTTGATGGTGTAATTTCCTGTAATTTCTGAAGATATTAGTGTATGTATATGTATACCCTTTCTTATGTGTGACATATATTGTACCTACTAGGGCACTGAGAAGCATTGAATGAACAGTGCCTCACTAAGTGAACGTACATTTATTTACTGGCTTCGTTCCTTCTTGCTTTTCTTCATTATGGGTAAGTAGTCTGGGTTCTTTTTTCTGTATATTTCTTTTTCCCACATGAAGAAAGTGCACTTCCCCGGGTTAACTGAACGACTACAGCTGACCGTACTGGAGGTCTGCCCTAGTTCCCCATGTGGAAGGGCATGGGTTCGATTCCCGGCTGAGTCAAACCAAAGAGTTACAGAACCGATACTTGTTGCTACCTTGACTGAGGTACATTCGGAAAGGAGAAGGATTGACTTGCTTAATATCAGGATACTGAGACTGGTTGGGGTATCGGGTCATGTTTCAGCGGAAGGGTCATCCAGTACGGCAACACTATAAAGTCTGCATGAGTGCATGTTGTTTCTAGTCGGTACTACTCTCATATGTTATTAGATGTTGCTAAGATTTAAAACCCCAACAATGAAAATGTGACTTGTCACATTTGTTTGTTCTTGTAGCTTTATGGCCTTGCAACATTTAATGTCTTATCAGGACGGGTGCCAACTTGTGACAATGAACACTTATAGCGACTTAACAGTGCTGTCCGACTTACACTGACATACAACCGTCAGCACCATGACCCAATATCCCACTGAGTCACATTATAGGGCTGCAGGAGCTGGGTAAATGATCCTACATTTAGCTGAGGAGACTACTTTAGCTCAAGGAGCACTGGACAATAGTAAAATAACAAACTCTAAATCATTATTCAAAGTGGTAGATACACTTCTGCACCATAAATCTTCAGTGTTACCATCTCATGCCCTGAAGCAGTCACTGGGAGATTTCCATCGGCTTTAAACTCTGCAAGAATAGGTCCACTTCTTAAAAAGTCCACTCTTGATCTAGAGCAGTTTAAGCACTACCGCCCTGTGTCAAATCTACCTTTTCTCTCCAAGGTTATTGAGAAAGCTGTGGCTCTTTGCCTGAACTCATATATGCATGACAATGGGCCCAATGAAAAATATCAGTCTGCATATAGATAATTTCATAGTACAGAGATTGCCTTGGTATGTGTGGCTAATGATATACTCTGTTGTGTCGATGAGAAGAAAGCAGTCTTGCTGGTGCTGCTTGATTTATCAGCAGCTTTTGACACTATTGACCACAATGTTTTGTTGGATCGTATGTTTAGGCGATTTGGAATTCAGGACACGTCTTTGTCTTGGTTCCGATCGTATTTGAGTGATAGAATTCAGGCGGTTCAGATTGATGGGTGTGTTTCCAAGATTATGTGGTTGCTTTGGGGTGTCCCACAGTGGTCGTCGGTATTGGGTCCACTTGTGTTCTCAATGTACTCAGGACCTATTTGTGACATTGCATGCAAACATGGTATCAAAATACACACATATGCAGATGATACACAGTTGTATGTGCCGTTTGATTATCTGATGACATGTCTGAATGCCTGAAGATAATGGAGAAATGTGTTGGTGAAATTAGAGAGTGGATGAGGAAAAATATGCTCAAACTCAATGATGAGAAAACTGAAGTTTTAGCCATCTCCACTCCCTGTTTCACTGATAGGCTACATGAAACCGATCTCAGAATTGGTGATGCTAGTGTTCAAGCTAGTGAGTCAGCCCGTAACCTTGGTGTGATCTTTGACAATACTATTGATATGTCTAATCACATCAAGACGGTTTGTGGGGCATCATTTATGCAACTGAGACATCTACATCCATCAAGGATGCCCTGACACATGACTCGTTAGAGAAGGTTACTCATGCTTTCATTGGTTCACACCTGGATTATTGTAATGCTCTCTTGTATGGTCTGCCACTGTCAAGTATTTCAAAACTGCAATGTATACAGAATGCGGCTACCAGGTTGTTGACGGGTACAAAGAAATCTGATCACATCACTCCTGTGCTGAAATCATTACACTGGCTCCCTGTGGAGAAGAGAATGATTTCAAGGTGCTGTTTTGTGTATATCGTGCCTTGCATGATCAGGCTCCAGAATATATGAGAGATATATGCTCCAGGAGAGAACAAATGTTTGAACACTGCGCTCCACAGTCTCCAGCCAGTTAGCAGTTACCCGGAGCAGACTCAAAGGCTTTGGGGATCGTGATTTTAGTATTGCTGCCCCGAGACTGTGGAATGCTCTGCCAGGATATATCACTTATTGTAAATCTGTTGGTGCTTTTAAAAAAGTCTTAAGACACATTTGTTTAAATCTGCTTTTAACTAGGTGAAATTTATTTTCCTGTATATTTGTTTGTTATGTAAAGTGCCTGAGAACGGCTTGCTGGATTTGTTCACATACAAAAATAGCAGTTATATGTTGTATTCCTACACACTTGATACATACATGTGTATTGATTAGACCTTTACATTACGGAGTGGTTAGGTGCATAGTTTCCCTTCATAGGTTTGTATGCCTACTATGTTGTGAATTGCAAAACTATCATGTTGTTGGAGTTAACATTTTGAGATGGAGTGAGTGTTAGTAGAATGGTTTGTTTATTCTGTTAGATAGAGTGTGGTTAGCTTATAGGGTTATGCTTAAAAGGTTAATACCTCAGGTGTGTTTTTTGACTACATGAAGTAGTTTGAGTAAGTAGGTTATTAGTGATTGATTGATTGATTGATTGGTGGTTGCTTTACGCCGTGTCGGTAGCATAGGCCATAATCACAGCGAGAAATGTTTTTGTTTTTTTTCAAACCATCGCTTTTACATGTAAAAGCAGACAATCAAGTATGTGCCAATAGATACTAATTAAATTAGAAAGCTCACAATCATATATTTGTGGTAAAGGGTCCCATAGAAAAAGAAAAGTTTCATTAATAATTAATAGAATCCATTTAGTAAACTATATAAGGTGAGGTTGTTAGTAATGATGGGATAAACAATGCTTGGAGGATTGTACATTTCAGTAATTTAGTAGTCTAGTACAGACTTTATTAGTGTCTATGTTTATACAAAGACCATATAATACCAAGATGGCTCACTCAGCCTGTACTGTGTAATCAAAATGATCAAACCCATCACTTGGTGCGCTCGCTGTTCCCCCGGCTAAACAGATGCTATAATATATGCACAAATGTATATATGAATGTGAAAGATGTGTGAGGATGGCGACGAGGATGTGTGCCTGTTAATAGCAATCCCATATTGATGTGTATTCACGCTTACCCGTCTCATGCACGATATAACCATATTTGTTTACATGTGAAGCACCAACCAGCAGCTGGGTCAATCAAACCCACCACAAGGTGGCACTGCAAAATTTACATCACATGGGAGAGATAGGGAGTGAGCCGTCCCAGAACCATAGGGCCCCCGGTCTATAGCAATACTACCAGACTGATACACATTTCCGAATTTGCTGGGCAAATAATTTGTACGGTGGATAACTTAGTTTGTTGGCAGCAGGCAAAGGAGCGCGTGGGGTGGTGGGAGGGGGTGGGGTGGCCATAGGTGCTTATAATAGATAGCTAATTAAATATGGCGACCTCATCACTAGGCCTGTAGAAGGGCCTGATTGGCTTGGTGAATTCTTACCAGGTTCTTGAATTCTAGTTGTGTTTGTGCATGTCTAATTCTGACTGGGAGTTCATTCCATAATTTGCTGCCTTTGTAGATAGGGGCTCTTGTCAGTCTATTTGTGAGTGGTTTAGGAACTTTGAGGAGTGTAGCATCCCCCTGACTGGTAACTCTGGTAGTATGGTCTATGTAGTTTTCATCCTTGGCTCTGATAAACATAAGAGATAGCAGATGTGCATCTCTCCTTTGGCTCAGGTATGTGATATTAGATCTAGTGTGCATCTCATTGACGGAGAGAACTTTGCCCCTATATACTGTTCTAAGAGCTCGGTTTTGAGTTCTCTGTAATTTATTTTCTTGTTGTTTTGTTAAAAGGCCATAGATTAGATCATTATAATCTATTATTGGCAGTATAGTTGCCTTATACAGTTTGAGCGCTGTGTTCTCACTCATGTAGCATCTTATTTTTCTAAAGGTTGTCATTCTCATACCTAGAATTTGGTTCAGCCTCGATAGTTGCTGGTTCGCATTCAGTGTAGAGTCAAGTGTGGTTCCTAAGTATTTGTACGAGTTCACTTCTCTTAGCACTGCATTGCCTATACATATCTCTATATTTTGTGCGTGCGATTTTCTAGATTTTGTTCCAAATATCACATATTCTGATTTTCGTGTGTTTAAGGTAAATCTGTTATCAGCACACCAAATATTGACCTTTTTTAACACCTTGTTTACCATAGTAGCTGCCAAAATAATGTGTTTATTGTGCACTGTGAGGACAGCATCATCCGCAAAAAGTGTGAAATTAGCACTGGTAGACAGCAATGGTAGGTCATTAATAAATATCAGAAAGAGGAGTGGTCCCAAAGTGGAACCTTGGGGCACTCCTGTTCTGACAGTTCTAGTGGAGGATTCTGTATTATTAATTTTGTGACTTGTTGTCTGTTGTTTAAGTAGTTGGATATGAACCTACATGATCTTTTTCCCAGTCCAGCTCTTTTGATCTTACATAGCAGGATTTTGTGGTCAATTGTATCAAAAGCTTTCTTGAAATCAAGAAAAACAGCTATTGTAAGCTCACCTCTGTCTGTGCTAATCAACAATTCATCCATTAATGAGGCAAGTGCCTTAGTCGTTGACCTTTCTTTTCTGAAGCCATTTTGTTGGGTGGCTAAATAGTTAGTGTCCTCAAGAAATGTTTTTATTTGGTCGTGAATTATCTGTTCAATTATTCTGCCAGGGAGAGGTAGTATGGATATAGGTCGCAGTTCATTACAGGACTTTGGGTTACCTACCTTGGGTATAGGGGTAACTGTTGCTCTCTTTCCATTTTTCTGAGAAAATTCCAGTAGTAATTATGAGGTTGTATAGGTATGTAAATTCATCTATTAGAGCCTTGATGGTGCCCTTGATAAAGGTTGAACTGATGTCCTTCATGCCTGAAGGTTTGAATGGTGATAGATTCTGGCAACACCTATGGTCATATCACGATGGGTACCGACTTGTGACAGTGCACACTCATGGCGACTTCATAGTGATGCTCCACTGGGAGACCAGGCTGCTGGCAGCATGACCATATTTCCCAATCAGTCACATTATCCTGATACTGAGTTCATCTGTCATTGTCTTATTCTAGTAATGCCGAGCACTATGCTAGGTAGCGACATGTATCAATGTTGTAAGTCATTGGTTTGACTTGACCGGGACTTAAACTCCCGACCTTCCTCACCATACAATGACTATTCAATTATGTGAAATGCCAACAGGTTCCTATATAAATCCCATTCAGCAATGTTTATGTTGTCAGCAGTTCAAAGCTTACACTCTAACAGTTTATGTGTTATATACCATACATTGTTGGAGATTGTATATCAACATAAAAGAACAAGGTACGTCTAGTTATATCTGTTATCAGTGTGGGCATTACTCAAAGAACGAGGATACCTGCCATTTCAGGCCACTGGGGTCTTACGTCACGAACAAGACAAGGATTAGATATAAACATAGTCATGCAGGACATCAAATATACAACAGTTATACGAGGTACACAAATACACTCAATTCAGAACAGGTGAATGAGAGCAATCAATTCATTATGACAAATGTGATGACCCAGCAAAATATATGAGCAATACTTGTATGCACTTATTTAATTATAATGTGTGGAGGCCCCCGTGGTCTATGTGCGATTGGGTGGTTTAGATGTCGAAGTGATCGGCTGGTAGTGATAACCAATCAGACTCTGATTGAGGGGTGTTCCCCTTGTGTAAGTGATAGTGGAGACAGGTGTTGCCGAGGTGTGTGGTGTCCTGTATCTGGTTCTGCCGAATGACTTTTCCTTGTTTTAGCTAAACCCACTCCATGACACTGATTCCGTGATCAGGATTATGTAACAGCTACACGCACTGTTACGACTGTACGATTGGTTAACCTACTCGGTGTATATAAATATATAAATATGTATGCATATAAGTGCACTGGATGGACGTGTGTACTCATGAACAACACATTTGGTATGGATGTAAACCATTATAAAGACGGGAGGGTGAAAGTAGTGAAGTATTCTCCACTCACTTCTCAGCCCACCTACTCAGGTTGGTGTGGATCGAGTGATTGCATCAGGGAGTCTCGGTAGTCTCGTGGTTAGGAGTTGACCTCGTGAATGACAAGAAGTGTGTGTGTTTGAACGTCACTCCAGGCGCAATGTTCCCTATGTTTGTATCACACACACCCCATCGGCAATAACAGAGACGTCATAAAGATTTCATTAGTATTCTATTTCACCTTGGTCCCTCCTCCATTTAGGCACCACCTCCACCTGGCGGCCTGCCTAAGCTCCACCTGGCTACTTCCGGGAAAACAAAACCCATGAACAATTTAAAATGAAAATGAAAAAAAACAGGCTGCCTCCGCCCCCATGCCGTACATTGCTCTCCGGCCCAGGTGACCTCTGAGGCTTTCATCAAGGACGGCTACGGCCCCTGCTATGGTTTCTGCGCCTGCGCACAATCGGTGTCTGGGCAGCGTTTCCGGTCCTAGAGAGCCCCGGTCCGCGCAGATCTCTCAGCCCACACGCAGTGCTGCATTCACCGGCTTAGGAGCCTGGGATTGACATGGCAGGCTTCCCAGATGTCAGCACTTATTCAATTTAGTCCTACCGGTTTTCAAGCGGTCTCCTGTCATTTTAGCCCTTCCCGAATGAGTTTTTAGAATGTCGAAGCTCTGTGAATTGTGTTCCAGTTGTATTATTTATGTGTTTGAGTTACATAGTCCAATGAACCATTTTCAAAATCAACGCACTTACCTAGATTTGATCCCACATATGCGAGTTAGATACTGGTACATTTATTAAGCATTTCCTATTGCATAGCAGGGGATACAAAATACATTTTGTGTTAACCTGTTACTTCTGAAGTCTATGATGTCAGAATGATTACACACACCAACATTAAGTTGGCATTTGTTCACTTAACTTATCGCCAATCGCATAATTGGCTTCCTTCGTGGAAACATACATTTGAGTTGTAGAGAATACAGTTGATTAGCACATGGCTTGTGACATATATAGTCCATGTGTCAGACCTCAAAATTTTAGGACTCATTACCAATTTGGTGAAAAGATCCTACTATGATTTTTGGTTAGCCTGATATCTGAAGTGTCCAAAATCAGTTGATGGACTTCCGGGTCACTTTGCCAAATGCCCTTTTGGTGGCCATCTTTAAAGATGGCCAACATTATTTCATGGAAATGGAGAGAATCAAGAAAACTTTCATAACTTCTCACCAGAATGACCTATCAACATGCAAAATGGCTTAAAATGTTGCTAATAACATTCTGCATCCAGCAATATATGATTATTCATAATCGGTTATTATTATCTGTTAACAAATTATAGATTTCTTTTTTTTAAAGTCACATTTTTCACTTTTGTTCATGATATATGTTAATAAGTTGTACGCCAATTCATGCCAGGATTCATATTGGTCACATTATATGTTGGATCATATAGGGGGGTTTATTAGGCATCCATAACAAGTGTTATATTAGATAGATTTCAACTTTATTTGATTCCATAGACACATATTTAACATCATACTATAATAGCCTTCTCCACCAGTTTGGGGTACGGGTAATACTACATCTCCAGCAATCCACGATATGTCCGCTTAGCAATTGAATAACCATGTTTATTATAGGTACACAAGCATAATAAGTTGTGTTATTATGCCTTTGCCTTTGTGTTTAATTACTATAGACTGTTTCCAGTGCAAAAAGTAGCGGAATTGACCTTGACCTTTAATAAAAAATGTGCCTTAAGGCTGAAAATCAATAAACGTGATAACACATTATTGGTGCTGTTACAAATGCTCTGGACTTGTCTCCAAGCAGTTTTCAATTAACCATGCCACAATCTGGACCTACATTACAAATATTCTACTTACTCGAATGGTAGACCTATGTCTAAAGGTTGTTCATTTTTCTATGTAAACTCAGCATATATCTATATGCTCTTACTGTTGAACCTGATTTTTCAATCGTCGTCACTGTCACTGTCACTATCATCCATATTTTGTTATTGGTCCTCATCCTCTTCTTGCATATTAGCACAGTTCAGTAATCTGCATGCCTGGGTGCAGTGGAATCCATTTGTTACACAAGGACAGTCTTTATCGCAACGTCTAGGGCATTTACAGGACATCAATTCAAGAACAACATCTGGAGCTGGTGCTCCTGTGAGCCAGCATATTGCTAGTTGTCCTTCTACTACATTCCACCCATGTCCATCAGTTGGGCTTGGTATCTTGGGTGAGCTATGTAGACTTCTTCTCTAGATGCCAGCTTGGTAATTAGAACGATTTGTGTGCTGTCTTAATGCATCTTTGCATGGGGGGAGCTGTCCAGATGAAATATCACCTTTTCTTGATTGGAAAATTTCATACCTGAGTTTGTTGACGTCTTTAATATTTGTATTCAAACTATACATGCTACAAGTGAATGCTTGTAGGGTTCGGAACATATCTTCTGTAACATGCCATTCCTTCCCAAAGGCTGTGAACAGTTCTCTGTACTCCTGGTTTTTGCAGATCAAATTGACATCTCTGACCTTGCCCTGCCCAGCGAAGGAGCTGATGGAATCGCAACCTGCATATGTATAGGCACCAATCAATGCAGTGCATACATCCTTGCCGAATATTGTCCCTAGCCTTGATATATCTATCAGTCTCATCGCATTCTTTTTTCCTCTTCTCAATAGGATCCTTGTATCTATTTGCAAGTGGAGGGAGAGGAGGATTACGAAGACGTCAGTGTCTTCAGAAATCACCACAACCTTGCGATAGTTTGCAGCTGCATGTTTTGTGTGGATCATCATCCTCGTATCGGCTTCTTCATGTGTGGATCTAAGCTCAATGATCTGCATCACATCATCCTTTGTTATTCTGAAACATCTTTCATCCGAGGTTACCATCAATATGATCTTGCCAAGTTTGTCCCTCCTGCGCATTTCTTTCCAATTCTCTGCTAGGAATGCGGTGAGCTTGGCTTTGCTTTCTGTACTAGCCAAGATCCGTTTCCAGTTCTTGATTCGGTGTCCTGGTTTTATCTGGTTGAACACGATTCCATGCCGTGAACCATGGTTTGTCCGCTCGGCGGTCTTAATTGATTGCTCTTGGTAGATGTCAAACACTACATCAATTCGCCCACTACCCCAAACATCATTGAGAACAAATTTGTCAGGGGGAAAAGTAAGTGAAGGAAAAGCAAGAGTGTGGACATGACATCGTAAAAGCACGAATACAATTAGCATATTACCAGATCCTGGCTGCAAATATATATATATATATATATATCTGCAACAATCTCATTTCTGACTATTGTCATCGGAACAGAGAACTACTATCAGTCGTCTAACAATATAGCGGTGTGTAGTTTCCTTGTCCTGTTAGTGACCATTCTTCCCTCCAGATGTCGCTCCAATTCTAAACACTTCTGGGAAACCACGCTACTAGAAATTAGTTTCCTGTCAGAATGTTGCCGAAGTAGGCTCAGAATTGTTATCAATTAGTTTTCCAAAATACAACTGTAGCTATGTGATGGGTGCATGCAACCCTTTTTTCCACAGCTAGCTAATAAATACTACACACGATAAATGAAAGTACCTCGACCTCCTAGTATTGGACAGGAAATATAACAAATGACTGAATGAGTTAGAGCGTCTGTCTCCTGTGTTGGTACATCATGGGATCGTGGGTTCGAATCCTGGTTGAGTCAAACCAATGACTTAAGAATGTATACTTGTGGCTTCCTAGCCAGGCACACTGCATTATTAGGATAGGGCAAGGAGCAGTGGAATGAGGAAGAACAGGCATCTGCGACTGAAATTTCCACTGCTTAAATAAGTAATGTACAAAATTTAAAAAAATTAAAAATATCACATACTGTAGCAGCGTAGCTTCTTTGCTAGATTTCTGTTGTATCTTCTTGATTAATTCAGAAAACCGACCACCTCCTCCTGCCAGATGTGCTAAGATGGACGCTCAGTGTGCCCATAATACAACTCATGAATCAAATTGTACCGTGTGTTCTGACATTGACCTGTGTTGTGTTTGACAGTGACCAGTGTTGTGTTTTTACATTGACCAGTGTTGTGATCTGGCA
Organism: Branchipolynoe longqiensis; assembly: GCA_030323885.1. Classification (NCBI taxonomy): domain Eukaryota; kingdom Metazoa; phylum Annelida; class Polychaeta; order Phyllodocida; family Polynoidae; genus Branchipolynoe; species Branchipolynoe longqiensis. The sequence continues at coordinate 63,123,977 of CM059196.1, read as the reverse complement.
TTTACCAGTGTTGTGTTTGACAGTGACTAGTGTTGTGTTCTGACAGTGACCAGTGTTATGTTCTGCCATTGAGCAGTGTTGTGTTCTGGCATTTACCAGTGTTGTGTTTGACAGTGACCAGTTCTGTGTTCTGACAGTGAGCAGTGTCGTGTTCTGGCATTGACCAGTGTTTGTGTTCTGGAATTGACCAGTGTTGTGTTTGACAGTGACCAGAGCTGTGTTTGACAGTGACCAGTGTTGTGTTCTGACAGTGACCAGTGTTGTGTTCTGGCATTTACCAGTGCTATGATCGACAGTGACCAGTGTTGTGTTCTGAGAGTGACCAGTGGTGTGTTCTGGCATTGACCAGTGTTGTGTTTGACAGTGACTAGTGTTGTGTTCTGACATTGTCCACTGTTGTGTTCTGGCATTGACCAGTGTTGTGTTTGACAGTGACCAGTGTTGTATTCTGACAGTGAGCAGTGTTGTTTTCTGGCATTGACCAGTGTTGAGTTTGACAGTGACCAGAGCTGTGTTCTGAGAGTGACCAGCACTGTGTTCTGGAATTACCCAGTGTTGTGTGTGACAGTGACCAGAGCTGTGTTCTGACATTGACCAGTGTTGTGCTCTGACAGTGAGCAGTGTTGTGTTCTCGCATTGACCAGTGTTGTGTTTGAAGTGACCCGTGTTGTGTTCTGACAGAGACCAGTGGTGTGTTCTGACATTGACCAGTGTTGTGTTTGACAGTGACCAAAGTTGTGTTCTGACATTGACCAGTGTTGTGTTCTGGCATTTAACAGTGTTGTGTTTGACAGTGACCAGTGTTGTGTTCTCACAGTGAGCAGTGTTGTGTTCTGGCATTGACCAGTGTTGTGTTTGATAGTGACCAGTGTTGTGTTTGACAGTGACCAGTGTTGTGTTCTGACAGTGACCAGTGTTGTGTTCTGGGATTTACCAGTGTTGTGTTTGACAGTGACCAGTGTTGTGTTCTGACAGTGACCAGTGTTGTGTTCTGGCATTTACCAGTGTTATGTTTGACAGTGACCAGTGTTGTGTTCTGACAGTGACCAGTGTTGTGTTCGGGCAGTGACTAGTAATGTGTTTGACAGTGAACAGTGTTGTGTTCTGACATCGTCCAGTTTTGTGTTCTGACATTGACCAGTGTTCTGTTCTGGCATTTAACAGTGTTGTGTTTGACAGTGACCAGTGTTGTGTTCTGACAGTGAGCAGTGTTGTGTTCTGGCATTGACCAGTGTTGTGGTCTGGCATTGACCAGTGTTGTGTTTGACAGTGACCAGTGTTGTGTTTGATAGTGACCAGTCTTGTGTTCTGACAGTGACCAGTGTTGTGTTCTTGCATTTACCAGTGTTATGTTTGACAGTGACCAGTGTTGTCTTCTGACAGTGACCAGTGTTGTCTTCTGGCATTGACCAGTGCTGTGTTTGACAGTGACCAGTGTTGTCTTCTGACATTGTCCAGTTTTGTGTTCTGGAATTTACCAGTGTTGTGTTGACAGTGACCAGTGTTGTGTTCTGGCATTGACCAGAGCTGTGTTCTGAGAGTGACCAGTGCTGTGTTCTGGAATTAACCAGTGTTGTGTTTGACAGTGACCAGAGCTGTGTTCTGACAGAGACCAGTGGTGTGTTCTGACATTGACCAGAGCTGTGTTTGACAGTGACCAGTGTTGTGTCTGACATTGCCCAGTGTTGTGTTCTGACATTGCCCGTGTTGTGTTCTGGCATTGACCAGTGTTGTGTCTGACAGTGACCAATGTTGTGTTTGACATTGACTAGTGTTGTGTTCTGACATTGACCAGTGTTGTGTTCTGGCATTGATCAGAGTTGTGTTTGACAGTGACCAATGTTGTGTTCTGACAGTGACCAGTCTTGTGTTCTGGCATTGACGAGTGGTGTGTTTGACAGTGACCAGTCTTGTGTTTGACAGTGGCCAGTGTTGTGTTCTGACAGTGACCAGTGTTGTGTTCTGGCATTGACCAGTGGTGTGTTTGACAGTGACCAGTGTTGTGTTCAACAGTGACCAGTGTTGTGTTCTGACATTGACCAGTGTTGTGTTCTGGCATTGACCAGTGCTGTGTTCTGACAGTGACCAGTGTTGTATTCTGGCATTGAGCTGTGTTGTGTTCTGGCATTGAGCATTGCTGTGCTCGGACAGTGACCAGTGTTGTGTTCTGACAGTGACCAGTGCTGTGTTCTGACAGTGAGCAGAGCTGTGTTATGGCATTGACCAGTGTTGTGTTTGACAGTGACCAGAGCTGTGTTGTGTTTGACAGTGACCAGAGCTGTGTTCTGAGTGTGACAAGTGCTGGGTTCTGTCATTGGCCATTGGTGTGCTCTGACAGTGACCAGTGTATTGTTCTGACAGTGACCAGTGATGTGTTCTGACAGTGACATGTGTTGTGCTCTGACAGTGACCAGTGCAGTGTTCTGACAGTGACCAGTGGTGTGCTGTGACAGATACCAGTGACCAGTGATGTGTTCTGACAGTGACATATGCTGTGTTCTGACAGTGACCAGTCCTGTGTTCTGACAGTGACCAGTGCTGTGTTCTGACACTAGTGACAGTCTCCAGCAATGTGGTGTGACAGTAAGCTGCGCTCTGCTGTGACTGTACTCACTGAGCTGCTCGCAAACACTCAGTGAACCAGGAACAATCTTTTGTTGACGATTAGGCACACCGGCCAGGCTGTGAAAGCGCCATGACTTTGTCCCCTTTGAGGACATTCCACTTCCACACTCAGTAAAATCGCACACTCAGCAGCCAACAAGGACAACCAGCGCCCCTACGGCCATCCCACAACCCCACAACCAACCACACAGACACGGCCCCTGTCCGTGAGGGTCGCCCTTAAAGTACCAGAGGGACGTGGGTACATTAGTACCATTAGGGCTGGTCGCCGCTCACGCATCAAGTAGACCAGTTGGGATGGCGGGTGACCATCCGCTATTTACAGAATAAGTAGCGCTGGCAACTAGACCCTAATACAGTGTCTCTGAGACTGGTAGTTCTTTGTGTAAGCCTACAGTAATATTGTATTAGAAAATGTGCCAGAATGGTAACTTTTGTTTGGGTCCCGTCCTGATATTGCCAGCACGCAAAACAATTTGTGACAGTGTGCACGCATTGTGCCTTTAATAGTGCTATCCCACTGGGATACCAGACCAGCAACATAATCATCCCTGATCAAGCCCTGATTTCCCACTCAGTCACATTATCCTGATACTGAGGTAACCACTCCTAGCCCTATTTTATTAATGCCAAGCAACATGCTAGGTAGTGACAAGTTTCAATTTAGTAAGTCATTGGTTTGACTTGATCGGGAATCGAAGTCCTGACCTTCCACACGCGAAGCCTGATCTCTGGTTCACATGACAAGAAGTGTGCTTTCAAATCCTGCTCTACAGACAATATTTCCTATCTGCATCACCCACCACCGATATCCTTCCCAGAGGATTCTTTCTCGCAGGCCACGTCTTCATGGGGATACTTCTTTCAAATGTGGTTGGCATTCCATATATGCAAGCAGTGCTTAATTCAGAGCATTACATAAGGCAGGATAGGTCATCTGCATAATGACCAATACTCTGTAGATGCTTGTCATTACGTTAACATGCAAGAGAGTCAACGTAGGAGGACCTAACTGCTGAATAGAGACTTTGTTCGGTAACAAAATATATTTACCAAAATAAATACCAGTCATTGTTTTTTAATAGCTCTGGATAACAAAGATCAATATTAAAAAGGGTATTTTCGAGAAACACTACCCATCACAACAAAACAATAAAATAACTTGTTTTAAACGACAAACATATCCCATAACAAAAACACAAAAAGAACAACGCATCCACACCTCTGATGATTCGTCTTTTGTTACATGTTGAGCATAGTCAACTTGCCAATTGCTTGTTTCTCCAGTTAAAGCCCTAGCACGGAAAATGTGTCACAGACACTTGGTGGAACCTTCTTTGAAACAGTATGTACACATAGTGTTCAACATGTGGAAGCAATGACTGTTCAGCTGATGTGAGATAGAGGAAATGTACATCCTCCAAGTTGATATATGGCTAATTCTAAATTAATGATGTGCATCCGTGTTCTGACTGAGGCAGTGACATAGGCTCAGATCACGGAGAGAAGAAGCTTCAAACCACCCCAGAACGATGCCAAAATAACATCAAAATAACTTCACAATCATTACCAGATTAATAACCTCTGAGCAACTTCATAATAAGATATGAAGACACTCAGAACAATCACACTGCCAGGCGAGGCAATGCAAGTGCAATCTTAAAGCAAATTGACTACACCCTCATAATAATATCTAAGCAAACTTAGGACAATCGCGCTTCAACATACGAACAACAGCAGTACCAATACAATCCAACTCAACACAACCTAAATGCAACTTAAATGCAATAGTAAAATATCATCAAAACAATGTAACAATAAACCCAATATAGCAATAACAAAATTCAATATAACCTCAACAACATATCACCACTACCCCAATACAACATTCTAATATGTTTTCAATTGTCCTCAGAATAACATTGCAATATGACTTTACCTAATCTCAAGAGAATATTACATGATGACTTGAACTACCCTCGAAATAACATTGCAGTATAGTTCCACTGGACTCAAAAGAACATTGCAATATGACGTCAGCTAACTTCAAATAGAAATTGAAATATATCTTTAACTAACCTGAAATTAATACTGCAATATGTCGTAAACCGACATGAATATAACATTGGAATATGACTTCAATTAACCTCTCCATATAACTTCAGGACAACCTTAACATAAACCATCATCGCCAAAGCTATATTGACCAGCGCCCCTCACTGCAAAGCCGGTACAACATCCTAAGTCAGTAATACTATTATCGGACTAGTGTGCTATTTTTTTATTTATTTATTTATTTTTATTGAGGCTGTATTTATTCTGTCCATAGCATGTAAGCCTGGGTACCCAGGCTTGTTTTCAATGCTGGCCAGCTGTAGTGTTGGTGTTGTCTTACCAAACAGTAGCTGCTGATAAGTTATTTGATTGTCCGCATTTCAGTAGCAGATAGATAGTCTGTTGGTACACTTAGTAGCCTATGTTAGTTTTTTTGGGCCCTCTTGGCATTGTATTTTTATTCTATTCTTATTACTATGTTAGTTGTTTTCTTAAGGTTCTATGTTAGTGTTTTGGGGTTTTCATGGGAAGAGTTTTCCGCTTTTTTCTACTTAATTCTATACTAGCCTATTTTATTTACATGTCCATAGGCTTGTATGTAATAGGTGGTTGAGTTATGTTTGTTTGAAATTGATTTGATTTATATTGTTGTTGGATATGTTATCTGGCTTTTATATTTCCGGTTATCCCGCCCTGGGCTGTCCAGTTGGTGGGCCGTGACATATCACCTGCCCCCTTGTGGTGCAGTTCAGTTGGGGTTCCCAGTTTTTATTTTGCACAGATATTTTTGGTATGTTTTTAGTTCAGGGATTTGTCTTTCTTTCACCGTTTGCGCATTCCATGCCTTGGCAGCCATTTCCAGTGTGCTCCTTTCATGGGCTTTGATCTGGCTTCTGGTCTGTCTTAGTAGTGGTGCCTTGCTTGCTCTGGTGTCCCTTAGTGGTTGGGTTAGACGCTTAATGTCTTGGCTATATCCATATGCTAATGCTTTTAGGTGGATTATCCTTCTGTTTTCTAGTAGCTTTACTTTAGTTCTTTTGTGTAGGTCATACGTGGGGTGTAGTTTGTATACTTTCAGGCATATTTTCAAGGCCCTATTTTGTAGTATCTGCAATTTTTTAAGTTGCTCTTTTTTAGCACCCATGTAGATTACATCCCCATAGTCAAAGTAGGGGAGTACCATGCCTTTGAAGATTTTAGCTATAGCAATAGCACATACTGACTCCACATTGAACAAACAGTTTGCTATGGCATGTTGTATTGCATAATAGATTATACAAATCTATACATAATGTATTATGCAAACGTAATTAACTAAAGCATCCCCTTTTAATTAATCGCGGCCTAATATGCATCCAATGCTGCTCGGTTGCTTCACATGTTAATTAGAATGCTGGATTTCACTCGCTGAAGTCTAATGCTACCTGTGCTGTCATCAGTGTGTGTTTTCCATGTTAATTCCTTCCCAGTCAGGATAACGGCCAAAATAATGTTTATTGGAAAAGGACATAATCAACTACAAACACTATACCTCACATGTATCATGCTTGTCATCGTTAGCTCCTGAGTATCTAGTTCCATTTAAATACACAGATGACAGCATAGATAGCTGCTTACAGACCCATTGGTTTCCTGAATCGAATTGCAAAAAGCTATCTGGATGCGATGTAGAATGCACCAGTATCTAAGCTGGATATGCAGAATCAAGTCTAGATAAGTGCTATGTTTGAGAGAATTGTACGCCTTGATCGGTCTAGGCAGCTTCCCCTGCCAATGTTTAGCCGGGTTACGTAATGGAACTGAAATTTACATATACACTAAGAAATAACCAGACAATGAAAAGGTGATATCGGTCACGCCAGCCTGATGTCAGTTCCATCAGACTGTGAAGGTCGGCGGGCAGCGCAATTAATGTTGCTATGGATAAGGTGGTGTGTGCACTATTAGGCTTTGAAGTATGCCTCATACTGGAACTAATGTCCGGGATTAGTGGCGAAGCCACACCTAGTTCCTCATCGACATACTCGCTAATTACACATCTATTTTGTCCGCTGCTTCAAGCTGGGTGCTCAACTAATTTGATTGTTTCCTGCAAAAAGAAAACCCTCAGAAAATGTCCGCTTGAAGAACTTCAACGACAGGGTGCTAATAGTGTCATTAAGACTATACAGGCTTAGATTAGGTCTTCATCCCAGACTAGTCAGCGGAACTTCCGGGATTATAGCATCAGTTCACACCCACAAATTACACCTTACAATACCTATCTAACATGTCCAATATTAAAAATGAAAAATAAAGGCATGTTTTAATGAGGTAATATCATAGATATATGCGAGTCGAGTTTGCATGAATAAATATGTGTTTGTGTTGAATAATTGGAGCTGGCATAAGTGATATTCACACCCCCAATAGCCGATGTCCACCTTTGTGCTGGGGGTCGCTAAACACAACAAGAAAAAGAACAACAAAAGCATACTTGGGTCAAGCATGGAGCTACACACTACGGATGAAGGAAATATCTAATTATATTGATGTATGCTTGTTTCATGGGGTTCTCCATCTTAGCAACGTCACCGGCGTGTGATAGCGCGCACTCGTTGTGTTTGCATAGTTTTGCCCCATTGAGAGCCTGGCTGCCAGCACCATGACCCGATGTCCTACCCAGTTATGTCATCCTGATATGTGAGATAAGCATACCTTGGCGTATCAAAGTAATGCCAAGCATCAGACCAGATGGCAACAATATACATTGTGTAAGTCATTTGTTTGACTCGGCTTGGATTCGAACTCCCGACTTGCTGTACAGGATGCTTACACTCCAACCGATTTGGCGACGGCGTGTGGTGCTGAATTAATAGTATTTTGCTTAGTAGCGATTGTGCCAGTGCGTGACGTGTGATCCGAGTTACTATCAGCTCTTACAGAGCACATATTGAAGTGGTCATACAGTGTATTTATTTACACACCATACGTTGGGCTTAGTTTCCTTCGTAATACATGCCCCCCATTAAACATAGTTCACATGGCTCATCTTATCTTCAATACGCCTTTCTGCGTTGTATATATTCTCCAATAGCCTCTCAAGTTGTATTATAAATAAATAATGTTGGAGCAATTTAAACGGAAGACATGCAAAATTACTTTCGGTGTGTAAGACAAAATGCTTGACACCGTCGACGTGAGTATCAACAGTGTGCATAATCCTACTTTAATTTCACTACTTCCAATACACGTTTGAAAGTTCAGATACTCCCTGTAAGTAATACTACTCTCATAGTACTACTCACACCTCCTCATTCCTCCTGCACCTAACCCTACTATCATCGCATTACTACTCATTTTGTATATAATCCTCTACATAACCCTACAATTGCATTACTATTCACTTTCTACATAACCCTGCACCTAACCCTATTATCATATTACTATTCACTTTCAGCTTATCCCTGCACCTAACCCTACTGTTGTATTACTATTCACTTTATTCTTAATCCTGCACATAACCCTACTGTTGTATTACTACTCACTTTATACTTAACCCTGCACATAACCCTACTTTTGTATTACTATTCACTTTATTCTTAATCCTGCACATAACCCTACTTTTGTACTACTATTCACTTTATACTTAACCCTGCACCTAACTCTATTATCATATTATTATTCACTTTCTACTTAACCCTGCACCTAACCCTACTGGTGTATTACTGCTCACTTTCTACTTAACCCTGCACCTAACCCTACTGTTGTATTACTACTCACTTTATATTTAACCCTGCACCTAACCCTACAGTTGTATTACTACTCACTTTCTACTTAACCCTGCACCTAATCCTACTGTTGTATTACTGCTCACTTTCTACTTAACCCTGCACCTAACCCTACTGTTGTATTACTACTCACTTTATATTTAACCCTGCACCTAACCCTACAGTTGTATTACTACTCACTTTATACTTAACCCTGCACCTAACCCTACAGTTGTATTACTACTCACTTTATACTTAACCCTGCACCTAACCCTACAGTTGTATTACTACTCACTTTATACTTAACCCTGCACCTAACACTAATGTTGTATTACTACTCACTTTCTACTTAACCCTGCACCTAACCCTACTGTTGTATTACTACTCACTTTATACTTAACCCTGCACCTAACCCTACTGTTGTACTACTATTCACTTTATACTTAACCCTGCACCTAACCCTACTGTTGCATTACTATTCACTCTCTACATAACCCTGCACCTAACCTTATTATCATATTATTATTCACTTTCTACTTAACCCTCCACCTAACGCTACTGTTGTATTACTATTCACTTTCTACATAACCCTGCACCTAACCCTACTCTTGCATTACTATTCACTTTCTACTTAACCCTGCACCTAACCCTACTGTTGTATTACTATTCACTTTCTACTTAACCCTGCACCTAACCCTACTGTTGTATTACTACTCACTTTATACTTAACCCTGCACCTAATCCTACTGTTGTATTACTATTCACTTTCTACTTAATCCTGCACCTAACCCTATATCATGTTACTAGTCGTTTTTTACATAACCCTGCACCTAATCCTATTATCATGTTACTACTCACTTGACCTATCACTACTATCGTACTGGCTAGGAAGTGACAAGTATCACTTTCTACATACTCCTGCACCTAACCCTTCTGTTGTATTACTACTCACTTTCTACATAACCCTGCACATAACCCTACTCTCGTGTTACTACTCACATTCTACATAACCCTGCACCTAACCCTACTGTTGTATTACTACTTACATTCTACATAACCCTGCACCTAACCCTACTGTTGTATTACTACTCACATTCTAAATAGCCCTGCACCTAACCCTACTGTTGTATTACTACTCACTTTATACTTAACCCTGCACCTAACCCTACTGTTGCACTACTATTCACATTCTACATAACCCTGCACCTAACCCTACTGTTGTATTACTACTCACATTCTACATAACCCTGCACCTAACCCTACAGTTGTATTACTACTCACTTTATACTTAACCTTGCACCTAACCCTACTGTTGTATTACTACTCACATTCTACATAACCCTGCACCTAACCCTACTGTTGTATTACTACTCACATTCTACATAGCCCTGCACCTAACCCTACAGTTGTATTACTACTCACTTTATACTTAACCTTGCACCTAACCCTACTGTTGTATTACTACTCACTTTCTACATAACCCTGCACCTAACCCTACTGTTGTATTACTACTCACTTTCTACATAACCCTGCACCTATCCCTACTGTTGTATTACTACTCACATTCTATTGCATTACTATTCACTTTCTACATAACCCTGCACCTAGCCCTACTATTGCATTACTATTCACTTTCTACATAACCCTGCACCTAACCCTACTATCATATTACTATTCACGTTCTACTTACTCCTGCACCTAACCCTATTATCATGTTACTACTCACTTGCTACATAACCCTGCACCTAACCCGACTTTTGTATTACTATGCACTTTCTACATAACCCTGCACCTAACCGTACTGTTGTATGACTATGCACTTTCTACATAACCCTGCACCTAACCCTACTGTTGTATTACTATGCACTTTCTACATAACCCTGCACCTAACCCTACTCTCCTCTTACTACTCATTCTCTACATATTCCTACACCTAACGACACTCTCATCTTAGTACTCACAGTATTTATTACCTGCTTCCTATTCTGTGTCATTTACACAACGCCTCACACCCTACGCAGAGATTGCCTGCGCTGAATCTTATATCTCACACCACTCACTGCAGCCGAACGACTTACACTGCACATTTATCTTCCCACAAACTCATATCCCTACCGATACAAACAGCAATATCGTTTATCAGAAACGCCGCTGAATACAGTATCAATAACGTTGGTGCTATTATAGTATTATGCCACCACTCCCCACCAGGGCCATTATCCTGAGGCGATATTTGGTGTGGCAATAGGAAGGTGCACCCTAATTATGTAGGTCAATAGGCGATCACTTTCCCTCTCACAGGAAGTGCTCGACTATTGTGTCCACTGCCGCATTGGTTCACAATGGAAATCCTAACCCAGTTCTGTAATTGGAACCCATTTGTAATTGGAACTCCCCTTTCTATTCGTTGCATTGCCGAGACTAACTACAATATACAAAAAGTAATGATTTAAATAGTGGAACCATAGATTTCATATTCGTTATCTTTTCCTCGTTCTCCTTTTTTGGTGGTAAATATGTTTATTCTGCTAATATAGCTTCTTTTATCGGCCCCAAAGCACTGGGTTTTTAGTCATTTTATCAAGTCAGGGTTATTTACACGAAAATGATATATATAGTATATCTGTATTCAAGATATAGCTGGTAAGTCCCCAATTTTCAATTATCAAACATAAAGGAATAACTTAGGAGTTATTTAAAATGAAAACATCCACATTTAGTTTTAGAGTGTGGGACGACATGCCGGTCACCAGCGACTTCAGTATCAGCAGGTTAGATTTGCTACTATGTAGCCAACATGAAGAATGAAGGCAGCAGTAGCAAGACTTGTTGAGCCAGACACCATTTGAGAAGAACACTTGACGGGTATTGTGGGGGAATGGCATTAAGGAGAAACCAATGGGGGAGAGACCAGTACGGGTATTTCCATTTTAGCTGGTTCCACTACAAAGACTGAAGTGGAGACTCAGCACACCGGGTCGCAGCTTTCGCTTATACAGTATAATGGGTGGGGCGATGGTCCCCTCACAGGTTGTCCTTACCTACATAGTCTCTACCTTAAACTCGCTTTGTATTGATAACCACATCTCTCCTGATAACCAAATTTAGTAAGGCCATTATCCTCTATTTGGTTCTAATATAAGTTATAATTAAATCGTCCTACCCATTATCTCACGTGAGATGAAATACCACTTCCTGTATTGTGTGGTTGTTGTTGGTACATTAGTTGTTTAGGGAGGGGACATTTTAATCGCGAGAGATTGGTCTTCTTCATTCCACTCCTCCTTGACATATCCTTATAATACCAATCGCCTGGCTAGGAAGTGACAAGTATCAATTTTTAAGTCATTTGTTTGACTCAACCCCGGCTATTCACTACAAATTCCCTATGTTTTACGGCTTCAGAGCGAAATCGCTACCCTCTCACATGCAACCATGTAGTATCTCTGTCAGGTCATCATCATGCTGTTGGTTGCGATGCGACAAAGACTGCTTTCATTACTTGACTGCTGCTCTCCCTTTAGCTCTCTGCTGTGAGAGTTGCATCCATGAGTCGGTCTTAATGTCTCTCAGCTTCAGGTTTCTCTTGATGGTATCCTTGAACCAGAGATGAGGGCTCCCTCTCTTTCTGTAACCAGAAGATAGTTGAGAATAGAGGATCTGCTTTGGTAGCCTGTCTGATGACATCCTCATGAGGTGTCCAGTCCACCGGAGATTCTTTTTGATCAGAAGATCTTCCATAGAGGGCAGCCCCGTCCGTTTGAGTATATTTCATGAAAGCTGCCTGCAAAAGTGTTGAAGTGCTGCTGGCTTTTGCAAGTTACCAGCGGCACTCTCTCGGGGAGCAAATAGAGGTTTCACACCTGCAAGAACATGTCAAGACAGGCGCAAAACTATTTGTCCCTGCAGTGGCTGGTCAGGAGATGTTGGGAGTTCCATACATCAACCACCCTTAATGGTGCCACAGTGACATGGTTTAGGGTTTGCTCCCTTAGCCTTCGGTTCTGTCAAGAACCTGTACCACACATTAAACTCCCACACACACAGTCTTATTTTCCTGACAATGAGCTAACCAGTCCTTTTCCTATCCTACTAATGCCGAGCGCTAGTATAAACTACATAGCGAGCGACAAGTTACATATATACACACACATATATATGTGAGTGACTAAGTGCTTATACGCATGTCGTTCAGGGTGTTTTTGCAAACGAAGGGAAATATAGCGACTAGATTAGGCCTCAAACCCACACATCTGCCATTCAGGGGCTAGGCCACAAATGTCAAGTGAAAATGTCCTATGTAAGCAATATGTCATGATTCACCCAATATGTCGCAAGTTGCATGATAAAGTTGCTTTCCCGTTTTCCAATGTTGGCAGCTATGATCAAGTATCATGTATGAATCGTGTCTTTCATGGGCATGATGAAAATGCAAACTCTTGTGCCTAGAGTGGGAATCGAACCCACATATCTTGCATTCCGGGCTAGTGTGCTAACCATTACACCACATAGGCTCCCTGATGCTACCCCTTATCCACCCCTACCTGTGTATGTGGCTCCTTGCCAGAGAGATCAGTACGGATTACTACACTCGTCCACCCGGAATTCTAAGTCTTTTAAATGGTTTATATCCATAAGTCTGTCTTAATGCGTACAAAACAGACATACAGGCAAAACATTTACAAATACCTTCAGAGGGTAGGTTCAACAACCATACAGGGCATAGCTTGTACAGGATCCTGGTCATGGCTCCAGTGTTGTAGTGGTGATGAAAATGGAAAATATTGTGCCTAGAGCAGGAATCAAACCCACACCTCTTGCATTCCGGGTTAGTATGCTAACCATTACACCACCTCTAGAGGCTCCCTGATGTCACCACCCTTTCCAGACCTACCTGGCTCCTTGCCTGAGAGGTCAGCGCAGACAACTACAGTGTCTATGGAACGCGGATTCCTGTCTACTCACCAGGTGCAGACCTAATATAGTGCTTACCTTAACGTTGGGGTGGATACTGTGACAAATAGGAAGGAGCCATTTCCATTAGACCTCGTTCGTCGCTTTCTTTGTGTGATTAAAATCCTAGCACATCCATTATAGATGGAGCAACTAAAAAGGCAGATAAAACAAGATTCCACACCTTTTATTTTAGTGTCTGAGACGCAATGCGTCAAACCCTCGCAGTGCCTGCCTTATTGCCTGTTGCCATGTTTGTTGCTATGGTCGCCGAGTGGTGCTGCTGATTCACTGTTGGAAGCTCCCATAGATCTTCCATGACATGCCGTCAGGGAAGCACAAAACAGGCAGGCGGGATGACACATGGGTATCAGCTGTGATATATGTACACATACTCATACATGTATATATATGTGTATATATACCACGATGCTATCGAGGTGGAAGACTCTACATTGCTGGCCACCTATTGTTGGCAAAGGAAGAAAGCATTGCGAATAAGATGGGTTTCTGGGATCCTGCTTTGGTAAATCAGTGATGTCGAGGTCTGCGCTGGGTGACCTGTGTGGTGCCATCCACGGAGGCATCACCCATTAATTCAATCAGTTAATTTAAATTCTGGAAAACTAGTCCTACCCATACATTCGGATTATTATGCATATTTCATGTACGGCTTTCATAAATACCATCTCTTGTATCCCGTCCTGAAATGATATAAGATGTTGCCAGGACGGAAAACTCCAACAACAAACCAACCTTTGTATTAGGACGTAGTATTGCCATAATACCCACAGTATACCAGACACCCTGATATATAAGCCCTGGTTCTAATCCTGTTCTCATATTACTACTCACATTATGCCTCGCACCATTGTACATATTCCACGTATATATATAATCCTACTCTCACAATCAACCTATCACTACAGAATATGTGTTGTATTCTTCTTCTCAATACACGTCCCACCACTGTATAGAGCTCCTTTGTATAATGATTTGGATGTGGTGTATAATGTGACTGGCAGAGTTACTATCGATGAATGTATGGTGTATATACAAATATATGTTTAATATAATATAAGTAGCTTATATCATACCTAGTAGTTCATTTTCCTCGCACAGTTTGCGGATTTATTCTGGTGAAATTGCATTCATCAGAGAAGCTTGGTGTGGTATTCATTAAATGAGATGCGCCAACGATATTAAATATTACTGGAGTTATTATACCATCAAGAATCCCCTCTCAATTCCGCCCCCCCCCCCTTAACCACTGAGACCCCAGCTGTTCCCGCCAGCATTCCACAGCCCTTTATTCATGCATACTTTCATCAACTCACATATCCTCCACCCCTAACACCCTCAACTCACATATCCTCCACCCCTAACACCCTCAACTCACATATCCTCCACCCCTAACACCCTCAACTCACATATCCTCCACCCCTATCGCCCTCAACTCACATATCCTCCACCCCTATCACCCTCAACTCACATATCCTCCACCCCTATCGCCCTCAACTCACATATCCTCCACCCCTATCACCCTCAACTCACATATCCTCCACCCCTAACACCCTCAACTCACATATCCTCCACCCCTAACACCCTCAACTCACATATCCTCCACCCCTATCACCCTCAACTCACATATCCTCCACCCCTAACACCCTCAACTCACATATCCTCCACCCCTATCGCCCTCAAGTCACATATCTTTCACCCTACCTCCTCCATTCCTCCACCCCTCCACCCCCAACATTCTACCAACTCACCCACTACATGTACAATTTCCACTTATATGCCCCACCTGCACTGACAGTCTTCACTCATTCACCCTCCACTCACACACTATTTAAGGCCCTGTCACACTACGACGTGTGGTGTTTTGGGGCGAAAATGGGTGAAATATCGAGAAACGCTTGGGGCGCATTATGCACGCGTCGGTACACGTCGGTACACATCGGTACACGTCGGTACACTATCTTTGACGTTGATGGTCGGCAGACAACGTCGGCGTGCGTTATTGGTCACCCAAGGTTTTAAGCCTGTCAAAAAAAAACAACGACCGGCAGCGCGGGCAAATATATGGGTAAGGACGTTAGGCGGTCATCGAGCTCCGTTGGACGCACCGGAATAACGTTATGGGAATGCTAGGCAGACTGCGTGCGCGCGGGAGGGTCGTTGCTCACACGTTGCTGTGTGTGTGTCTCTGTGTGTGTCTCTGTGTGTGTCTCTATGTGTGTCTCTGTGTGTGTCTCTGTCTGTGTCTCTGTCTGTGGCTCTGTGTCTGTCTCTGTCTGTGTCTCTGTGTCTGGCTCTGTATGTGTCTCTCTATGTGTCTCTGTCTGTGTCTCTGTCTGTGTCTCTGTCTGTGTATCTGTGTCTGTCTCTGTCTGTGTCTCTGTATGTGTATGTGTGTGTGTCTGTGTGTGTGTCTCTGTCTGTGTCTCTGTGTCTGTCTCTGTATGTGTCTCTGTCTGTGTCTCTGTGTCTGTCTCTGTATGTGTCTCTCTCTGTGTTTCTGTCTGTGTCTCTGTGTGTATATCTGTGTCTCTTTGTGTGTCTCTGTGTATGTGTGTGTGTCTCTGTGTATCTGTGTGTGTCTATGTGTGTGTCTGTGTGTGTGTCTCTGTATCTCAGAGAGAGAGACAGAGGCACAGACACAGACACAGACAGATGGAGACACAGACAAAGACACAGACACAGACAGATACACAGACATAGACACACACACAGACACACACAGAGACACACACACAGACACACACACAGACACAGGCAGAGACACAGACAGAGACACAGACAGAGACACAGACACAGACATAGACACAGACACAGACACAAACACAGACACAGACACAGACACAGACACATACAGAGACACAGACACAGACACACACAGAGACACACACACCGACACACACATAGACACAGACAGAGACACATCCAGAGACACAGACACAGACACAGACACAGACACAGACACATACAGAGGCACAGACAGAGACACAGACAGAGACACAGCCAGAGACACAGACAGAGACACAGACAGATACACAGACATAGACACAGACACAGACACAGACACAGACACATACAGAGACATAGACAGAGACACAGACAGAGACACAGTCAGAGACACAGACAGAGACACAGACAGAGACACACAGACAGACACACACACAGACACACACAGAGACACAGACAGAGACACAGACACATACATAGACACAGACACAGACACAGACAGAGACACATACAGAGACACAGACAGAGACACAGACAGAGACACAGACATAGACACAGACAGAGACACAGACAGAGACACAGACACAGAGAGAATGCGCTGATATACGGTACCACCACATTGGCCACGCGCTAATAACACATAATCACACGCTGCGCCAATGTCCAATTTCACCATATTTCCACTATCTTTAACTTTTCTCGACGCGCAAGATTTTATTTTCAACGCTGACGGATCGCCGGGAGAAGCGTCGTTGTGTGACAGGGCCTTTACTAAACCACTATCCACTCATACACCCCCCCCCAATCACACACTAGCCACTCACCCACTCTACAATCACCCATATCTATATTCATATGCCCTTTACTCACACACCTCCTATTCAACACAACCTCAACGCCACCACCCAATCATGCCATCCCTCTAATTCTTTAATTCACCACCCCGTTACTCCTCCACCCATCCACTCATACGCAACCCCTCTGACACATTCAACTCACACACGCTCCACTCACATCCCTTCTACTTGGACAGCTTCCAACCATTCACGCTCCACCTCGTTCTATTTCCAGCATCCTCCCCCTCCACCCTCCCCTCCATCCTCCCCCTCCACTCTCCCCCTCCAGCCTCCCCCCTCCTCCCTCCACCCTCTCCTACCCTGCCATCCTCCTCCCGTTCCCCCTCTTCCCCTCTCCTACCCCCCTCCCCTCCCTTATCCTCCCCTCCCCTCCCCCCCTCCTCTCCACTCCCTATCCCCCCCACCCTCTCCTACCCTCCCTCTCCCCTCCCCTCTCCTCCCTTCCCCTCCCCTCCCTTCCCCACCCAGCTCCAGTTCCACCTCTCCACCCCTCGAGTGCACTCCCGGTACAGGCATTACCAGTCAGTATATATATATACTAATGTATATATATATCCATACTACCCAGCTGCATATAACTATATATATTGAAAGCTAGCCTTCCTTCAACATCACAGAAGCCACCATCAACAAGATCAAATACCAACTTCACAGGTGCGAACATCAAAGCTGTTAAGAGCCTACATAGACCGTCGCCCGAGGGATACCCCGTACGAATACCGTGGTGTTACCTCCAGCAGTGGGACCATTACTTACAGCATGCAGCCCTTAATACCCTTGACAGTGCCTCTAATATGTGCGACACTTCCTCACTACTATTGACTGGTCCGCCATGTTTTATGCCATACAACTACGCTTAATGCCAGGCCCTGTCTCCCAGTCCCCTGTTATTACCCCTTATCTCGCCATCAAACATCAAACAGTGCTCTCAAAACTGCTTTCAGGTATGCTTCAGCTAACCACACCCTGCTCCCAAATCTACTTTTCCCTAAAAGCCTGGTAAGGTCAAGAATAATGCATGCTGTGAGATTGATAATTGCACCCTTTCCTTGTGTGAGTCACAATCTGGATCATTTCTACTCTGCCTGACTTCCCACCTGGCGACCCGCAGTAGGTGATTTACTCTTATAATTGCATTAGGACTATTCCAATAGTCGCACGAGTATGTGCAAGTGAATTGAGCACCTGCTTCCCATATGGCAGGCCATCGGATTCAAATCAAAACATGTCAAAGCAATGCCATAACGAGATCCTGTCAATACTTAGCCAGGCATTCAGCATTACTACTATAGGGTATGGATCATGGAATGTGATAGATCAATTGCCTGCAATTGAAATGTTCCCTGCTGAATAAATGCATGTAACTAATGCCAGGTACACACATACCGTTTATCCACACCCACCTACCGTATACGATCTAAAACTGCCCGTTTCGCGCACAAAAGTCGTTAGGTGGGCGATCCCCTAGCACACCTACCGATTGCGATTCGCGACTTAAAACTCAGTTTTTGGGCTAAAACTGCTTGCTTGCGATTGTGATTCACGATTCGAAAAATGAATTGGCCCATTTTCAGTCATAAGTGGGACGGGACGGGGTCACGAGTTTTAGTGCGCAAATCGTATATGGTAGGTGTGTACTTGGCATAAGGCCAGTGATCATGACATTGACTTCTGCAGCACCAACATTAATGAAAATGGGTCACTCCATGTAAATGTACATCATTGCCCATCACTTATCATATTCTTGCTAACAAGTGTGTCCATTCTTATGCCCCAGTCACATACACATTAGTGAATGTAGGTGGACTTAGTGAAGGCTAAGATAGGTCAAACGTGGTGAAAGTATGTTAAACTACGTTAAATACGTTCAACTATGTTCAACTACGTTAGCCTCCACTATGTTCACCTACGTCCACTAATGGCTATGTGACCTAGAGCATGGTATAGTATGCTAGAGTATGCTAGAGTATGCTACAGTATGCTACAGTATGCTAGAGTATGCTAGAGTAGGTTATCATTATGGATGCAAATTCAGCCTCTAACATAGTGCTCTTTTGAACATGTCCTAAAATTAAATTGGACATCACGGCTCACCCACGTTATTACCAAGTTAACATCACGGACAAGTATGGTTGCCAGGACTTTCAACTACGTTCAACTACGTTCAACTGCATTCAACTACGTTCAACTACATTCAACTACGTTCAATTACGTTCAACTACCTTAGCCTCCACTACGTTCAACTATGTTCAACTACGTTCAACTAACGTGTATGTGGCCGGGGCATCTGAATGAATTTTCTAAGCAACTGCGAGTATCTGTGGCTGGAAGATCCATGCTGCGGTATAGACAAATAGGTTATTCTAAGAGGCAACCTATTTCCCCAGAAATTAATTGAATTTATATATTTTTGCTCAGCAAATAAATAGTCAACGATGCACTTTGTATTCGTATGAATACAGCTAGAAATATTGATTAAAGGAAATAACTTCAATTTCCCCCCATGAAAAATGCTCTGTTGAGCAGTGGTGTGAAGGACAGACTGTACCAATGAACATTGTACACAATTCTGATATTTTTGTATATGTAGGAATTTATGGTAACTAGTAAAGGGACGACATATGGAAGTGTTTGTATAATGTTCCAGAATGTTATCTAGTTGTTCAATTGGGAAAGGAATAATAGAGTTCAAAGGTTTAATCCTGAAGTAGATGTTCCTAATTAGCTAACATTATGAATATGCTATAGGGATTTTAGCCATTAAGATTAACTATATTAGGCATTGTCTGCAATGATTTGTTAGTAAAGTATATAGCTGCATGCTATAGAGCAAAGAAGGTCAAAGAAGGTTATGTTGGTGTTAAAGCCACGATGGTTGTCTGGTAATCGGCTAAAGCGATATCTCAAGTGCATAGGGTTCTTTGCTATATATGCATAAATGGTCTGTCCCAAGTTGAGATATGACCAGCATGCCCGGACAATGGGGCACCAACAGGATGCCAGGGAGGGGCTAGAAGCATGCTCAGCCTGCAATGTGCCAGAGGCAGGCTGACCCGATAGCTTGGGTTCTTTGGGATACCAGTGGGATAGAGCCACTGGACGAGGTACTTATACAGAGTGCCGGGCTGGTTGATTGTTGGGCAGCCTGAGTGTTGATAGAGTGCAGGTGGTGCATGTGGTTGTCTGTGATTGGCTCCTGAAGTCTCGTAGAGGCTGAGCAGGGCTTGAATTAGGCAATCGGGGGAGGGGATCGCTGTATCCATCAAGTAAACAAGAATGTGACAGGAAATAAACCCAGAACTCACAACGCACCACCTGACCATTATGGTTGATTGGTTGTTGGAGTTTTATGTCCTATCAACATCTAAGGTAATATCAGGACGGCTGACCATTATGTCTCTATTCTATTTCATTCTATGTAAGTCCCTCCTATAGACTTTACAAGTTGTTTCTTCATTTGCCAACCAGGGGGGATGGCCGAATGAGTTGAGCGTCCATTTCCCGTTTTGGTAGATCGTGGGATTCGAACCCACGGCTTAGAAACCTGGTCAAGTCAAACCAATGCCTTAAAAATGGATACTTGTCACTTCCTAGCCAGGCGCTCAGCATTATTAGGATAGGACAAGGACTGGTTGGGTCAATGTCAGGATAATGTGACGGAGTGGGATATCAGGTCTTGGTATCCCAGTGGGGCAGCACTATAAAGTCACCATGAGTGCACACTCGCAAAAGTCGGTACCCGTCCTAATATGATCTTAGATTTTACCAGGATGTAAAACTCCAGCGACCAAACAACCTGCATTTGCCCTAGCTCCCAGTGCCTGCATTTCCAGCCTATTCACGTAACTTGTTTCGGGTGTTTTGGTAAGTTGTCTTGGGGCTTCAATACGCTAACCTAGGTCGGTATGGGGAAATTATTGTATATCCACCTGTATACAGGGTTCCTTTATTTGTTAAAGAGATGTTCCAGGGGGTTTTAGGTGGGTAAATCCTATAGACTAAGCTCCGGTGGACTCGAGTTCCTCATCTCATGGATGAATAGCGTTTAATTGGTTTACTGGTCTTACATCTACAAAGGGACAGGTTGAGCTCCCAACTAGGCAATTCTCTCTCCTTTATGAATTGTTTGTTTGTTGAAGCTTTATGTCCTAGCAACATCTGCGGTTATATCAGGACGGGTACTGACTGACATGTGACACTGGACAGTCTTTGTGACTTTATAGTGGTTGCCAAACCAGCCCTTTCCCTATATTATTACTATTAATGCTAAGCACCAGGCGTTTTCTCAACAATTATCAATTAGATAAATGATTGGCTTCACTTGGTTTGATTTGAATCCTATAACCTACCACATTGGAAGCAGGTACTCAGATCACTATGGCATACTTGTATTATGATGAGAATAGTCCTACTGCCATTTAAAGAGTAAATCACAAGCTGAGTGGCACGAAGCGGGGAGTAAGCTGAACCAGTAATGGTCTGGATTGTAACTCACACAAGGAAAGGGTGAGATAATAAATCTCCTGGCTTGCATAATTCCTCATTTTACCACACATTTAGGTAAAGGGGAGAATATTTTGGGATGAGGCAGAGTGGAGGCGTAAACTCACGACCTCCCACAGGAGAAGCCAGTTACCGATTCTGCCATCCTACCTAGTCATTCACCTTAAGAACCGATGGAGAGCAAAGATAATCTGACTGGGCTTTTATCAGTAAGACGGGACTGAAGAGACACATCCAGAGTAAGTAGATTAGGACTTGCTACTAGCCCAGCTAGAAATCCCTTTGCTGATGTGGTAAGTCAATAATTAAGAGATTCTGCAGTCTGGCCGCATTCCCTGAGTCCCTGTTGCTCGTACTCCATCTGTAACCACTGGAGCACAGACCAGACTATACCAAACACTCACAACGGTCAGGTGGCGTTAATGCATTCAGGGCAGCCTGGCGCTCTTGTCCTCCTCAAGTCAATTCTTAGGTTATTGAGGGGTAGCATTTCATTCTTGGATGAGTCTGTCTGCCAGCCGCAAAACAGTAGCAAGTAAGGATATGAGGAATGGTTTATCTACATGTAGTAATCTGCACTGACTTCTCAGGTAAGACTCCACATAGTCAGGTGGATATAGATAGGGTGATTGTATCAGGGAGTCTAGATAACATAATGGTTGGCATAACAGCCCCAGAATGACATACATGTGTAATGCAAAACAGACTACTACAACATTTATATAGGATATATCCCATCTATCTATTTTCCATTTGCATTATATAATTGTTCGGAATGACCAAGTGCTCATTCGGGATCATTGCAGGGCTGCGAGGTTCCCCCCCCCCCTAACGGCCACAGGTCGGGGGGGGGCAGCTCACATACAACCTGTGAGCGGGCCCTTCACTCACTGCCCCCTCCCCTCCAAATCACTCAGGGCTCACCAGCCAATCACAACCCCTCACAGCTCACAAGCACCAACTGCTACACCACTCTGGTCACTCCGCATCACACATCCGGACTGACCACTCCTCGCTTTTATCAATATCCAATTACACTGAACATTACTGAAATCAAAAGACTCATTATATACGGCCTGAAAAAAGAATGCCGGTATTGTGCATGTTATGTAGTAACATGAGTAATTCATAACAATTGGTCACCTCACATCTACTGAGTTACTTGGTTGCCAAAACAGAACAAATTTAAAAACATGAAGAACTGGTTTAACTCACAGCTTAGATCTTATTATTCTGTACTCTATGCTGACAGGCAAAGGAATAATCAAAACAAAAGTTATTAAAACTAAAACTCATTTTGGCTCCTTATTAACCAAGTAATTCTATTACATAGTGTGACCTATTCTACTAACTGGATTGGGCTTGCAGTAATCTAAATAGACAACTGGATAAACTCATACTCTGGAGATACTGTTCTGATAGCATATAAATATATAAAAGGAATAATATAAAATGTCATAAACTATGAAATTATTTAATTTAAGTTGATCTCCAACTGCTAGTGGACATTCTCAAAGAATTAGAAGTCCCAGTTCTATCTATGCATGTTATATAAATCATCAGTAAATTATAGACTAGGATTTTATCCATCTCTATTGTTCTTTTGTAAACTGACAAATGGGTCCGAACTTAGATGAAGTTCTATCTACCAACTAGATTGAGCTTCTAAGCAAAATAATAGATAAACTGGGTTAACTCATATTCTGGAGATACTGGTCTCATAGTTTCAAAAAGGAATCAATTACCTTGCTGATATTTATCTACTGAAATTTATAAACAAGAACTTAAATAATTTCAAATTGATCTCCAAATTTTAATGGACAATCTCAAAGAATTAGAATTCCCAGTTATCTGCATGTTATATAATTCATCAGTAATTTTAGACTAGGATTTATTCCTATTCTTTTGTTCTTTTGTAAACTGACAAATAGATTCAAACTAAGATTAAGTTATATCTACTAAATAGATTGAGCTTCTAAAGCAATATAATAGATAAACTGGGTTAACTCATATTCTAGAGATAATGGTCTCATAGTTTCAAAAAGAAATCAAATACCTTGCTGATATGTATCTAATGACATTTATAATCATGAACTTAAATAAAATTCAAATTGATCTGCAACTATTAATGGACAATCTCAAAGAATTAGAATTCCCAGTTCTATCTATGTATGTTACATAAGTCATCAGTAATTGGGTTAACTCATATTCTAGAGATAATGGTCTCATAGTTTCAAAAGAAATCAAATACCTTGCTGATATGTATCTCATGAAATTTATAAACATGAACTTAAATAAAATTCAAATTGATCTCCAACTATTAATGGACAATCTCAAAGAATTAGAAATCCCAGATCTATCTATGTATGTTATATAAATCATCAGTAATGTTAAAAACTAAGATTTAATTCCTATCTATTGTTCTTTATTAAAAATGCCAAAGAATTCTACTGGAATGACTGAACCCACAACATAGAAGGTCTCTGACTTTCAAACTGGTGTTGCCAAAGTGATGTAAACAAAACTTGTATGCGTTGCCATAACCACTCAACTCAATCTGTGATCCAAGAAATTTGCATCTGGGTTGCTAGGTCCGGTAGTGAGGACACATTCATGTCTCCAAGCAATCTTATCAAATGTCAACAACAATCTCCAAGGAAACCCATAGTATATCTAGAGGTGAAAACCTAGGATCTCCAACTCACTTTGTCCTGGCACTCATACAGTAAACACCTGGAAGGCGGTTTTCCCCACCCTCCCTCCCTCTTGTACTTATGATATGGCTACTAGGGCTGAGTGTTAGAGGTATTCGGTTGATTCGAACCCGGAACTTTGAGTGTGTGTTTAATAACATAGCCTGTGTGTTCTTATAGATATGACTTAAACTGACATGTGGTATAATACTTATGTATACTTACAAATGATTGATTGTACAAACCTATATTGCTACGAATAATCTTGAAGATGTAATAAATTATAAATTTACTCCCAGTCCAGTCTTTTGTTATGAATTATATTATTTCACATATACAGTAAAACCTCTATAATTGGACGGACCATGGGGCCAACTTTAAGTGGTCCATTTAGAGAGGTGGTCGGTTTAGAGAGTTAGAATATCCTTACAATGGTATTGTTGGGACCCAAATAAAGCGATCAATATAGGGGAGTGGGGGATCTGTGGAGCGGTCGGTATTGAGAGGTTTTACTGTATATTGTCGGGTGCAATTCTGTTCTGCATATCTAGGTTCCAGATGCTGAATCAAAGTGGAACCTCCCTGTCCTCCTCTGAAATCATTTCATCCTCTTAAATGGTAAATTCACCAAATCAAATTGCCAAATATGAACCTATTTTGAATATGATAGCCATTCTCCAAGAAACAGCTACATTGTAATCATTTTAATCCAATTAGCTACAACACGTTTTTCCCTGATGGCTGATAGAAGAGCACATGGGGGTTGTCTTCGTGATGTATCATTAAACATCCCATAAAACATGAATCTAAAATGAAAATCTGTCTATCGTCAGGAGGGATAGTGTAAAAATGACAAACACAATTATCTGAAAAGCTGTCCAGTTTACAGTGGGCTTACATCAATCTAAATGATACTTGTCTACTAGTTTAACATGGCTATCATTCAATTCTGATAGCAATGCAGTCGCCTCTAATACGCTATTTGCAGCCGGCATGGCAACCACCAATCAATCAATCAGTAATGCAGGATATCGGATTTGAATTGATGCATAGTGTTGTATGTTCTAACAACACATGAATGATAACAGATCTGGACCCACAATACACCTCACCTAGTCATTGTTGTCCACATAGTGGTTTTATTAGTACCGCTACTTATAAGGGCACAATTTGGAATGTTATTAATACTGTTTTGTTATCAAGTCAGAGGTTGGAATCATATTAATATTGTTTGGGTAAAAAAGACCGAATTTATAATGTTGCTAAAACGGCTTTGTCATAAACAACTAGCTTGCAATCCTACGTATACTGTTTTATAATGAAGACACACCTTAGATTATTATTAACAGGGATTGGTTAAGCTGACAGCAGTTGAAATCCTATGTTTATAATTTGTCAAAGAAACACTTTGCAATGCTATTAATAGAACTTGATTATCCACACAATCTGCAAGATAATTAATATTGCCGGATTAAGAAGGTACAATGTAAATTCCATAATATCGTCCCGTTATAAAGACGGATACAACACGGTGATTAACACATGATTAATCAGTATCTGCTAGAATCTCGCCATGCTACCATGATTACGTTTACAGGTAGTTGCGTAGCCCGAAGGCTTTGGCTCCTACCATATTTAAAAGATAAATATATCACGTTGATTGCTGTAATCAATTTTACCTTATTTTAAAGGTTACCTCCAAAGATATTTGAAGTAAAAAGAAGCAAACCTATTTTGGGCATGCATCTGAAAATACTGGATTTAGATGTTGTTTACTCATTGTCAACAGGTGTAGCCCAGCACAGACGCGCGAAAAGGGCCTAGATGTTTATTACCTGCACAAGTATCGAAAATCAAATCTAGCTTAGTGATTTGGTTTAGCAATGTGTTTCTCTATCAGATTATGCAGCTTTAACAATTAGATTGCACCAAGTGTGGTATTCAACACCAGTTCTAGCATCATGACCTGGCTGTGGGCTCATAGTATCGGGGAGAAGGAGAAGGGTCGATGTTAATTGTCAAGAAGTCACCCAGAGAAAATGGCATTCACTGCAAATAGATAATAAAACCATCCATCACCCATGGTCTGGGGAGAGTGAACTGCGAGTTGTCACTGCACCAGTCCGTCTGTGCGCATTGCATCAACTGGGAACAGTGACACTTTGATGGATGTGTAATCGATACTTTAGTATAACACTTATTGGTGAATGACCAATACTGGTCGGGCTCAGATGGCCCCGGCATGCCTGCCCCCTGGTGGAGGATGTCGGGCATGCGCACGCCGCTCTATCATGTGCTGCAGGGTGAATACGTGGTGGAGGGTGAAGGTGGTGGAGGTGGTAGATGGGGGGGGGCTGTAGAGGGTGGAGATGACGTGAGGATGTACAGTAAGGTTCAGTTTGTTTGTTATTGTTTTATGTCCTAACAACAGCCAAGATCATATCAGGACGAGTACCGACTTGTGAGAGTGCACACTTATGGCAGTGTTATACTGCTGTCCTGCTGGGAGACCAGACCGCTGGCACTATGATCCAATATCCGACAACCAAATTATCCTGATACTGTGCGAACCAGTCCGTGTACTATCCTATTAATGCCGAGCGCCAGAATATACCTGACGAGAAAACATGCGCAACGGATTTAATGTCGGTTAATGTCTGCCGGTCCCGGTCAGTCAACCCGCATCCTAGTGCAGTGGCGCGTTGGCTCAGTAGAATCACGCGAATTGCCCATTGTGTTCGCGTGGTTGCCGCTAGGTGGTGCTAACTGTCAGATCGCCGTTGTCAAGTAGTTCGATTGTTAGTCTCGAAGGACACATAAACGCGGGGCTGCGGCGTTTCCCCGCCGCTAACTGTCAGCCAAACACGAGTGTCCCCTCCCAGACCTCCCAGACCTACCGGACCCTCCCAGACCCCCCCCCCCCCATACGCTCCCAGACCCTCCCAGACCCTCCCAGACCCTCCCAGACCCTACATCACTTCAGTGTGAAACAACGTTTATCACAAATGGCTAAATTTGGAGATGTGTCGACTGAAAACATGCAAACTTGATTTGGGGGTAAACACCGAAAGGCTGGAAAAAGAGCAGTACTATGTGTTTATAAATTAACTTAGAATTTCCTCTCATGCATCACCAAATGTTTAATAAGTGCATCAGCATATGAGTTGGATATAAGATCAAATCTAAGTAACTGATTTGGCTTCGGAAGCGTATCCTTTCATCAGACTATGCAGCAATAAAGCATTAATGCAGCAATAAAGCATTAATCCTGAGCCTCTGGAGAACAGAATGATTAAAACGTTCATAAAGTCATTCTTTAAAATATTTAATCAACTATAACATTTGGGAATTAAAGGTAGTTTAAGGGAGAATAGGAAATACAGTTTATATTCAATACAAATGGTGACACTGTAACTAGGAAAACACCGATTAACAACCCACAATGGCACCGTCTGTTGGGAAAGACTAGCGGCAGTAATGGAACACTGAACTAGAGGGTGGGCTGTAACTAATAATAGTTCCATGTGTTCATCTGGTGATATGTCTCAGTTATAGGCCGAACCACATGAACACACTTTAAAGCAACCACCAATCGATCAATCAATCACTATGTCAGTTGAAGACCTGTAGAGTCGGCAGTGACGTCATTATGATTGGATTTCGCCAACATCCATCAATAACAATATTGCTCAATACCAACTAACTCATCGGTATGGGCTCTATATGACCGCTCTTATATTGGCTAATATATTGGCAGTTTCCACGGTGCCAGTGGGTGAGATATCCCACACATACACTCACGCACTCACGCCCATGCACTCAAGCACTCACGCACTAAGGCATTCACGCACTCATACACTCGTACTCACATACACTCACACACTCACTCTCACACTCACATATTCATACACTCACACAGATACACACTCACGGACACACAATCTCACATTCACATGCTTACACTCACACGCACTCACACAGTGAAATATTTGTAAACTCACCCAGATACACACTGACATACACACCCACGCACTCACACATTCACGCACTCACGCAGCCACACACTCACACATTCATGTATTCGTACACTCACACAGAAAGTCACTTACACACTCACGCACCAATACACTGACACTGGAACACTTATACATACTCTCACGCATACACTCATGCACCCAAACACTCACACATTCACACACATTCATACACTAACGCAGACACACCCTCACACTCAGATATTCGTACACTCACACAGACACACACTGATACTCACACTCACACACTCATGCACCCAAACACTCACACATTCCAAAATCCACCCACTCATACACAGTAACACACCCACACCCTCACACACACTAACGTACACACACTTACACACCCCCACTTACTGTACATTCCCCCATCTCCTCCCGTACGCCACCATCCAGCTCCCGACATCACCTGCCTAGTTAATGCATGTGCGTATGTGTCCGTGTTTGCGTGTGTACATCACCTGCCTAGTTGATGCATGTGCGTATGTGTCCATGTTTACGTGTGTACATCACCTCCCTAGTTGATGCATGTGTGTATGTGTCCGTGTTTACGTGTGTACATCACCTGCCTAGTTAATGCATGTGCGTATGTGTCCGTGTTTACGTGTGTACATCACCTGCCTAGTTAATGCATGTGTGTATGTGTCCGTGTTTGCGGGTGTACATCACCTCCCTAGTTGATGCATGTGCGTATGTGTCCGTGTTGCGTGTGTACATCACCTCCCTAGTTGATGCATGTGTGTATGTGTCCATGTGTGTGTGTGTACATCACCTGCCTAGTTGATGCATGTGCGTATGTGTCCATGTTTACGTGTGTATATCACCTCCCTAGTTGATGCATGTGCGTATGTGTCCGTGTATACATGTGTACATCACCTCCCTAGTTGATGCATGTGCATATGTGTCCGTGTTTACATGTGTACATCACCTCCCTAGTTAATGCATGTGCGTATGTGTCCGTGTTTACGTGTGTACATCACCTCCCTAGTTGATGCATGTGCATATGTGTCCGTGTTTACGTGTGTACATCACCTCCCGAGTTGACGCATGTGCGTATGTGTCCATGTTTATGGGTGTACATCACCTGCCTAGTTAATGCATGTGTGTATGTGTCCGTGTTTACGTGTGTACATCACCTGCCTAGTTGATGCATGTGTGTATGTGTCCGTGTTTACGTGTGTACATCACCTGCCTAGTTAATGCATGTGTGTATGTGTCCGTGTTTGTGTGTGTACATCACCTCCCTAGTTGATGCATGTGCGTATGTGTCCATGTTTACATGTGTACATCACCTCCCTAGTTGATGCATGTGCGTATGTGTCCGTGTTTGCGTGTGTATGCGTGTGTATGCGTGTGTCAGTCTAGCGCCTTTCAGAGTCCCCGCCGTGCCAACAGTGACGCTACCATCGCCCCTAGCGGCAGCGGAGATTCACGACGCATTTGACGGGCCTGTTAAACATGAATTAGCACCGCTCTACCAGAAAGGTGCGACGCTGGCCCGAGTGACGTCATAGGCCGAAGTTGTAGGGAGCGTCCGACGGGTGCGCTGGTTCCCCGAGAGCATGCAGACCAGACCGACACACCCAGAACGCCGGCAGGTGGATTTTGTTCGACTACCCCCTCCCCCCCCCCCCCCGGCTCGCCCATCTGTGAAGTGCAGCGTGTATCGACAGTGATGTGTGGAAGGAGTCTATTGTTGAAAGGAGGGAAGGAAGGAAGCCTGGGTACCTGCGTCTGGTTAATGGTTTGTCATTGGCATCCTGTTGACTTGTGAATCGGACAATTCCATTAGAGGAACAAAGGCTACTTACTTTCCGTAGCCATTTACAATACAAGTTATTTCAACCGGAAGGCAGGTAGATTATACCGATTAACCAAATATATTTATCTGAAGTAAATTACAATAATTCAAAACCATTAGATTATGCAACTTTAACAGAGATAATTATTCATGTAGGCACACTCAGACTGGATATATTAAAGAAAGCAATATTTGCATTGAAGCAGCACAATCCGATGAAGGTATAAACAATTCAAAATCAAAACTCTTAGTTACATTTTACCCAAATCTGCGATTTGGATAGTAGTGCACGGATTGATCCTTTACTGCAAGCAGGCTACTGCTCCTTATACTACTCTCTAAAATGGGTAGATACGGCCTATCTCTATCACTTTAGTGCCGACAGCAAAGTTTAATTTTGGTCGTTTCTCGCTTCGAATACCTTCAAAATTAACCTTTGAAAATCAACTTAAAACTAAGGTAAATGTATTATAAGTAATAGTCTAATCCATTTATCTAAACTAATTTAACAGAAACTCAAAGTGATAGAAAGTGCAAATTTAAATGTTCCATTATCTGTAGGATTAGAAGTCCATTAACGGCACTCACTCCTAAGTCTATTTGTGGCCGATTGTTTGTCCTTGTAAAGTGTATACGAAATGAGAACCCCTTTGAACGTTACTCAAAGTGAACTCTGAATGTCTGCTCCCTAAAAGTAAGTACACACGTTCTACACACTTGCCTACCTACATTTGATCCAACGTATCTGATTCAGATGCTGGTGCTATTATTGCAGCACACAAGGAATGTGACTTCAATGTATCCTGTTACTGCTACATATAATGAAAGTCTCTCCGGTGTACCATTTATATGTGCACACCAACACAAGTTCATTCAGATTAAAGTCAGGCAGATGATAACGATTAACTTAAGATAGTTCTTTTTCATCATCATCATCATCATGCTGTCGGTCGCGATGCGACAAAGACTGCTTTCATTACTTGACTGCCGCTCTCCATTTAGCTCTCTGCTGTGAGAGTTGTGTCCATGAGTCGGTCTTAATGTCTCTCAGCTTCAGGTTTCTCTTGATGGTATCTTTGAACCGGAGACGGGGGCGCCCTCTCTTTCTGTAGCCAAAAGACAGTTGAGAATAGAGGATCTGCTTTGGTAGCCTGTCTGATGACATCCTCATGAGGTGTCCAGTCCACCGGAGATTCTTTTTGATCAGAAGATCTTCCATAGAGGGCAGCCCCATCCGTTCGAGTATTTCCTTATTCGTCACTTTGTCCTTCCAGGTTAGCCTCATGATTGAACGCAGATGTCGCATCATGAAGGCATGCAGCTTTTTCACCTGCTGTCTGTACGCTGTCCAGGCCTCGGCTCCGTATAGTAGGGTGGATAGCACGATTGCGCGGTAGATCTTCCCTTTGACCCGAATGGACACATGGTGGTTGTTCCAGAGTCTCTGGCGTAGTCGGCCGAAAGATGCGCTAGCCTTGGCCATCCTCCTCTGTATCTCAGCATCAATGCGTCCATCACTTGATATTGTGCATCCGAGATAGGTGAATTCCGGAACAGAGTTCAGCTTGTTTCCGTCAACTATGATCTCCTCCTCTCGGGTTCTCATAGAGTTGGGTTGGTACAGCACCTCTGTCTTCTTGATGTTAATTTTCAGGCCAAACTTCTTTGATGCATCGGAGAAAGCGTCCACTATTTCATGAAAGCTGCCTGCAAAAGTGTTGAAGTGCTGCTGGCTTTTGCAGGTTACCAGCGGCACTCTCTCGGGGAGCAAATAGAGGTTTCACACCGGCAAGAACATGTCAAGACAGGCGCAAATCTATTTGTCCCTGCAGTGGCTGGTCGGGAGATGTTGGGAGTTCCATACATCAACCGCCCTTAATGCTGCCACAGTGACATGGTTTTCTGTTTAGGGTTTGCTCCCTTAGCCTTCGGTTCTGTCAAGGACCTGTACCACAAGGCAGTGGTTTAGAACTCTGCAAGGCAGGGGCGTCAAACTCCCTGAGGTATTGCTATACCTGCTATACCTGCATAGTTCTTTTTACCAACTAAAAAACATCGAAAGAGGTTTTACCGTGACAAAAAAAACACTTTACTTATTCATAGTTCCTATGAGCAAATGTGACTATTCATAATGTGTATGGGTTGAAGCAAGTTATGTTTTAGTAGATATTTAGGGCTCTATCATTGTCTAAGGGTATCATAATGTTGCTATAGGGGTCATTCAGCCCCAGTGACGGTCCACAGTGCGGTAGGAGATTACAGGCACGGAAAGTAGTGCAAACACTACTCACACTAAGTAAATTTGATGGGTTTTGAGTACGCCTTATAACTTCTGTAATTCCAATTCCCTTTCCATGTCTGACGTCACAGAACTAATAATAATATCCATGGCCTACTCATAGGTCAAGCTTAGTATATCCACCAGCATTAGACTAGTAGGTTCAAGCTGAAATAACCCTTCTTAAGTGTGACCTTTGATTAACATGAATAGAACAATCATTGAAGGAATACAGTATAAAATCATGTGACCAGATCTTTAAGGCAATGGTAATTTCACCTACCTGGACTCACATGTCAGACAGAATCATATAGTTGACCTGTAAACCAATGCTGAGCGCGCAGTTGTTATCTAACCCTGCAGTAGAACTGACTTGATATGCACTACATGCTTTTGCTGATGTGAAACCCCTGAGGGTAGGCAACAGGAAGTGTGTATATGAGACTGCTGGCTGCAAAGTGTAGAGTGCAGTGACCCCAGCTGCGTGATTGCTGGAGAACTTATCCTGCAGGGGGGATATCGAGGAGAGAAAGCTGAACCTCACCCAGGACAAAACCACACACCTTTTACTGAAACTGTGCTGATGTTGATTAAAGAGACATGAGCCAATGGAAGGATTGCATTTCCCAATCCCAAACACACACCCAGATTTGGTCCTCCATATCCAGATTAGATAGTAGTGAACTGAGTGAAGATGGAATGTTCCATGGAAGGAATGCTAAGTCAATTCGATAGAACTTGGTACTGCTGATGTCTACGATATCCAGCATATGTACCAACATTACTTTGATGATTTCACATCAAATATATCAAACGTTAACCCTATTAACTAAAAAGGTACCTAACTAAAGTAGGGTAGATTATACATATATCCTAAGCTAGATTATTGATTCAACTTAATAAATTTATCTCGGAAATATGGCACGAACTCGAAACCATCGGACGATGCAATATGAATCCGCGTATACCATACCAACTGCAGTAGCATAGTGGGTAGAGAAGCCATTTCATGTCGAGGGGTCAGCTGATCAATACATGGCCGACCGAATCAAAACAAAACTTGCAAGATTGATACGCTTTGCAACATAACCTGATGCTTGAGCCACAGTACTAGGATAGGGGAAGGACAGTTAGAAGGATAATCTGACTAGCTGGGAGTTAAGATACATATTGCCAGTGGAATGGATTTGCACTTTGAATTGAGTTTGTATAATTTCACATCAGATATCTTCCAAAGTAGAGATTTCTGAGAAAAAAAACTAAAGGCTAAGTAATAATGGTCAACTTCATATATTTATCTAAGACAGATATGGTAAAATTCAAACCATCACATAACACAACTGTACCCGAAATATTATATAGTAGGCAAGGCACAGTGCCCAGCCCTGAGTCAACTTTACCGCAAGCACCAATATTTAATGGTTTCTTCAAACTGCTGCGAGCTTTCCTTGTAGCCTAACAATGGTGTTGACCTTAGAAGGTTGAACCCTTATACTGGGGTTGGGGGGGGGGCACATGAACTATATGGACCTCCCTCCACTAGCAGGTCACATCGGGTTGGCACCATTGATCTGCTATTGTTGTTTGCTGGGGTTTTACTCCATAGCAACAGCTAAGATCATATCAGGATCACTACCTTTATGGCGACGTTTTAGTGCTGCTCAACTGGCAGACCACACCGCTAGTGTCATGACCTAATATCGCCCTCAGTCACATTATCCTGAGACTGAGCGAACCATTGCTTGTCCTATCCTAGTAATACCGAGCGCCAGGCTAGGTAGCAGCAAGTGTAAATTTAGTCAACCTTTAGTTTGATTCGGTAGAGGTTCGAAGCCACCAGAATCTGGCCCGAGCTGTTTCTAATACCTGGATATGTTATATATCTGACAGGCGATTGTTTGGGGGAGAGGGGGTAGGGGGCGGAGGGGGGGGGCGGGGAAGGGTGCACACATAGGGTAGGCCTAAGTCCACTCAGCTATATCGCCTTATGCCACCATTTATTCTCTAGATCTAGATCTATATTATTTATACCGGTGGAAATGTCAAAGCGTCCAACATATCCGCCTACCTACACAGGTCTACACTATTAATATCTACAACTCCGCAATATGCCAGGAAGCGCCCTGTCCAGTGATGGATGACGTCATTAATCAGCGGTCGCAGCGTCCGTGGTGATGGTATTAGCCGCAGGGATCAAACTAGTGGCCACATAGTAAAGGGAAGAAGGAATATTATTCACTATTTATATTCGCATAATAAATTTCACAGCACATATAATGCAAGTATGGTTGGTTGGTTGTTGGAGTTGTACGTCCTGGCAACATATAAGGTTATATCAGGACGGGTACCGACGTGCGATAGTGTGCACTCATGGCGACTTGATAGTGTTACCGTACTGATAGAAGTGAATAAATGCACCAGTATCTAAGTGATATATACAAAGAAATCTGGATACAGTTTGGTATCGAAAATGTAATATTTCATCGGATTATGCGGCTTTAATTGCAAGGTTTACTGAGTTTTTCTAACAGTACAAATGTGTCAGTGAAGTGGTGGAATGGGCTTTGCTAATACCGTTATGGTAGCGATATGGGGGAGGTTAGAGGGGAACTAAACCAGCTCACTTCTTTTCTTCACGGTTATTGCCCCGTCCTTACAATTCCAGACCAGTCTATCTACAGCACCATTCTACCGAGGTTCCGGTGTGGCGGTTTCAGCGCCCAGTCAGTTTCAGCGCCCTGCCATGGTCAAAACACCCATGGCCTCACCGGCTACAAGCTCAGCTGGTGCCCGGCAGTGTTAGGGACCGATTAGGCCGAAATCGATCATATTTAACAGAATTACATACTCAAATAATGAAATTTAATTAAATTAACCTTAAATTCCAAGCGATATTAATGTAGCAGCTAGATCAGCGTCGAATCGCCGAGTGTAAACAAAACACATAGAAGTGCTCGCCGCAACGTTCGAAAATCCGCGCATGTGCAGAAGCCACGACAGGCCGCTGAAACTGATTGGGCGCTGAAACCGCCACACCGGGTTAAATGACGGTCTAGAACTAGCACGTCTATTATTGATCCCCTCTGCACGCAGGTTCCCAGCTATGAATACTGCATTCTTCCAGGAGCCTGGAATTATTCATAAATTAACACTCGAACATTGGTTTTCGGCGGGCCCTCTTCTTGGATACAAATAAGTACTCTCCTCCAATGATCTAACCTTGAGGAGTGGAACAAAGAGGAGATTTGAAATTGATTCTGGGTGGTATTTCTTTATAAAAAGTGAATCACATTATTATTACTAATTTGTCTGTACTGTACGTATGATGTAGAAACTTGACAATACAGTATAACCTCGTTAATCCAAACTTGAAGGGACCATAGAAATTTGTTTGGATTAACAGATCACTGGTTCAACTGAGCTTTGGCTTCGACTTTGACTTTGACTCCCCCCTTCCTCCCCCCCCCCCACACTACTGCCCACACACACTCTCACTTTCCCTATCCGGCTCGCCACCCTACTCCCCCCTTCCTCCCGGTAGCACTCCCTCCCCTCCCACACACACTGGCTCACCACCCTACTCCCCCCTCCCTACCCCTACCCCCCACACAATATTGCTAACACTTATCCAAACAAGCGTGGTGTAAGAGGCGGGGGGGTCTCAGATGACTAGATGACCGTAGAACCACATGAAAGTTTGGTTTAACTGTACCGGAAGGGGCCTGGGACTGACAATTTTGTTTGGATTAATCGATTATTTGGATTAGCCGATTTTGGTTTAACCAACTTTTTTACATGATAAATGGTAATATTTTGGCGAACCGCCGAAAAAAGTGTGGATTAACCGATCGTTTGGTTTAACCGAGCTTGGTTTAACGGGGCTATACTGTATCATGATTTGGAAGGTTGACACTGGGCTGAACGGGCGCATTCCCACTTGAGCAGGCAGCTTGGGCAGAATGACGGTTCCACGTGATATGGCTTCTATTATTCACTCGGTGGAAAACTAAGTAACCAGCAACTTCCGTAGGAGACTGACTGCATGATTTAACGGAACTTGGTGTAAGCTTCCCGAAGCATTCACTTTATCTGCCTGCTTTATATGTTGCAAGATATGCATACTTTTATATATATATATATATATATGATATATGGGTATGCAGGAATTGCAGGTATTGCAGGTATTGCAGGTATTGCAGGTACCTCCGGGAGTTTGACGCCCCTGCCCTGCAGAGTTGTAAACCACTGCCTTGTGGTACAGGTTATTGACAGAACCGAAGGCTAAGGGAGCAAACACTAAACAGAAAACCATGTCACTGTGGCAGCATTAAGGGTAGTTGATGTATGGAACTCCCAACATCTCCAGCCTCTTCAGGGACAAATAGTTTTGCGCCTGTCTGGACATGTTCTTGCAGGTGTGAAACCTCTAGTTGCTCCCTGAGAGAGTGCCGCTGGTAACTTACAAAAGCCAGCAGCACTTCAACACTTTTGCAGGCAGCTCTCATGAAATTCAACTGGAGCACCGTGGATATAATATTTTGTCTCTGACAACTCCAAGATAAGTGCATTGAGCAGGTCCGACCACTGTACATGGTATTTGTCGATTTCACTAAGGTATTTGATACAGTCGGGAGGATCGGGCTATGGCAGCTACTGAGGAAGTATGGATGCCCGGAGAAGTTCACAAGTATGATCGAGGCTCTACATACAGGAATGATGGCGAATGTTAGTGTTGGAGGGGAAGTATCGGAAACGTTTGGGGTTACCAATGGGGTCAAGCAAGGTTGTGTACTGGCCCCCACGCTCTTCTCCATCTTCCTATCAGCAATGCTCGACGAGGCTTTCCAAGATATGGGGGATGGCATTTATATACAGTCCAGACAGAGCGCTGTCCTATTCAATGTCACACACTTCAGAGTGAAGACCAAGACTTCTCGGATACTGGTTAGAGAGCTGCTATTCACAGATCTCAGTGCACTGGTTGCCCACTCTGATGAAGAGATCCAGAAATTAGTGGAAGCTTTCTCTGACGCATCAAAGAAGTTTAGCCTGAAGACTAACATCAAGAAGACGGAGGTGCTGTACCAACCCAACTCTACAAGAACCTGAGAGGAGGATATCATGGTTGACAGAAACAAGCTGAACTCTGTTCCGGAATTCACCTACCTCTATATCAAGTGGTGGACGCATTGATGCTGAAATACAGAGGAGGATGGCCAAGGCTAGCTCATCTTTCGGCCAACTATCCCAGAGACTCTGGAACAACCACCATGTGTCCATGCGGGTCAAAGGCAAGATCTACCATGCAATCGTGCTATCCACCCTACTATGCGGAGCCAAGGCCTGGACAATGTACAGACGACAGGTGAAAAAGCTGCATGCCTTCATGATGAGACATCTGCATTCAATCATGAGGCTAACCTGGAAGGACAAAGTGACAAATAAGGAAATACTCGAATGGAATGATCAAAAAGAATCTCCGGTGGACTGGACACCTCATGATGATGTCATCAGACAGACTACCAAAGCAGATCCTCTATTCTCAACTGTTTTCTGGTTCCAGAAAGAGAGGGCGCCCTCATTTCTGGTTCAAGGATACCATCAAGAGAAACCTGAAGCTGAGAGACATTAAGACCGACTCATAGACATCACTCTCACAGCAGAGAGCTAAATGGAGAGAGGCAGTCAAGTAATGAAAGCAGTCTTTGTCACATGGCGACTGACAGCATGATGATGATGATATGATATATACCAAATTATGTGAGTATAAAAATATGTAAGGGTTAATTATTATTATTGTTATACTCCGTAAGACCAACACTGAACCGGTGGCTCCACCTTCTCCTCCTCACCTCCACCGGATGTAGAACAGTGTCAGTCGCACCGGAGGATCTTTTCTTTTTTTTAGGGGCAAGGGCCTATAATCCCTTGCCAGAGATTAAAACTACTCAAGCCACTACATGTTTGTTTCAATTTGTACTGAAGCTATGTTTATATATGTATATATATGTGTGCATGTATGTACATATTTATGTGTATATAGGCGTGTGTGGTAAAAAATGACAAAATCCTACAGAGGGCTTTAATAGTCAGCCAGAGTGTGTCTATTTTGATATGGTGACAGATGGAAATCGAATCTGCCGAAGTAGTCACTTATTTTGCCCGCCTGCCTCCACTGTCGCATATATAGCCCAGCCACAGTAGGCAGTTACGTACATTATCCCTGGGTCGATGAGTTTTGTTACATAAATAGATTAAACAATATGCGTTAC
The DNA here is from genome assembly GCA_030323885.1 of Branchipolynoe longqiensis. Taxonomy (NCBI): domain Eukaryota; kingdom Metazoa; phylum Annelida; class Polychaeta; order Phyllodocida; family Polynoidae; genus Branchipolynoe; species Branchipolynoe longqiensis. The sequence continues at coordinate 63,085,409 of CM059196.1, read as the reverse complement.
TTCGATTTGAATTAACTTGTTACACATGGGTGACTTTTAAGATATTTGAAGTGAAGTCATACAGAATTAATATGGGCGTGTCCAGTGACATTCTCACAACATAGACTTCAACAGTAGCGTGTCGTATTAAGGTGACTTAGTGCACCCTGCTCTGCAGCAACAGATATATTATGCTTCATAGTTGGACCACTGTCTAAGTTGGTCGCGTAGAATCAAATCTAATTAAACATTTTGGTTTCGAAAAACTCATGCCATCATTGTATGCCTAGTATGCAGATTAAAAATAACACACGTATAACAAATAAGGATGTGAAATGACCCACATATCGAGATCCATCAAATGTTCTGCCCATCCTTCGTGCAGTGTCCAGCAATGTGCATACGTGGGGCCATGTGACGGCCTGTTGGCAGTTTACATGTGTATCCTGTGTGTGGGCCAGCTGCTATAAAACATCGATACCCGACCAGTGGATATATATATATATATATGCATATATATACATAGCTATATACATGAGTACTGCCCGCACCACTACGCTATGGCAACATGCCACTACACAGGTGCAACCTGTGGACTTGTATCATAATGCCCACCGAACACCTTCCCGTACAGATACCCCAGCATTGCTAGTGTGCATGGTACTTTCAAGATGTGGACTTGTATCATAATGCCCGCCGAACACCTTCCCGTACAGATACCCCAGCATTGCTATGTGCATGGTACTTTCAAGATGTGGACTTGTATCATAATGCCTGCCGAACACCTTCCCGTACAGATACCCCAGCATTGCTAGTGTGCGTGGTACTTTCAAGATGTGGACTTGTACCATAATGCCCCCGAACACCTTCCCGTACAGATACCCCAGCATTGCTAGTATGCATGGTACTTTCAAGATGTGGACTTGTATCATAATGCCCGCCGAACACCTTCCCGTACAGATACCCCAGCATTGCTAGTGTGCATGGTACTTTCAAGATGTGGACTTGTATCATAATGCCTGCCAAACACCTTCCGGAACAGATACCCAAGCATTGGTAGTGAATATGTTACTTTCAATATGTGTTTGTTTGTAGTTTTGTTATTGTTTGTAATGCAAGGTGTCCCCTGCTGTGAAATGTTGGTGCCTAGCGTCCTCTATCGGGTAGCTCGGTGACTGACAGGTGGCGCCACGCCGATGAGGATTAATAAGGCCAGCCACCAAGGGTGGCGCTGGTAGTTGTGTGATCCGATAGCAAACAACATAATGTGCTGCGGTTGGGTTACTACCATTATACACTGTGAGACATATTCCTTCTTTTTTAATATATTCACAGGGTGTTTTATATAGCATATACCTACTATTCGAGGATATATGAGGATATATTTTGTCCATTGTAACGATTGACACAAAACAGCACAGAAACGGTTGCACTGAAAACACAAGGACATTTGCTTTAAATAAATATGCATTCTATTGGGATTATGAAACACCATGTACAAAAACAAATTAGTTTATCCTGAGCAAATGCATAGGCAGATAGTATGTTGATCGTTACTTACAATGGACAAAGGTTTGTCCCATATTGCTTAGCACCTTTTGAGACATTCGCATATGTATAAGATGCATATGTTGTGTCAAAGCCATATTAGTGTGCAACATTCACACCAAGCTCCATTGTGCATTTTTCCCCATTCATTTCTCCAAAGTTAAAATGAGGTTAAAATAGGTCACTTTAAAAGATGAGAGAAATTATATGCCACCGGACCAGTAAATTGTAATAATGTCTTATTTCCCCAGGTAGTGCAATCGAACGCCGTGGCCAAACCAGTAAGAGCGCGGACACCCAGTGTGGAAGGTTGGAGTGTTGCAATCCGAGCTGACGCTAACCAGTGATGTACAAAATTGATACTTGGCACTACCTAGCCTGGAGTTCGGCATTACTATGATAGGACAGCGACTGGTTAGTACCAGGATAATGTACGGAGTTCTGTAATTGAAGGAGTTCTGTAATTGAAGGTTCTGACGGACTGGTCTTCAAGTGGTGAAGCACTATACAGTGATCCTGAGAATGCAGTCACAAGAGGGCATCCGTCCTGCTATTACCTTAGATGTTGCCTGGACGTAAAACGCCAATACATAATAAGCCTGTTAGCGCATTCCGTCCACCTGATGGTAAGCTATGAATATGATTACTGACAATGGCTCTTTCACTATTGGTTGTGGGGAGGGTGAATGTGAATTGACACCAATTCATCTTCTGTATCATGCACCAAGATTAGAGTAAATAGATTCCGTTGGCGGGAGCGTCAGTATTTTACAAACAAAATGAAAGATTGCGTCTAGAGCGTGACTGTAACACACATTTCTGCAATTGCAGGGCTGTCGACTTGACCTTAATAAATATCTCAAGCAGCATTCATAGGTGTGCATGTGTAGATTAATTGCATCAGGCACCTTTCACCTGGGGAGGTGAGTATACTTCACTACGACATAAATGAAGCAGCTTCATATGATTGGAAATCGAGATAAACTAATACAGAATGTTGTAGTATCAAAATAACATCTGTGCAATAAATAAACAACAAGATAAACGCTCGGTGAACAATTAGTGACTCGTGGGGCTGTCAGCACGCGTGCAGAGTAAGTGGGTACTGATAGGTACGACTTGTTGGGTGGGATGCGTCCTTGGGGGCAGCCTTCGTTTAGACACGCAGTCTGTCATCAGTCAGACCCTCTAACTGGGCCACTTATCGGGCGCCGCATGCTGCTGGTCGCTAATGTCCTCTCTGCCTCGCGATGAGCACGGCTGAGTGGCACCGAGCAGCGCATTGCAGTTCTCAGCACCTTTGAACACATCTGGGCAGCCAGTGATAGCTTTAGCAAATATGAACCGGCCTGAGCAGTTGTGAGCAGGTCTGAGTGGCTCCCGGCAGATATGGGCACCTATATTAGATGGGTTCCACTGAGGGATGCAGGTCTCGACAACTCTGAACACTTCTCGGTAGCTATTAGTAGTTCGCAGCAACAATGAGCAATTCTGAGCAGGCGTGAGTAAGTATGTGCAGGTCTCAGCAGGTATGAGCAGGTATGAGTGGCTCCAGGCAGATATGGGCAGATAAGGGCTGTTCTGGGAAGCTCGGGGTGGTTCTTAATACCTCTGGACACTTCTGGGCAGCTATTGGTAGCTTTAACCAACTATAGGTTCTGAGTAGGTATGAGCAGGTCTGAGCGACTATAGGAAGATCTGAACACCTCTAGGCGGGTCCGAGCAAGTCTTGGTGGTTCTGGCACCTCTGAACATTTCTGGGCAGCTATTGGTAGCTCTGAGCAACTATGATGAGTTCTGAGCATTTGTGAGAATTTCTTGTATTACATGTAGACGTCCCTCAGTGAAATGTTGCATACACAACTATGGATTGGAAGATTGATGGCATCAGGGAACCGAGATTGTCTAATGGTTAGGATGCTAGCCGGGCAATGACAAAAGTGTGGGTTTGGATCTGACTCTAGCTGCCATGTTCCCCTTTACATGGCCAGCGACACCTGGTGGCTAAATGTGTGTCTGCTAGCGGCAGGTACTCACTGTGCCCATTCCTCAGCTGGCAATGCCGGCCCAGCAAATGGAGGTGCCATGACGTGTATTGGGTTGTCATGGCAACAGCAGATTACAGCGGACCATAATAACAGCGAAAAGGACTCCCCCCCCCCCCCAACCCTATAGTGTGGACGCAGAGGAGTTGGGTTTTAGGTGGGTTCTCACAAATCAATCACAAAGCTTTGGCAGTTATGTAAATAATACCACCCTTCCCATACACCTGTGCTTTTTTTGGCAGAATCCATGACATGTAATCAATATGATGTCACAGGAAATGGGAGATGACTATATGGCTCATGTAGGACTTGATGTAAGTGATATGTTGTCGAAGCTGAAGTTGTGAAAGCGTTGAGAAGGTGATGTAATATAATTGAACGAGCAGTCATATTATGAGGTTAAATTGGTATTATCGAGTTAAGTAGTATTGGTGTCTTTTTATTGTATTTTACATTAATTAGTTGAGTTAATAGGGTGACTTTCAATTGTGGACAATCGGTCTTCCTCATTGCACTGCTCCTTGGCTTATCCTAGTAATGCTACACACCGTACTAGGTAGTGACAAATATCAATGTCTAACTCATTGGTTTGACTCTGCCAGGGTTCGTGACCTGGGGATTCGAACCCCATGTCCTAGCAAAACGGGAGGTGGGCACTCAACTGATCCCGCCATCCCATATAATTTGGCATAATTGGTTTCATTACATTTCTTGATTAAGCAGAAGGTATTTCAATGGCACACAACTGTTGTTTTTGTATCATTCCACTACTGTCTGCCCTCTGCTGTGATTACTGATGCCACGTGCTAGGTTAGGGAGCGGCAGTCAGGTATCTAATTTGCCACCATTGGTTTGACTCAGCAGGGTTTGAATCCCTCGTGTTTGAATTCCACCACCTGCCCCATGGGAAGCAGGCACTCAACTCATTCAGTCACCGTGTCTAGTCAGTATCGAACCAGACTCTGCTCTGGGTGGCCTAGGAACCGTAGGATTCCTAACGTGCCTCATAAATACCCAGTAATACGCGTTACTCGTCTCAGGTCTAACAATACATTCGATCAGTAGTGACAGTAGGGCCTAACGAAACGAGGACTCAATAACATTGCATATCACACAGGAGAGAATACGTGTACTCCATTACACAATATAGTTATAGCCGTTACTGAGGGAGTTGACACGCCGCAGTCTTAAGTAACAAGCAAGGGGGAATAACAGGTCGCTAATAGCTTCCATGGATGTATACTTGTATAATTCATACACATCACATATATACATTGTGTCCCCCCAAAATGCACTTACATTTTGGAAATTGAAAGCCAATGTACAGCAGTTCCAAATGAAATGATTTGTAATGTTGTTGATTGTCATTTTCCATTGGTCCGCATTATCGCCTGTGTTTGGAACGTGTTGGTCGGCAGTTTTGCACATTTGTAAACATGCATTTATACATTTAACCATTAATCTTGTTTCCAAGTCAATAAAGAAGGCAGTTATTGTCATATAAAGACTGAGTACATGTTTCCTTAGGAGTATGGGGGTAAGTTAAATAATGGCATATGAAGCTTGACTGAGTACGTTCCCATTGATTCCTGCAGGTCACACGCATCGTGATGACATATATGCATATAGAGGGCGCCACCTAGTCGCATGCCCCCTCGGCGTGCGTACGCAGGACGAGAAAGCCAGGGACCGGATATAATGGGGGTGGAAGGGAATGTAAGTAAGGGCAGGGTTACAGTTTAATATGTATATATAGAATATATAGAAACAATCCTTTGATGTGACTGACACTGGTCAACATCCGTGGAGGTGAGGTGGGCCGAGATGATGCCCCCAGTAGAGGGCTGCGTCTTATGGAGCTTAACAATAATAATAAGTAATATTCCCTTCCATATCTGTATACTCACATAATACGTTATACATCACATATATATAGCGTCAGTGCAGAATGGATCAGAATAGTGTGTACAGTGTCTATAATGACAATAATAGAGTTCCCTTCTGTGCTCTTATACTCGCATAATGCTTATACATAGCATATATCTACTGTACATTGTATAATCTCCCAAGTGGTTAGACTAATTATCTCGAAATTGTACAATGGTCGCAGTGTTAACATGTTGTTTGATTCAGAGGGAACGACTCACCTGGCCGCGCCTGAACCACTCGCAGGCGACCAACCACCCGTCATCCATGCTGCACAGTTTCAATGCTTTCACGCCCAGTATTGCTTCATCCCTTATAAGCCGACCTGCCGATGTCTGCCGGCACTTCCATGTGAGCGCGGCAAAGAGCCCACACCTCCAATTTCTCCCACACGTCCTTCTATTTGTATGATAAGCTGATTACCTGTGTTATTCTTAAGGCGGGCACGAACGTATCTGGTCCAGCCAATTTGTAATTAAACTTTCTTATTGTACCTGCACTTCCTCATTGCGTTATTCCTTATTGAATCAAGATCCAGAATAACTGGGCAACTTGCGACCAGAGCCAATTCACTATAGATGTGGTAATAGACTGGAGAGGATTGGTGTATTCAAACCCCAACCACACATTAAATCACACACAGAACTAGTGAGTGATACGTAATATAAACCAGACGCAATGGCCGAATGAGTTGAACGTCCGCCTCCCATTCTGGTAGGTTATGGGTTTCGAACCCCCTTGTTCGAACCCTGGCCAAGTCAAACCAATGACGTAATAATTTATACTTGTCGCTACCTAACCTGGTGCTCGGCATTAAGGGTTAGGGCAAGGAGCAGTGGAAAGAGGAAGGCCAATTATACGCAATTGGAATTTCCCCTGTTTAATCAACTAATGTACCAACAAACAACAACAATTCCAGCCGACTGACTGACTGGCTGTCTTATTGGGTGTGGGTGGTTGAGTGCTGCGTAATACACATGTGGACACTTTGAGCTCTGTCCTCAGTCCTTATCTCATCCACTGGTCTCATGAACCTCTCATCAACTGGCTGGGCAATTAACATGCATTACAGTTGGATGGGGGTGGAGACGGTGGATGTGCGGATGGGGCTGGTCGTCGGTCAAAGCAAAGCCCAGCATTAGTGTAGGGTTGTTGTGCACAGTGAAGCTACCCTCGTGTATCGACTCTGCCATGCATCACGGCTCTATCGGATCTGCCTGCCTCGCTATGGCTTCATGGCCACCATTAATATGACAAATCCGCGCCGGGATGTCATAAAGATTTACCATATGTCATGTGTCTCCCCCACTTATGTCTCTTTATACACACGAGGAGTTATCGTAAACAATAGGCACCGTTTATTGCACATGTGTTACCTTGATACGTGGGTGGTTTTGTGCTACGCCATTGACACCACACCTATCTGACCGGGGCTTACTTATGGCCCTGTCACACTACGACGTGACTACGTCAGCGTAACCACAACGTGAAAATAATGATTTCACGTCGAAGTTATCGGCGTAATATGCAAATTGTGGACGTGAATGCCGCGTAGTTGACGTGAGCGTAACGTGAAAGTAACGTCGGTGTACGTCGTGACGTTAGCTGTAACATGACAACGTTAGAGGGGAGGGGTAATTGGCGACGTGACCGGGCGTTAGTGTAACGTGAGTGTAACGTCGCCGTAACGGGTGTGACGTGAACGTAACGTGACCGTAAAGCGACCGTAACGTGACCGTAACGTGACCGTAACGTGACCGTAACGTGACCGTAACGTGACCGTAACGTGACCGTAACGTGACCGTAACGTGACCATAATGTGACCGTAACGTGACCGTAACATGACCGTAACGTGACCGTAACGTGACCGTAACGTGACCGTAACATGCAAAACGCTGCCCACACTTGGCTCCCACCCGGGCCGTCGGTCTGATGTGACATAACGTGACTCTACCGTCATTTACGCTGCTATAATGATCGCGGAACGTCTACCTAACGTCATTGTCACGTCATCCCGACGTAACGGCTTCACGTCGAGATACGTTGAAAGTTTTGAACAGGTTCAAAACCTCGACGCGCGCCGACGTAACACGACGTAACATGACGTAGCTCGACGTCACTCTAACGTCATTATGACGTCATCATAACGTAACCCAACGTACGGCAATGTAATGACGAAAAATCATCACGTTAGGCTCACGTTGGCTCGTTACGTCCTAGTGTGACAGGGGTATAAAAGGGAGCGTTTGCTAGATGTCAATCATTCATTATCGTCGTGGTATACAGTGACCAATAGGGCAGTAAGCAATCAAGATGCAGGTCTCTAGAGACTCGATACCAAGGAAGAGTTCAGGCGCAAAACTCCTTAAACAGCAGTCCAAAAAATGAGATAAACAGGACTTAAACATTCAAACTAACATTCCTATGTCTTTGTTCATTTCTATATATTCATCACATCACAAGAAAATTGGAATTAGTTAGAATTTAAATTACAGGTAAGTATCTTTAACTTAATTAAAATTGTAGATTGGCGTTCACAGGGAAAGCGCCTGAACTCTTCAAATATACTCTATCCCATATGGGGACAGCCAGATATCCCATTGATCATGTACCGAACCTCGGTTTGGACCAGATTACATTAGAGCAGCATATTATATAGTTTGGGAAGGGACTAGTATATCGAACTGCTGGACACAGTGACTGTAGGAGCACTGTGGGTATTATGGTGGGTGTAGATGTGGCATGGGTAATGGTGAGAAAGAGCTTTGACTGTTGCTGATGGTGGTAATGCTTCTGGTGTAAAGCCGAAGTCACACCTACTCGGATCAGGGGCCGGACGAGCCCCGACCCATGATCGGCATGGTCCTTGGTGATCCGTTGTGATCCGTGGCTGGTCCTTGGTGATCCGGCCTCATCCGGGGTCTGCCCCTGATGTTTTAAAATGTTTAAAACATCAGGGGCGATCCGGGGCCATCTGGGGCCATCTGGGGAATATTGTCATCTGGGGTTAATCGGCATCATCCGTGTGTGATCCATGATTCATCCGGGTAGTCCGTGTGTTGTCCGGGGGTCGTCCCTGTCTCGGCCGGGGCAGTCGGGTCATTTTATTCTCCGGGCTATCCAGGAATAGTCCGTGGGTCGTCTGGGGCTTGTCCGGAGGTTTCCGGGGCTGATCCGGGACTAATCCGGGGATACACCGGGTAGTCTGGGGGTTGACCGTAGCTTGTCTGGGTAGGTGTGAGAGCGAGCCAAAAAATGACCAAAATAGTGATTTTATCCGGGGCTGTCTGGGGGAATGGTCCGGGGGTGGTCCGGCTAAAAATCCGGGGCTAGTCCGGGTAGGTGTGACTTGGGCTTTAGTAGGCAAGAGTAGTTCGATTTTAACAATACAATTAAGTCTTGATAGGCTCATGATGTTCTTTGGTAGGATCTCGACCATACGCATTCATCATTCATAAACCACTTCCGGTAATAAGGGAATAAGGGAATAAGGGAATAAGGTAATAAGGGAATAAGGGAATAAGGGAATAAGGGAATAAGGGAATAAGGGAATAAGGGAATAAGGGAATAAGGGAATAAGGGAATAAGGGAATAAGGGAATAAGGGAATAAGGGAATAAGGGAATAAGGGAATAAGGGGATAAGGTGATAAGGTAATAAGGGAATAAGGGAATAAGGGAATAAGGGAATAAGGGAATAAGGGAATAAGGGAATAAGGGAATAAGGGAATAAGGGAATAAGGGAATAAGGTGATAAGGTGATAAGGTAATAAGGGAATAAGGGAATAAGGGAATAAGGGAATAAGGGAATAAGGGAATAAGGGAATAAGGGAATAAGGGAATAAGGGAATAAGGGAATAAGGGAATAAGGGAATAAGGGAATAAGGGAATAATGGAATAAGGGAATAAGGGAATAAGGGAATAAGGGAATAAGGGAATAAGGGAATAAGGGAATAAGGGAATAAGGGAATAAGGGAATAAGGGGATAAGGTGATAAGGTAATAAGGGAATAAGGGAATAAGGGAATAAGGGAATAAGGGAATAAGGGAATAAGGGAATAAGGGAATAAGGGAATAAGGGGATAAGGTGATAAGGGAATAAGGGAATAAGGGAATAAGGGAATAAGGGAATAAGGTGATAAGGGAATAAGGGAATAAGGGAATAAGGGAATAAGGGAATAAGGTGATAAGGTGATAAGGGAATAAGGGAATAAGGGAATAAGGTAATAAGGGAATAAGGGAATAAGGGAATAAGGGAATAAGGGAATAAGGGGATAAGGTGATAAGGTAATAAGGGAATAAGGGAATAAGGGAATAAGGGAATAAGGGAATAAGGGAATAAGGGAATAAGGGAATAAGGGAATAAGGGAATAAGGGAATAAGGGAATAAGGGAATAAGGGAATAAGGGAATAAGGGAATAAGGGAATAAGGGAATAAGGGAATAAGGGAATAAGGGAATAAGGGAATAAGGGAATAAGGGAATAAGGGAATAAGGGAATAAGGGAATAAGGTAATAAGGTAATAAGGGAATAAGGGAATAAGGGAATAAGGGAATAAGGGAATAAGGGAATAAGGGAATAAGGGAATAAGGGAATAAGGGAATAAGGGAATAAGGGAATAAGGGAATAAGGTAATAAGGGAATAAGGGAATAAGGGAATAAGGGAATAAGGGAATAAGGGAATAAGGGAATAAGGGAATAAGGGAATAAGGGAATAAGGGAATAAGGGAATAAGGGAATAAGGGAATAAGGGAATAAGGGAATAAGGGAATAAGGGAATAAGGGAATAAGGGAATAAGGGAATAAGGGAATAGGGAATAAGGGAATAAGGGAATAAGGGAATAAGGGAATAAGGGAATAAGGGAATAAGGGAATAAGGGAATAAGGGAATAAGGGAATAAGGGAATAAGGGAATAAGGGAATAAGGGAATAAGGGAATAAGGGAATAAGGGAATAAGGGAATAAGGGAATAAGGGAATAAAGGAATAAGGGAATAGGGAATAAGGGAATAAGGGAATAAGGGAATAAGGGAATAAGGGAATAAAGGAATAAGGGAATAGGGAATAAGGGAATAAGGGAATACGGGAATAAGGGAATAAGGGAATAAGGGAATAAGGGAATAGGGAATAAGGGAATAAGGGAATAAGGGAATAAGGTAATAAGGGAATCAGGGAATAAGGGAATAAGGGAATAAGGATGATGTGTGCATTTCTAAATTTCAAAGCAATTGTAACCAGCTCTTTGACCTTATGGGTTATCAAAATGAAATGTCACAGATTATTATGACCAAAGGAATCTTATCGCAGAAGCCGCGGTTTGCGACGGAAAATTAGGTCACGGTGTAATTTAGGGGTGTTTAAATGTCAAGGTGCATCTTGTTGCGGCTTATATATCTAAGACACATTCAAGGGGGAGCCTTTATATGTATTGTGTAACCGACAAACTTCGAAAGATGGATCTCAAAGTGTGACTTATGCGGGGAGGTCTGTCGGAGCGGTTGTACAGTGCACAGTGTCTGTTGTATCATGGCAGATCTGATCGGCAATGGAAAATGGCCGGTATAACGTCATCATTTTCAAAATTAAGTGTTTGATTGATTGATAAGAGCATGGACCTGTCACTTTCATGAATTGTTCATTTTGGTAAAAGAAACAAAGAAAATACTCCATTGCTTCATCATCATCATCAATCCCTTAACCATGAGGGTCGTGAGGCACCACAGATGTCTTTACTACCAGTTTCTTCCATTTTAAGGTTCCCCACTTCCCTCTGGCACTTGCCGAACTCCAGACCGGTCCAGCCCCTGATGTTGTGCTGCCATCTCTTTCTTTCTCCATTTGTATTATTTTCTTACTATTTTATGACATCATCAGAATAGCAGCTGGCTCAGCAAAATAGTGGGTGCGAGATGTTTAAGTTGTGGCTTTCTCAATTGCAAGATAGATGGGAAGTTTTCGCAGTGTGGGTCACATTTCACTTGTCAGATAATCTGTTACCAGGTTACAGTAGCTAACATACCACCCCAGACTTTCAATCGACTAACTACACAAGTAGAGACGAGCCGACCTGGGAGCGGAGGGGTGAATATCAACCACGTGACCACAGCGTGTGCCTGAAAATCACCCACGTGACCAACGCATCAGTCGCGCAACATTCGTCTGGGTCAAGCTAACCAGTGCAGTACTGCCAACACTTTATTAGAAAGAAAATGCCGGGTGGAAATGTGACTGGTGAAAGTGCCCCAGGGCGGAGGGACGCTGGAGGAAGGTTGTAGTTAGGTAGTTTATGGCATGGACAAGTGATCCCCAGGTCGCTACGACTCCCCTTCAAATGCGAATCATTGCAAGGTTGGCAATTGCAATAATACAGAAATGTTATATGTGTAATCGAATGTGCATAGACACATGAAGCTTATAGATTACATAATAACGCTACAATCGAGCAACCAAATTCAATTTCAGCGGCATACGGTCACAAGAGAAATGGATAGAATAGTAAAAGTTCTATAGTAATGTAGACATTAAACACTGTTGGAACCGCCGAACCTCGTTCTGGGTTCTAATGCGATGCCGCAGTCGGACGTGATACAGTACCCTCCCCCCCCCCCCCACTTCCGTTCACACCACACCAGAGTTAGTGATTCTAGTGCTAGCAATAGACTATTCCAGGAGGGTGACCGCACAAGCTCAAACGAATCTCAGGAAGCAATTAGATGATACATACAGTCGTCAATCTCATAACCGATGGACGGCATGCTATAACAAGAAGACCTGATTGTATCTCATACTCTCTGTGCATGGGCGGTAGGGTTTCAAATGAATGCAGGTTAAAGGCAGAAGTCCATTTGAAATCACTTGACTCACCCATGAGCACACACCGGCACGATCCCTGCTCGTGCGTACTGTAGCATTTCCCCCTCTTTTTTTCACATCTGTTCAAAACTATTGTTGGAGAGGTGATGCAAATGAGAAGTAGTGTGCCTGGAGTAGGATTCGAACCCACATCCCTTGAATGTCTGGGTTAAGGTGTTAACTATTACCCTAGCTAGGCTCATTGATACAAACACCTTCTCCACGCGTACCTGTCTATGTGGCTCCTTGCCTGAGAGGTCAGTGCTGCCTCGTACACTCATCATGTTGGAATTATGGATGTAAATAATTTAAATGTAATGCTTACAATTACATACACAGAGACATTGCACTTCCCTATGCATACACAGGGTAGGATCTACAACCATACAGTACACAGCTTGTGCATGATTCTGGTCATGGCGGCAGTGGCATAGGGTTGATGAAAATGGAAAATATTTCGCCTAGAGCAGGATTCAAACCCACACCTCTTGGATTCTGAGTTAATGTGCTAACCATTACCCCATCTAGTCTCCCTGATATTTACGTCCGGCTGTCTGTGTGGCTCCTTGCCTGAGAGGGTAGCGCAGACTAGTACATGTTCCTAGACCTGGAGTTATATCCTACTGATCTCCAATGGCACTAGTTCCATACAGCAGAGCTGACGACACGCCTTCATCGAAGTAAATGCGCTCCTGTGTCAGAGTGTATCACAGTGCGGAGTGATGCGGGACAAATGCATGGAAAGGGACACACATTACCCCACTCACCCACAGGCACACATCCCATCAGCATTAGTGCTTGCTGGGGATTAAATTGTGCATGGACTGTATACATGTGTAATCCTAAGTGTACTTATGTACATGAACTCATTGATGGACATAACAACTGTATTGTAAAATATTCTGATAAAACGCATTGGAGGGGGAATGTAAATGGTATATAGTGCCAGGTGCATGAATATATTTATGTAGTTGCTGGTGATTCTTTACTCATCGTCAATAGTCATTGTGTATTAGTCAGATAGTGTGAAAGAGGCACTAGAGATAGTGTGTAAGGGGTACTTGGAGCTCTACCCACTACCCCCTCCCCCCTCTGTTAGTCACAGATCACCACACACTCAGCTCAGGCAGGTGGTGGCCAAGCAGCCACACTGCATGGTGGTGGTGGGCATATCATTGTAGCCATGGTGACACAGGAATGCTTGATGTTCATTGGTGGAACTGTAAATGCTTGATTCTCATTGGAGAACACGGTCAGGTGGTATGCTATACCACATCCATGTACCACTATATAGTAATAAACCTGAGGGCATTGTCTCTCTCTCTACTTTCATTCTTTATACTCTTCCTTTCTCTTCTTGCCTGTACTGATTTCATTATAGCCTGCCTACACAACCACAGATTCCAGCTGAGGACTTTATAGTATGTTACTGAACCTGTTCTGTGTAAAGGTGTGTAAGTACATTGTGTGCATGTGTGTAATCCTAATTGTTAAATGACTCTTGTACATGGAACTCATTAATAGACGTATGATTCCAGGGAGATGAGTGTAGTGGTGTGCATTAACCTGACACGCGAAGAGCCACGTGAACAGATAGGCAGGAAGGAGTAGGGTGACTGCATCAGTGAGACAAAGGTGACTGCATCAGTGAACCAAAGATTAGGACTTTCACCCCAGAATGGCAGAACTGTGGGTTCTAGTCCCGTTATATGAATGTTACTGTCATTGTTTGCAGCACTTCTCGTGATACGAACACAGATACCCGTTCACACAGATCGCCACCATACCGAGGTTGGACGCAGATCTGTTGTTTCCGCTTAATCAGCCACAGCTGACGTAAGCATAAGCCTAATTCGGCACCGAGGTAGTTCTACCAGTCCGCGGAGGGAGTACTCAGCTGATTGCTGGTAGGCATTCACACCCTAAAGTGGTAGAGAGAGGGCGGTGACTGTCGTGTAGTCACGTGATGGTCAGTGTTCTGAATGGAATGAAGATACAGTAGACATAAAGAGATATTTTTCGATGTTAAAACCTACCGGAAATTGTTGTGAATGTTGCTTTATGCTGATTTATTGTCAGTATTTTTATCAACATCTATACAGTAACAAGATAATATATATATATATATATGTCTCTGTATTACATAATGAGGGTGCGTGAGTAAAATACTTCCAATTAAAAGATAACCCACATATATGAGTACAGGCAGCCCAGATTTGGTGATTTGCTATCGTACATTTTTAGACCAGCACACAGGTCAATTTCCTGCTACACAAAACTCATCAGCACCCCGCCCCGGTTTCAGGGGGATTTAAATAACCCCAATCTGAGCCCCAGGGATAGCGTATATCACTGTTAGAGTGGGCTTAGTCAAGTCGGGTTGCCTTAGCAACCAATGCGCACAGTGGGTCCGCCCCTGTGCAGATCTGCGGTTCAGTGGTCACCAACAACTTCCGGTTACACCTAGCAACCCATTCAACATGACATGGTTGCCGTTGAGGAGATTATTTCTGTTGCGGGGTGATTTAATTGTATTCATATAAATAGACTGTTTCGCCGCACAGTATCGCTTTAAGTTTGGTCCCCTTCAGGGTCACGTAGGTGGTTTGGGTAGCCGGAGTGCAACAGGGAGTCTAGAATGGCAGAAATCGGTGTTCGAAATCCCGTTGTAGGCAGGGTGTACCTACGTCTTAAGCCCCTGTCACATTGGAACGTGTTGTGCGGCGTGCCAGCAACGTGGACAATATTTGGTAGCACGCTGGACATGTCCAAGTTTTCGGCGTCTTGGGAGAAAGTTTGACGAAACCGCAGCACGTGAGTAGCATGTTAGTAACGCGCTGCGAACGTGTGTCGACGTGCGGCGGTAAAAAAAAAAAAAAGGCCGCTTGACGTAGTTTACTCCCGCGTTTGTCGACGCGCGTCAACGTCCCGCCAGCGGGTTCCCAGCATGCCATCAGTGTGTTATCGGCGCGTTGTCGGCGCTCCCCCAGCGTTTCTCAGCGCGTTGGACGTGTTGCCGGCACGCCTGGACGCATTGGCGGTGGGTCTTGGCGCTGTGCCGGCCCTACCCGAATGCCAATGTTAACCGACTTTGATCAACGTCCTGCCAGCGTTCTGCCGGCGGGCCCCCAACGGGTTCGACGCGTTGGCAACGCGTTGGTAGTATGTCCATAACGTCCCTCCAACACGTCTGCGCGCGTCGGTCCGCGCCAAAAGTTTTGTGCAAGCAGAAAACAATCGGCGCGACCCGACGCGCGCCGACGGCCGCGACGTGTAGATTCACACGTTGCTATGTACCGACGCGCCGGAAACGCGCCGGAAACGCACCGGAAACGTACCGGACATGTACCGACGTTTTGCCCAAAAATCGAACACGTCGGCACGCGTCGACCCGCGTTGGCCCGAAACGTCGTAATGTGACAGCCCCTTTAAGGCCCTGTCACACTACGACGTTTCTCACCAACGCGCTTCGACGCGTGCCGACGGGTCTGGTTTTTGTTCAAAACGTCGGTACACGTCCGGTACGTTGCCGGCGCGATGCCGGCGCGTTACCGGCGCGTTACCGGCGCGTCGGTACATAGCAACGTGTGAATGGAAACGTCGGCGCGCGTCGGCGCGCGTCGCGGCGCGTCGAGGTTTTGTGCATGCACAAAACTTTGGACGCGCGGCGACGCGCGCCAACGGGTTGGAGGGCGCGTTACGGACGCGTTAGCAACACGTCGACACGCGTTAGCGGCGCGCCGGCAGAACGCTGGTAGACCGTTGATCAACGCCAGTTAACGTTGGCTTTTTTCCCCCCAAAATGTGACCGTTCCGTCGGCGCGTCCGTAACGTCCCATCGACGGGTAGTGGGCGCGCTATTGGCGTTGCTCCAGCGTATCTCGGCGCGTTGGACGTGTTGCGGGCGTGCCTGGACGCGTTGGCCGCGCAGTGTCGACGCGCTGCGGGCGCGTTCCTAACGTGTTGCTGGCGGGTATGTACGCGTTGACACGGTACTAACGCGCCGTCAACGCGCCGTCAACGCGCCGACAGCGCGCCGACAGCGCGCCGACAACGCGCCGACAACGCGCCGATGGCACGCTGGGAACCCGCTGGTGGGACGTTGACATGTTGTTCTGCGCGCGTCGAAACGCGTTGGCCGCGCGCTTGTAGCACGCTACTAACACGCTGCGCCGCATCAAACTTTCTCCCAAAGCGCCGAAAAGTTCGACGTTTCTCGACGGGTTGCAAATATTTTGCGCGTTGCCGGCGCGCCGGCGGAAGCGTCGTAGTGTGACAGGGCCTTTACATCACCGCCCCGTATTGGGCAGTGCCATATCAGTTCTCACTTGATAGAATAAACAAGGGACTGCCCTGGGTTTAAAGCAATCTCATTGTTTATCATTGTTCCTCATATAGGATAGGAACATCATAGTACGTCATCTATCAATATAGGGAACATGAAGAACAGGTTTCCAGTATTAGCAATTATCAACCCAGCAATAGTTAAGATTGTAATAGTTGGGTGTTGAGCAAGATGTTAATGTAATTAAATAGGGATATTGAAACATACAAGAGTTGTACAATGACGGGACAGTGTGTATGTGGGGGGGGGGGGGCGTCTGGCAGATTTGTTTAAGGCCCTATCAAACTACGACGTTTCTCAACAACGCGCTTCGACGCGTGCCGACGGGTTGGGTTTTTGTTCAAAACGTCGGTACACGTCCGGTACGTTACCGGCGCGTTGCCGGCGCGTTACTGGCGCGTTACCGACGCGTCGGTACATAGCAACGTGTGAATGGACACGTCGAGCCGCGTCAAGGTTTTGTGCTTGCACAAAACTTTCGACGGGCCGCAACGCGCGGCAACGTGTTGGCGGGCGCGTTACGGACGCATTAGCAACACGTTTACACACGTTGGCGGTGCACCGGCAGAACGCTGGCAGACCGTTGATCAACGTCAGTTAACGTTGGCTTTTTTTTCCCAAAATGCGACCGTTCCGTTGGCGCATCCGTAACGTCCCATCGACGGGTAGTGGGTGCGCTATTGACGTTGCTCCAGCGTATCTCGGCGCATTGGACGTGTTGCAGGCGTGCCTGGACGCATTGGCCGCGCGGTGTGGATGCGCTGCGAGAGTGTCCTAACGTGTTGCTGGCGGGTATGTATGCGTTGACACGGTACTAACGCGACACCAACGTGCCGTCAACGTGCCGACAGCGCGCCGATGGCACGCTGGGAACACGCTGGTGGGACGTTGACATGTTGTTCTGCCGCACGTCGAAATGCGTTGGCCGCGTGCTTATAGCATGCTACTAACACGCTGCGCCGCATCAAACTTTCTCCCAAAGCGGCGAAGAGTTGGACGTGTGCCGACGGGTTGCAAATATTTTGCGCATTGCCGGCGCGCCGGCGGAAACGTCGTAGTGTGACAGGGCCTTTAGATAGTCATTATATGATGATAATATTCGTTGTTGCCTGCTCAAATGAATACTTTATTGAATCAGAATAATGAGAACTGGATGTGGGCACACAACTTTTCACCTAAAACTAAATAACCTAATTCGCCGGCGCATGCAGGCATCGGTCAACTAATCCAATCGAGACTATCTAATCGGTGACAACCAGCAAATCGGATCATGTATGGCCTTAATCAGAATGGTTAGTCAAGCATTAAGGTGCATGTCCATACTCATGTGAAAACAACTCCAAATACATATCACAATGTACGACTGACAACACAAACCAGCTCTCTGATGGCAGTGGCACGAATTAATGTTTTGGTGTTATATATATATATATTTATATCTTTGAAGTATTAGTCCCTCACCGCCCAGCATGCTTTGAAGGAGAATATATATATAGATAACATATAATTCCGACCACCATTACACCCCCTCGTGGCTGTGTAAGGAACTAACTGGATTTGTAGCAACTCACTGTGAGGGATGGTTTTGCTATGGAGGTATTCTAGAAGATTTCCTGTGGCTGTAGTGTTAACAACTAATGTTGCCCGATGTCCTGTGCAAAATGTCGTATTCTCTGTTGGAGTTTTCGGTCTTAATAACATGGTGAAATCAGGACATGCACCGATTTGTGAGAGTATGCAACCAATGGCGAGTATATGTATGATGCGATATCCTACTCAGTCACATTATCCTGGGA
The DNA here is from genome assembly GCA_030323885.1 of Branchipolynoe longqiensis. Lineage (NCBI taxonomy): Eukaryota > Metazoa > Annelida > Polychaeta > Phyllodocida > Polynoidae > Branchipolynoe > Branchipolynoe longqiensis. The sequence goes on along the minus strand of CM059196.1, from coordinate 63,066,922 downwards.
TTGATAAAGGCAGTTCATACAGTTTGCAGTGCGGGTGCCTCAGCAGGTATGACGGTGCCCCCTCCTGCTCACTGCGCTTTGGACTTATCTTCAGGTGGACGGCGAGTTTATCTCTCCTTCCACCTGATTGGCCAGTGGGTTCTTACACCTTCCCCGCTGTCACCCACAGCGCAGTGATATACAGTCACTTTCCTGCTAACTGGTCATGCATAACCTTTCCACCCACCATCCCTACTGCTCTTTATGTATTTGAAGTTGTTGGGGCTGGGGCTGGATTTCTGTTGTAAGTATGTTTATTCTGCTGAATAAGTCTTTTATCAGCGCTGAAGCACTTGTCTTCCAGCCACTTTTCAATTCAGCATTATTTACACAAAAATGATGTATAGAGTAACGAATACAATCAATTTTGAATACACAATTTGCAGCATATAACACAATGAAATTATGTATCCCAAAAGTTAAACAGCAATATAGAAACAGTAGTGTCACATGACTACATCAATATATATATATATACATACATATATATATATATATATATATATATATATATATATATATATTGCTACTGGTTTGTCATATTGAACATTGTTAGCAGCCCTTCTTAGTTTATCATTCTTTCGCTGAATTTCCGCCTCTAACCTCCCATCTGATAGCAATGTTGCCACTTACAACTCACTGCGCATGCGCCGTGGTTAATATATACGTCTGCACGGAACTTCTCTATCACTGCGGCCAGCTAAGTGCCTTTATTTCCAAACCTTTCTAAGGCTGTAACACCCAGCACCCACCAATCGCCCTCCACCACCCACCACTCACCCTCCACCACCCGTCACTCCACCTCCACCTCCACCACCCACCACCACCCCCCACCACTCCACCTTCACCACCCACCACTCCCCCTCCACCACCCACCACTCCCCCTCCACCACCCACCACTCACCCTCCACCACCTACCACTCCCCCTCCACCACCCACCACTCACCCTCCACCACCCACCACGGCTGGAACACCCAGCACCCACCACTCACCCTCCACCACCCAACACTCACCCTCCACCACCCGTCACTCCACCTCCACCTCCATCACCCACCACTCCACTTCCACCACCCACAACTCCACCTCCACCACCTACGACTCCCCCTCCACCATCCACCACTCCCCCCCCCACCACCCCAGTCCCCCTCGTCCCACCTGCAATATTTCGGAGGCTGTAGAGGAAGAGTATGCGCTAAAATTAGGACCGGAAGGATAATTCCAGTTCCAGCGGCTCTGAACTCAGCCAAACGTGCCATTTTAATGACAAAGTATCGGGCAGGAATGCTAAGAAGCCACCGACGTACTGCCTCAACAAACATAACACCGGGATAAGGACAGACCTGGTATGTGCATAGGCGGCAAACCCTCGTCACCCCAGAGCACGGCTGTTCCATTCATCGAATATGGGATGCCCAGGATTGGCTCTTCTAGAGAGATGTTGGTTGTTGAAGTTTTAAATCCTGGCAACATCAGGACGGACACTGGCTTGTGACAGCGTACAGTCATGGCGACTTTCTAGTGCTGCCCCACTGGGAAACCGGACCGAGAGCACCATGACCCGATATCCCACCCGGACACATTATCCTGACACTGAGCTAACCAGTCCTATTAATGCAGAGTGTCAGGCTAGGAAGTGACACGTATCAATTGTGTAAGTCATTGTTGAGATAAAGACTGACCTAGTATGTGCATAGGCAGCAAAGCCTCGTCAACCCAGACCACGACTGTTCCCAGCTTCGAAAGTCGGATTACCAGGGTTGACGGATGAAATATTGTGATTTTAGAGGGATGTAATTAGTGGTGGATATTTGTTCGATGGATGTTTTGGCTCAGTAATGATGCTTCCTTATCCTGACTCATATACACTGTCTTAAATATGTAATAAGATAATCAAATAATTGCAAACGCATCAATCAACATCTCCAGTTATAATGGCTTAAAGCATAATTGGATGTAGACCAAACGCAACACACAAATAACGAGTCCTGTTCGTGTCACTAACTCTTACTAAGCGTGGCTCCCGGGTAATTCGCAAAAATGACGTGCATGGCGCTGGTTAATCAGCCCTTGTTGTGATAACAGACCAATGGGAAAAAACATGAGCTATAAATAGCACCCGCCCTTACCCCACCCCTATTACACCTTCTTTCAAAACCTATTACCTAAAATTTTCCTTTAAATTGACATAAAACCTGTATGATGTAAGTCCCACTGCAATCTCAGGACCGCGATTCCCATCATTAGGGCCACACAGAACGGAACACTCCGTGATGGGATAAAAAAAAAAAAAAAAAAAATGTTAAATGGCCAGGTTTTCCGCATTTGGTATTGGTGATTGGATCCACTGATTTGCATATTTGCAATATAGTATATATATATGTGTATTGTAGATATGTTATATCTTTTTGAAAAGAGAAGAGAGAAAAACAAAGGAAGAAAGAAGTGTTTAAAGACCAATTCTAGGAGTCATCTTGTACATTTATTGATGCATGCTCACCAAGTGCATAAATACATATGTTGAACTGGAATTGCATGCAGTTACTATTACGACAAATAGTCAATTTATATTATGCTTCTATTATCGAACAGGTTTTTCATGTGGTTATTATTGCAACTATATATTGTCATTTATGTACCAACAAATTGTAATTAACGGCCGGAAGACCAGTGCTCTGGCGCTGACAAAAGACATTATTCGCTGAATAAAATACATTTAGTAAAAAAAAAAAAAAGGACAGCTGGAGGTGTGAAGAACCACATCCGCAGGTAACCCACCGCAGACAGATAATAAACACGTTGAAGGTTGGAAAGTCACTTAGCTCACTTGTCAGCAGGTGTTTGTGCTGGCGCAATTACATGTTGTGCTTGTGAGGAAGAGTCAGTTCTTACAAAAGACAACACAGAAGGATTGTATTGACAGTTTGCAGCACAACAGCTGTTCAAATAATGACAACCGCATTCGGTTATGTATGTCTTTTATTCCATACCCTTCACGTAATGTAGGCTATACAGAAATTATAGCCATATTATGATTAAATAACTGGTTACATTGGTTGTTTTGGTAACAGTTATATTTAGCTATTTAATGCTGAGTATATTTAGACTATATGTATAATATATATATATATATATATATAATACATATTATACATATGACAACATTGATATTCATTAGAATGCATTAGAATTAATTTCGTCCAACAATGGTACGACCACATATTGAAGAGTAGCATGAAATGAAGGTATATATATACCTTCATTTCAGGCTACTCTTCAATCTGTGGTCTTGTATATATACAATATGCATGTGCCAGCATAGTAGACATGGTAAGTTGACTACTAATAATGTATGTAGTAAAGTCAGATTAATTGGTGGCACACATGATAACTTGTCTGTCCATCAATTTTGCAGTAAGGCCAGTTCATTTTAAAATATCGACCTCTATCCCTTCAAAGATATATATGTATATATAGATGTATATATTCAGTAAAACCTCTCTAAATCGACCGACCTTGGAACCAACTGAAAGAGGTTCATTTAGTGAGGTGGTCGGTTTAGGGAGTTAGAATATGGTTACAATGGTTTATTGGGACCCAAATAAAGCGATCGATGTAGGGGAGTGATAGGTCAGAGAGGTTTTACTGTATATGTGATGTATAACGCAGTATACGAGTATAAATGCAAGAGGAACATATACTGTATATATATATATATTCCTCCTTGGCGCATTGGTGCCCCCCCCCCACACACCTCCCAGCTGTTGGTTGAGCCTGTCTCAAAAGGTGATAACTAATCTTTTTTTATCCAGTGTAACGATTGACACAAAACAGCACACAAACGGTTACACTGAAAACACAAGGATATTTGCTTCAAATCAATATGTATTCTATTGGGATTATGAAACACCATGTAAAAAACAAATCAGTTTATCCTGAGCAAATGCATATGTTGATCATTACAATGGACAAAGTGTTGTCCCATATTACGTATTACCTTTTAAGACAGGCTCATATATCTTGTTTTGGTATATAGTCCGTATGTCGTCCAGAAAATGGATAGGACTGATCTTTGTTTGACTCTCCATCGATTATGCAGTGGACTACAATAAAGTCAGTTCAGTTTAAAATTAGGGCCACCATCGATTCAAAGGGCTTGAATGACAATGGGAGAGCCCATAGTACAGGTGGAGGCCGAAGCTGGCGCCACCAGTAGCAGTATGTAGTATAGGAGGTGAATACATGGAGGACAATGGTTGGTAGATAATGAAATAGAAGAAGAAGAATAATAATTCCCTTCCATGCCTTTTTACTCGCATAATGCTTATACATCACATATAATCTATGTATATTTATCGCATCACATATCTGTCAACAAATAGGTAGCACTGATGATGGCTTCACTCCCCATAGCGAAACCAGTTTATTCCAAGGTTAGATCCATCACCGATTCAAACTGATATATACAGACACAATTATATATATATATATATGAATGTTATGTATATGCTGTATAAGGCATCATACGAGTATTATAAGGCCGGGAGCTTCCATCTGCTCCTCGGCCCTATCTCTTCCCTCAGTCATCTACTGAAGGAGCCTGTCTGTTAACCTAAATACTTCCATCCTACTCACACTCAGATCCATTGGGGGGCGCCACCGGTCTGTGCACGCACCACTGCCCCCCTACATACACTCACTGTACCGCCGGATTTATATATATATATATACTCTGCCAGAAAATAGGTAATGTACATTATACGGTGAGTATCTCGCACTTCTATTGTTCAGCCATATCTTGAAAAGAATTACTAGCACCAATTCAATTGTACAGATTGATACTTTGTCAATATTAAGTTGCATATGATCCACGCATTTTACAATAAGGGATGGAACTGGAATTTGTAGTGGAATCCTCAGTAAATATACAATTGAACTGAATCACTTGAATTCCCGACCTTGATTGGGTCAGCATATTATTCGGCCTGCACCCTGTGCAGAAGAATTAAATGTTTTGTTCAATTAAAATGGATGAATGGAGGATGTCTCACCTGCATGTGGTCGAGAATGGACGTGGTCTCGTCCATCTCGAGGTGCCGACCACCCAGACGCTGCATCTTTACAGTCTCCCTGAAACAAGAGGAAACATCAGTCAGCCAGTGTACGGTCAATGGTTAATTGTCGTCTGCACTATGTTAAGGGACACTAACACGACTGAAACAAATGTCACCAATTCACGGGTTGTCCTGATCGAATCTCCGTATTTAGTGTGTCTAAATATACAGACGGCTCTGGTCGAATTTGACTATTTTGCATTTTAATATACACGGAAATGTAGATATCCCAAAGCAATAAACACGGAAATGTAGATATCCCAAAGCATCTGTGATCAACTATTGATCACTAAATACTCCATTAATATATTCAAACTCAACATGTTGTTTTTGGTGAATTTGTTATTTCTGAAAGTGTTCAGGATTAAACATGCCTATTGACTATTTCCATACACACAAACTATACAGTTGCGTACTCCCCCCCCCCCCGATCTTCCCTTCACCTCCCCCCGATCTTCCCTTCACCTCCTACTGATATTCCCTTCACCTCCCCCGATCTCGCATTCACCTCCCCCCGGGCTTCCATTCACCTGTCCCATATCTTCCCTTCACCTCCCCCCTCTCCGATCTTCGCTTCACCTCCCGCCGATCTTCCCGTCACCTCCCTCCGATGTGTCATTACCGTCCTCCTGGTTTTCCCTTCACCTCCGGTCTCCGCTCCACCTACCCCTGATTCACCACCCCTCTGTCCCGTCCTGATATGACCTTAGATGTTGCTGGGACGTAAAACAACAACAAACAAACAACAAACATCACCACCCCTCTCTCCCCGATCTTCCATTCACCACTCCTCGAGTGTCCCTTGAACTTCCGCCACATACACCCCACCCACCCCGGACACGGTCCCTCAGCCTTAATCCACGTGACCTTTACAACAGTTATTCTACATGGCTTCATTTGTCTTAAATTCGGTGAATAACATTGCAGACTGGGCTGGTTTGGATGACATTTCCACTGTGAACACCTCTTCTGTCTGCTTCATTCGGTGGTTGTCCAATCTTAGTAATTACAACAGATTTCGTAGATCGTAGTCAAAGTTACCAATTTTCAAAGAAGTTGGTTCTGTTCGGTAAGGACTATTGCTACTGCAATCTCTTTCAGGGGAACCAAGCTTTCTTTTCTCTCGGCCGTCACATCCGCTAGGTGGCTGCAGGAAAGTAGAATGACGTGCATTCACCTCCCCGGGTGAAATGACACATTTACAGGTAGGGACGTGGAAAGAGTAATTGCAATGGGAACCTGAGATAGGGTCATTATCAGGACGCTAATTCCAAAATGACAGGCGTATGGGTTTCAATCCAACTCTAGGAGCAATCATTTTCAACTGTCTAAAGTAGTCTGGACGAATGAGATAACCTGTATTTGATACTACAAATGACACCTGCCCTTTCCTTGAAGTGGTGGTCATAGACTACTGTACTGTGCATGAAGTAAAACACCATGTCTCTGGCATAAAGCAACAGTCAAGCATAACAGTCAAGGTCAAGTTCCGAATGCCCGAGTGAAATTTGAGGACAATTCAGCTGCTAGTAATGAATAATTGAAATGTATCGATAACTGGCAGGGACTGAATTATACATGTTCCTGCATATTCTCTGATAGTTTTATTGCAAACACACACCAGATGAGGATGACCAAATCGAGAAGTGCACTGGTTACCTTCCTGTGCAGGAAGTCATGAGCTTAATACTGACTAGATCAAATCAATGACTTACACAATTTATATTTGTCGGTACTGAGCATGGCACTAATCAGTAACAAGATAGGGCCAGGACTGATTTGTTCAGTGTCCGGATAATATGACTGAGTGGGATATCGGGTACTGGTATTGGCAAACCGGTCCTCCAGGAGGACACCACTATAAAGTGAGTGTGCGCTGGCACAAGTCAGTACCAATCCTATTATGACCTTAGATGTTGCTAGCATGTCAAGCACCAACAAACAAACATATGATCACCGATCACTCGTCACCGAGTACGGGGTGACGTACCTCCCCCTCCCCATTTATAGCCCCTTCTCTGTAATCCCCCCACAACCAGCCAGGGGACAAGTCGTCTATAGAAGCTTGGATGAACATAGTCTTAAGTGGAACATATTATATTCATGGTATATAACTATATGATTTTCCGATAATATCTTCAGTTTGATTGATCTCATCGTAGAACAAACTCGACTAAGACTGCTAACACATTGCACATTAATGCCGTTTTCTTCCAGGTGTCGTCGGTGTGTGTGTTCCAAATGGAAGGGAACAACGCAGCTGGAGCGGTACTCGAGCACACACTATTAGTTCTTAGCATTGCCGTTAGAGGGCGTCTTTCCACAGAGCATGCTTCACAATGAGCAGCTCTCCTTCAACATTAGTCCGTAGACTACTAGTACTACATACATAACAGTACTGACATCGGATGACGGGTTTCCAGTAGTAACCCTTTACTAGCCCTCTTTTTCACACCACAAGCTGGACTACAGTGCCCTGCTACATTTGTTATTGGCATTGGCGCCAGAGGGTGCGTTGATGGTAGAAGTTGACTCTACGATCAAACTGAGTCAGTGAGTACAGGAGTAATGGTGCAGTCATTAACTACAAATAGGTCGGGGTAGGAACCTAGACTGAGCGACGCGACTATAGAAGGGGGACCTTCGTCAGATGTTTGTAGGACATCCTAAACAGTTGGAGGGGTTGACCTAATTAACAGCAACGTCCCAAATACAGTAGTTCCCGTCTTCCCCGATCACTGAGATCAGCACACCGTCGGCTTGAGTGGACAATTTATACATGCACTATTATTTTCGTTTTAGTTGACCTTAGATGTGGCACCTATTGTCAGGACCATATTGGTCTGGATAGAAAGTTGGTTTGTTAAAACAACACAAAAAAACATGATTTTTGGAATGTTACGTTCTTGCAACATCTGAGGTCAAATCAGGACGGGCATAACAACTACAACCCAGTGTAGAAGAGGCATGCTTACTCACGTGGCCCTAGGCCAATTTGATATTAAATGAGAAGTGTAGATGAGTGGGTTGAGTTGCACCGACCGACTGCCAGCCCCACCTAGTTTGAAAAGTATCCACTCAACTAATCATGTGGGTCATGAATGGGGGGTCATGGAAGCATGTGAGCCAAGTAAGCATGTAATCAATATAGGCATGTGTGTTAAATAAGCATGTTGGTCATGTAAATATTTAGGTCAAGTAAGCATATGATCAATATAAGCATGTGGCTCAAGCAAGCATGTGGGTCAAGTAAGCATGTGATATATGTAAGCATGTGGGTCATGGAAAATAGGTCGTGGAAGCATGTGATAAATGTAAGCATGTGGGTCATTAAAAATAGGTCAAGTAAGGATGTGATCAATGTAATCATGTAGGTCAAGTAAGCGTGTAGGTCGTGAAACAATAGGTCACATAAGCATGTGATCGATGTAAGCAAGTGGATTAAGTAATCATTAGAGTCATGTGACAGTTGGTCATTAAGCATGTGCTCAATGTAAACATCAAGTAAGCATGTGGGTCATGTAAGCATGGCGGTCAACGAAGCATGGTCACTGGAGTTGAGTGGGTGACTGGGTGATTGTGATTTTACACCTTTTCGGCAGTAAAGGTCCACGATGCCTCGTGTAACCCCCTCCACACACACACACCCACACACATACTAACCGGACCCCCAATCAATCAGCCAGATGTGCCACGTCAGTAATACGACGTCATGATATGAATGAATTAACGATACCCGCATTATCCACGCAACAATTCAAGCCACAGTCAATTAGGTGCGCAGCTGGTGGGGGGGGGGGGCTCGGGTAACGATAATATTGCATAATACCGTGTCAATATAACACAATTACCTTATAAGGGTATCGCTGTACTGGCGCGTCGGTCCTGCCGCCTCGCGTTCCGCTATCTGGGTCCCGGTACAGTCACGTGACCAGTAGGGGAAACCGTAACGATAATATATAGATATAGGTGGCGCTGTGACGGAAGTGGTATCCAATCGTCACAGAAATATTCACCGTCAAAGAGAGAGATGTACAGTCAGGGATTAGAGATGCAGCGTCAGATAGAGAAGCAGCGTCACGGAGAGAGATGCCGTGTCACGGATATATGCTGTGTCACGGAGAGATGCTGTGTCATGGACAGATGCTGTGTCACGGAGAGAGATGTACCGTTACGGAGAGAAATGCACCACCATGGATAGTGATACACCGTCACAGAGAGAGATGCCTTGTCACGGATATATGCTGTTTCACGGAGTGATGCTGTGTCACGGACAGATGCTGTGTCACGGAGAGAGATGCACCGTTACGGAGAGAAATGCACCGCCATGGATAGTGATACACGGTCACGGAGAGATATGCTGTGTCACGGCGAGAGATGCACTGTCACGGAGAGAGATAGATGCACCGTAGTGGATAGTGATGCACCGTAACGAAGAGAGATGTGTCACGGAGAGAGATCCATCGTTACGGAGAAAAGTGCACCGTCATAGATAGTGATTCACCGCCAGGGAGAGATATGCACAGTCACAGGGAGAGACCGGCAACAAGAGAAACCGTCACGGATAGACAATCAAGCAGAGACTGTCACGGAGAGACTGTCACGGAGATACTGTCACGGAGCGGCTGTCATAGAATAAAACACCGTCATGGGGTCCATCGTGGAGAGCTTGTCCATGGTAAAGACCGTCTTGCAGAGACACTCGCCGGGAGGCTAATGCCTAGATCCCGTCACGAAGATAGTCACAGATACGGAGGAACCGTCACGAAAATGTATACTGTCAGTTTCACGGATACCCGCGTCACAGCGTGAATATCTCTCGCCGTGGAGTAATACAGGACACCGACGTTGTGACAGTGGTAGTGGTGTCGGTGATAGTGCGGAGGGACTCCGGTGAATACTCACTGAACTGACCGAGTTGGGCCCCTGTAGGTGTTTTTTGTTGTTGTAGCGGGATGGCGGGTACCAGGCTGCCCATACACCATACACGCGCCCCGGCCTCTGTGAGCTTACAGTGCCGGCCTCAATCACTCAGTAGTCCAGTCAGCGGCCCGGTTCATATTGAGTAAGTACCGCCAAGTGCACTGTGTGGACCCTAGCTTTGTAAGGGGGTATGGACAGATCCTGCCAGAGGAGCTGAGCTGAGCTGGACCCAGTGCCAGGTGTATGTGTGTGGGATTTCTGTGGTTTCTCTGTCTGTCTTTCTGTCCTTCTGTCCTCACCCGGACTGTTGTGTTGTGTATCCGATGGGTGTGAGTTGCGGGATTGAGGTCTAGTCCAACTCGAATGTGGGGAGAGGTATGACGCCGTGTGGTGCGGATTTGTACACTCTCATTCACTCGGGCTCCTTCCTGTCGATATATCTCCCCGAGGGACGTGTTAGTAGCTATCTGAGAAAGGCCCTACGTGGAGGCTTCTGTATATCTCAGAGTAGTTCTCTGAATAAGGGCTTCTGTGTATGTCAGAGTAGTTCTCTGAGAAAGGGCTTCTCTAGTTGGGAGGATAAATCTCCGGGAAAGGGCTCACATGAAGGTGAGGGTACTTCTCTGATAAAGGCCTTGTGTGGACTGTTGGACAGTTCTCTGAATAAGTCCCTTTGGTAACCTGTAGGTAGTTCTCTCAGAAAGATTATCCGTGGGAATGTGGGTCGTTCTCTGAGTAAGATCCTCTCTAGAACTCTGGGTAGTTTTCTGCTAAGTAGTTCTCTGAGAAACGCCCTGTAGAACTGTGAGTAGTTCTCTGGAAAATGTTTTGTGGACCTTTGAGTAATTCTCTAATAAAACCCATTTGTGGACCTGTGGGTATTTTCACCCGCAAACTGTTCAGTAATTGGAAAAGTAATTCTCGGAGTCGGCCGCCACTTGATAGACCTATGGACACTTCTCGGACAAAGGGACAAGTCTGTGGTTCTGCAACTGTTAACCCGGAGACCACTCTTTCCTCACAGAAACACGTTGCGCTCTGTTTGCACCTGCCAGGTAGGACCGTCAATCCTCACAGCCAACTGCAAACTCCCGCCTAGATTACCGATCACAAAACGAGCAGCACCATTCGCCGCGAATCAGTGAGTTCCTATCTGTACACAGCCCGCCTCGCTCCTCCTTCTGTAGCTTTTGTAGAGACACCGCAGGTAATATGCTGCGCTCATCGGGGTCTCCACAGCTCGGCACTCTCCACGCTCGTCCTCCTTCAGGGTGTAACGGCAGCCCTCCTGGAGCAACTCCGGATCCGCTAGGGTGCTGATTGTGGCAACCGTTGGTGGTGGCGGGATTACCGATGGTGCTGATGCTGTAGTGGTGGAGTGATGGAGTGATGGAGGGGTGGAGTGATGGAGTGATGGAGTGATGATGGGGTGGAGTGATGGAGTGATGGAGACTAGTGGGTATCTGTGTGTGATCACCAACACCACCTGCCTCTCTGTTGTTGTTTGGAGTTGTAGTGACTGTCAGTGGAGAAAGCCCGTCCTGTGAGTGACTGGGGGTGTCATATCCAGGCTGGTGCTATCGACAGGAGGGGAGTGGTTGGTTGGTGTTGTCGTGCCGACTGCTAGCCACCACTGCTGCCGTGTTGCCCGAATGCTGATGCCGATGTGGGTAGTGAGAGCGCACAGGCAGTGTAGGTGGTGGGTGGGTTGGTAGAGATGGAGGGAGAGATACCAGTTGGTCCTACACACTGAGTGAGGAATGTAGTGATAGGGCCGAGGGTACAGGAGGTAGTGGCGGTGTTGGGTGTAGTGTGGACTGTCACCGCACCGCTGTCACTGCCACTGTCATTGTCACTGCCAACTCTCACTGTAACCGCCGCTGCTGCAGCGCGTTCTACCGCCGTAGTCTCCTGGGTTACTGGACGCTAGGTGGGGTGCTGAAGGAGGCCCTGGTGTGCGCACACCTCACGCGCAGACTCGCACACATTCACACGCAGAAACTAAACACGCGCACGCTCACACACTCAGCGGTCCGGCAGCAGAGGCAGCTACCCCCAGCACACCCTGGCACACCCTGGAGAGAGGCGGAGAATGAAATCAATGAACGCCCACCGCGTGGCCAGCCACCACACGACTAGACTCAGACGGCCATCACTTTCACACGCACTCAGCAGTCCGCAGTCCACGACCGGCCTTCGCGAATCGCCGTCCTCTCTACTCTAGTGGATCCGACAGACCTCTCCCAGCTTCTACTCTCTAGGATCACACAGTCCTCTCCCACCTCCTGCATCACATTCCTCTCCCACATCATGGATCCCACAGTCCTCTCCCACTTCCTGCATCACAGTTCTCTCCCACATCATGGATCCTACAGTCCTCTCCCACTTCCTGCATCACAGTTCTCTCCCACATCATGGATCCCACAGTCCTCTCCCACTTCCTGCATCACAGTCCTCTCCCAGATCATATATCCCATAGTCCTCTCCCACTTCCTGCATCACAGTCCTCTCCCACATCCTGGATCACACAGTCCTCTCCCACCTCCTGCATCACATGCCTCTCCCACATCATGGATCCCACAGTCCTCTCCCACTTCCTGCATCACAGTCCTCTCCCACATCCTGGATCACACAGTCCTCTCCCACCTCCTGCATCACAGTCCTCTCCCACATCATGGATACCACAGTCCTGTCCCACTTCCTGCATCAGAGTCCTCTCCCACATCATGGATCCCACAGTCCTCTCCCACTTCCTGCATCAGAGTCCTCTCCCACATCATGGATCCTACAGTCCTCTCCCACTTCCTGCATCACAGTTCTCTCCCACATCATGTATCCTACAGTCCTCTCCCACTTCCTGCATCACAGTTCTCTCCCACATCATGGAACCCACAGTCCTCTCCCACTTCCTGCATCTCAGTCCTCTTCCACATCTTGGATCACATAGTCCTCTCCCACTTCCTGCATCACAGTCCTCTCCCACATGATGGATCCCACAGTCCTCTCCCACTTCCTGCATCACAGTCCTCTCCCACATGATGGATCCCACAGTCCTCTCGCACCTCCTGCATCACAGTCCTCTCCCACATCATGGATCCCACAGTCCTCTCCCACTTCCTGCATCACAATCCTCTACCACATCCTCGATCCCACAGTCCTCTCCCACTTCCTGCATCACAGTCCTCTCCCACATCATGGATCCCACAGTCCTCTCGCACCTCCTGCATCACAGTCCTCTCCCACATCATGGATCCTACAGTCCTCTCCCACTTCCTGCATCAAGTCATCTCCCATATCCTGGATCCCACAGTCATCTCCCACTTCCTGCATCACAGTCCTCTTCCACATCCTGGATCCCACACTTTTCTCCAACCTCCTCGATCCCACAGTCCTGTCGGGCCTCATGGATCCTAAAGTCCTCTCCTAACACTGGAATCCTACAGTCCTCTCCCACCTCCTGGATCCCACAGTCCTCTCTATTCTCCTGGACCACTGTCCTCTCTCACCTCCTGAGTCACAGTCCTCTCCCACCTCCTAAATCGCCTGCTCCTCAATCACTCCTGGATGCCAGTTTCTCTAGCTTTCTCTTTCGAAAAAGCCATTATTCCACCGCGGTATCAAAATTGAGGTACAGAATATAATGTGTGACCCATTCCATTTGTTTCCTCCCCCATCCCACAGTCTGTCCCGTCCTCCTCTTTCCCACATCCCCTTCCACCATCTTCTCTCCCACACTCTCTTCCTGCTTCATCAATCCGACACTCCCTCTAAAGGCCCGGTCACATAGTCGTTAGTGGACATTGTTCAACGTAATGGAGGTTAACGTAGTTCAACATAGTTGAACGTTGTTTAACCTAGTTGAACGTACCAGCATCCATACTTCTCCGACATACTAACTTGGTGACAATGTGGGTGGGCCACGAGTTCCGAGTTAATCTTTGGACACGTTCAAAAGAGTGCTACATTAGAGGTTGAATTTGTATCCGTGATGCTATCATACTCTAGCATAATCTAGCATACTCTAGAATACTCTAGCATGCTCTAGCATGCTCCAGCATACTCTAGCATAATTGGAAAGAAGCCCTGGTCACATAGCCGTTAGTGGATGTAGGTGAATGTAGTGGAGGCCAACGTAGTTGAACATAGTTGAACGTAGTTGAACGTAGTTGAACGTACCCACATCCGTACCATAATGTATTTATCCGTATTGTAACATATTTGTCCATACCATAACATATTTATCTGTACCGTAGCGTATTTATCCGTACCATAACGTATTTATCCGTACCGTAATGTATTTATCCATACCGTAACATATTTATCCATACCAAAACCTGCCGTACCTGAACCTATTTAACCCTGTCACATTATGACGTATCTTGCCAGTGCAGTGCCAACGCGGCGGAAAATCACTTTTTTACATTGAGATACGTCAAACTTTTCAGCGCGGGAGGAAAGGTTGGACATCAGCGCAAGGTAGTTGGAGTAAGTGTTGCATGCGCCCGATGTTGTGGTAATGTATGTCGACAAGTGAGAAAAAAGTTTGGCGCAACATGTCGATAATGAGCCTGTCACACATGCGGCGTGTACCTAGCATTGGCATGATGTCCTCCCAATGTTACGCTAGCGACCGGCTGACGTGTTGCATGACGTATGAGAGCGTAGTGTCAACGGGCGAGCGATGCCTGTCCAACGACACTCCAGCATGTTTTGGCATTGAGCCAGCATTGCGCTAGCATGCAACCAGCGCACGACGTTGGCACAACGCCTTACTAACACTTCCCGATGTGCGGGGGGCATCCGACCCTCACAACTCATCCAGCATGGCAGAGAAGAAGACCTCATCAGCACACAGCCAGTCTGGCCAGGGATGTGGCAAAGGGAAAGGGAAAGGAAAAGGCAGGAAGAAGATGACGGAGGAGACATCACCATCTCCACCACAATCTCCAGCATCTCCTCCTGCGCCATCTAGCCAGCCTGCACAGACGATGGAGATGCAGTGCACATCTCCGTCGACTCCTCGGTCACGCCCCTTATCCATCGCCTCCACCTAATCAAACACGCAGCAGGGGGGAACCAAGAGGAGGGTGAGGAAGTACGAATGCACTCTGACCATAGCAGACGAGGAGCGGATGCTGGAGTTCCTGCATGACAACCCCGTCATATGGAATGTCAGGATGAGTGACTACAGGCGGACGGACAAAAAAGGGAAGATTTGGCAGGACCAGGCCGAAAGGATGGGCAAAACTGTGGCCCATCTCCAGGGCTGGTTTTAATGGCATTATGATTTGCAATGATGTGCATTTTATTCATTATCGACCTCATTCAGGATGCATCTATGTATATATTGTAATGGCATTAAAATTTGCAGTGATGTATTCTTTTGTATTCTTTACCTCACTTTTCCCAATCAATTTGCATTCATTTTACTTATGGTGCTTTATTATTGTGTCTTGCAGGTGTTTGCCACCATAGATGCAGCTTAGGGCTATCTGGGGGCTGCAGAGTCAGCCTGCGCCAACCTGCAGCTTGGGATCGACGATCAGCCGGGCAGACCCCCAGCTGCAGCCCGAGGCAGAGTGAAGGAGGACAGGAGTCTGCTGACAACTCTCCAGCAGTGCATCGATCGATTGGGGGAGCTGCTGGAGAACCTGCAGCCCTTCCAGCATGGCCCATGACAGTGGCGGGGGCATTTGGCAACTTCATCAGGGACGCGTTGAAGACTATGTCCAAGGCCTAAGCCACAAAGGTGAAGGCAGGGATTTGTTGTGTCCTGACGGAGGTGCTCGATGAAGAGCTAGACAGCAAAGGAAGTCGCACACAGGTGGAGTGGGCCAGATCCACCCCCTCCATGGCGTGTCCTGTGCAACCCCCTTCGGCGGCGTTGTGGCAGTCAATGTCCACGCATGCATCCTCCTGTCTGTCGCCCAGTGAAATGTACCAGCCGCATCCCCACCAGTGAAGACACCAACCACCACCAGGATCACCATGGGCCTCACAGAGCCAATACTATATGCACCAGTACATGCTGCAGCCAGTGGTGCCTGTGCCGCTGGTGGTGCCTGCACCACCAGTGGTGCCTGCGCCACCGGTGGTGCTGCACCAGCCGATGGGACCGCTGCAGCCCCAGCCAGCGGTGC
The DNA here is from genome assembly GCA_030323885.1 of Branchipolynoe longqiensis. NCBI lineage: Eukaryota > Metazoa > Annelida > Polychaeta > Phyllodocida > Polynoidae > Branchipolynoe > Branchipolynoe longqiensis. The sequence goes on along the minus strand of CM059196.1, from coordinate 63,050,709 downwards.
ATGTACAGCAACTGGTACTGCAGCCACATGCTCTGTTTGCCCACCAGCTCATGGGTCCACCTCCACCAGTGGGGATGCCTTCACCAACAGCCGCACATCCAGCACATCCAGCACCGACAGCACTGCCAGTACCCCCAGCACCAGCAGCATCCCCGCAACCGAGCGGCAGCTCTGCCATCAGGGCATGGGTTTCTGCCCAAGCAGTGCTGAGCCAGTCCAGCACTCTGACAGCCGCGGACAGTCTGTTGAATCTGTCCGGGCTGTCGGGGATTTCAAGTGTGTCCAACTTGAACATTGAGGTGCAGGAGCTGTTTGCTCCTGCGGGGGAAATGGACCCCCCCCATCAACGGACACGCAGGATTGATTTGGTATGGTATATATGTGTATATATTTATTGTTTGTAGTTTGTAAATATTGTATGCATTAAAATGTCATTACTATGCACCAGTACACTATTTAGAATATGTTTGTAAATAAAACTATATGTATTTTACTCAAGATTTCGTCTCTGAGTCTAATTCTTTGTAAACATTATTTATCCTTATTATACAAATCCAATGTGGTAAAAATAAATGTTATGAAATTATAAATTAGGCCTTTTTCCCAGTTAGCCTACTTAATACAAAAGGTATCTGTCATGTAACTAAATATGAACCCTGCCCCCCCCCCCCTTTAAATAAGTGACAAGTTAAATTTGGCCCTTAAAAAGTAATTAAAGTTCCCCATAAAATAACCTTCCCGACTCAAATGAATAACTGACATGTAAATTTGTCAGTGTAAATGTAATCTTCCCCACCAAATTTTAATAACTGACATGTAAATTTGTCACTGGAGTGTAAAAGTAATATTCACCACCCAATTTTAATAACTGACATGTAAATTTGTCACTGTAAAAGTAAGCTTCCCCACCAATTTTAATAACTGACATGTAAATTTGTCAGTGTATAAGTAATCCTCCCCACCCAATTTAAGAACTGACATGTAAATCTGTCAGTGTATAAGTAATCCTCCCCACCCAATTTAATAAACTGACATGTAAATTTGTCAGTCTATATATAATTGGGGCCCAACAACATTAAACAAACCTACCCCACCCACATTAATAACTGACATTTTAAGTTTGGCTTGGTATCAACAACAGATATTGATACCCTTTATTTAAACCAATAGAACTAAGACATTTTTTTACATACAGATATCACAGTAAATATCACAAATGACAGACATCACAGTACAATAACATCGCAGTACAAAGACATCACTAGATCATATTGTCCTGCCATTCAACGGAACCAACTTGGGAGTTGGTCCAGTCCTTGAGGAGATTCCGCTGCTCCTTTCCTGCCCTGGAGCCCATATTCATGCTAGGTAAGTGAGCGTGTAGGTCTGGTAGGTTTAGGTCTTCTCACCATGGTCGGGGGATGACGTTGTGGTGGCCATTCTCTTCACAGTCTAGCTGCTGATTCTGGAGCAAGGGATATCGCATCCTCATCATGTTGTGTAGGATCATGCACGTGGTGACGATCAACTTCACAGTGGAGGCGAGGTGCTGCATCATGCTGAGAAGAACCTGGAATCGGATTGCCAGGATGCCAAAAGCATTCTCGACGACTCTCCTAGCTCAGGAAATCCTGTAGTTGAAGATGTGTTGCTCATGCGTCATACCCCTCAGGCTGTACGGCTTCATCATTGTGGGGCGTAGGGCAAAGACATTGTCACTGATCAGGAAGTAGGGTACAGCATCCTGGCTGTTCATGATAGGCTCGCTGGCAGGGAGACCGAAAGCACCATCTTCATGCCTGCCTTCAGCTCAGAGTCATTGAAAACCTGCGTGCCTAATGCCAAACCCGTTCCATCAACATCTGCCCAGATGAATTTGTAGTCTGCATCAATGAGCGCCAGGAGAACTATGCGGTAGAATCCCTTATAGTTGTAGTAGAGGGATCCACTCTTTGGGGGACACCGGCAGGCAATATGCTTCCCATCTCGTGCATGTCTGGGGGAAGTTCCACCTCCCCATGAAGTTGTCCGAGATGGCATACCATCCATCAGGAGTCATGGGGCAGGTCATCATCTCATCAATGTATTCAGCGATGACTGCTTTACACACCTCTCTCATGGTGAGTGATTGCATGTTTTGGGGGACCCTCCACCCAAACTTCATGGAGGCATACCTGGTCCCAGAGGCTAGGTGATGCAGAGTGAGAGCAAACTTCAGGCCAGGCTTGAGCGGCTCTCGGAAGGTTGTGTACTTTTTAGTTATCTGAGGACCCACTCTGGCTAGTATCTTGTCAAACATCTAGGGAGGCATCCGCATGAAGTTGATGAAAGAAGCTGTCCTCATTACGGAGTTCCACCAGAAGCTGGTCATACAAACTGAAGTGTCACCACCTCCGGATCCATGCTCTCATCCACATTCTCTTCAGTCAACATCATCTCCTTCTTCTGAGATGGTAAAGTATTAATTGGTTAACATTATGGTGATGTTGGAGAATGGCTAGTTGGTATTCTTCCAGGTGCCCTGTAGGGACATCCATCACCTCTGAAGAGCTGAGCTGTTCTGGTCAAACATGAAATCCAATCCCTACATATACTCAAACCCAAAACATGCACAATACGTTCACTAAATGTTGAAGGGTCGTTTGAAGAATGCCCACCAACATTAAGCGAGCGGCAGACGTGCGCCTTACCCGTAAAAAACATTGAGACATGGTGGAGAAATGCCAATCGTGCGTCGGCCATACGTTATGCATACATTAGAACAATGTCGTGATATGTTGGTGTGACATTGCCAACATGCTGACGGAACACTCCCCGTCACAGGAAAAACAGTCAACATAGCACAACGTCTGAACAGCATTTCTCCAACGCGTGTCTAACATATCTTGACGTCCCCCTAACGTCGCAATAACATAGCCACCTGCGTGTTGTTGTATGTCAAAAGTTTTGTGCAGGCACAAAACTTCACCGACCCCCTAATGCGTGCCGCCGTATGTCACTGAACGTCGATGTACATTGACGTATACCAACTCACACCTAACACGAGCGTAACGCTTACTGACATATCCTGACGTAGCACCAAAAAATCACACACATCGACGTGCGTTGGCGCAAAGCATCGTAATGTGACAGCACCATGATGTATTTACACCAGGTTTGACCCATGTTAGCCTCCACTACGTTCACCCACGTTCAGCTACGTTCACTAGCGTGTATGTGACCAGGGCAGCACGATCCTCGAATCCGCACTTCCTGTTGTGAATTTTAATGTAAACATAAATCTGGTGGACCAACTCTAAATCATTATTCAAAGTGGCAGATACACTTCCGCACCGTAAATCGTCAGTGTTACCATCTCATGCCCTGAAGCAGTCACTGGCAGATGATTTTGCTAACATTTTTTAGAACAAGATTGATCTTATCCGGAGGGGTATTGTTTCCATCTTGAAGGATGGTTGTCTAGCATCACTTTGCTCATTTACTCCATTATCTGAGGATGAGGTGTCCAAATTGATTGTATCTGTGTCCAGTGCAACCTGTGATAATGATCCAATACCAACTTCCATTGTTAAAGAGTGTCTCGATGTGATGTTGCCAACTATCACTAGTATTGTGAATTTATCATTGGAGTGTGGTGTATTTCCATTGGCTTTAAAGTCTGCAAGAGGTCCACTTCTTAAAACGTCCACCCTTCATCCAGAGCAGCTTAAGAGCTACCGCCCTGTGTCAAATCTACCTTTTCTCTCCAAGGTTATTGAGAAAGCTGTGGCTCTTCGCCTGAACTCATATATGCATGACAATGCACTCAATGAAAAATATCAGTCTGTATATAAACAATTTCATAGTACAGAGACTGCCTTGGTATGTGTGGCTAATGATATACTCTGTTGTGTCGATGAGAAGAAAGCAGTCTTGCTGGTGCTGCTTGATTTATCAGCAGCTTTTGACACTATTGACCACAATGTTTTGTTGGATCGTATGTTCAGGCTATTTGGAATTCAGAACATGTCTTTGTCTTGGTTCCGATCGTATTTGAGTGATAGAAGTCAGGCGGTTCAGATTGATGGGTGTGTTTCCAAGATTATGTGGTTGCTCTGGGGTGTCCCACAGGGGTCAGTATTGGGTCCACTTGTGTTCTCAATGTACTCAGGACCTATTTGGGACATTGCACACAAACATGGTATCAAAATACACACATATGCAGATGATACACAGTTGTTTTTGCCATTTGATGTATCTGATGACATGTCTGAATGCCTGAAGATAATGGAGAAATATGTTGGTGAAATTAGAGAGTGGATGACGAAAGATATGCTCAAACTCAATGATGAGAAAACTGAAGTTTCGGACATTTCCACTGCCTGTTTCACTGATAGGCTACATGAAACCCATCTCAGAATTGGTGATGCTAGAGTTCAAGCTAGTAAGTCAGCCCGTAACCTTGGTATGATCTTTGACAATACTCTTGATATGTCTAATCACATCAAGACTGTGTGAGGGGCATCATTTATGTAACTGAGATCCATCAAGGATGCCCTGACACGTGACTCGTTAGAGAAGGTTACTCATGCTTTCATTGGTTCACACCTGGATTAGTGTAATGCTCTCTTGTATGGTCTGCCACTGTCAAGTATTTCAAAACTGCAACGTATACAGAATGCGGCTGCCAGGTTGTTGATGGGTACAAAGAAATTTGATCACATCACTCCTGTGCTGAAAGCATTACACTGGCTCCCTGTGGAGAAGAGAATTTATTTCAAGGTGCTGCTTCTTGTATATCGTGCCTTGCATGATCAGGCTCCACAGTATATGAGAGATATGTTCCAGGAGAGAACAAATGTTCGAACACTGTGCTCCACAGTCTCCAGCCAGTTAGCAGTTCCTCAGAGCAGACTCAAAGGCTTTGGGGATCGTGCTTTTAGTATTGCTGCCCCGAGACTGTGGAATGCTCTGCCAGGATATATCATTGATCGTAAGTCTGTTGGTGCTTTTAAAAAAGGTCTTAAAACACATTTGTTTAAATCTGTTCTTAACTAGGTGACATTTATTTTCCTGTATATTTTTGTTGTTATGTAAAGCGCCTGAGAACGGCTTGCTGGATCGGGCGCTATCTAAATATTTTATTTATTTATTTATCCTTTCTGTGAAGCCAACTGACAATAGATTTGTATTACCTAGTCATGGACAGGTTGTCCCTGGATATCACTCTGACCGTTGTTGCCGTCAGTGCGTTACGTCCTCACAAATCAATCAACCAATCTCTTCCTCCCACCCTTCATTTCCTCCGTCCTCAAACCAGATGGTGTGGCCGATTGAGTAAAGCATCCGTCTCCTGTTTTGGGTGATCGGGAGATCCGAACCCATGAGTTCATGGTTTTGAATTCGCTGTCAAGTCAAACCAATGACTCTTCTGACCCACCCCCACCCACTCTACCCGTCATAACCCCGACAGAGCCCTCCATCCCCTCCCCACCCCACCCCCTCCTGTCTCCTCCAACGCGTCCCATTATTCCCTCCCAGCCGCGCTTCCGGCCCTTCCGAGCCCACTCCATTTCCTCCTCCCCAACCCATCCCCACTTTCCCCTCCCTAGCCCCCTACCAAGCCTCCCTTCCCCCTCCCCATGCCCCCCTCTGTACCCCCTTCTGGGTCCCTCCAAGCTGGCCCCGAAGCTTACCCTTTGCCACTCCCGGTCCCCAATACCTGCTACCCGCCACCCCTCCCAAACCCTGCCGGCGTCCCCTTTCCCAGCCCATATCCGGTACACATGCACTGAGACTGTGAGACCAGGGTGCGGTGACATTAACTCCTGTTGGTGCTTTATTTATCGCGGATACCACTTACACCACACAAACATGGCGCATAGTCACACCCATAGCTAGGCTGTTTGGTGGATGGCCACACAATGGGAGTGTGTTTAGGTGTGACTACAGATCTTGATAGTGGGAGAACAGTGTTGTTCTTCTACTGATCCGGAGTCTAAGTCAGGGAAGTACATCATGAATCAAAACCCTTGAATTCTAGATATGACGGAATCTTATATCTGTGAAATTGAACTCTAGAGCAAGATGTATCATGTATCATATCAATCATGTATCATGTTCCATACATGTTATGTTGAGTGTACTCTGATTCAATGAATTACAATAGTACCATTATGAAGTGATTCAGAAAGGATTGACAATAAGTACAATGTAATAGTTGGAGTGTGCATGCTTCAGGCTTACCATGATGTTGTTGTTGGTTGTTGTTTTACGTCCTAGGAACATCTAAGGTCATATCAGGGGGCACCGACTTGTAACAGTGTGCACTCATGGCAACTATATAGTGCTGCTTCACTGGGAAATTACGCCACTGGTGCCATAACCTGACATCCCACTTAGTCACATTGTCCTCACACTGAGCTAACCATTCCTTGCCCTATCCTATTAATGGTTAGCGCCAGACTAGGAAGTAACAAGTATCAATTTTATAATACATTGACTAGACATGCGCTCTACAGATTCGGTCACCAGGAAGTGAGTGGAAAGGGGCAGGTGGATGGGCGGAGGCTTGTCCAGGTTGGGGAAACACCTGAAATGAGAGTCTGTTGGTACAATCGGTTCCGTTGATGTAATCCAGTATGTGATAAATCCAAGCATCAGTTCCATTGGTGTAATTCACTATGGCATAAATCCAAGCATATATCCAGTTTGTATGGGGGTCAGCAGGTGATGTGAGAGTGTAGAGGCCACGCCTAATGACCCACTCCCCACCAACCACAACATATGTGTGATGGGGAGGAGGAAAGGGCGATGACAGAGTTTAGGGTCCCTGGTGGGGAGGGGAAGGGGGTGAGGTAGGACGGAGCAATAACCCAATTTAGGGTTGTTTTGTAGAACACTTATCCCCCCCCTGCCCCCCCGCCACCCCCCATGCGCATTAAAATGTGGCTGATAGTCATTTAATTGGTGCAACATATTTGGTGATTAATAAATATACTACACCCACGCACTAACCCTACACCCACACACACTAACACTGACACCAGCTTCTAGTCTCTACCATCCACACCCCTCGTCCTGACCCGGACATCCGATTTGCACCGCATGCAGCCCCTCCCCCCCCCCCCCACATGCCGACTCAGTGACTGGGTAACTGGGTCGAGGGTGCGTGTGGCTGTGGGGGGGGGGGCATATGACTTACCAGCTGGATGAACCTGACTGCTTCTCAGAATGTGACAGGAAATGAAATATGTTGCACCAATTAAATGACTATCAGCCACATTTGGTGTTTCATTTAAGAGTGATTATGGATTGAATTTACATTAAAACAGAAGGAATTTTTATTTATTGCACCTTATATCATGGGGGTATTGTTAAACTGGCAAACAAATATTTATTTTATTAAAGAAAACATTTGCAGATTTTATATTTATGTGATCAGGGTAATGATATGGTTTTTGTGTTTTAGGAAAGTCCCCCTTAATGATGGTAACTGGTGCTTCGTGACATTGGGTTAGAATGAATGTGTTCATACTGTGTGTAGGTATCTCCCTGACTGAACCCCTGGTTAGGCCTCCTGCACCAGACCACACACCCCCCCCCCGACACACACAATGCATGTTCAAAACTTGTACCGGACACCGCCGGACACCGCCGGACACCACCGGACACCGCCGGACACCGCCGGATGGGTACCGGACATGTGCCGGACATTGCCGTATTTCACCGGACAGTGTCCGGTTCATGTCCGGTTCCCCAGTCCAGTGAGGTGTGACTGGGCCTTTAACCGGACACCAACGGACTGAAGTGTACGGTTGGTGTCCGTTTTAAGTCCTGGCAGTATAACTCTTCCAGAAATGACAAGGATTGGGTAGCACAGTATCATAATAATGTGATGGTGGGGAACATTGGGTCATGGTGACAGCGGCCTGGTCTCCCAGTGAAGCACCAATATAAAGTCACCATGAGTGCGTACTGTCACTGGTATGACCTTGGATATTGCTGGGACATAAAACAACAAGTAAACTGTAAACCCACTGTGCACCTATAATGGCGTGCATCGTGATGACCAGGTTTGGTAGGGTTCTTGTTGCGCGTTTGTTTCGAACAGTGACTGCATGGAAACTACCCTAGCACATAGTTTACACGAGTTAAAATACCACTTCCTGTGTGGTGGTCATCAGCTCCCTCATTCTGTGACATCCAACCTACGGAGTGTTGACCGTAGCCATCCACACCCTGTCCTGGTATGACCTTGGATATTGCTGGGACATAAAACAACAAGTAAACTGTAAACCCACTGTGCACCTATAATGGCGTGCATCGTGATGACCAGGTTTGGTAGGGTTCTTGTTGCGCGTTTGTTTCGAACAGTGACTGCATGGAAACTACCCTAGCACATAGTTTACACGAGTTAAAATACCACTTCCTGTGTGGTGGTCATCAGCTCCCTCATTCTGTGACATCCAACCTACGGAGTGTTGACCGTAGCCATCCACACACTGTCCTACTAGTAACCATGGTGACCTGGCACCCAACCGTATCTGCAGCAGATGAAGCGCCGATCACTGGTCCACCACTGCACCACACTGTCCACTGTGAGTGCTACCAGTGAGTGTGTTAGCACTGTGTGTTACCACTGTGTGTTACCACTGTGTGTTACCACTGCGTGTGTTACCACTGTGTGTTACCACTCTGTGCTAACACAGTGTGATACCAGTGAGTGTGCTAGCACTGTGTGTTACCACTGCGTGTTACCACTGTGTGTGACCACTGTGTGTTACCACTGCGTGTGTTACCACTGTGTCTTACCACTCTGTGCTAACACAGTGTGCTACCAGTGAGTTTGCTAGCACTGTGTTTTACCACTGTGTTTGCTACCACTGTTTGTTACCACTGCGAGTTCTACCAGTGAGTGTGCTAGCACTGTATGTTACGACTGTGTGTTAGCGCAGTGTGTTACCACTGTGTGTGTTAGCACGGTGTGTTATGACTGTGCGTTAGCACAGTGTGATACCAGAGAGTATGCTAGCACTGGGTGTGTTACTACTGCGTGTTACCACTGTGTGTGTTACCACTGTGTGTTTCCACTGTGTGTTACCACTGTGTGTTACCACTGTGTGTTACCACTTCGTGTTACCATTGTGTGTGTTACCACTGTGTGTTACCACTGTATGTTACCAATGTGTGCTACCACTGTGTGTGTTATCACTGTGTGTGCTACCACTCTGTGTTACCACTGTATGTTACCACTGCGTGTTACCATTGTGTGTGTTACCAATGTGTGTGCTACCACTGTGTGATGCCACTGTCTTTTACAACTGCATGTTACCACTGTGTGTGTTATCACTGTGTGTGTTACCACTGCGTGTGCTACCACTGTGTGTTACCACTGTATGTTACCACTGTGTGTGCTACCACTGTGTGTGCTACCATTGTGCCTGGCATGTACACTGCGACAGTTTGTTGGATTGAGGCAGTGTGTTCTCCACACACCCTACCCGGGTCTGGAGCCTGATTAGTTGCTGGGTTACCGGACGCAATAGCCTAATCGGTAGAGTGCGGCCCTCTTGTGCGGAAGGTCGGGAGTTCGGTTCCCGGTCGAGTCAAACTAATGACTTTAAAATTGATTCTTGTCGCTTCCTAGCCAGGCTCTCAGCATTATTTGGATAGTAGTCGGGCAGCACTATAAAGTGTGCACTGTCACAAGTTGGTACCCATCAAGATATGACCTTAGATGTTGCTAGGACGTAAAACAGCAACAACCAACCAACCAAATTGCTGGGTTCCAGTTTTGGTTTTTGGAAACCCTGGTGTTATATTAGCACCTGGTGTTCTCTGGGTACTGTTGCTGTTGTTTGTTTGCTGGGGCTTTACATCCTAGCAACATTTAAGGTAATGTGTGCGTGTTGGTGTTGAGACGTGAACTGCTCACTGCCTAACTTACTGGCTTCATCAGCAACATGATTTATCTGAACTAATTAAGACAATCGTAAAGAAACTAGTAATTCCACATTGTTTCTTAACAAAGGGTGCAGATTAATGCCGGGTGGACACTTGCAGTCAGCCACCTTGCAGATACTGGATCTTTCAGGAGCGGGACGTTGCTCAGGCAGTAGAGTGTCCACCTGTGAAGGTGTGGGTCATCCGATTGATCCTTCTCCTTGGACCCATTTGCAGTTTGGATTATTTTCCATTCCAACCAGTGGTCCACAACTGGTTCATCAAAGGTTGTGGTATGTGCTATCATGTCTGTGGGAAAGTGCATATAAAAGACCCCTTGCTGCTTATCGGAAAAAGTAGCCTATGTGGCGGCAGCAGGATTCCTCCAAAGAAATATGTCAGAATGACCATAAATTTGATGTCCAATAGCTGATGATAAAATTCAATGTGCTCTAGGGGTATTGTTAAATAAAACAAACTTTCCTTTTTATAATGGCTCTTAGGCCTGTTTTGCACACAACTAGTCGTGATGTGTACGCCGGGCATCTTGTGATTTCATTTTATTTTCAACCAATTTGCTTTTTTTTTCCTGTTCGAATTGCCAGCAGAAAATAACAACTTAGAAATAAATTGATGATGGAGTGCTGAAAAGAGTCACTTTGCCGAATCAGCAGAATGCCTGCTCTCTGAATGGCATGGTGACACTTTTCACTCACAGTCATTATATGAAGTCATGTCCATTAAGGTAGTTTTAGCATCATATCATGCAACTAATGAAATGAACATTTTATACACGAATCATCGCATATTCTTCAACCGGTGATGTGGTGTGAGTATGTATTCGCAGAGAAAGTTGTTTTTAAACTATTGGCAATATAAGTAATCTGCAAATAATGTATTATAATACAACTTTGTGCAATGTGCACCATCATATCTGAGCCTAGTCTGCGACTTTGTCGTGGTAGCTGAGGTTTATTAGATAGTCCTATGCTGATAGGTCCAGACAAACTACAGCACATGCAATGTCGGAGCAAGTCAAGGAGGAGGCGGGTGAGCCTAGTATCAAAGTAACCGAATTGACACTAGAAGAGAAGGAGAGGCATGCACTGAAAGGAGTGGCAACAAAGAGGGGAGTCTCCGGAGAAGAACTTGGAGAGGTTACCTTTGAGTGCAGAGAGTGACAAAAGCAGTGGTGCATGAGGAGAGTGTCAGTAGGCGAGACACGTGCAATGACACTGGTGAGTACAAGGGCAGTCGGCGCAGCTGTGGATCAAGGAAGTGGCGGTCACTCTGACTATGGCCACACCCAGAGTAAGCACTTCATCACATCAAGTTCCAGGATCAGGAGTTCCTCTAGAAGATGCCGAAGTAAGTGGTCACTCCGGACATTTACATTCAGTAAAAAGAAAGTACAAAATGTGAATGCTCATGAACTAGTGGGTGCCACAGCAATGTGGGCGTTGGGTAGCAAGAATATGTCAGTCATGGATAATAGGGTATTATTAGAACACATTGCCTTTGTGAGGAATAGGGCCATGTCAGCGGACTTTTAGGATTCAGCTCACGTGAACATCGATATGGCTATCAGGAAAGAGACAGAAACCATTTGTCATATATATATATATGTATACATGTGCATATATGTATATATATGTATATATATATATATATATGTATATATATATGCATATGTATATCCATGTATATGTGTGTATACATGTGTACATATTATAATAACATGAGGTTAGTCGGCCGCTGTAAGCACCCCATGCTACGACAAAACTCTCCCCTTCATTTCACCTGTGATGCAGTCATACTAACCAATCTTAACAATGCTGTAACTAAGACTAAGGAAGAAAGGAAGACAAGTCACAAAGATAGACAGTGAGGATGTTGTGCTTTATTGGCATCAACTCCTGCTCACCTATCAGTGACCTATCCACCTAACCCCTCACCTTCAGTCCACACAGTATCTCATTACCTCTTTAGCCTGTATACCGAAAGCAGTACCTAGAGCCCATGGGACAGGAGTCCTATGGCTGTGTGTACACTCAATTGGAATATATGAATTTTGCCAGCATCAGACAGAGTGTCTGGGGTTCCTGCTCAAGAGTAGGTCTGTCTCACTCAAGAGCCAGGAGGTAGAATGATCCCTCTCCAGTGTGTCTGGAGAGGTTTCTTGAATAATTAATTAGAATGAGACTTGTGTGGTCATGATAGGCCAAAGGGGGCAGGTGACCAGACCTCCCACAGCCAGCCAATCAGACACTCCCCTCCAGACTAGTCAGTGCAATGCCTATTGGGGAGTGCCACCCAACCCAGCCTGCAGGGTGTGGCTCTAAGGAATGTGGTATGGCTGGTGTGCTTGGCCCTGGGTCCGGTAGGGCAGTTGTAAACAGTTACAAATAGATATATATATATATACCAAAAAATGTCCTTTTTCTCGAAGTGCATTCTTTATGAATACATAGAGGAACATTTCATCAACCTTGAACTGCTTCTTATATAAGAACATCTCTTCATTAACTTTAGGCATCATGTATGAACATATATCTCACATAGCTTATATCATGTCATCATGTGAGTGGGGGCACCATTGCTTTTAGATTGCATAACCTTCTCACCACTCCATCACCCAAGAATAATAATGTTCTCTGCCAATATATAATTCTTTACCGAAATTTACCGTATTGTGAGAGTGAGAGTGGAGGTGTCTCACAGTGTGTCCAGGAGTAGCGGGATAAATATTGCTAACCTTGCAGGATCTCTGTATGTGGGACGAGGAGGGGTAGTGTTGCCATAACTCTGTACTACCTCTCCCCCCCTCACACACTGCGCACACATATCCCCCATTGCCACCAGCATTCTGATTGGAGGCTTTGACACAGAAGGATGGAGAAAGCGTGTCAGTGTCTGCCACCTTAGGTGTGTGGCTGTTGATATGGCTGTTGATATGGCTGTTGATATGGCTATTGAGATGGCTGTTGATGTGGCTGTTGATATGGCTGTTGATATGGCTCTTGAGATGGCTGTTGATATGGCTGTTGCGATTACGGAGTGTGAGTAATATGGGTGTGGGGAGAGTGGTATTCAGCTGGGTGTGGCCATATGGGACAACCCTGTGTCTGGTCTGTAGTAGGATAGAGACCTAGTCTAGTCAATAGGAGACACATATATGTCTGAATACGTCATGCTTCGTGGCACATGTCCAGTTACAACATTTGACCTAGAGGATTGTGTGACCAGTCCGAAGCATCATCACATTGTGACACAATAGGCAATGCAGTGCCTTATACCTCACCAATATATCTCACAGTGGAAAGTTGATAGCCGCTCTTTAAGCAATGTCAATATGTTACATCAGTTGCTTAGATCAGCTATGTAGTACAGTGATTAAGCGTCACCGTGAAATCCCACCACGGATCGTTGACAGGAGCTCTTTATGTAGTGTCAATGTGTGACAGTATGTGCCACTGTGTGTTTAGTGGTTGGCCACCAGCTGAGTATGCACGACTGACACGTACAGTGTACACTTCTATATTATTACACAGTCATTCTCTAGTCAGTCCTCCATGATTACAGTCCCATTGTCAACTGATGCAATTCACGATGGTCCAAATGCAGACATTATACTGGGATAAAGCTGGTACACTTGTGTGTCTTTCTTTGTTCATTTGTTTATAGTTAACCATATGACTACCCTAACATCTCGAAAACAAAAGCATAACTAGTGTTCAATGATTCCTGAGATATAATGGAGTTATGGTAAAGTATAGGAATTAACTAGTGCCATTTAATACATAATGTGTTGGTTTAAATGGTCCTTACTTTTACTACTATTGCAAATCAGTAGCAGTCCTGAGCTGCTACTAAGATAGGAAACTCCAATGTACCAGTGATATTGCTTGGTAGGGTTTTACATCCTATCAACATTTAAGATCTTATCGGGATGGGTGACTTATGACAGTGCTCCCTTATGTTGACTTTATATTGCTGTTCTACTAGGAGACGGGCCACAGTGGTACCACACTCTGAGGTCCAATCCAGTCACATTATCATGACACTGAATAATCCAGTCCCGACCCTATCATATTAATGCCAAGAGTCAGGCTCGGTAGCTATAAGTATCAATTTTGTAATCCATTGAATTGAAACCGACGGCCCCACGCAACGTCCGCCAGCCAGCGCTCTGACCAATTTAACCATCCAATCATGAAGCAATAAACCAAACCTAATAAACTGAACCAACGTCAATAAACGAAACCAGACCAAATCAACCTGGCATCGATTGTATTAGGAGTTATGCCAGAAGCCTTCTGGGGCCATATGCAGGAGTCGGTGATAGCGGCTTTTGGTGTTACAGCCTATTACCGGGTAGCTATCGCCGACATCGGGAACTGTATGCAGGAGCACGTAACACTTTCATTATAGCTAAACGTGAATTTATTTATAGATTTGGGAAATGGCTCTGTGTCTGTACTCATATATTAGGCTTAAATATATTAAATGCTATCATATTTAACAGAATTAGCTACGCAATAAGTGAAATTTGATGAAATTAATCCTAAATTCGAAGCAATATTAATGCTGCCACCGTAACGGCGGCGATATTAATATTTATATTTTCGAATCGACGAACGTAAAGTAAACAAATCTCTGCCGCCGCCGCATCAACGTCGCTTTCCATAGCAGGTATAGCGATAGATACAAGATTCACCCCGTACTGCTGCAGTAGGGGTGCAAACCAACCCTATGTAAAAGCTGTCCAAAAAACGGGTCAATGAAATGAGAGCCTAATTTCACAATGTAAGAAGCAACAATTATTCTTTACATCTGTCTTATTATTAGCCTGCTACCTTTGAGTTGAAAAATATAATATAATATCTAGTTTAATAAGATTTAAAAGTGAAATCGACGGCGTTCTATGGCCGCCATCTTGTCTTTTTGCATTCTCTCCCATTTCACCAACTCTGTACCTATATAAATAGCCATTTGATACTGGAGGCAGACATTCTACTCCCTGGTCCATACTAAAGCTATTTTCGCCCATATTTAGACTACGTTGTCGTTCACCCGTGTACTACAAGTACCGGGTGAATCTTTTATCTAGTATAGCGAGTGCATTAGGCCCAAATCTATTCAATGCTGTCATATTTAACAGAATTAGATATGCAATAAGTGAAATTTGATGAAATTAACCCTAAATTCGAAGCAATATTAATGCTGCCCTCGCAACGGCGGCGATATTACTATTTTCGAACCGACGAATGCAAGCAACCACCGCTGCCGCCAGTATGGAAAGCGACGTCGATGCGGCGGCGGTTGCTTGCCTTCGTCGGTTCGAAAATATTAATATCGCCGCGTTGCGAGGGCAGCATTAATATTGCTTCGAATTTTCGGTTAATTTCATCAAATTTCACTTATTGTGTATTTAATTCTGTCAAATATGATAGCATTGAATAGATTTGGGCTTAACCGACTGCTGTAAACCTGCTATTTTCCAGGGGTAGGGTAACACCAGTTAAGCTCTTGGTGTTAGGCCTATCACCGCCTCGTGCATACCATTTTTCGCCGCTAACCGGCAAATTCCCGCCTACCACCGTTTTGGCTCGCTAACACCGAATACCACCGACTCCTGCATACGGCCCCTGGTCACAATAAGGGATCGGCATCCTGTAGGCCAAGCTGCGACTTCTACGTGATGCTGTCCGGTACAGGCCTTACTTCATTCACAATGACACCCCCACCACAGCACTAGACCCACACGACGCACTGCTGGTGCCAATTGGACACGACACCACCTGGTGAGATGGTCCGGAAACACGCAGAGCCCGAAGGTGCCAGTGGAAATGGTGAGTATGCAATAGGCGAGGCATTGGGCGATAATAAAGGACTCCTGGTAAGCATCAGGGAATTATGAAGGAGATAGCATAAAGACTTGTCTGCGCCATATGTGCAGTGAGCTGCTACCTGCAACATTAATACTTCCCACTGCCGCCAGATGGAAGTGAAGGAATCTATTCTGCTAGTAGACCTTTTCTATATAGCATGCTGCACAGTCATCTCTTATCTACAAAGTAGTTAATGCTACTACCATCAGAGGGACGTCGGTGTTAGTAATCCTAAATACGACCTCTTAAACAGACCGCTGAGTGTGGACAGGTTGGAGAGTGCAGGAGTGACAAAGCTGTAATTAGCTGGGTTGTCGTCTAGGTTGGGAGGAGTGCTACAAATTGTATGGGCATTGTATGTGTGATTGGGCAGCACCGACATACATATATATTTAGAAATAATGCTCCCACCTCTGCTTCTGAGGTCAGTGCTACATTCCCTCCTGGTGACCTTAGCTGTTGGCAGGACGTAAAACCCCAGCAAATATCAAACATACAGCAGTCCTACCTGAGGTACATTGTGCTGAGATGTGTTGCGTGGGGTATTATTGTCACTATATTGCGTGGGGTATTATTGTCACTATATTTGGTAAAGGGTCAGTCTATTGTATCCCAACCTGCAACAGTAATGGGAGTAATGCTCGTGTACGTTCACATAGAGTAGTGCTAGTACTGTCCACATAGGAAATGGTTAACTACAAAACAAGGTCAAATATAGTACTCGTTACTCGATGTCATATTTGAACCTGAGTAAAAATAAATAGTAACTTCTGTGTTGCTCATCAGTAGACAACTGAGTTAATATCCCAAGTAGCTATACGTGATATCCCAGTCCAGTAGTATGTAGCCATTCATTCAACATAGACTGACTACAGAGGGTACCGGCATATTGAAGCAAAGAGGGTATCAAGCCTTTAAAGCAAAATCTAGAGACATGAAAGTGCATCGGGAGAGTACTACGACAGACACAGATAGTTTACCAGCTAGTAATCCTTACACGCACTACTAATACTAATATAGCTAACACACAAGCCCTGTCAGACACTACCGGAAGTGTTCTGCACCGGTAGTATACTTCCGCTATGGACGACGAAGTGTAGAGCTGGGTGCAGCTGAAGTGGCTGGAAGAGGCCAATACAAAATAACCAATATAGGAGCAGTTAAGGTAGTGGGATGTAAATAGGCAGTGAGCCGCTGATCGATGTGACTAATGCATGACCGGAAGTTAACCTGCCCCAGCTGACCCTCCCTGCCCGATCTATTATTAACGACTACAAACCAATGCTCCTGTATGAGGCAGTCAAGATGGTATATGTAAGGAGGCTACCGATGGGACATTGGTAGTGATGTAGAATACATTAATTTTTTTGTTATAAATATTGTTTTCTTCTGAATGATTGTGAATCAGGGGCAAGACACTAGTCTTCCGGCCAGGAATACTGAAAGTTATTTACATTGTTGCATATATTAATTTGGACTTGGAATAACTATGGAAGTGATGTTAATTGAATCATATTACGGTAAGCCTCCCTGATGCAATCAACATCACCATGCAATGTTGACCTACTTACGGAGTGCATCAATGTATTACATGCATATTATTAATTACGTAATTGTCTTGTATTTGTAATAGTTTTTCACTCTATTTGTAATTGTGCTGATATATTTCAACTAACTAGTATAACATATATCTGCGATTTTCGCTCCTTGAAGGAGGCAGTGAGCATCCTGGGGGAGGGGGGGAGGGGGACTGGTTTGCTATTAGGCAGGCACCTTTCTGTTTCACACTTCTCCCTCATATACATTCACTATTAGCCCAAGCTGACCGTAGGCTCAACACCAAAGGTCAGCTTTCTAACAATAGGTCATTTCTCGAAGGATATACACTATGCACCCCCAGTAACTATTGCCATGGTTGTCTAACCTGCTAACATAGCCCACTTGTAAAGGAGAGAAATGGAGGAAAATGAGGGAAAGAATGGTGAGCGCTGGCTAGGAGGAGGAAGGGGGAAAGTGCAAAGTGAAAAAGAAAGGAAGTCAGTACATGTACAGTAATGAACATAATGCTGCATATGCAATAGCAACCTGATATTTCAAATGAGTGGGTTGGGTGGATTTCGATTGAATTCACCCACTCTAATGATTAACTGCATGTTTTAAATTTAATTGTTGTGGCGGAAGAGGCAGGG
Source organism: Branchipolynoe longqiensis (assembly GCA_030323885.1). Taxonomy (NCBI): domain Eukaryota; kingdom Metazoa; phylum Annelida; class Polychaeta; order Phyllodocida; family Polynoidae; genus Branchipolynoe; species Branchipolynoe longqiensis. Next base: position 63,032,705 of record CM059196.1, on the reverse strand, counting down.
TTATTAGCTTCATTGATTAAGTGATTTAAATTGTAAGTACTGACAACTGGTCGCACCCATTGCACTGCTCTTTGCCCTGTACTACTTTAAATGCCAAGCACCATACTAGACCCCTATCAGTATACATTATCATATTATTAGTTTGACTCAACTAGAGCTTGAATCTAGGACTGAAATGCCACAACCTACCACCGGGTAAGCAATAGCTCATCTCATTAGGCGACCCGGTCTGGAATAAATATGCATCTATACAACCACCTCTCTACATCATTAATGCTACATCTCACATCCGGCAAGAAAGACCAGGCATTCATTATGTTCACCAGCCGTGCTTTCCCTAGGATCCCAGTTTCCAAATTCAACTCCAAAGATTACCACAGGTTTCTTACCTCACAGGCCACGAAATCACAATTTCTACTGAACCCACCCCACCTATATATATATATATATGTAGTCCCAAATAAGACTTTGTATATATATATGCATGCTCTGTAGTGCTATGTAGTGCTCTGTTGTGCTTTGAAGTGCATTGTGGGAATATAACCAAGCCACATTCTCCCCTCAGTTCCTAACCGAAACTTAGCGGGCGCGGTGGCCTCTGGGTTATATTTAACTATTTCCCCACTGGGGCGCCACCTATGAGTGGTACATGAACCAACGTACCATCATTATGATCATAGCTATATACCGTCTATTGTCACACATTTACCTTGAATACTCTTACTCTGGGTACAGACACACTGTTTATGATATGAAGCAATTTTTCAAAGATTTCTTGGAGATAACTGTTAGCCGCAAGATGAAAAGGCCATATATTTATTAATAGCTCAGTTTTGCGATATCAAAGGTGGTGTCAACCTAGTGAATATTCAGCTCCCTGACGTTGAAATGGGCGGTGATGCACGTTGTAGCACTTCACACAGGAAGTGGTATTTTACCTAATGAATGTCCTGGAGGTGTTCTTTTACATCACATAGAAAAATATTGACAGAGCAGGCGTGAACTCACACTCCTGCCTGGACTACTGCCCTAACCATTAGACTGCCCAGGCTCGCTGATACAATCAACATACCAATGCCTACTTGTGTATGTGGTAGTCGATGCACCTCCCCAAACTTGTCCCCCTCGAATTCTAAGTCTTGTGCTGGTAATTACAAATATCCTGGGAGTGGACTTCCAATACATGGACAGGGACAATTTAAAAGCGCACATCATAAAGAGCTGTTTTTGAGGTCAAATAGGAAACACCACACCTTCATCCACCAAGGCCCCTTGATGTATTCAACCTCCCTATGTCTACTTGTACATGGGTCATTATACTTGGGGAGGTTGGTTAGTGGACATCACTACACTACATTATCTTCTAAGATAATGGCACTGGACCCCACCTTTGAAACACATGTAGTGTAACACCGTAATAATTGTACTTACTAATGCTAGATTTTATTGGAAACATTTGTATTTCTCGGAATTCTTCATATTTCAACACAGGGCAGTAGTTAACTATAGAACTCATCAGCAAGAATTGACATATGCGTTTTATATATATGTGTATGACATGTTTTCAGATTCAACATGACCTTCGGATATTCGATCTATAGAGAAGGTTCCACCTGAGTGTGTGTGTGTGGGGGGGGGGGGGGGACATTCACCACACCGTCAGGTCTGCAAGCACCTGCAGGTCCATCTACAGGCCGTCTCCAGAAACTGGGTGTCTGTCATTCAGAAGAATGATACAGCACTGATTAGGTTTCAGCAAGCTCCCAGCAAGCAACCCAGCAGTAATAAGCATTTCCACACACCAGCGACATTCCCAGGGAATGCATACTGGTCGGGTTCATATTTCATTACCATTACCTCAGTCTATCCCTGCTATTGCTATATTCTGGGCAAGGGTAGATGGAGGTGGGAGAGGAGCGGCGAGGGGAGGGGGGGCAGCGTTTAACTGCTGGTAACCACATCTACACCATGTGCCATACCCAGAATACTCGGCGAGGGAATGCTAATTACTTCCGGTGATCTCCCGATCTTGGCAACTGTCCTGTTGCCAAGGTTACCACACAGGTGAGAGTAGAGTGAGGGGTGAGGGGTGGGTGGGCGTTGGTGACGACTGGCGTCGTTCGTTCCTAAGGGGGATGCTATTGATTGATATTTGCAAGGGTGGTCCCCTTTAGGAACCCACCTTAAAGAGGATCTGCGATAGAGACACCCAAATTAACCGGGCGGACCGAGCTAAAAATAGAACATGTATAATGGCAGTTGGCAGTAACAAATGGTCCTAGCGCAAAGGTAAATCCATTACAATTTTAATATGTTGAATAAAAATATATATATTGCATGTGTCTATTAATTACATAATTCGAAACATTTCCAAACAATAATTGATTGAGGGAGTTCGATCTTTATTAAAGCTATATAGCCTAATGACAACTTTAAATTATCAAAATATATATCGGAGCACCAATCTACAAAGGTAGTGTCATATGGAAATGACCTCCCTACCAGAGTCAGAGAAATGCAAACAATCCTTGCCTTCAAAAATGCATATAGAGCCCACCTCAATCCCTTGAATGATTACCGCAGTAATTACTAGCAAAGCCCTGAGCTTCTGACCCCCCACCCCCCTGCATTCTCGCTTGCTCTCCTGTGGGTTGCCCCCACCACTCACCCCAATGGGCCCCCTCCCCTGCCACCACCCTTAATCACCATGAACAAACCATCAACACACTGAACATCGTACACAACTATCAACCTGTTTAAACACATTGAACATTATGTAAGATAGACAAAATGTCTTGTCAACGACAAACTTACCATGTTTTATAAGAGAAAAAATGTAACCCTCAACGATTGTTTGAGTTGCCCCGAGTATGCACTTTCTACTCGGTGCTGCTCCTCATTTTTGCATGAACTACAGTGACTGGTGCTGCACATTATACAGCAGGAGCCACTCCCTTAATTCTACAGGATCGGTGCTGTAACTAATACAGCACTGATCAAACTTAGATTATTTAGACTGTCAATTCCACTAGTAAAATGGCTGGAAGACCAGCGCTCCGGCGCTGACAAATGTCATATTCAGATGAATAAATACTTTACCCCCCCCCCCAAAAAAATCAAAAGCACTGATGTAGATATTCAAACTTAGATACTGGTGCATTTATTAAGTGGTTGGTGTACCGGAGGGAGTACTGAGTTAATTTAATAGAACCTGCTGTTATTGAAGCGTACAGCACCACCATTCGGACGTGCACACCAACATTATTTGTGCATGTGTCAGTTCAAATATCTCGAAAGCTAGCTATTTCTGATAACATTATTACCTCAAACTAATGTCATGAGGTATTTTCATAAAGCTACCAATTTGTGCTAAACCGGGTTTTGCTGGGAGACATTGTGATGCTGCTCCACTGGGATACTGGGCTGCAGGTACAATAACTTGATATCCCACTCAGTCAAACCCTCCTTGTACTGAACCAATCAGTCCATGCACTACCTTAGTAATATAGACTAGAGCACTAGCCTAGCAAGTGACAAGCGTCGATTTGGCAAGTCTTTAGGTTGACTCGGCCGGGGATTGATCCCAATTCCTTATGATTGTGTATGTGATTAGCAGCATATCAGGTAATGGTGCCTATAGCTCAGCCCCCTCCCCCAATCCTCTCCCAGCCGGGAAGCATAATAAACTCACCAAAGGGGTATTCTGATATGCCCGTAGACGTTCCTAGGAGGTAAGACTACAATAGACTAAGCCAAGCTGTCGTGGTGCCGTCATCCAATACGGAGGATACAGTAACGCGGGACTATGGTGGCGCCATCTGGTGGAAGGAAAATGTGCAGAGCCTATCTGCCGGCCATGGCGGTAATTCACTGCTGCCACCTGGTGGTTTCGGCTAGCATCTGTCGTCAAACCTCCATATGGCTGTTGCGTTAGGGAAGCCCGAGAAATGGATGTATATTTCGTCCGATTTGAGCAGAAACCTCCCTCAAATATATGCATTGTAAACTATATATATGGACAACTTGGTATAATGTTTAATAATGACTGTTAAATGTGTCATATGTGGAAATCAACTACATCAATATATCAAATGGGTCATGTTCTAAGATAACTCGATTAAATTGACCACTATATTCTCCTTTACTTTAACTTAATTTAACTTACATTTTAAATGGCTAGCTTTGGGGATATTTGAAGTGAGAAAATGCCAAAGTAACTGTGGTAAGGACTTCAAAATCATGACACCATACACTTCAGTACTTATATATTATATAAAATTGGCTTAGAATCGCCTTTTATGGAGCAACGCTTGATTAATAAGCGTTCTCGCATCTAAGGTGGATAGATCTATAATCGAATCCAGGTAAGTAAGGTTTATGCTTTCATCTGACTACACAGATTTCCACAGATGTTGAGTGCACCAGGATCTATGTTAGAATTTATAATAGAATCAAATCTAGAGTGATTTGGTTCATAACATGTGATGGATTCTATTCAGATTTAACGTGTGTTTTGTTGTCTGGTCTGGTTTATTTTCAGTGAATTCCTAAGGTAATATTAAGCCAATTTAGTTCACAATCAATCAACGAGGGGGAGCTACGGTTCAGGACCCAGCTCAACGTAGCCACCTAGCGGATTCAGGCGACACAACGTCACCCGATCACCTGATCACCACCACATAGACATGTTCTGCGGACCACTTGGTCCTGCAGACACCCAGTAAAATACTGTTTGTTTGTTGCTGTTGTACGTCCTAGCAACATCTAAGGTCATATCAGGACGGCAGCAACATAATTGATCTTCAGAACCATCTTTCTCATGATTGAGTGGTCTATTTTAATATTTCCGACTGTCAGGAGATATGAAAAAGACTCACTCTTGACAAGAATGACTCCGAGTGGAATCTAGAGAGTTCAATAACGGCAGTCCAACACAAGCGTCTGAAAAGTTGTGTTGTGCGGGAGAACGGACTTGCTAATACTCGACTGTAGCCCGTTGTAATTAAAATATATAAATGTTTAATTGGGGTTATAATCATATATTATAGAGGAAAACACAGAACAAGAGTAAATTGTTAGTTAAGAAATTACGGCGCTCTATTACAAGTAAATATGGACAAGAAAGTAAAGAAAGTGAAGCGTACACAAAATATATCCATAAAACAAAAGTACCTACGAACGAAAGGAGAACATTATATGAGTTTTATATCATGGACAGGGTAAATAAACCATCAATGCAAAAAAACACGCGACAATACGGAAGATAAAATTTAAGTCGCTCGATAACGGACGGTGAATTGTTATGTGGTAGGTCCAGAAGCCCCAGGTGTATTAATCAAACTACATTGCGTGGTTTTTCAAAGGTCGGGGGTTAGGCATGGGGGTCCAAGTTGTGGTTTCTTAACTACATTACGTTGTGTTTCACAGGGTTGGGTCAGGTGTGCTGCGGGGGTCCATATTGTGGTTTCTTAACTACATTACGTCGTGTTTCACAGGGTTGGGTCAGGTGTGCTGCGGGGGTCCATGTTGTGGTTTCTTAACTACATTATGTCTTGTTTCAAAGGGTTGGGTCAGGTGTGCTGCGGGGGTCCATGTTGTGGTTTCTTAACTACATTATGTCGTGTTTCACAGGGTTGGGTCAGGCGTGCGGCAGGGGTCCATGTTGTGGTTTCCTAACTATATTACATCGTCTTTCACAGGGTTGGGTCAGCGTGCTGCGGGGGTCCATGTTGTGGTTTCCTAACTACATTACGTCGTGTTTCACAGGGTTGGGTCAGGCGTGCTGCGGGGATCCATGTTGTGGTTTCCTCAGTAGCAGCACTCACCAGCTGGATGAACGTTGTCCTCTGGCGCTTCACAAATAAGGCAAGCAGGGATCGGTCTGCTATTAGGGAATATCATGCAGCCCGGAAGGAACTCCCCTGAGTGTTGGTCCCTAAATATTCCCGTAGTCAGCACCAAGAACTCGCCATTTGAGTTCTGAATGACACAGACCTTTAGCCGGAACCGATAACCAAAGAACTGTACATACCTCTCTCAATTTCAACAAATCACTCTTTTAAAAATAGTTATTTACTACAGCATTCTGCCAGACGGGATAGCCAAATCAGTTAGAGCGTCCATCTCCCATGCTGGTAGATCGTGCGATCGTGGGTTCGAACCCTGGTCGAGTCAAACCAAAAATGAATACTTGTCCAATTGTCCGTGATTGAAATTTCCCCAGCTTAAACAACTAATGTAGCAACAACAAAAAAGGCTTTGGTTTGTTTCTCCATGACACTTTCGATGGGTTCCTCCAGAAAAGCTTTTAATTTATCTAAATTAGGGTTTTCCTCTTACATCACATTTTCTGAAAGTACCCTTCAGGCCTGACGATCGGCACTCTTGTGCAGACATATTGCATACTGTTTCCCATAACAAAAATATATCATCAGCATCATCATGCTGTCGGTCGCGATGCGACAAAGACTGCTTTCATTACTTGACTGCCGCTCTCCTTTTTGCTGTTGTACATTTCATGAAAGCTGCCTGCAAAGGTGTTGAAGTGCTGCTGGTTTTTGCAAGTTACCAGCGGCACTCTCACGGGGAGCAAATAGAGGTCTCACACCACAAGAACATGTCCAGACAGGCGCAAAACTATTTGTCCCTGCAGTGGCTGGTCGGGAGATGTTGGGAGTTCCATACATCAACCGCCCTTGATGCTGCCACAGTGACATGGTTTTCTGTTCAGGGTTTGCTCCCTTAGCCTTCGGTTCTGTCAAGAACCTGTACCACAAGGCAGTGGTTTACAACTCTGCAGGGCAGGGCGTCAAAAACAAAAATATATATTGTATGCATTACCAGATAACCACCCCACGAGAAAGAAACAAAAGAGAACCAACACCCAACACCCAACACCCAACACATGAAGTACTAACTAAACAATAAAAGACCAAGTGAAGCTTCGCTGAGTTAAACAAATAAAGAATTGATTTTGTTGGGCGGCCATGAGCAAATACCATATGGAACACAACAGGGATGCAGTGATTGGATCAACGGGAATCAGTGACAGAATGTCAACACATGACAACAGCCATGTGGTAACCAGAGTAATCATATCCACGAAGCCGGGGATTGGTCTGTTAATATTTGTTTGTTTTGTTTGTGGCTTTACATCTTAGCAACATCTACGGTTATGTGAGGATGGATACCAGTTTCTGATAGTGTGCACTACATGGCCTGCAACTCTGTAGTAATAAGATAAGGTAAGGCCCGGTTTGCTCAGTATCAGGATAACAGGTCATGGTGCTGGCGACTTGATCTCCCAGTGGGGCAGCACTATAAAGATACCATGATCACACATCTGACACCATGTAGGATATGACGTATGGACAAGACAAGAGTTAGTTAACGACTGACTTTATTCCAATATTCTGGTCACTTTGCCCTCATGTCAAATATCTCCTATGTCATGTGACCATCTTTGTATGGCCGCTATTCAGTGTACATAGGTAGCATATCTTATGCCATGTACACACATAGCGTAGAGGATTCGCGCATAGGACTCCCGATCAGCTTAAAACTGCAGTCGGGCCGATTCATTTTTCGAATCGGGAATCGCAATCGTAGTGCTAGCGCACACCTACCGTTTTAGCCCTAAAAATTAGTTTTAGTCGTGAATCGCAATTGGTAGGTGTGCTAGGGGAGTGCACACCTCACGATTTTTGGGTAGTTTTAGGTCGTATACGCTAGGTGGGTGCAGGGGAAACGATCGTATACGCTAGGTGTGTACCGGGCATTACAAGTGTGTACTGTCCCAAGTTGGTATCTATCCTGCTATGACCTTAGATATTGCCAATATGCAAACCCCCAACAAACAAGCATCTGACTGCGCATGCGTGGTCGAAATGGGAGAGGGATGTGAGTTGTGTGCTACCCGTCACCCCATTAGCCCCCGACTTCGGTTTCAATGAGCCCCGCAGTCACCCCCATAATGGCAACGGAGGCGGGGAGACAGTACCCAGCTAGCCTACAACAAATAGACCGAACGCCTGTGTGTGAGAATACCCAGGCACCTGGCAATGGCACAAACAAGACCGCGCATTTAAAGGTAAAGCTGCATAGTCCGATGAAAACATAAAATTGTCAAAACCAAAACAAGTATCAAGGTTTGATTCTACATATCTAACCTAGATACTGCTGCACTTATTGAACATGTGTCGCCAGACAGAAGGGCATACTAAGGCTATTTAATGGAATATGACTTTGTTGCTGGAGAAGCCTATCCTAGTCAGCGTAGTAGCGTGCTTGCCAACATTAATTTGTCATGTTTGCACTTCAAATATCTCAAATGTTAGCAATTTAAAATAACAGTTAATGTAACCTAAAGTAATGTAGATAATAGTGATCAACCTGATATATTTATCTTAGGGAATAAAAGAAATCAAAAACCATCAGAGTATGTAACATTAAGGACTGTTTCCTTTCTTAGTGTAGAATATCCCGATATTGGGATATTCGGGAATTATAGTGGAATTTGGGGATGTAATGAAGTAAAACAAGGCATATGTGCATTGACCCAGAATCTGGCTGGTATATGGGCGTGTAGGACATATGACAGACATTATCCCGATGTGGAGAGCAACCAGCCTATCGGACAATACGAGAAGGGCAGTGCGACATTCAGGGCAGCAATGGTGCACCAGGGTTTCTTTGTTTGGAGTTGGCGCTCTAGCAACATTCAAGGTAAAATCAGGACAGGTACTGACTTGTGACAGAGTGCACTACTGGTGACTTAATAGTGCTGTCCGACCGGAAGACTAGGATCCTTGCACCATGACCCAATATCCCACTCAGTCGTAGTATCCTGATACTGAGCTAACCAATCCGTGGTCTATCTTATTAATCCTCAACGGCAGGCTAGAAAACGACAAGTGTCAATTTAATAAGTCATTGGCTTGACTCGGCCGTGATTTGAACCCCAGATCAGCCCCGTGGAAAGCCAACGTTCTTACCGAATTGGTTATCCCAAGAAGGAAAAGGTATGAATGTAATGGGGCTGTCACACTACGACGTTTCTAACCGGCGACCCGTCAACGTGTGTTGATTTTGGGCGATAATGAGTGAAATATCGAGACACGCTGGATGCGCGTTATGCGCATGTCGGTACACGTCGGTACACTATCTTTGATGTTGATGGTCGGCGGACAACGTCGGCGTGCGTTGCCGGTCGCCCAAGGTTTTAAGCGTGTCAAAAAAAAAACAACGACCGGCAGCGCGCCCAAGTTTAGGGTAAGGACGTTAAAGGAACGTTAGGCGGTCGTCAAGACGCGCTGACAGCGCGTTAGCGGAATGTTGCTCGCATGTTGTTGTGTGTGTGTCTGTGTGTGTGTCTGTGTGTGTGTCTCTGTGTCTCTATGTGTGTGTATCTGTGTCTGTGTGTGTGTCTGTGTGTGTCTCTGTGTGTGTCTGTGTCTGTGTCTGTGTATGTGTCTGTGTCTGTGTCTGTGTCTGTGTATGTGTCTCTGTCTGTGTCTCTGTCTGTGTCTCTGTCTGTGTCTCTGTGTTTGTTTCTGTGTCTCTGTGTCTGTGTGTATATGTGTCTCTGTGTGTGTCTCTGTGTATGTGTGTGTGTATTTGTGTATCTGTGTGTGTCTCTGTGTATCTGTGTGTGTGTCTCTGTGTGTGTGTCTGTGTGTGTCTGTGTGTGTGTCTCTGCATCTCAGAGAGAGAGACAGAGGCACAGACACAGACACAGACAGAAACAGACAGATGGAGACACAGACAGAGACACAGACAGAGACACAGCCAGAGACACATACAGAGACAGACACATAGACACAGACATAGACACATACAGAGACACAGACAGAGGCACATAGAGAGACAGACACAGAGACACAGACATAGACACATACAGAGACACATACAGAGACACATACAGAGACAGACACAGAGACACAGACAGAGACACATACATAGACAGACACAGATACACATACAGAGACACAGACAGAGACACATACAGAGACACATACAGAGACAGACACAGAGACACAGACAGAGACACAGAGAAACAGACAGAGACACATACAGAGACACAGGCAGAGAAACAGACAGAGACACATACAGAAACACAGACAGAGACACAGACAGAGACACATACAGAGACACATACAGAGACAGACACAGATACACAGACATAGACACATACAGAGACACAGACAGATACACATACAGAGACACATACAGAGACAGACACAGAGACACAGACAGAGACACAGACAGAGACACATACAGAGACACATACAGACACAGACACAGAGACACAGACAGAGACACAGAGACACAGACAGAGACACATACAGAGACACAGACAGAGACACAGACAGAGACACATACAGAGACACAGACAGAGACACAGACAGAGACACAGACAGAGACACATACAGCGACACAGACAGAGACACACACACATACACACAGAGACACACACACAGACACACACACAGACACACACACAGACACACACACAGACACAGAGAGAACGCGCCGATATACTTTACCACAATGTTAGCCACGCGCTACCAACACGCTACTGACATGCTGTGGCAACCTCCAATTTCACCATATTTCCACTATCTTTAACGTTTCTCGACGCGCAAGATTTTATTTTCAACACTGACGGGTCGCCGGGAGAAACGTCGTAGTGTGACAGCCCCATAACTTGCTTAGTAAATTAGAGCAGTATATTAATTGACATTATCTTTGCAAAGACATACATAAGTTCTTTCAGAATAGTCAGTGGGTGTGGAGTGAAACTGAGTGTTTCCCTTCTAGTACCTGATGTATGGACATGCATATATATAAATATATATATATACATATATATATATATATATATATATATATAGCGCAGCACTGAATCAAACAAACAAACTGGAATCATACACAAGCACATACAAGACTTGCAATCATTCTACTCGCCCAGCCGGATCATGACCTATCATTATGCACCTCGTTTGTAATGTTAAGCGGCCAATAAAGCACGTTCTATATCTGTGACACAATAGGGCACTCACTGACGACTGGCTGGCACAGAAATGGCCAGGACGATTCGGTACATTCATGAGGCGCCTTACAAGCGGGCACTCGGACGGAAACCGGCATGCATTATTCATAGACCTGGCAGACTGGGCTACTTCTGTATAGCGCCTGGCGTATTGCTGTTAAAGCCCGGTAGGGGGCGCCACAGCAATGAGACTGCGCGTCAGACAGGATGTAGAGGGTGTGTGTGGCGCCGTAATCATTCAACATAGAGGACCCTGGAGATGGGGGCGAGCCGTGGTGGATGGTGATTGTTCCGATTCGGATTCAGAACAATGCATGGGGGGAGTAGCGGGTGTTAGTTTCAGTAGAGTGCACAATCTTGTACAGTAGTGGTTGTTTTGAAGGTGTCATGGCGTCAGGTGGGCCGTTATCAAATTGGCAATTCTTCGTTCGGTTTGATTCGGTCTGGGTTTGAACCAATGGGAAGCTAGTGTTCGCCTGATTCGGCCATCCCACTGGTGTAGCCGATAGTCAAGTCACTCTATTCATCATAGACGATATCCCTTAATGCTCCTATAGTAAATATGTTGCCTACATTTTGATTATATCCACCCTAAACCAGAAACCCCAGTATCCTACTGACATGGATATACAATACGGTAAAGTGAGTGTACATACCCATTGTTCCAATTCATGCAGGTTACAGTAGTTCCGTCCTGTTAATAATTAAATACTGAGCATAGAAGAAAGCAACAGCAACTTGGGAGGAAAATCTATCAGCAACATTTTAATTTTACTTTAATTTGTACGAACATTTTATTACATTCATTGATTAAGGAGGGGAAAGTTCATTCAGAAACGATTAGTCCTCTTCATTCCACTGCTCCCTGGAATATCATACCCCCATGTTGTGACTAATGCAACCTATGAAAATGGTCACCGTCTGCCTTGCGACCATTTTGGTGGTAAGGATTTTGGTGCAACAGCTGCAAACTTCTTGCAACCAAAATGGTTGCAACGAGGTCGGCAATCGCTGAGGACCACTTTCCGAACAGGTTGTGACTGCTTGCGACCATCTTGTGACCACTTTGTGACAACTTGCGACCACATTGTGAACAACCCTATTGTGTGGTCGCAAAGTGATCACAAGTGGTCAAAAGCAGAGTGTGAGTGGTTCAGATTGCGAGATCAGCTGGTAACGTGCTATTGAATTTAAATATTGAATAGCATTGTCATATTGCTGCCAGGCCCCGACAATAAGTCATCAGGCAGCAACACGAGTGTCCTCGTTAAAGCAGGAAGTCGTGCAGTATTTTGATGATGAGCACATCAAAGAGGCATTTGAAAAAAAAGTCTAAATTAAAAATAAAACAACGTCTACAGTTGCTCGGTCGTTGATGTGTGTCGGCATGCAATGCGCAATGTGACCGACCACCCTGGAACAACCTGCAGGAACAACAGGCGGACATTAGTGGTGATAAATGCGCTCACTTAGACTTGTGGTTCTGTGTTGGCATTGATACCAATGATACTGACTAATGGGGTACTTGAATTACATAGAAGCAGGTGGCACGATGGCAGTATGCGGCTGGACGCAATGTCCCCGTTGGGAGGACGTAGGCTTCCTGTGAGGAAAGTGGGGAGTTCGAATCCCCGCCGAGTCAAACCAATTACTTACAAAATTGATACGTGTCGCAACCTAGCCTGCCACTTGGCATTAATAGGATGGGACAATGACTGGTTAACTCAGTATCAGGATAATGTGACTGAGTTGGATTTAAAGTGAGCTGTGTATGTGAATGTCCGATTTAGAACTGGTTACCAATTAAATCATATTCACGCATACCTACGTGAAGAGCACCACTTGTAGGAAACAAACAGGAGACTGCAAACCTGCTAACATTTGACATTAAGAAAAGAGCAATATAGTTCATAATTGTCCATATCGTATGTTTGTCTGCATTTGTTCCATTTTTAATCTCTTGAGGAACACTATGGCAATGCACAGAACACCAAAGATCAACAAGTAACAGTATAACGCAGATAATAATCTTTACTGCTGAACAATTTACATGACAAATTTGAGGAGGAAGCAACACATTGAAGTGGGTGATGTTGACTGCATGAGGGACGATGGAATCAGAACTTGAAGACGAGAATCATTTGGTAGAGACGGGAATGGTTGGCAGGTTTGACTAGTGACCTGATTTGATTCATAAAGAGGTCACGTCTGGCTCCGGGCTTAATCTGTCTATTATTGCACGCGGGCGACCAGACGGGATGGCTGAATGAGTTGAGCGTCCATCTCCCGTGTTGGTAGATTGTGGACCTCGAACCCATGGATTTGAACCCTGGTCCAGTCAAACCAATGATACATGTCGCTTCCTACCCAGGCTCTCGGCATTATTAGGATAGGGCAAGGACTGGCTGGCTCACTGTCAGGATAATGTGACTGAGTTGGATAGCAGGTCATGGTGTTGGCAGCCTCATCTCCGAGGAGGGCAGCACTATAAAGTCAGCATATGTGCGCACTGTCACAAGTCGGTATCCGTTCTGATGTGACCTTATATGTTGTAGGACGTTAACTCCAATAAACAAACAATACTCTGTTTAGCGGTGAGGTTCTCACAGCCCTGCGTGAAGTAGTATATAGAAATGGCCTCGAGACCCTGGAGATTCGACGTGCTCAGGACTGGGAGTACATAGTGATATACAGCAACTATGCGCAAGAAACCCGGATGTGAGCTGTGCCGATGGCTTCCGGTAGTGGTGAGTCACGTGTGCCAGTACATTGAGGACAAGTGTAGGTTTCTACTTCCGTTTAGACGAAATGTTATTTGATTATTCATCTGAATTATCCATTATTTATCTACTTATATTTCAATAAGTACAAGCCTTATGTAATCATTCAGCAATATTGGTGAATGTTAATTCATCATTTAAGTCGATAACCTGATGCATTTAAGCTTCTTTCATATTATATATTATGCGTTGAACTAAAGGGGGACAATGTTCATATATTTATCAAAGCTGAATGCGCCAATGAAGGCATCACATTTTCTTAAAACCAGAACAGTTATCTAGATTTGATTCCACATATCCACTTTAGATACTGATGAATGTATTAGACAGTTGTTGCTGTATAGAAGCGAACTTTGAGTAAATTTACTAGAACCTGTAACTGCCGATGTGTACGTTGTAAGAGTTTTGACATGCACACTCAAATTAATGTGGCATGTTTACACTTAAAATAGTTCCCAAGTTGGCCATTTAAATTACAAGTTCCTTCAAAATAGAGTGATCTAGATTATAATGATCAACCTGATATATTTAGCTAAAAATAAATGGCAGAAACACAAAACAGTCGGACTATGCAATGCTAGGTTTGAAAAGTCGTTCCGGTTAAAGGAGGCGCTAAGTGACAACATGCAAAATTAACTTGGGGTGTTCCCTGAATGCTGGACGCAGGCTTTGTCTACCAGATGTTGATCATAGCACTCTATACACAGGGGAATCAAACTGATATATATATATATATATATATATATATTAAATGAGTATAACAGTGTCTAAGTTATCGGGTCAGAGCATGCCGCCAGCACCATGATCTGGTATCCCACTCAGTCACAATATCCTGACACTGAGCCAATATGTAGGATACAAATTAGGTAAGTGTTTTTGGTATAAAAAAATGCTATGCTTTCATCAGAGCGTGCAGTATTGATCTAACATAAAAGAGCCAGCTGAACCAATCGCAATCAAGATTACGGCTGTGGAAGTGCATTCTTTTCCTTCTTAGCCCACTATCTGACAGCTGATTCTCCCCGAGGAACATAAATACCTTAATGGTTCTGCATTCCGGGACAGTGCTCTGGCTTTCCAGTGCGGCGCCTTGATTTATTTACACTCGCACCATGGTGTGATATCCTACTCAGTCACAGTATCTTGGCACTGAACTCATCTTACTAACACCCAACCCAAATTGAAGTAGCGACAATTAATAATTTGGTTACACATTGGGTTAACTCGGCCGGGGATCGAACCCTCAGTCTATCAGCTGCTCCTAGGCAGCTGAGTGATAGTGTGTGGGATAGGTGTTGTTCTCTGAATACGAAGTAAGTGGCTCGCAAAAAACTAACCACGTCGACCTCATTACCACCCAGCCTTCTCCCAGGGTTCCGTCCCTGGCAGCGGCCATTTCACACCACTGAAGGTTTAATTTATCTTCCCTTTCCCAGGCATCTTGTCCCTCCCCTATGTATCGAGCAGTGTTTTCTTACGCTCATCCCGGAAAAAAACTAAAGTAGTGGTAAACGTCTGACATGTGACCCACTGTGGGTAAAGGTACTTCCACGTGGTTATACTGCTATCAACGTAAAGGAAATCTAAATGTTCCGCAAGAACATTCTCACAGGGGGATATCTAATCGATGATATCATGAAATGGAAACCCAAGGATATATCGTGAAAAGAACAATTCTGGAAGTGGAAGGTCCGTACTATAATAATCACCAAAACACTATATTTCTAAAAAGACACACCAAAAGAGATGATCCTATCAACCAACTTGGTTTGTTTGTTGGGCCGTCCAATCAAGTCATATCAGGATGGGTATTGACTTATGACATTGTACACTAATGGCGAGTTGATAGTGCTGCCCCATCGGGATATTTGGAAGACTGAGTGACAGGCATCATTACCTAATAGCCCAATCACACACATTATCTTTATACTGAGTAAAACAGCCCTTACTTATTCTACTAATGCTGAGGAGTGGGCTAGATAATGATAAGTATCAATATTGTAAGTCATTGCTTTGACTCGGTTAGGTTTGAACGACAACCTTATTGTAATCTATGGGTTAATCCCTTTAAAAGGTGGTCGCCAGATCTTTATAAATTGAAGTGAGTTATAATGAAATGCAAGTTAAATATATATAAAATACCATAAAGTACCAGAGGGTGTAGTATAAGGAAATGGTGTGGTGTAG
Organism: Branchipolynoe longqiensis; assembly: GCA_030323885.1. Lineage (NCBI taxonomy): Eukaryota > Metazoa > Annelida > Polychaeta > Phyllodocida > Polynoidae > Branchipolynoe > Branchipolynoe longqiensis. Next base: position 63,016,688 of record CM059196.1, on the reverse strand, counting down.
CTGAGTCCTATGGTTGCCTGTCTATAATAGTGAAGTGGCTATAGTGGGAATAACACAGAATAGAGGATGGACACAAAAGTACCTCTTGTCACATGAAAGGCCCAGTGGTGACTGTCAGCTCTCCCAGGCTTTTAATCTCTCCAACACTTATACAGGCATGTCATTGAAGGTACATGATGTTATTGAAGGTACATGATATTATTGAAGGTACATGATATTATTGAAGGTAGATGGTCCTTGAGCAGGGGTGGGGGTGCCGGGGAGCCACGGGGGGTGGTTATGACTGTAGCGTGGGGCAGGTGAGGACATAGCGGCAGACGGCAGGAGGGTGAGTGCCCGAGGTACCGCCTTATAAGGAGTAAAAGGTGATGCGTGCTAATCGGAACATTGACCGAGCATCGAGGACGCAAGAGGAGCGCAGAACAAAGCAGGTGCTGAAAAGGTCGCGAGTGAGTAGGCAGCGCCACAGCGCGAGTCTCTCATTCCCCGCATAACGAGCTGCAGTACCCATGACAAAGAAGCAACTGGAAAAAACGCTATTACACGTTAAGGACAGGTAACATAGGCAAATAAAGACGGCGAAATGACAGGTACAGATAGATAAAAGAAATGCACAGGGACAGAACATGGTATCAAGAATAATGAGGGGCTCCCAGGAGGGAGCAGAGAGGCTCATAAGGAGCAGGAGAGAGTCAGTAAGTCCGGTGGTCCGGTTGATTGTCAGTGGAGTGAGGGGGTGCCGAGGAGCCCTCCACCAAATAATAGGAGAGGGCTCGAGGTGCGCCCGAGGCGGGGGCGCGGGGCGCCCGAGGTGGGGGCCGGAGATCTGGGTGAGATGAGGGTCGTGAGGGCAGAGCCTTGAGGTCGGCGGCTGGATTGTCTGGAGAGGGTCCCTCGTGAGGCTGAGCTGTGTGGTCTGAGGTGCGCGGTGCGGGGTAGGTCGACAAGGGGCGGGCGGCCAAAATAAAGGGAGGCCCGCTCCTTGGAGGGATCGGGTGAGGAGGTCGGCCGGCGAACTCCTCAGGGCTGGGTGGGACGGGGGTCGGGGTCGGGTCGGGCGGGTTGATGACGGTGGTGTCGTGGTCGGCGGCTGTGCCCTCGGAGGAGGGTTCTCCGTGAGGCTGGGCTGGGCTGTGGTCTGAGGGTTCCTTCTGAGGCTGGGCTGGGTTGTGGCCTGAGGGTTCCTTGTGAAACTGGGCTGGGCTGTGGTCCGTGATGGGCGACTGGCGCCGGGCGGCGATGAGAGCCTTACTGAGGGGGCGCTGGGGCCCGACAGGGATGTGGTTGCCGATGAGGTCGGCGGTGCCGAGGCGGCGGTCAGGCCGCGCCTCGGGCAAACTGGGCTGGGCTGGGCTGTGTTCTGTGATGGGCGACTGGCGCTGGTCGGCGATGAGAGCCTTCCTGAGGGGGCGCTGGGGCCCGACTTGGAGGTGGTTGCCGATGAGGTCGGCAGTGCCGAGGCGGCGGTCGGGCCGCGCCTCGGGCAAACTGGGCTGGGCTGGGCTGTGGTCCGTGGCGGGCTGGTGGCGGTGGGCGGTGGTGAGAGCCTTACTGAGGGGCCGCTGGGGCCCGACTGGGCGGTGGTTGCCGATGTGGTTGGTAATACCGAGGTGGCGGTCAGGGCAGGGGTCGGGGGAGGAGGTGCGGCGGGGGCGGGCTAGGGGGGCGGCGAACTCGCGGGCGGTGGGGGGGGGGGTCGTGGGGCGGGTCGGTGGGGGGGTCGGTGGGTTCAGGGGGGCAGAGGAAGGCGGTTTCGCCTGGGTCGAGGTGGATGTCTGGGTCGAGGGTGACGGGCGACTGGCGCCGGGCGGCGATGGGAGCCTTACTGAGGGGGCGCTGGGGCCCGAGGCGGGGGTGGTTGCCGGAGGGCACGGCGGCGCCGAGGCGGCGGGCAGGCCGCGCCTCGGGCGGGTGGGCGGTGGTGTCCGGAGGGCTGGTAGCAGTGTGGTGGGCGGCTTTGATAGGGTTGGTGGGCCGGTCTGGGGCCTCCGTGCCGGGCTGGAGGTGCCGGCTCCTCAAAAATCCGGCGAGGCGGGAGCCGCTGCCCGGGCGCGCTTGGCCAGGCATGCGTCCTCGCTGTGCCTGGTTAGTACCCTCCGGACATTGGCGCAGTATGCGCATGCGTGTAGTTGTCTGGAGACCCCCTGGCCGTGGACCTCCCCCGGGGCTGCGTGGGTGCAGGAGTTGGGGTCCCGGTTCCAGGCATAGCAGAGTGGGCCGTGGGTCTCCTTACTGTAGGCCACGCGTGTGTCGGTGTGGCCGCGGAACTGGGGGCGGGGCATTGCAGGGTCGAGGGAGGGGAGTTGGGTGGTGGTGGAGTGGGGAGGCATGGCGAGGGACTCCAGTCTGAGGAGGTTTATGGCCACTGGGTCGTGCCAGCCATGGGGGAGGGTACCGTCCGCGATCGCGGTAAAGACCGCCTCAGAGTAGTGGCGGACGGTCGTCCAGGGATAGAGGAGGTTGTCACGACAGATGGATAGGATATGGTGGTGGAGTCCGGGGGCGGAGTGGGCGGGGAAGTCCGGGTGGTCGATGAGGGTGAGGAGGGCGAGGGCGTATTCGTCCTTGGTCGCCTCCCCCCTCTTGACTGGCTTCTTCTCGGGACCTCGCCTCACCAGATCGGAGGGGAAGATGTAGTGGGATGGGATGCCTTGGCGTCTGGTTGAATGCCGCGCCTCGGCGGATGCCAGGATTTCCCTGACGGCGTCGGCCGTGGAGGCGGGGTTGTGGCGGGTCTCCTCCCCCTGGTAGGCCGGCGATGTGGAGGGCTGCAGCTGGGGCAGGATGTGGCGGTACCTCCCGTACTCCGCGTGCGTCGTTCCGGGGAGGGCCGCCTGGGGGGGCGCGGCGGCGGTCGGGCCGCGGCGGTGGCAGATGCCCGAGGTGTTGGTGCGGCCGGCGGGGGCGCCTCTGGCGCGGGCCGGGTCCCGTTGGCGCTGATGTGGTCGATCCGGGCATGGAGGTCAGCAGTGGCCTGCCGGTGCTCGGTGTTGGCCTGCCGGTGCTCCTCGTTGGCCTGCCGGTGCTCCAGCTGCATGCGCTGGATAGCCTCCAGCACTGAGGAGGTCTCGGCGCCCGAGGAAAGGTCCGAGGGCGCCGGGGGGGAGACCGCGACCGGTCTTGGTGACTCGACCCTCCCGGGCGACGTAGAGGGCCCCGGGGACCGGGGGGCGGCCCGGGAGCCCTTTCGTCCTCGTCCTTTCCCTTGAGGCATGGTTGGTGGATGCTGGTGTGCGTCAGCGGTCCGAGGTGTAGGCCCAAAGGAAAAGTGAAGGATAGCGGAAGACGGCAGGAGGGTGAGTGCCTGAGGAGAGCCGGCGGGCGGCCTTATAAGGGAGGAAGGAGGGGGGAGGGGGGTGAGGTGCGAATGCTGACGGCCCGGGGGAGGGTGAGATGTGGCGAGCAGCGGGCGTCGGGCGAGGCGTGAGCGCCAGAACAAAGAAGGTGGCCTGAAGAGAGGGGGGGGGGGGGGGGCGAGCCGGGGCTCGCCCGAGGTGAGTAGGCAGCGCCACAGCGGCGGGGGAGGGTCTCCTCCTTCCCTCGCATCAAACGTAATGCTTCGCATTACGACCAATTTATCTTCCCTTTCCCAGGCATCTTGTCCCTCCCCTATGTATCGAGCAGTGTTTTCTTACGCTCATCCCGGAAAAAAACTAAAGTAGTGGTAAACGTCTGACATGTGACCCACTGTGGGTAAAGGTACTTCCACGTGGTTATACTGCTATCAACGTAAAGGAAATCTAAATGTTCCGCAAGAACATTCTCACAGGGGGATATCTAATTCGATGATATCATGAAATGGAAACCCAAGGATATATCGTGAAAAGAACAATTCTGGAAGTGGAACGTCCGTACTATAATAATCACCAAAACACTATATTTCTAAAAAGACACACCAAAAGAGATGATCCTATCAAGCAACTTGGTTTGTTTGTTGGGCCGTCCAATCAAGTCATATCAGGATGGGTATTGACTTATGACATTGTACACTAATGGCGAGTTGATAGTGCTGCCCCATCGGGATATTTGGAAGACTGAGTGACAGGCATCATTACCTAATAGCCCAATCACGCACATTATCTTTATACTGAGTAAAACAGCCCTTACTTATTCTACTAATGCTGAGGAGTGGGCTAGATAATGATAAGTATCAATATTGTAAGTCATTGCTTTGACTCGGTTAGGTTTTGAAACGACAACCTTATTGTAATCTATGGGTTAATCCCTTTTAAAAGGTGGTCGCCAGATCTTTATAAATTGAAGTGAGTTATAATGAAATGCAAGTTAAATATATATAAAATACCATAAAGTACCAGAGGGTGTAGTATAAGAAATGGTGTGGTGTAGCTGAGTCCTATGGTTGCCTGTCTATAATAGTGAAGTGGCTATAGTGGGAATAACACAGAATAGAGGATGGACACAAAAGTACCTCTTGTCACATGAAAGGCCCAGTGGTGACTGTCAGCTCTCCCAGGCTTTTAATCTCTCCAACACTTATACAGGCATGTCATTGAAGGTACATGATGTTATTGAAGGTACATGATATTATTGAAGGTACATGATATTATTGAAGGTAGATGATATTACTGAAGGTACATGATGTCATTGATCCATGGCATATTGTTATTTTACTCTTCATCATGGCCATCTTGAGATTCCAGGAGAGTAGAGATGGGTTCAGCTCAGGTGCACCCCTCATCCCCACATCCCAGCTACCACCAGGTCATGGCAACTTGACCAGACACCTCTATCATATCCGATGCACTCCATACAAATTCAATCCGGATCCAATACAAATTAAACATTAAATACCAAACATGACTGTATCCCACCCTATCAGTCTAGGTTCAGCATTCCTCTATCTATTAAATAAAACATATGGGTACTTTAAATGGAGTCTCTTTTATAATGTACCTATGTGTAGAAAGTCTAAATATGTTACATTATGGATGGGGACCCAGTTAACATTCTTACCAATTCGGACACCCCATTCAGTGACAGTTCAGATCCCAGCATTAGTCAGATGGACACATTCCCTGGTGTGCACAGCAATCTAAAGTGAAGATCCAACAGGCGATTTGCCCATACAAAGATCTGATGCTTGCAAAGAGAAACACGCACTGCAGTGGTATTGTCATGTTTCCCATTGATCAGGTCTGGACAAAGCCATCTTACAAGGTACAGTGAAAGGGGAAAGAAGACAAAACGAGCAGAGAAAGAGGTTGGAAGAGAATATCAGGGTATGGATATGCCTGAAGATTGGCAAGACCGAGAGGGCATTTGGTCGGAGGGAAAATGGAGAAAACGGATTCCAAAGTCGTATGTGGTTCCCCAACAACCCTCCAGACTAAGGAATTAATGGTGATGATGATGATAGCAACCTATATGGGCCTATGGTCCTACATAGCTGCACACTCCGCTCACTGAACCACCTCTATGAGTATGAACTGAACACAATAGCTGAATGGATCTGCTGTTTGTATTGAAGAGCACAACTCCATTTTGCAAAATGACATAATAGCTTATTTCACATACCTGTGTGTGAACCAGCATAAATCACAATAACATTCATAAAAGAAGACACATATAACATCCAATTAAATCTTATTCCAGATATAAACCTATTATTTAGTCGATATAGATGCATAGTCGCTTGTTTCAGAGAAATGCGTGTATTAAACTAGCACTGAAAGGAAGAACCTACATTTTAAAATGTGCTATTATTATTGGTCATTTTATTTTAGTATCATATAGTTGTTTGTTGGTCTCCCCATGTTTTGGGAATTATACAATGCATTGCTTCTGAAGTACAACTCAGAAAACAAGTTCTTGCGATTACCATCAGGGGGGCGGGGGGGGGGGGAAGTCATCTCTATTGCAAAGACGATTCACATTCCTCGATTGTGTAATCATGAAAGCTCCTCTTGTTGTTTATTCAAGAAAGTAATTCCAGTAGAGACAGGTTCATTTGTGTAGGAATTCTTCCTGGATGCCATTCTGGGATTCCTTTTTAAATGTCTATTGTGTACAAGCACCACCAGCGGGGAATCGCCCACACCCACCAACTTACTCTTTGCCGCTAATGGTCTGCTCCTCACCGGAAGTAACCAATCCCCAACGCATGCGCACCCAACGGTGCAGACTTATTCATGACACACACTTCCGGTTTGCAAAGGGGCCTACAATGGCAAGTTGTTAGCGAACGACGCTCCTGTGAAAGGGGCATGCTCAAGATCACATTGACCTTTGGCCTCACTCACTGAAGATAATTGAGAGATCTACTCGTCTACTAGTACTAGGCTAGACTAGACATATCTGAAAGACAAACTAGCTACCTTATTATACTAACTTGGGATTACTGTAGTAGTCTGCCTTGACATCACAGGTAAGGAGCAGGCGCGGATTGATAGATAAACTAATCATTAAAAAGCTCTCCCTGGAATGGCAGTGATGTGGGTTCGAGTGCCACCCCCGTCCACACACTTCACCCACGAAAACGGCGCAGCTTCCACATCAACCTACCACCTGAACTCATATGACCTAAATTACCCTGATGACTGACCCACTAACCCAGTAACCTATATTTGACTAAGCTGCCCGATCCAGATACCTCCGGGGATATGTATATGCAAGTCAGTTTTCATGACTAGAAGAATAGGGCCCCGGCACTCCCACATTGAAAATGTGTATATTCTGCTGAATAAATGAAGTGATTAAAAATCACCCACCCAGTTTCGTATCCCTTTAACTTCAGGACAGCTTGTCTTCTTGTTCACTGTTACTCCATCCTTCTGGAACATCACTCAGAATCCAATTGGAACAATTCGAAGATTACTCACAGGACTTTGAACAAAGCGAGAAACAAACAAAGCCAAAATTAAATAAATAAATCAAGAAAAAAAGCATAATAATAGCACAATCTATCGTATGCTAAGTATCTATAATTGCTATACCCCGTGTTTTCTTGTAATGGTCCATCTATATTGCTATTAATGTGTAAGTGTGTAACAGTATTTATCATTAGGGTTTACGAAAACACTTGACCATCAACAAAAAGGAACTCTGTATGTGGCACCAACAATTATTATAGTCAGTTAAATGACCATCTTGTTAAGTTTAACAAGTGTCCCAATTCTCACAATCATCGTATCTATCTGGCATAATTTCCTCTCGCTTAATTGCCCTATAGGTTTCTAAGAAGATTATCTAAATATATATAGACGTATATAAGTGTGTCTAGAGTACAAGCTACTAACTAGTGGCAGCTGGCCGATAATACAACATATTCGGATGAATAAACCATTCAGTAAAGGAAACTGTTTTTAATGTGGAAGTTTCCATGGAGATTAATTGCTAGAGAGATGGTTGCTTTCCCATGACTCTCATCAAGAAAGATTTACTGGTTTCTTCTTGAAGCATTAGTGATACAGAAACATAACACCAAGCCTGCAAGCAGCAGCCCCGCCCAAAGAGTGTGGGGGGTGATCTTTCCAAAGTTCCTGTTATTAGCAAGCTAGAATGCAATGACATATGGTGTCGCCAGAATTAGCAGGTCATTAGGGACAATTTTACTTATTAACAAGTAACAGCATCGAATGACTAAGAATGCTTTGTGTATTTTCAAACAATCTATTATCTGCATGGTATTTAAGGTCCAACCAATGACCAGAACCTTTGTCGTCAAGGGGTGGGTCAAGATTTCGCTTACTGATTTTCACTTTCTTATTTTATTCATTAATTTAAGATATTCATTTATGTAAGGGAGAGTTAAATAATTATTGCCTTAAATAATACCTATCTATGTGGTACTCGCCGGGAGAGGGTTGCCACATATAGTATCTCAGAGTAGTTCCCTGACAAAATCTGAACACATGATCAGTTTGTTATTGTTATTATGATTAATTGAAGGACCTGACTCCCCTCATTTATCGCCATTGATATGGACCATATTTACAGAGAATTCCCACCTAAAACCACTACCATTCACGAGGGAAGCATCCTGGCCAGTCAGTCTGTATTGTGTCAGTTTATTTATTTCCGCTCTTCTGCAACATCCAAAACAACTCACATAAAAAAATCAATTTAACACTATAACTCACAAAGCGAAGGCTCTGTGAGTCTTATTAAATTTTCCGTCCAACAAATGGACGATGGTATCTGAGAACTAAGCCACACAATTAGCCAATTGCTGTGCTGTATTTCAGTCATGTGATATAAAAGTGGTGGTGCAATCTCTATCACTCGTTTACGGCTAATCTAAGTCCCAGGCATGCTGTGTCGGGCCGTTAATCCTCAGCTCACTGGGGGAGTTGTCTGGTGTAGATAGTACTCATCCATGCACTACTGGTTGTAAACATAGTTGAAAGTAGTTGAAAGTAGTTGAACGTAGTTGAATGTACCGGCATCCGTACTTGTCCGTGATTTTAACCTGGTAATAAAATGATTGAGCCATGATCTTCGATTTAATTTGTGGACATGTTCAAAAGAGCAGTACTTTAGAGGCTGAATTTCCATCTGTGATACTAACATACTCAAGCATACTCTAGCATAGTATAGTGTGTTCTAGCATACTTGGACGAAGCCCTGGTTGCATAGCCATTAGTGAACATAGGTGAACATAGTGGAGGCTAACATACTTGAACATAGTTGAATGTAATTGAATGTAGTTGAGCGTACCGGCATCCATACTGTAACGTATTTATCTGTACCATAACATATTTATCCATACCAAAACCTGCCATACCTTAACGTATTTCAACGTACTTTAACATACTTACACCACGTTTGACCCATGTTAATCTATCCTACGGATCACTGTAATAGTATAGAGAACACAGGAACGACTTGACACGGCGAGTGCTTGTTCGGTACTGGTTTATTTCTGTACTCCCCCACCAAGCCCCAATGATGTCACCCGGGGTACCCCACACCACGTGGTGGGATAGCCCCAACTCTATGTATATCACAATCACTACATCCACTAACGGCTATGCGACCGGGCCTTTAGTCTCTAGTAGGGCTCTACCCGACCACGTATTCACAAGGTACTGCTGAGGAACAGCTGTGTGTAACTTCAGTCATCAGATTTGAACCGGGGTTTCTAATGCTACAGTAGTTGTGTAGCGCACAAAGGGGAAACCATGTTCATCTTACAAGATGCCATTTTGTGGATACCCAAAATGAGCTTTAGGTATTCTTGTGGAACTAACATTTGCGCTGTTTTCAAATTGCAGACTATCTAATTGTGAAGCATGGATGACTCCTAGAATTGAAGACAAGTTGGGAGCCTAATTCCTGAATTTATTTTTCAAACAGTGAGGCATCGAGAAGCATCTGAAAAGAGGCATATATTTACTGAAGGGTTAAGCTGTAATTAATACTCACATAGTTGGTTTATCTGAATGAAATACTTCCGACAAATAAATATCAATCATGGAGCGCTTAGCGGCAAGATAAAGGTTGCTTGTTTATTGCTAGCTGAGCAGCTGTATTTTACTTCAGGCAGTGCTGTATTAAAAGACACAAATACATTAATTGATTGTCTAATATTTTCTCTGGCAAGGACAATTCTGCACATGCTATAGAGATATATCATGGAGATCAATACGCTACTTATATTTGAATAATAAATTATGTAGTCCATATATTTACATATCTTTACACAGATATATAGATATATAGATATATATATATGTATACATATATATATGATATATCTATGATATACTTGCTATGTCCATCTCCGAATAAGGCCTAGTGATATCCACAACAGCCATGAGATGCAGCGCGCCCTGCTAACAATACATTGTGAGGGGTGGGGTATGCAGGTTGGAGAGCTGACCTCGTTTAGGCTATGGGGGTTATTGGATATCCGACTGAATTACGAAGGTCGAAATTGATATAAGATTAGGTAGTGAAATGACATATGTGCCTGTGGCACAGTGAGTTTAGACTAGTTTTACTATTAGAACATATCACATGAAAGGAACAAATTATATTCAGATCCCTGGTTAGTGTCAGGATACTTTGGTTGGGGAATAAATTTGTAAAACAACATTTAAATATTAGTTCTGAATCATAAGTTAATGGTTATATGGACCTGGTTCCCTGTGTTAGTTACTGTGTTGTTATAACCAAACAACCACATCACAATAGGGGTACCTCCAATCAGCCATGGGTGTATATGTAGGCCTACCTTGGAAATTGAAGCAGACCTAAAATGACCAGCGTAATCAGAACGAGGTAACCTCTCCAACCTGTTATGCCCTGGCATCCTGATACAGATTGAGGGCGCCGTCGTGAATACACCACAGTCAACCTTCAATCTGTATCAACCTGCCAGTACATACCCCCCCCCCCCCCTCACGTGTTGTTTGCAGGGCGCTGTATCACATGGCTGTTGTGGATATCGCTGGGACTTATTCGGAGATGGGCATCGCAAGCATAGCATACATATATATACATATACATAAATATATCTATGTTGATATACATGTGTATTTCTATGTAAAAATATGTAAATATATGGACTATATAATTCATTGTTCAAGTATAAGTAGTGTATCGATCCCCATGATATATCTCTATCGGCATGTCCAGAATTTTCCTAGCAAAAGAAAATATTAAATACCACAAATAATACATACCAGACTTTGAATGTCTGCTTTGCCTTCAGTCTAGTTCAGACCAATGAGGACATTTCGGCGTCAAACTATGCGGTCCGACTATACTTGGATGTGAGAGTTGTGTGAGAGGCCACAGTGCTGAGGGAAATGTGTACTGGAAGTAAGAGTTGGTCTGTGTGTGAATCTCTCCGCGTGTAATGAGTGGAGGCATTTCCCAGGCGGCCGGAAGGAAGAGATTGCAGGAAGCCCTTCTAGATCGGAACTCAAAGATGAGGTCAACTTACAGGGTCAACGCATATATTATGGTTATATTATGGTCTAGAAATGGATACAAACTATGAAGGAAGATCTCCTTGTTTGTTTGTAGTTGTTTTACGCCCTAGCAACAGCTAAGGTCATATCAGGACGGCAGGGATCATCTTCGATATATTCCCATACTTTCATGATATAACATATATACCTGCATACATATTTTGTGAATACAAATATCAGTTTATTATTGTTTATTGGGTTGTGCGTACACATTTTTTAAAGTTCATAAGGCAGCGTGACAAGGTGGCAACAGCAATATCATATCCACCTCAGAGTACAGGATATGCCCAGCTAAAACCACCATATTCAAATGCATAGCTGCACATGACAAAAGTGAACAGAATTTCCTCACCATATGTGGTGGGCCTTGATGGTGGAGTCCATCACTTGGCCGGAGCATACAGCTAAAACACTAATGTACTCTGAGCTAAAGTATAACCCTTACCAGTAAGTTATCAACGGTCACAAATAGGAAAGTGTTTGGAGCCACATCACAAAGCTATCATCCCCAAGTACCATACAGTTAAGCGCCTGTCACACGTTACTGGACTGAGTACCAGGGACCACCAGACAAAGAATTTTCTAGTCCGGTGCTCTCCGGTGACAAAACGTGTCGAAATGTATCGAAATGGGGCGTAATTGGGTCAATTGCCACCGGGTGACCGGACTAGAACAGGACGAGAACTGGAGAGAACCGGACGAGAACCAGATGAGAACCGGATGAGAACTGAACAAGAACCGGACAATACCGGACACGACCTGATAGCACTGCAGAACCGCCGCACGATAACCGAAAGTGAAACGGACATACCGTACATCGACCGGACAACTACCGGACAAGTACCGGACGAGAACCGGACGGACCGAATATCTACCGGACACCTACTGCACACCTAACGGTCTGTTTACGACACGCCGAAAACGTATAAAGCCGGCGGACTGAATATCGGCAAGTCACAACGTCTTCGCATCTCAACGTGTAATCATCGACGCTATGTACTGACACTCACCAGACACTCACAGACACTCACAGACACACACAGACACCATGGTCTGCAGCAAGCAGCCAGGAAAAGAATGCAAGAAGGGGCAGCAGAAGCCGTCGCCGTCACCCAGCTCGTCGGCGGTGAGCGAGGAAGAGTTGTCTTCTGTTCATCCACCTCCTCCTCTAGTGCCTGCACAGGCTCAAGCAGAAGCAGCAGCAGCAACAGTGGGAGTGCCTCCTGAGCCACGGGCAGCGGGTGTCGAGGTGTGACCCCATCTGAGGAAGATGTGCCGGATGCGGGATGACAAAAAGGAGGGGCGTATCCTCGAGTGGGTGTCGGAAAATGACCTCCTCTGGAATTCAAAGTCCCGGGACTTCAAGAACAAAGCAAAGAAAGACTGGCTGTGGGCAGAGAAGGCAGCGGCAATGGGCTATGACGGTAAATATATAAATATATATATATATATATATTGTTAAAATATTTGTGGTTTGTTTCATAATAATATTAAAATGTTTTATTAATATTTATTTGATTTGTAATGGTAATATTACTTGTACTCACTGTACCTTTGTTGTCATTGATTGTTAATTATGAGTGCTTTGCTTTAATATAAATATTATTGTTCATATTAATATTATTTGGACTCACTGTAGCTGTACTGCTACCTACCTGGCCAGTGTCTGTCCATTTAGTGATGGCTCACTGCAATAAATCAGATCTACAGCATATTCCTGCAATTTTTTTAATATTGTTCTTTTTATTAATAATATTATATTTGTATCTGATATGTGTTTTCTGTGACAACTTATTTATGTTTGGCTTTGTTGTATTTTTCAGTTGTGTACTTGAAGACGTGGTACGCTGACCTGCGTGACTGGCACACAAAACTGATGCGTCAGTGGTTGGGGGATGCGGCCTGGGTCTTGACCGACAAGGAGCAGTGGGTCATCACCAGGTTCAGCTTCCTGCGGGCACTGGTGCATCACTAGCGAGGACCAGGGAAGAGTGTAAGTAATCCTTCACATCCAAACTAGCCTGTTTATGGCCCTGTCACACTACGACGTAACACGCCAGCGCAGGGACAACATGAAAATAAATTTAACACGTTGAAAATCTCGGCATAATATGCAAATACGGGCCCAAGTTGGACGTCAATGACGTGAGCGTAAGTTCAGTCTAACGTTGTGACAATGAGAGAGGACAAAGGAATTATTAATTGTGTAAACGTGAGGCTAGCGAAACCCTAGCGCGCGACATCAGCCTAGCATGACAGTAGCGGCCGCTTAGCATCGCTTAACGTTGTCACATCGGACACAACCATTTTCCCCATCGTGATTCGACATTGACCGACCGAGAGGCTCGCGTCAGTCCAACGTCGCCAGCCTGAGCCGCACAGTCGTCCTCCCTGTGCGTGACTATGACGTAATGGACCGCAGATTTAACATAGCTGAGCCATCCCTCCCGGACGTTGAGCGTCGCGTAACATGAGTGTGACGTCATCCAAACGTCACTGCATCACGTCGAGCTACATCGACCCTTTTGGTTAAGGAAGTTACACTGTATTTTTCTCTATTTCCTTTTTTCCCCATGTTCACTTGTTCCTGACTTTTTCCACAGTGATGTGCAAGAGCGACAAACATAATATTTCCAAGTTATTTAGTTTATTTGTTTGGTCTTTGCAGGTGAGAGAGGCCATGGCGCTTGCTGCTGGGAATCTGGAGGAGGCTGAACGTGTCGCGGTCGATGACCAGCAACAACTGCGCCTCATCGATGAGGAACCAACCACCTCCACTTCCCCAGCAGCAACCAACCCACCGAAGCGCTACAGCTGGGAGGATGAGGCGGTGGTGGCTATGGCATCCATTCAAGACAAGTTTGTGGCTGCTGCTGTGGTGCTGTCCAACATCAAGGAGGCTCTCAGAGCGGACCAGTTTCCTCGAGTGGGTAAAGTTTGTGTGACTCGGAGCCACTGACAAGTTCCGAGGCACATTCATGGCCATGTCCACCTGGTGGATGACGCTCAAAAAACAGCTTGCCCTGCAGCAGCAGCACAGCAGCAACAGCAGCAACACCAGCAACAGCAGTAGTGGCCACAACTTCTCCTGCAGCCACCGCCACCGCCTGTAGTGTGCCTCCAGCCACTGCAGCACAAGCACCAGCAGCAGCACCAGCACCAGCAGCAGCACCAGCAGCACCAGCAGCAGCACCAGCAGCAGCACCAGCAGCAGAACCAGCAGCAGCAGCAGCACCAGCCACAACTTGTCCTGCAGCAACTGCCTGTACTCAACCTCCAGCCACACCTCCAGCTGCACCCACAGCCAGCAGGACACCTGCAGCCACAGCCACAGTGGGCAACGACATCATCTAGTGGTGGGTTCACTTCAGGATCAACACCCATGCCAAGAGTAGCCCACTACAACCTGCTGTGGTCCCCATCCGCGCTCGTTGGGGGCTTCACAAAAGTGGAGCAGTTACCACAGCAGCATCACCTTCACGATGCGAGTGTTGTTGGTGGTGCCAAAGCTGGCCGGGACAGTGACGTGGAGGACAGCCATGAGATCCCCCTCGATGACATTGTATAAATTTGTACATATTGTTTTGACTTTTTTAATGTATCTCTTTTAAAGGATGTGGGTGGGGAGGGTAATAAAGCGGAGGGTATTGTAAAAAGGGTAGTTTAATGTTAAGTTATTGTAAATGCGGGTAAAAGTCCAGGGAGGGTTAAGGGGAGGGGAATAGTATTAAGTTAGTTTAAGTTATTGTAAATAAGTGTATAATGTTGTAAATATTGTAGTTAATTTATTTGTCATGTTCATATATGGGAGGGGAATACTGTATATAATGTAGTGTAAATAGGGGAGTTAATGTATTTAAAGTTATTGTAAATATGTTGTCAATCGAGTAGTTATCTTTCAATAAAAATGTTATAACTTAAATATTTCCAAACTGTTGTTCTCTCTGTAATACATTTGTAATTGTTGTGGCTATCAATATATACAAAGACAGTTTGTATTGTTTGTTCTTGTATGTCCTACCAACATGCTAAGTCATAGCAGGAAGGTCCAAACATAGTAGTGTGTGATATAACAAACAGCAATATTGAAGTAAAAACAGTCAGAATGTAGAACATGCATAGGCATTTATTGGTTAATTAAGTCAGGTTACAAATATTTGAAATATCATTCATTATTAGAGTGCTTTTCTCCACAATCAACTATACACAATGTCACACCAGTCCTTATTATAAATTATCTGTTAATATGTTGTTGTACATCCTAGCAACATCTATGGTCATATCAGGATGGGACAAACATAGTATTTACAACAAGAGTACTGAGTTAAAACAGTCAGAACATAGAACCTACAGAGGCATATATAGGATAAATAAATCATATTACAACAATTTGAAATAATCACTCATTATCGGAGTACTTTTCTCCACCATCAACTATACACAATGTCACACCAGTCCTTATCATATAACTTTAAATCATCCACTCCTGCCATGGAACCGAACCGGCAGGGGAGTTTGCCCAATGCTTCAGAGTGTTCCTGACCTTCTTGCCCTCATGATTGTCTAAGTTAGGGCCTTGAACAAACTCGCAGTCTCGCAGGTTGCGGCCCAGTCTCCACGCACCAGGAACGATATCCCGGTTATCATCTTCCTGGTCGACCAAGTTGTTCTGCATGAGGGGTTACCTGATGTGCATCAAATTGTGCAGCACAACACATGAAGTAGTTATTAAGTGATTTGTTGCCGGGCTGTGCTGCATTGTACTCATCAGAACTTGAAAGCGATTGGTCAGAATGCCTAAGGCATTTTCTACCACCCGGCAAGCCCTCGACAGACGATAATTGAAGATGCGCTCATCACGTTGCAGGCCACAATGGCCGAAGGGCTTCCTCATGAAGTTCCACAGGGCAAACGCATCATCAACAATAAAGAAATAGGGCATGTCCTGGTCATCATGCGGAAGGGGTTCTGGGTCTGGTAACTGTATATCACCCTCTTCCATGGCCTGCTTCAGGTCGGACTCATTCCAGACCTGCGCATCAGACACATCGCAACCAGCTCCACATGCACCTATGTCCACCCAGATGAATTTATAGTCCGAATCCACCAAAGCCATCAGGACAATAGAGAAGGACTTTTTGTAGTTGTAGTAGGTGGAACCCGACCTAGGTGGACACTTGCAGGCTATGTGTTTGCCATCGATCGCCCCACAGGTGTGCGGGAAATTCCATTTCTGCATGAAGCCCTCTGCTATCGCACGCCAAGCAGCAGGTTTGGTCGGCAGCAGCATAACCTCATTGACATACTCATCTACAATAGCCTGGCACACCTGAAATGACATAAAAAGAACAGAATGTTTTTTGTGAAATTAATGTAAAACATATAAGTACCATATGTATATTTACTATAAGATATTACAAAACCACCACACCTGAAATGACATATACTACACAGACATGGTCTCAATAAATAATTAAACAAATACAAGTGCATGAACGTATATAAAAAATACCACATCTGACATGACATTAAATACACAGTATGGTTAATAATATCTACAAAATATGGTTACATCTGTGGTATTACAGACAAGACAAGATTCCAAGACAATTACCTCTCTGACTAGGATGGAGATGGTGTTGTGTGGCACCCGCCATGCGTAGCACATGTCGTTGCATTTGGCCCCAGATGCCAAATGACGAAGCGTTATGGCCAGCTTAATGCCTGGCTCAATGGGTGCCCTATAGAATGTAGGCTGCTTCGTGATATGCGGACCAACACGTCGCAGAAGTTTGTCAAACATCTCTGTAGGCATCCGCAGGAAGTTTGTGAAGGACTTGGAATCTTCTCTGCCGAGCTCCACCATCAGTTGGTCATACAAACCAAACTGCAAACGACATTGAGGACTGAGCCAGGACCTACACCACCACCTCTTGGCCTCCTTCTCCTTCTTCTGGCAGCCATGAGGACCTGCAGCTCAAACTGTAATTGCAGCAGTTGCATCTCCACTTGCAGAACTGAAACTCTCAGCCGAAGAAGTTCAGGGGAATCCATGGTTGTGACAGCAACGACAGCATGAGAAAGACTGATGTCAGGAGCTGTTCTTCACTGTATTTATATACCTTTCCTGTATCATTTCATTGTCCAGTACATGTCTGGTACATGACCGGTGTGTCTCCAGTACTGTCCGGCCTTTCTCCGATCCTTTTACGGTAAATCTGGTTAGTCTCCGGTTGGTGTCCGGTTGCGTCTGGTACATCTCTGTTATCTGTCCGGTAGCTGTCCGGTGACGTTTATCGCCACCGGACAATTCCAGAGGCTACCGGAGATGAACAGGATGGGTAACGGACATGAACCAGACACACCAGAGACCAACCAGAGACCAACTGGACACGTCAGTCCGGCGGTGTCCAGTAGAAGTTTTGTGCATGTTCAAAACTTGTACTGGACATCGCCAGACACCACCGGACACCGCTGGATGGGTACCAGACATATACCGGACATCGACGTACACCACTGGACAGTGTCCGGTTCTTGTCCGGTTACCCAGTCCGGCAAGGTGTGACTGGGCCTTTAAGGAATGTTCTGTGTGCATCCTTTACCGTGATTTAAATCCCCGGTGGCCCGTATTGACTGGCTAGGAGACGCTGAAGAACGCGTTCTGTTCGGAAGCGGGCAATGACTTGGCGAATCCTCCTTATTTACCACTCACACTGCTCGCCCCTAGCGCGGTCACTCTGCATCCGCCACAGCCATTGATCGCCGCCAGGAGACTAACACCACATTGGCAAAATGCTGTCAGTGTGGCAGCAGGCTGATGGCAAAATGTCAAGTGCAGTATAAAATTGAATCAACGAATCACCCCGCCCCTATTGCCCCTCTCTCCATCCCGACGCCCCCCCCCCCTCCGTCCCTCCTCATACACAAGCTAAATTTATGTGCAAGTCCCTATGTGGGTTACATTGGAGGAATTCATTTCTCTTTTCATCTTGAGTTAATAGACCGGATGGGGTTTCCCATGCGGCAGGTCGGGAGTTCGAATCACGGGCCAGTCAAAGCAGTGACTTAGAAAGTTTATATGTGTTGCTTACTAGCCTGACGCTCAGCATTATTAGGGAAGGCAAGGACTGGTTAGTTCAGTGTCAGGGTAGTATGACTCAGTCAGATATCAAGTACCGACAGCCTCGTATTCCAGTGGGGAAGCGCTATAGCGATGCCATGAGGCCACACCTTGAAAAGTGTTGTTACTCATTCTGGTATCACCTTGGATGTTGCTAGGGCAGATAACCCGAATAAACAAGCAGTCAGCCTGTCTTTCGACGGGTGAAAAATACTGAACCAAGAACATTGACCCTCTAGAGGATAAAACCTAATACAATGCCAGTTGATGATACATGAATCATTAATGATCTCCCGGCTCCAGAGGGACACCGATTGTACACGGAGCCATTAAGTGACACTGACGGAATTAGGTTGTGCAATCAGAACCACTCTTTGCCATTGTTAGAAGTAATGAAGTGCTTCTGAGCATCCCTGCAATAGCTGTACACCGGTGTGTCCGTGGTGGGTGTGGAGAGTGAGACGTCAAATAGGAGCTGTTTAGCAAAACCAGATCTCACACACCGCAGTTCACGTGCATATAAATCACACCTCTGTACAGTTGCACACATATGGAATGATGTATTAGAAATTCGTTATCCCAGATAAGATGGCCGAATCAGTTACAACGCTGGCTGATTTCCCATGTTGGAGGTCATGAGTTAGAACAGCAGCAAATTCAGACTTATAACAGTGGTTCGTCTCACTATGAAATCCCGTCTTTTGCGGGTCCCCGTATATCATATATACGGGCATAAGGCATACTATCCTGCATAAGGCATACTATCCTGCATAAGGCATACTATCCTGCATAAGGCATACTATCCTGCAGAAGGCATACTATCCTGCAGAAGGCATACTATCCTACATAAGGCATACTATACTGATTCCCCCCTTTTGATATCTTCTATTCATATGAATTATATATCAGAGCTTACCGTATCGTAGAGAGACACGTGACACAACATGCGATTCGAATCCAGCACCAGCAGAAGTGTAGATGGATAATGATCCTGATGCTTAGTTTTATTCAGTTTATATACATGCAACAGTGGATGTGATAGACATTATAATTGGCTGCTTTAAGGGCTCACCCTCCTCCCACCCAGCTTTGGCCACCACCTGGCTATCATGGGCTTAGATAGCATGTGGTACTGTGTGTCTGGGTGAGATAGGGGGAAGGATTGGCTGCTTTAAGGACTCACGCTCCTCCCACCCAGCTTTGGCCACCACCTGGATATCATGGGCTTAGATAGCATGTGGTGACTGTGTGTTTGGGTGAGATAAGGGGGAAGGATTGTGCTTAAAGGGGCATTGTTTCCCCCCCCCCCCAGTGTGAGCCTTATAAAGGGAGTACTGTTTCATGTGTTTCCATCTATATTCAATATACACTTAATCGGAGAATTTTACATCACTACATAGCCTGACACTGGAGATTTCTAGGATAGGGCAAGGACTAGTTTGCTTAGTAGCCGGATAATATAACTAATTGGAAAATAATTCCTAATTGGAATGTATATCATAAGCATTGTGCTTCTTTCATTCTCATTTTCTTCGTACACTGTAATTAAGTTTCCTGGAAATTGTAACTGTATATAATGAGGATGTTGAAATACACTTTATTGAATTGAATTGAATCAAGTGATAATGTCAGTAGCCCGGTCTTCTAGTTTGAGAGCACTATACAGTCACTATGAGTGCATACTGTCACAATTCCTGACCTCACATAATCCCAGGAGGTAAAACTCAAACGAACAAACTAATAAATAAACATAATTTTATCCATAAATCTTTCAAATGCAGCGTCACTATAAAAAAGCGAGAGGTCTATGTGCTGGAAACAAAATGATTCAACTGGAAAATAATTGCATTATAGGAATTCAAGTGTAAGTGTTTCCTTGTCACGTGACCAGTGGTTTGCTTCTAGTTGGTTGAGAGCACTGCCCCTTCTGTACAGGCGACCCATTATTTACAAAGTTTGCACAAAGGCTGCAGTCAGCTGTGCCACCAATGCGCGTACAGTCGCGTGGCAGCTGTACGGCAAATATTGATTATTTACCACAGTTGCAATTTGACTGCGCAGTATGACACAAGGAACAGCACTTATCGTCAATGGATTCACTATGCTGTTATCATATTGAAATATCTTACAGTTGCATAATCCGATTGTTTTGAGTTTCTGTCGTGTTTCTGAGATAAATATATTAAATTGATTGTCATAATCTGCCTTACTTTAGTTTAAAGTAACTTTGATTTAAAATCGCTAGCTTTTGGGATATTTGAAGTGTAAATATGGAAAACTAGTCTTGGCATGCATGCCAACACTCTGACACCATCGGCTTCTGCAGTAACAGATTTTATAAATTGACTTGTATCCCCTTTTATGTGGCGCCAAATGATGAATATGTGCAAAATTATATAAACTTGATAGGTAAACTCAAATCTATATAATTGCCTTTGTTTTGAATCAAGATTTCCTTCTGCTTGGCCGTATGACACTCATGCCCAATCACTGTACTGTAACTGGAATATAGTTTATTTTAGTAAATAGCAACACAGCTTTGTTCATGTTCAATATAAAAGCCAAGGACACCAGTTATGATAGTAGTTTGTGTGTTGCCGGGTGAATTTCAAATGGGCAGAGATATTTGACTTCAACATTACTCTGTCCAGATTATCGGCTTAATACAGGTGCCACTGTGCACGTAACATTGTGTCTTTTGACTATATTCACACTATAATACAGAGGCATACACTATATGCATTATATATATAGGTGTACCCTGCTTAGTGCTACCCGCTGTTCTCATCTACGCACATGCACTGTGCACAGTCGACCGTCGAGGCCGGCTTACCTACTCATCCATTGTTTTCACAATTCATTCACAACATGACAGTATTTGATATATTAGATATGGATAAATGCTGCTGCAGACTAAAGCAGCATATAACTGTATATATATATATAGATATGTCGTGGGGGTGATGAACATGGGAAATATTGTACCTAGAGTGGGACTCGAACCTACATCTCTTTGCACTCTGGGACAGTGTGCTAACCATTACACCACCTAGCCTCCCTGATATCACCACACTACCCAAACCTACCTGTCTATGTGGTTACTTGCCTGAGAGGTCAGTGCAGACTACTACACTTGTCCCCCTGGAATTGTAAGTCTTCTAATGCTTACAATTACATACATACCGGCAATGCACTAACACATACATACACAGGGTAGGTTCAACAACCATACAGCGTGTAGCTTGTACAGGATCATGGTCACGGCAACCAGTGTCATGGGGGTGGTGAAAATGGGAAATATTGCACCTAGAACGGGACTCAAACCCACATCTCTTTGCACTCCAAGCCAGTGTGCTAACCATTACACCACCTAGTCTCCCTGATATCACCACACTACCCACACCTAGCTGTCTATGTGGTTACTTGCCTGAGAGGTCAGTGCAGAATACTAGACATACATACATAGACAGGGGCAATAACATACAGAGCAAAGCATTGATATGAATTGGATAGGTAAACAAGGAGATCACAGAAAATAAGAGGGAGCTATGTGTTAGAGTTACATGTCGATAGGTTCATATTACATGATCGCCAATTGGGGGCGCCACCAGTCATATCAGGGTAATAATGGAGCAGCTTAACATAATAATGCAACCTTACATAGAGCTGCTGTAAGATCAGTGCTATGAGAGTAGGAACATCTTATTTAGAGAAATAAAGCCACTTGAACAAAAACATAATAATAGTAATCTAATTGTTCATAGAAAATGGTGGGGAAATTGTATATTTTCCACGGCCCCACTTGTATTTATTCTCTGCCCACATACGCTACATCACCATCCCTACCCGGCATGCCCCCAATGTGTCCCTCTCCCGCCCCTCCCCGGGAATTGCCCCACAGCGCCCCATGGTGAGTCCGCTTGACAAACACATCCATCGTCCCCATCACCCCTTAGACAGTGCCTGGCATTTAACTGGGAGCCCGTTACCAGTCTCATTGCGCCTGGTCACATGGCCCCCGCTCATCACTGCTGATGGCTGCAAATGTGTATGGGTTGCCTGCGGCCAATATTTTATTCATCCGCATGCCACTAGCCCTACACAACACCCGTGTGCTGTGTAGTGGGAGGGTGTGTCCAGGCACGCGCTGTATAACAAACCACGTGACTGCCAGACAGAGAGGCCAAATATCAGCTGAGCAATACGTCACTTCAGCACACGTGTACTAGCTATACTCTACAGGTAATACCGATGCATACATTATAAGGCACTGAACTGTCATATAGTCCTATTATAAGTACCTAAATTTTTATATATTATAAGTAGCTAAATTGTCATATATAATAAGTAACTCCATTGTAATATATTATAAGTAACTCAATTGTCATATATTATAAGTGACTAAATTGTTATATATCATAAGTAACTCAATTGTCATATATTATATGTAACTAAATTGTCATATATTATAAGTAACTAAATTGTCATATATTTTAAGTGACTATATTGTCAAATATTATAAGTGACTATATTGTCATATATTATAAACAAGATGTTACATACAAGATTGATACTTGTCTCTACCTAGCCTGACACTCGGCATTATTAGGATACGGCAAGGACTGGTTAGCTCAGTAAGAGGATACTGTGAGTGAGTGGGAAATCAGGTCATTGTGCCAGCGGCCTGAGCTCCCAGTTGGGGCAGCACTATAAAGTCGCCATGAGTGCATACTGTCACATGTCGGTAGCCATCCTGATTTGACATTAGATGTTACCAGGATGTAAACCCCCAATAAACAGGTGTATTTGTCCATTAGGTAAATGTCATCCCCAATGTTTCATCGACCCTGCAATGCGTTGCAGCTCACACCTGTCTTTGTCTAATTTGTTGGCGAAATGACAGGTCATGTTTTGCTAATAAATCAACATTTGCTTTGATATAAAGAACATGATTTTCACATAAAAGCTTAACATTGCATAAGGAGATGAAAGGTAAGCATTTTCATAGACAAATCCCTAACGTTCATTTCTTTGTACATATCCATGTCGATAGTTTTGTAGTTACTATACATGTATTGTTATTCAGAATTGTAAGTCACTTTAAACTTGCATAGTTTCCTTTAAGTTTTCGCCATATTGGAGATGGACTATATTAGGTTGATCCTTTTAGTCTACCTTTCTTTAGTTTGAACTACCTTGTATTGATTTTGGATATATTTGAAGGGCAACCACAAGAAATTAATTTTGGCATGTGCGTCAAAATGGTGGAAACAATAGGCCTAGGCAGTAATAGGTTTTATTAAAGAGACTTAGTGTTCATTTCTATGCACCACCAAATGCTTGATGAGTTCACCAGTAACGGATTTGGATTTGTATGATCAAATTGTAATATGTTGCGACTCTGCCATCTGAACCCCACACATTACTAGTCTCCACAGGTGTATTCTGACAATTGTCTGTCAATTCCCACCTGTCATTACTCTCAACAACTCATAAGGAAGAAAGGAAGACAAGTCATGCAAGATTGACAGTGAAGAGGTTGTGCTTTATTGACATCAACCCCTGTTCACCTACTGGCAACCTATCACCCTCACTCCTTACTGTAGTATATGTGCCCACACAGATCCTCATCACTCCTACTTATGTATATCAGAATCAGTGGCTACAAACCATTGAACCTGGGTCCAATGGTTGTTGCACACAACTCAGTGTCTTTTGGAATAGATGTTGCTAGTTCAAGTGTAGAGAGTGGAGTTATCTCTAGGAGTGCTTCTCCCAGAGTGGGGTCTGTGTGTCAGGTATAAGGAATGCAGGTGACTGGGCTCATACAGCCAGCCAATCAGACACCCTCTACAGCCTGGGTGGGCAACACCCTAATAGGGGGCAGCTGTCACTCAACCCCAGCTGCAAGTGGTGTCCATAATGTATGCAGGATGGCTGGGTGTACTTGCCCATCAGCCCTGTGGTAACAGGTAGTTGCAGACAGATACAACAAACATACATTAAAAATACCCTTCCCCTCCACTTGCATTCTTTCTGGTGCATGGAGGGAACATTTAAATAATTATTAACCGTCTCTTAGAGTATGAACATCACATCACAATCTTGGTCGCTATGTGTTATCACATTTCCACATAGGCGCTTATGTCACAAAGTGAGTGGGGCACTCATTGCTTCTCTGTTACATAATCCTGGTCCCCACTCCATCGCCCGAGAATAATATGTTCTTTGCTAATATATAAATCCTAACTGAAAATCCCTATATCTTTACAAAATGTTGAAACCTGTTTCGGAAATGTGATGCTTTCTTCAGACGAGGCAACTTTAATATAACATATCACTAGTGCAAGTTTCACAAGTCTATGTTGTTGTTTTTGGTTGTTTTGTTAGTTTTGCGTCCTAGGAATATGTTGCCCGATACTTAGATGTATCTACCACCTGTATTTTGCATGGTTTCGTTTAAAATATCTCCAAAGTTCGTCATTAATAACGGAAGAAACGTAAAGTAACTTATACTAATCAAATTAATATTGAGTTTATATGTACCGACAATTCAAAAGTATGAGATTGTGCAGCTTTAACTGGAGTACATGTGACCATTTATGAAACCGGAAGGGCTTGTATAGTTGGTCTCGACACTGACAAGATGGAGGATAGGGAAACCGGAGCAGTGGAGGTGACATAGAGGTTAACCAGGATGGTCCTCCACTTTGCAAGGTTAATCAAATACAACTGTAAACACAAGGTAAATAGCACTAACCTGCTAAAACCCATTTATTCATACACACATAGCAAAGGATGTATCCCATAAATATAGATACTATTCTATTACAATGTGAATCGAGCCTGTTTCTATCTGATATATAATAACATATCACCACTCCATTGACATGAACCGTTAGTAGCGCAGGCTCAAAGTGAATTCTTGCTAAGCCATTCGTTCCCCTGTGATTGTGGGAAGCAGAATCAATGTTGTACAGTTTTGGGTCTGGTTCATCTCCAAATTGCTCCGTATCTACGCGATCTCCTAGGGTCAAGTAAGTATCAGGTCTCCGGCAACAATTACGGTGGTGTGAATAAGTGGCATTGCCTTAGTCATACAAGTGTGGTAGACTACCATGTTAACATGCTCTATTCGATTCACATACACTTCTAGAGCTAAGTCAACTTTAGAAGGCACATTTTAGCTCTTAGAATGAGAATTAGGCACATCATCCTGATACCAAGAAAACCAGTCCTTACCTAATCTTAGAGAATATTAGAATGCAACCCATGAAATTAACTCAACATGCAACCCTGGCAGCCTTAAACACCACAATCAATCGAACACTATCAACATGCATATATGACGCAACCCTCCATGTGGCTGACGGCCTTAAGCACCACAATCAATCGAACACTATCAATATGCATATACTATGCAACCCTCCATGTGGCTGACATCCTTAAGCACCACAATCAGTCGAACACTATCAATATGCATATGCTACGCAACCCTCCATTCGGCTGACAGCCTTAAGCACCACAATCAAACGAAAACTGTTAACATGCATACACTACGCAACCCTCCATGTGGCTGACAGCCTTAAGCACCACAATCAATCGAACACTATGAACATGCATATACTACGTAACCCTCATGTGGTTGACAGCCTTAAGCACCACAATCAATCGAACACTGTCAATATGCATATTCTCTAATCACTCAT
This sequence comes from Branchipolynoe longqiensis, assembly GCA_030323885.1. Lineage (NCBI taxonomy): Eukaryota > Metazoa > Annelida > Polychaeta > Phyllodocida > Polynoidae > Branchipolynoe > Branchipolynoe longqiensis. The sequence goes on along the minus strand of CM059196.1, from coordinate 62,990,922 downwards.
CACATTCTCATTTCCTAGTTCATTCATCATTAAAAAAAATACTTGTGTAAATGTGTAAAATCCACAAAATGACATGGCCAGAAGACCATCGCTTCAGCGCTGGGAACTATATTATTTTGAAAAATAAAACTATTTACCACAAAATAATAAAGGGCAGTAGCTCACTGCACATGCTCTGCAGAAAATGTATATTGCAGCACCACAGTATATACAGGTACTGATGTCCTCACGTTCTTATCTTTCCAGGAAGGAATCTCTTTTGAACATTCCTGAAGCCGTTATCAATTACACGTCATGTTCAGTGTTGAAGCTGATACAGACGTCAATGAAGACAGAAACGCTCAAAGAATAATAATAATATTACTTGTATAGATTGCGGTAAATGTTTTGCATCATGGAGACATTTGATTTGCCATAGATCTGTGACGAGCCACTCGGAAATGGCAGCTAGAGGAAACATTGTCAACACTGAGTTCGCTATTCATTATTGTAGCATGGAAATACACCTTCATAAATTACTGATGTTTTCAAAATATCTTCATTGAAACAATACACTCCATAAAGTATTGATGCTTTCAAGATATCTTCATTGAAACAATACACCTTCATAAATTACTGCTGTTTTCAAAATATCTTCATTGAAACAATGCACTCCATAAAGTATTGATGCTTTCAAGATATCTTCATTGAAACAATACACCTTCATAAATTACTGCTGTTTTCAAAATATCTTCATTGAAACAATGCACTCCATAAAGTATTGATGCTTTCAAAATATATTCATTGAAACAATACACCTTCATAAATTACTGATGTTTTCAAAATATCTTCATTGAAACAATACCCCTTCAGAAGTTACTGCTGTTTTCAAAATATCTTTATTGAAACAATACACCTTCAGAAGTTACTGATGTTTTCAAAATATCTTCATTGAAACGATAGACCTTCAAAAGTTACTGCTGTTTTCAAAATATATTCATTGAAACAATACACCTTCAGAAGTTACTGATGTTTTCAAAATATATTTAGTAAAACAGTTTGTAGGGAACAGAGAAATAAACACGAGACATATAGTTGGTTAGTTGTTGGAGTTTTACGTCGTGACAATATCTAATGTCATATCGGGACAGATATTACTGACTTGTGACAGTGCACACTTATGATGACTTAATAGTGCTGTCCCACTGGAAATCAGGCAACCACCACCAGGATCAGATATCCCACTCAGTCACATTATCCTGATACTGAGCCAACCAGTCCTTGCCCTGTCCTATTAATGCCAAGCGCCAGGCTAGGAAGCAACAAATATCAATTTTTAAAGTAATTGGGTTGACTGGACCGGGAATGGAACTCCCGACTTCCGCACGATTCGACCACCGCGTCAGGTCAGCACATATAGTGAACATGGTACAATATACTTCAATATTGTTGTTTCTCAATAGCAAGTTTGCCGCATAGAAGTACCTTTTTCGATGATGGGTCACATATGTAGGCTAGTCTCCTCTTTAAGGTTTAATGCCATACATCAGATCATTAGTAAAGTTACAACCATACTCTATATATATGATTAATAGCATTATATGTGTATATAAATAACACATATATCTTGTTTTATGCCACTTCGCTTTCTTCATTCCATCATTTCTCTAATTACCACTCCCATGAGCATCGCATTACATAAGATGAATTCTAACCATTGTCATTCATAATTATCTGGTAGTCTTCGCTGGCCTCTCAAGTAAGGAGCCACATAGACAGGTGGGGTGTGGTAGGTTGTTCTTTGTTGTTTTACGTCCTAGCAACATCTAAGGTCATATCAGGACAGGAGGCGTCAGGCAGCCTGGGTGCTGTAATGGTTAGCACACTTGCCTGGAATGCAATAGATGTGGGTTTGATTCCCACTCTAGGCACAATGTTTCCCATTTCCATTACCCATGACACTGGTACCATGACTAGGATCCATTACAAGCTACGCACTGTGTGGTTATTGAACCTACCCTATTTATGAGTATGTAAGTGCAATGCCTGTATGTATGTAATTATAGGCATTTGATGACTATTTAAAAGACTTACAATTCCAGAGGGAACAGTGTAGTAGTCTGTGCTGGCCTCTCAGGCAAGGAGCCACATGCCATCTGAGCATGGATAGGGTGGTGGCGTCAGGGAGTCCGGGTGGTATACTAGTTAACACACTGGTCCGGAATGCAAGAGATCTCCCAGTGGGGCAGCACTAGTCGCTCGCCATGAGTGCGCACTGTCACAAGTCGGTACCCATCCTGATATAACCTTAGATGATGCTAGGACGTAAAACCCAAACAAACAATCATCTGTGACAAGAAGTGTTCCAGCTGATAAAGGTCATCATACCGAGGCGAGTGGGTGCCGGCTGTTCCCGAGGCGAGGTGCCGCTATGAATACTGGGAAGCCCCGCAGGCAGCGTCAAAGCTGACCCCTGACGGGTGTTTTGGCGGAACAGAACGTTAATGTACAACCACACTACAGGAGGGACTAATACACGGGTCTGTCACAGGATAGACGACACACACTGGTGCTAGTGCTGAGAACTGTGCACATGTCACTTGACCTGATCAACTAGAAACAACAAGGTGTCTACTCGGACATACAGTCAGCTCTGGTTAATCCGACACATTCTGTAACACACCAAGTAATTTCGGATAGCAAATCATCGGATTAACCAATCTAGTCTATTTCGTGGTCATTTGTGTTATTTTTGTAAGCCTATATAGGACTATGTGTGACTGAATCATGTATGCAATTTTTCAATAAAATAATAATAACACCCAAGTAACATATCTACTTTTATTACAGAAAAACATACATATCGATCATTCACATTAACATCATTTGATATTCTAAAACTTTGACAAGCTGGACTGCACAGCCACTGAAAGAAGGTCTAAATCTGGGATATTAGTGCTAATTCATTTTTTATGAATTTCAAGTGTTGGATTAGCCATGTTTGTTACAAAAAAGCAGTGTCAGTGTCGGAAAGTGAGAGTCGGATTAACCAGAGTAATTAGCCTTGATTAACATTGGGGAAATCTGATACACCTGAAAGCGTGTCGGTAAGCAAAATTGTCGGAGTAACCAGTGTCGGATTAACCAGAGGTAACTGTATTTGGCTCAAGCAGCTACAACCCATTGGATTGACTTATCCGGCCTACAGGTGAGGCACCACATTCTCTTACATTGTTCCACGCTTACTTATCCCTATGTGCAGTACCAGATTACACAGTCCTCTCCATCATCCATTTGCCATTAGTAAGTTATGGGTGTTTGTTTGTGTTGTTGTTGTAAACATATTATCTTCAACGGATGATGCGCGGCAAGGAAGGACGAGGAGGCGAGAGTGGAATAAGAGGGCATTTTATTGAGTAAATGCCCGAGGCGTTTCATGAACATACAGTGAATGTGAGGTGTAATAAATCAGCAATATAGGTAAAGGTAAAATATAATATCATGTATGATGCATGCTCATGATGAGAGCGTCAAATGTCAGTGTTATCATAAAGTGTCAAATGAGGTAATGTCAGTAGTTGGCGGGAGGTGGGCCCGAGGAGCCCTCAACCCTATAGTGGAGAGTTGGTGTATAGGGATGGTGGGTGGGGAAAAAAGAGGTGTGAGGAGCGGAGTGTGTGGAGGCAGGAGGGCGAGTGGCCGGAGGAGAGGCTGGAGGCGGTTATAAGGGAAGGAGAGGGGGGGGGGTTATGTAAGAGAGAGCGGCTGGAGGACGGAGGAGGGGGGGGGGAGAGAGAGAGAGAGGGGGGGGCGTCCTCCCTCGCCTCGCATCAACCGCAATGCGAGCATTACGACCGATGCGCGGCAAGGAAGGACGAGGAGGCGAGAGTGGAATAAGAGGGCATTTTATTGAGTAAATGCCCGAGGCGTTTCATGAACATACAGTGAATGTGAGGTGTAATAAATCAGCAATATAGGTAAAGGTAAAATATAATATCATGTATGATGCATGCTCATGATGAGAGCGTCAAATGTCAGTGTTATCATAAAGTGTCAAATGAGGTAATGTCAGTAGTTGGCGGGAGGTGGGCCCGAGGAGCCCTCAACCAAGAGAGAGGAGAGGGCTCGAGGGGCCGCCGAGGGGGCGAGGCGGGGGACGTAAGCGTGGACCGCCTCAGAGGTCCAGGTCCCTTGGGCCATGATGTCGGAGATGTCGACTCCGGCGGCATGGCAGGCCTGGGCGGCGCCCCGGCGGAGGCTGTGGAGGGTGAAGGCCTCGGCCCCCCGGACACCTCGGGCGTGAAGGGCGCCTCGCATGAGGGCAGTGAGTGTGCGCGGGTCGAGGGGGCGACCGGAGGGCATGATGAACGCCGGGGCGTCGGGAGGCGCGGGGGACTGCTGGGTGGCCGCGTTCCAGGCGGCCAGAGGGCAGAGGCCCGGCCTCGGGCAGGCAGGGATGAAGAGGGCGACGGCGCCCGAGGGCCCGGATATGGTCTTTGAAGTCCTGACCGTGACCCGGAGGCCGCCGGGGGCGGGGGCGACGTCGCCGCGGGTGATGGTGTGGGGCCCCCCCCAGCCCTCGGGACTCGGCGACAGCAGGTTGGACTGGCGCAGCATGCCGAAGTACCCGAGGAGGAGGGCGGCCCGAGGGGCGAGCGAGGCCGCTCCCGCGAGGGCGAGGTGAGAGATGACGAGGGCGAGCAGAGGAGGCGTTAGAGGGGGCGCCTGGCGAGGGGCGTGGGTCGAGGCGCGCTCGGCACCTCGGCAAACGTCCTTGGCGAGGGCAGAGTCGAAGGCGGTGGTTGACCCTCCGGCCGCCCCGGTCCAGGTGCGCGCCCCGGACAGGGCGTTCCTGATGGAGGCCGGGGCGAGGCCACGGGCGTACAGGGAGGCAGTGTAGGCGGCGATCTGGAAGTCGGTGGGGGCGAGGGGGGCGAGCCCTCGGGCCACACAGTAGGCGACGTAGTCGCGGGCCTGGCATCGGCGGTTCCTCCATGTCGAGGGGGCCAAGGAAGCGAGGCGCAGGCGGGCGACGTCCTCCACCTCGGCCGGGGGAAAACCTGCATCAGAGGCCGGGGTTAAAGGGGAAAGCGTCATGTGAGGGCGATATGCTGCGGAGCCCGAGGCGGGCGACGCCGGCGCGGGCCACCTCGGCCCAGGGTCCGTCGAGGTGGGCGCGGCTGAGGGCGTCGGCGAGGACGAGCTCGGCCCCGGGCTTGTGGAGAATGGTGAGGGTGAAACATCGGGTCGCCGCGAGGAGCCAGAGCTCCCGAGCGCAGGTCCCGAGGGTAGCATCGCCCGAGGTGAGGGAGGCGGCGGAGGCCATGTTATCAGTGTTGATCACGATGGTGGCCCCCGCCACGTCCTCAGGGATGAGGGCGCGCAGTGCAACGACGAGGTTGACGGCCTCCAACTCGTGGATGTCGGGGAACCGCGCCCGGAAGTCGAGGGTGTACCCTCGGGCGTAGCAGTGGGTGGCGGAGTAGGCGCCCCCGCCCGTGAGGCAGGAGTCGCACTCTATGACGTGGACGCGCCCTGCCGGGGCGCGGAGGAGGTGGAGGCCGTTGGAGGCCCGGCCGTAGAGGGCGAACCACCTCAGGTCCCGGAGGGCGTCGTCGTCGAGGGTGAGCGAGGCGCAGCCGAAGCAGCGGCGGAGCGCCCCGAGGAGGCGACTCATGAACCTCCGGGCGGGGAGCACACAACTGCCCACGTGGTTCAAGCGCCCGAGGAGGCTCTGGAGCTCGCGTCGAGTTATGGCAGGGCAGGTGAGGCGGGCCTCGCATGAGAGGACGAGGTCGTCGACTTTGTCGGGGGCGATGCGAACCGTCATCGCCTCGCTGTCGAGGGCGAAGCCTAGCCAGGTGAGGCGGACAGCGGGGGGGTGGCACTTCCCGGGCGCCACGTCGAGCCCGAGGGTGGCAGCGAGGGCGAGGAAGGCGTCGAAGGCCTGGCAGGCCCTGAGGTAGGAGGCCTCGCACCCGACAAAGTCGTCGACGTATACCAGTGTGTGGAAGCCGTCGCGCCTCATGATCCAGGCGACGGCGGCCATCACACGGCCGCAGGCCGCGCCCGAGGAGCGGCAACCAAAGGGAAGGGCGAGGTCAATGTATACCCTCTGGTTGAGGGTGATGCCGTATAAGGGGCAGGCGAGGGGGTCGGCGCGGAGTTGCCGGTATGCGCGGGAGATGTCGGCGGACCAGAGGTATGCGCCGGAGCCCTCGCCCGTGAGGCGGCGCCCGAGGTCAGCGACTGAGGGGAGGGTGTAGGAGTGGGGTTTCCCGAGGTATTCCCGGCGAGGGATGCCGGCATTGACGCTGGCGCCGGGGGGAAAGGAGAGGTCGACGATGACCCGCCTCTTGCCCGGGTCGGATTTGGGGCGGGTCATCATGGGGGAGACCTGGGTCCAGGGGGTGAAGGGAGGGATGGTGAAGGGGCCGCGAGGGCGCCGAGGGCGAGCTCGGTTTTGATGAAGGCCTCTATGTGGGGGGCGTGCTCAGGGGCCTCGCGGTTGGTGAAGGTAGGGCGGGGGGGGGGGAAGAGGCGGAGAAGTTGGCGGGGAAGCCGAACTCGAGGAGGTCGAGGAGGGCGGGGTCGGGGTAGTCGCGGAGGCGGTCGCGCCAGGCGGGAATGTGGAGGCCAGAGGGGAGGGGAATGCGGGCGGCCAAAAAATTAGGGAGGCCCGCTTCCCTGAGCGCGGTGTATGCGCGGGTGAAGGTGGGGTAGCGGGCCCAGGCTTCCTTAGATGCATGGGGCCAGATGGCGAGGAGGGTGGGGCGGTATTGGTGGGGGGAGGGGCCGCAGGAGGGGGCGGCGGGGAGGGTGTCTTGGATATGGGGTTGAACCACGTCAGAGATGTGCTCGCTGAGGTCGTGGTGGGGGGGGGGGGGGGGGGGGGTGGGGGGGAGGGGGGAGGAGGAGCGGTAGGAGAGGTTAAGGGGGGCGGCGAAGGAGGTGGGGGAGGGGGGGCGGGGTGGGGGGGGGTCGGGGTCAGGGGGGAGGCCGGGGAGGAGGGTGAGGTAGGCTGTGTCGGCGGGGGAGGGTGTGGGGGGGCGGGGAGGGGGGAGGGTTGTGGAGGGACCGAGGCGGGCGGCGGCCGGCTGGTCGGTAGAGATGAGAGAGAGACGGCGGGGCCTGTGGTGGGGCCGGGGCGGGGGGAGGCCGGGTGGTCGGCGGAGATGAGAGAGCAGTGGCGGTTGGGTGCAAGGTGGCGGTGTGAGGGAGGGTCTGTTGGGCCGCGGCGGGTGGCGGCCAGGGGGGGGGGCTTTGAAGCCTGGTGTGGTGTGAGCGGTTGGGTGCTCTGCGGTCAGGGCGCGGGCGGGCCGGCCGGGCCGGCGGGATGTGAGGGGGCGGCGAGATGTGAGGGGGCGGCGAGATGTGAGAGGGCGGGAAGTCAAGGGGCGGTGAGATGTGAGGGTGGTCGGTTGTGGGTGTGCGTGGGTCGGCGTGGGGGGGGTGGGTGGGGCCGGCTGGGTCCCTCCGGGCCGGGCTGGAGGGGGCGGCGGACTAAAAATCCGCCGAGGGGGCAGGGCCCCCCCGCTCCCGGGTTCTTTTGCTATTGCATATGGCCTCGGAATGCATGGTGAGGAACTTTCTAACATTGGCACAGTATGCGCAAGCGTGTCGATACCTCGACGCCCCCTCCCCATGTGTCTCGCCGGCGCCTGCCCGGTCGCAGGAGGCGGGGTCACGGTTCCAGGAGGGGCATGGGGCGCCGTGGGATTCCCGGAGGTAGGGAATCCTGGTGTCGGTCTGGGGGCGGGGGAGGAGGGGTCTGGGGGCGGGGCGGGGCGGGTCGGAGGAGCGGGCGGGGATGGGGAGGGCGGCTGTGGGTGTGGTGAGGGCCTCCATCCGGGGCATGTTGATGGCGGCGGGGTCATGCCAGCCGTGTGGGAGCCTACCGTCCGCGATCCATGTGAATACCGTCTCAGAATAACGGCGGACGGTAGCCCAGGGGTGGACGAGATTGTCTCGGTGAATGGTGAGGGCGTGGTGGCTGAGTCCGGGAAGGGAGTGGGCGGGGAAGGCGGGGTGGGCCTCCAGCATGCGGAGGGCGAGGGTGTACTCGTCCTTGGTGGCCTCCCCTCGCTTCACCGCCTTCCTCTCCGCCCCCCGCTCTATGAGGTCACAGGGAAAGATGTAATGGGGGGAAATACCTTTCCGTCGACCGGCGTTGTGTGTGTCGGCTGAGTCGAGTATTTCCCGTACGGCGTCTGCAGCGGATGTGGCCGAGTGGGCGTGGGCGTCGCGGTAGTGGAGAGGGGGCGGGGCCTCCGAGGTCTGAGAGGCGGATGCCCCTCCCCTGGTGAAGCGGTTGTAGTCGGGATGAATGGCCCCCGGGGCCGCCGGCAGGGGCGGCGGAGGCGGGTGGGCCCCCCCCACGGTGTGGCGGGGCATGCGGGGGGGCGTCGATGTGCTGAGGCGGCGCCGGCGGGGGCGCGGCGGCCGCGGCGGGGGCATGGTGGGGCGCGGCTCCGTCCTGGGGCCGGGCGTCGATTATGTCGAGCCTCGCGGTCATGCGTTCCATGGCCGCGACTGTGTCGAGTAGAGTCGCCTGCATGGTGCGTCCCCATTCCGATGGGGGGTCGCCGGGGGCGGTCCTCGGGAGAGGGGCGGCCTGAGGGGGCGAGGAGGGCGCGGATGAGTGTGTCGATCCGGTCGATCCCGCCTCGGAGATGCGCTGTGCCTCCCTGCGGGCGGCGCGCCTCCCCCGGCCTCGTCCGTTAGGCATGGTGCGGCGTGTAGAGAGTGTGAGGCCAAAGAAAAAAGAGGTGTGAGGAGCGGAGTGTGTGGAGGCAGGAGGGCGAGTGGCCGGAGGAGAGGCTGGAGGCGGTTATAAGGGAAGGAGAGGGGGGGGGGGTTATGTAAGAGAGAGCGGCTGGAGGACGGAGGAGGGGGGGGGGAGAGAGAGAGAGGGGGGGGGGGGGGCGTCCTCCCTCGCCTCGCATCAACCGCAATGCGAGCATTACGACCAATTCTGCATTCAGACCAATATTTTGCTAATTTAATAGGTGCCCTGTCATCAGGGAGATAAGCAAAATATACACAAATGCTAGCAATAACAGACTGTCCATTGAAGAAATGGCGTAGATTGCAGCGATTTCGGTTCCCTCCTACTCTAGTGCATTATGCATTGAATGTATTGCTCAGCTTAGTATGCGCTGATATTAAGGCTGAGCAACACGAATAGCCAGAGACCCTCAACATGCATTAGGTCTTAAATACCTCTCAGAAAATCGTTTCAAACTATTCGAATTATAACTAACACATCTCATAATAATAACTGTGAATAAGTCAACTTTTCTCGGTCAGGAACTGCATTCTTAATATGGACTAACTACTGAATATAGCTCTATATAACACTCACACTAATTTGTATTTGTTTTTTTTATTGATACGGTATATAGTCTGCCCATAGCGTGTAAGCTCCCGCGAGGTTGCTTGTTTTCAACCCTGGACAGCTGTGAGGAATGTTATGGTGTATAATGTCTGCACTGCGGGGGAAAAAGGTTCATATTTTCTTTCATTTCAACTTGCATAATAAAGACAAGATTAACAAACCAAAAACTAAAGTAATCTCCGCTGAACAAAAATAAAATAAAAGGAAATGAATGTGTCCCGATGACCTACTTTCATCGGTTCATATGTGGCATGTCCCAGAGTTTCCCGGATGTCCTTCCTTTAGGGGACCCCTGTCTGTGAGTGAGTGATTGAGTGATTGAATGTGTGGGTGGGTGAGTGTGTTTTTGGATGGGTGTGTGGGTGAGTGACCGACTCATTGCCACTATCACCACATTGCCTGACATGGTGATAGTGATCACCGTTAGCTGGCATCCTGCTGCCAGCATATCCATCCAAGCGTGGCCTGTGACGTCATTACCCCAGCTATAGATACCGGAAAATAGGATGAGCATTGATGCATTGACGGTGTTTATAGCCTAGCAACATATAAGGATGGGAAGCAACTTCTGTCAGATATGGCGTGTTGGTGGTGTTTTGCCATTGGGTGTGATCTATTCCGATACAACAGGTAGGTAAGCAGGCCAGTCCAGGTCGTGGAGCAGATATGGGTAAAGTTCTACAGATGCTAGATGTACAGGCCATAAAGCCCAAGTCACACCTACCCGGACGAGCCCCGGATTTTTAGCCGGACCACCCCCGGACCACTCCCCCGGATTGTCCCGGACAGCCCCGGATAAAATCGCTATTTTTGCCTCGTTCTCACACCTACAAGCCCAGTTCACCCCGGATGATCCCCAGACAATCCCCGGGCTTCCCGGATGAGCCCTGGACAACCCCCGGACGAGCCCCGGACAACTCCCGGATGATAGCCTGAAATGCGGGACTCATCCTGGGGTGGTCCATGAGTAATATGTGGTCATTTGTGGCTATCCGTGGCGATCCGTGGTTAATCCGTGGTCAACCGGCCTGTCCGGGTCTTATCCGGGCAGTCCGGGAGTGGTCGGTGACTCAGTCAGGGCTAGTTTGGGCTAAACCGGGGCAAGTCCAGGCTAAACCATGGATAAAACGTGGCTGTTCCGGTTTAAAAATTACCCGGACTGCCCCGGATGGGAGACAGACTACCCCCAGACCACCCCCACACTACCCGGACCAACCCCGGATTACACTCGGATGATGCCAGATTGATCCCGGATTGCAATATTCCCCGGATCACGCCGGATGTTTTAAACATTTTAAAACATCCAGGGCTGACCCTGGATGAGGCCGGACTAGCCAAGGATCACCAAGGTTCACCAAGGACCACCAAGGATCAGCCACACTCACGATGACTTCATTCTGATACCCTACTGGGAGACTAGGGCACCATCACAACTACCCAATATCCCACTCAGTCAAGTTATCATGATACTGAGCTAAGTAGTCCTTGCAATATTAGTAATGCTGAGCACTGGGCTGGTAGCGATGAGTATCTATAGTGTGAGTCATTGATTTGATTCGGTTGGAAATCAAACTTCCAGGAAATGTGCGCTCTACCGATTTGACCACTGTGTCCGATCAAAAAATGCAGGAAGTTTTGTGATTGCATTGGTTAGGACAAAAGTATGATTTACCTGAAATGTGTCTTTAGACACCAGAAATGTTTTTGTTTAAGACATAAGGAGTCATCTACTGTACCATAGTGTTGTGAGGTGAGGTCACAAAGTCAACACTTGTGATCAAGGTTACTTCAAGTTAAAGTAAATTCTGGCAATCAACCTAATATAGTTATCTGACAAACCTACGAGAAACTAAACATCACTGGATTATTCAACTTTAAACTCAGTATTATATCGCTCGTGTCGACTATGCAGGATGACATACAGCCCAAGCATCAACAGGGCCTTCAATATTTTAGTGGGGTGTCCTTAGATAATGTATTGTCACACAGGCCTATCCCTTAGAGGTCTTACCTTTCACATTGCACCCTCCACCATATATTAATGAACTGCTTATGCTTCATGCAGCAACCAACTTCGGTTGTATTTGTCTAAGATTGTCTGGGATGTTATTTAATACGCAGTGTAATACTTATTACAGTGCAATGATCGAGTAAGCACACCACCACTGTATAATCATTGAACAAAGAACCAATATATATGTATAGTTCCGACCCATTTGCATCTAGCTTTTTTACTGGGATGTAATCAATTGTCGCCACCTAGCGGCATTTCTTTATTTTTTTTGATTGAAGAAGATTTATACTGCATATCATGGATAAGTCTGAATAGACTTGTTTTCACCATTAGACAGTTTGTCGATAGAAAGCCCGAGCCTACACTTTTACCGACCCAAGGGATTTTTAACCCCGACACCACATAGACATGGTATGAGAGCAACCGGCCTTTGATGACGATGTAAGTTATACACAGCGGTGGAAATCCAAAGTAGCAGAGGTGGGGGCACGGGGAACCGAACCACCGACCTTCAGATTAGGAGTCCGACCTAGAAAAAAGTCAGACACTCTAACCACTCTGCCACAGAGAACACCTCTCCTCTAGTACCTAATGTCACACCGCTGCAGATCACTCACAGCCTGAACATGAAACCCCGAGGTTAGGCCATCTCTCCTTGTCACCCCCCGCACCTCTGTAAAAGGGACTAGCTGCAGACGGTTCATTGCCTGAGTTCACCTTGTGTCATTTTGTTTGGTGTGACACATACATGAACTCTCACTTTTACTGTTAAAGGGGCTGTCACATTAGGGTTTTTTGTGGGAGCGTATGGCGGCGTAGGCGCGTTACATCATATACGTCGGCATATGCCATATACGCTACTCATAAGCTACGCATACGCTACTCATACGCTACACATACGCCGCCAGGTGACGGCTTATGTGAAGCGTATGAGGCATACGCCGCCATACGCTTTCATAAATCCGTCCGTCCAAATTTTGTTGTGCATGCTCAAAAGATCTCGACCTATGAGGGCGTATGGCCAATACCATCACAAAATGTCACAGCACGCTCCCATATGCTCCTCATACGCTCCTCGTATGCTCCTCGTAGGTTCCACATACGCTCAAAACCACCCGAATGTCACCAAATGTCATCATAGGCCGACACGCGCAGGACCTACATAGGTTTTCAATACGCTCCCGCCATACACCATAATGTGACAGGGCCTTTAGTATGTATATATGTATATATACATGTGTGTAATTCACTAGGAATACAGCAATATTCAATCTGTGTGGGTGGTCCCATTACCAAGGAGATATCACACGCTGGGTAGCAACATCCCCGGACAGACTTCTCGACCGGAGATAGGAGAGACAGAGGATCTCATAGGCGCGTGACTGCTTGAATGGAACTGACGGTGACAGAGCCGGTCTCAAATAGACGAATTCAACCACGAGTCAGCTCCCTGACGTCAGTGGAAAAGGTTCACTGCGAATCATGCTCTGTGGAATAGGTCTTACAGAGCATTGACACCACTAACCCGCCCTCTGACAATACATAATGATGTTGGTAACAGCTCATTGTCTCGTATGCTCTGTGGAAAAGGTCTTACGAATATTTCCACCACCAAGCAGCCCTCTGATGAGAGTGCTAACACTTAATTATTTGGACAGCAGCTTACAATTCTTCATACTCTGCAGAAAAGGTCTGATAGAAGAGTTCGACCACCAACCGGCCTTTTGATAGGATTAGCAAGGATTTATGCTGCTTGTAGCATCCAATTGTACAAGCTACGCATAAACAGGGTCTGTTTACGACGGTGATGAGATGTGAGGAGTGAAGTAGATAGGATGCATATATTTGTGTTTACATATAAATATAGCACGCTAAATATACACGGATGACACCCCCCCCCCCAGCCCCGCCAGCACAGACACAGACACATGCATCTAAAATCACCGATATTCCACCTGATGGAATGAACGAATCAGTAGGAACACTGGTTGGCTGCCCATACAAGGCATGTGTTCAAGCCCCGGCCGAGTCAAATCAAGGCGTTAGCAAATGTACACTTGTTGGTACCCAGTCTGGTACTCGGCATCACTAGGATAGAGCATGGACTGGTTTCATATCGGACTGGTTTAGGATGAGATTGGTTCAGTATCAGAATATTGTGACTGAGAGGCATGATGGGTCATAGTGCGATCGGCCGGTCTACCGGTGGGGCAGCACTATATTATATATAAGTCACCATGAGTGTTAACCGTCACAAGTCGGTAGACATCCTTATATAACATTGAATGTTGCTATGACATAAATTCGGTATGAACAATCAAACGAACAACGCCGTTGTTCCAGTCCGACTCACACAACCAACACTGACCACCATCATGACCCCTAAAGGTCAGCTGCGAAATACAACCTGACAAAACGCCTGAATTGGAACGCTGGCTGGTGTCATTACTGGAGCTCCTGGGTTCAATTCCCAACCAAAACAAACCAAAGCCTTACAACATCGGCACTTGTCACTATCTTTACTGGTGCTTAACTTGAACTCTAAACCACTGCCTTGTGGTACAGGTCCTTGACAGAACCGAAGGCTAAGGGAGCAAACCCTAAACAGAAAACCATGTCACTGTGGCAGCATTAAGGGCGGTTGATGTATGGAACTCCCAACATCTCCCGACCAGCCACTGCAGGGACAAATAGTTTTGCGCCTGTCCTGACATGTTGTTGCCGGTGTGAATCCTCTATTTGCACCCCGAGAGAGTGCTGCTGGTAACTTGCAAAAGCCAGCAGTACTTCAACACTTTTGCAGGCAGCTTTCATGAAATGTTGAGAGCTAAATGGAGAGCGGCAGTCAAGTAATGAAAGCAGTCTTTGTCGCATCGCGACCGACAGCATGATGATGATGAACTTGAACAGGCTATATCACAAGGAGTGGTCGATTGCTTGGAATTAGTCTCACAATATTGTAACTGAATGGAATATTGCATTATGATGACAATTACATGATATATGTATTGGTATAGCACGGCGAAGTTGTTATGGGTTTGTACTGTGACAAGTGGGTTCCTGTCCTGACATGACGTAAAGGTCCACCATATCACTCAGCCCGCCACCTACTCCTGCCCCCCCCCCTTTCCACATGCCCTTTTCCTTTAAGCCCAAGGCGGGCCCACTTCCGGTGCAATTGGGCTTAAGACATGCAAAGGGCACCAAGGCAGGAAATGTCGGTATCCTGTCTTTGTCACACAAATAACACTCAATAGTAGTCTCGTATTTAACGCCGCAAAATTCAATGAAAGGCTGGTATTTTTAATAGCGCAATACTTACCTGTGTTTAATCCTACATGTTCTACTTAGATACTCATGCACTCATTAAATAAGTGGTGTTTCATAGCAATATTAAATCACTTTAAAAGAACCTGTCACCATTGAAGTCGATGATGTCAGGCATTTCTAAGTGCCCATTCAAATTAAGTTATCATGTGTCCACTTCAAACATATTCAAAGGTAACTCTTTACAATACAACTTCCTTGAAACTGAAATGTAGTGGACTAAATGCCTGGTCTCATCCATGTTAGTGTGAATGTGGTTGAACATAGTGAAGGCTAATGTAGTTGAACGTAGTTAAATATAGTTGAACGTAGTTGAACATAGTTGAACGTAGTTGAACGTAGTTGAACGTAGTTGAACATACCGGCATCAGTACTTCTCCGTCATGCTAACTTGGTAATAACGTGGGTGGGCCATGAGTTCCGATTTAATCTTTGGACATGTTCAAAAGAGCGGTATGTTAGAGGCTAACATACTGTGTTGAAGTCTCCATACTCTTAATGTACTCTAGCATATTCTAGCGTACTCTAGCATACCTTAGCATACTTTAGCATACTTTAGCATACTTGGACGTAGTTGAACGTAGTTGACCATAGTGGAGGCTAACATATGTTGGATGTAGTTGAATGTAGTTGAATGTAGTTGAATGTAGTTGAACGTAGTTGAACATAGTTGAACATAGTTGAACATAGTTGAACGTAGTTTAATGTAGTTGAACGTAGTTGAACGTAGTTGAACGTAGTTGAACGTAGTGAACGTAGTTGAACGTAGTTGAACGTAGTTGAACGTTCCATCATCCGTGCCGTAAAGTATTTATCCATACCAAAACCTGCCATACCTTAATGTTTTTCACAGTAGTTTAACTTACTTACACCATGGTTGACCCACGTTAATCTATCCTACTTTCAACTACTTCACTAATGTGTACGGGCCCAGGGCTTAAGAGTCATCATCCTAATAATGTAATATATAATGAGTCGCGTAACCCACCTATGCTCCCTGAGCATAGCTCTATATGTACACTTCCCTGAGGGGAGGGGAGGGGTGTGTAGCTCACGATGCTCGTCTACCTGGAATCATGCATTATACATATACTTCCGATTACAAATATCCAACTATTACACTTCTATCGGATACATAAGGGAGGTTTCAAGACAACATCATTTACAGAATCAAGGTCAAGGGACATATGTTATAGCATGCGTGTACAGACATACGGGCATTGAGGTATTCGAACCTACAATCCTGTCATTCCGGGGGAAGCGTTTTAACCCTTTGCAATCAACTTATAGTTATCCCGCATACTGTGTACGTAATAGAGTACGCTACATGATTGATTACATGTGACATCATATTGGGCACTTGTCTCATATAAACCATGTTAAATGCTGGTTAACGGTACTGCCACACCAGATATGTGTAATATCGCCCTGGCAGCGAATCACTTTCCAGCTGAATCCAAAGAAACCACAAAAGTTCATTTCATAAATTCCGTACAGTATCTACAAAATAACCAAACAGCCATGTAAATGGATTGGAGGAACGCGAGTAGAGTAAGGCTATGACACGATACACTACCACGGGGATCAGTGTAGCCACGCAAATTGTAGTAGGGTCATGTGCAGGGATACGTTGCCCCTACGATGTTATCACGTCCACCCCTGCCCCTGGGGATGCTCTGCTAATTTGATGAAGGATGTAACGGCAGCCTCAACATGAGTTTGAAAATACTCCCCGAGGTGCAATTGGAAACTGACCCAGCGCTGTAGGAGCTACCCCCTCCGCTGATCCCCACCCCTTCCCCTACCCCCCCCCCTCCCCCTCCCCTCTCCCCCCTCCCCGCACTTGGTCGCCTCGTCCCCCCGGACTACCATCCCCCCTCTCCACTGCCTCTAAGCCGGCTCTCAACCTGGGTACTTTGACAAGCTGTAAGATTGCTGTCGGTGTGTTGTAGTGGTACTTCCTGTGTGCAGACCGCGTTACCCTCCGCTGGTCCCCGGGGGATGACTGAAACTGGCACTCGGCGTGTTCACACAGTGGACGTGGGCAATTGTCATTCCCGCACTCTCCTTCACCATAGGTTCTATACTTTAAAATATGTGTATTGCAGTGTGCTCTAACGACAACTCTATAGTGCTGCCCCACTGGGAAATCATACCACGATCACAATGCCTTTATGTTCCATTCAGTCACATTATCCGGACACGGTGACATGAAGCCAACTAGTCATTGCTCTCTCCAAGTATGGTCAAGGACTACATGTCAAGCGCCAGATAAGATGGTGACAAGCACAATTCAGCAGTTTGCTATGGCGCCGGTATTATTTATAGGCCCAGATGTTTATATGCATATGGTGTGTATCTCTGTCTATATGCATGTATGTGCGTATGAGTGTATGAATTATATATATGTATATATATTATGTATACCTTTGCATATATGTATCATTATTTGTGTGCATGTGTGTATGTGTATGTGTATATAGTGTGTGTATGTGTGTATGAGTGTATATATATGTAGATGTATGTGTATCATTATTTGTTATGTATACATGCATATATGTGGATATATGTGTATTATATGTGTGCATGTGTGTATGAGTGTATGTAAGCATGTGGATATATGTGTATGCATGTGGATCATTGTGTATATATATAAATATGTCTGTATGTATATATGGGTATGTGTGGATATAATATGTGTATGCATGTATGTGAATACATATGTATATATTAGTATGTATGTTAACATAAAGGCAGCCCCACCGAGAACCAGCACATTTGTAGGAATATATTTTCCCTGTACACACACTCTGCACCAGAATCCCACAGTAACTACCAAGTGCAAATTAAGCTCACCACCTCCCTGTTTGCACACACAAACACTGGAGGAACTTGCTGCTTGACTCTCAGCGGGTGCACATCGTGGATGCCTGCATGAGGCAGCGCAGGCAGCAACTTCAGCTGCTGAACTGGCAATTACAGCTACATCAATAACAGAATGTTAACAACATGATTATATTGCAAGTTCTGCAAATCGACAGAAGACTTAAGAAAAAACAGAGAAGTGTGTGGGTTTGTCCATGGTTGGAGAGGAGAATTCAATTTGGCCAGTTCACCAATCTAATGTCATCATCATCATCATGCTGTCAGTCGCAATGCGACAAAGACTGTTTTTATTTCTTAACTGCTGCTATTTTGTGTGGTTGGGCATTTCATAAAAGCTGCTTGCAAAGTGTTGAAGTGCTGCTGGATTTTGCAAGTTACCAGCAGCACTCTCTCGGGGAGCAAATAGAGGTCTCACACCGGCAAGAACATGTCAAGACAGGTGCAAACTATTTGTCCCTGCAGTAGCTGGCCGGGAGATGTTGGGAGTTCCCTTCATAACCGCCCTTAATGCTGCCATGGAAGCATGGTTTTCTGTTAAGGTTTGCTCCCTTAGCCTTTGGTTCTATCAAGAACCTATACCACAAGGCAGTGGTTTATAACTTTGCAAGGCAGGGGCGTCAAACTCCCTGAGGTATTTTAGCAGATAGGTACTGCATTACCCGCATACCGCATTACCAATCTAATGTAAGAGTTACGTATCAAAGATGTTCAAGCCTGCAGAAACTTTCTCCGCATGGATCTGAGTATGTTTGAGGAGGTTCTCCTTTGCATCGTACCCAGAATCAAGAAGCATGACACGTTCTACTGAGAGGCATTAACACCTGGATTTAAACTGTCATTCACACTGCGATACCCAGCCTCTGGTGACAGCTATCATTAACTCATGTACGGTGTGACAGCGAGGTCAAAAACGACCAAAATAGCGATTTTATCCGGGGCTGTCCGGGACATTCCGGGGGACTGGTCCAGGGGCTAAAAATCCTGGGCTCGTCCGGCTATGCGTGACTGGGGCTTAAGCACGTTGTCAAACAAAGCACTCACATTGACAGCACGCTCTCCTTTGCGTAGGCTTTAATTCCATGCTCTCATGTTGGAATGACAATATCAAGTAATCTATGTCCATAATGGACGCTATAATAGCTGACAACCGGTTAGTAGGATGTGAAAGGGGAACCACGGGGAGGCATATGGGGTACACGTCACTTCTGGAATAGCAGTGTCGCGGAAGGGAGTCAGCTAGTATTGTTCTTGTTTGTTTCACTCCTGGTATTGTAAGTCTTTTGAATCGTCAACGTCCATAGGCCGCTTAATGGTTACAATTATTAAATACATGTAGGTAATGCACTTACAAATATATACACAGGGTAGGTTAAACAAATAAGCCAGTGCATAGCTTGTACAGGATCTAGGTCACGGCATCCAGTGTTGTGGTGATGGAAATAGGAAATATGGTGTGTGGAGTAGGATTCAAACCTACAGCTGTTGCATTCTGGGTTAGTGTGCTAATCATTAAATCACATAGGCTCCCTAATACCTGTCTAAGCAAATATGTCGCGGCAATCATGGCAATATCCTGTTGGTAGAAAACATGCTGCTGAAAGCTTAAACCTTTTAATACCCTCATAATAATACCTTCAAATACAATTCCTAGAACTAAAATGATGCTGCCCAGGAGAGCTTCGTGATTTCCGGTCTTCGTTCCATGAGGGAAGGTCACCCATAGACATGCTATGCTTATTAGTTTGTTGGGGTTTTCCATCCTAGCAACATCGAAGGTAATGTCAGACTGTCATGTTATGTGGAAGGCTGATTTATGTGTGCATATGTTCTGAACAGAACAAGACGCGCTGGTGTATAGCCACATGTATTTAACGCAGGCACTTCCTGTTAGCACCAGCACTGATGGATGTCTATTCACTAATTAAACTTGCAAGTATTTGATATGACCGGAAATAGAAGGGATACCAGAAGTTGATTGACTACAGTAATTACGAGATTAACTGTGATGGTTTATTTATTATATTGATCAATATTGTAGACTGCAAAGAGATGATATGGCTTTAAATCCTACCGCCATGTTATATAATTTCCAGGTGTCTTCGTATATATATATATAGCTATAATGCGTGGAGGTATATCATTCCCAACTTGTCAGGTCCGGAAGCCGGAAGTAATAACATCGGGCCGGACCGCGGTCTGTGCCGAGAGGACCCGGCGGCGCAGCAGGGGGAAGGTCGGTGGTGGGTGGGCGCGCAGGGCCGGGGGCGGGGCGGAACGTGACCGGGACGGGCCGGAATCGGGCGAGCAGGGGCAGGGACGGGCGGGACGTGACGGGGACGGGTCGGTAGCGGGCGGGCAGGGGCAGGGGGCGGGGCGCGACGTGACGGGGACGGGCCTTTATCGGGCAGGTGGGCGAGCCGGGGACAGGGCAGGGGGACGGATGACAAGTGGAATGGGCGGGAGTGCGGGGGCGGTGCCATATGCCGGTGGTTAGAGCGTGGGCGGGTTGGAACGAGAGCATTTGCCTCGGTGACGGTAGGGGCGGGTGGCAGGGGGGGGGAGGGGGGGGAGGCGGAGGCCTTAAAGGTGGAAGCAGGGGTTGGAGATGGAGTACGTTGGGTGTAGTCCTTTATATTACCTCCTGACAATCCCACCATAGCATTGAACCTGGGGCGGGGCGGGGTAGGTTCGGGTTGAACGGGGCGTGGGGTGGGGGGGGGGGGGGGCTAGATAACGTCGGGGCATGGCGTGGTGGTAGGGGGCGGGCAGGACGGGGCGGGGCGGGACGGGGTAGGGTCGGGTTGAACTTGGCGGGGTGGAGCGGGACGAGATAACGTCGGATAGTGGCGGGGCGGGGTGGGACGGGGCGGGGCGGTACGGGGCGGGGCGGGGCGGGGCGGGGCGGGGCGGGGCGGGGCGGGGCGGGGCGGGGCGGGGCGGGGGGGGCGGGCGGGCGGGGCGGGGCGGGGCGGGGCGGGGCGGGGCGGGCGGGGGCGGGGGGGCAGTGCAGGGCGGGGCGGGGCGGGGCGTGGCGGGACGGGGTGGGGCAGGGCGGGACGGGGCGGGGTGGGACGGGGTGGGTGGAGTCGGGCGCAGCGGGTGGAAAGCGGGCGGCAGGGGCGTGATGGGTGATGGCAGGAGGGGAGGTAATTGGTCGGTGCCAGCCCATCCATCCTACAGAGGATCACCTACCTGTCACTGAGGCACCTGCTCTAGACACCAGTCTCATACAATCACCGCCCATTCACGGACAAGGGCTTACCTTACTCCATCCACCATTTAAAACTTTTAGAACAATTACCAGCCACAACTCTAGGACACATAATATATTTATATTTATAAAGTAACATCATTTAGGGAAGGATATATTGCGGGTATTGGTGCGCCAGCTGGAAGCATTTCGTTGCAGATATATAGTTATACGTGCGGACACCTCGATAGAACAGATGAGTCAAAGCAAGGTTACCAGGTTAGCCATCTGAGTACTATAAAGTCACCATGAGTGCGCACTGTCACATGTCACAAGTCGGTACCCGTCCTGATATGTCCTTGATGTTGCCAGGACGTTAAACTCCAACAACCAACCCAGGTAAGGTGGCAGATTGTTGTGTACATTGTGCTGTTGTCATGGGCACTGGTGGGCGCTAGTTGTACACAGATGTGGCCAGGAAGCTATTCCTTATTCACTGTTATTCTCCATGTGGTATATTCTGGTCGCTGGTTTATCTACAAGGAGGTGGTTCAAACTATTTATTGATTGTGTATGATGGGTCGAAAACGACGACGAAGCAATTTATATTCGCTGCATAATGCAGCATATGCATATCAACTAGTAAGTACTTACTGCTTTATCTAGTAATGTGATATATCCATTATAGTATAGTTCCTTTCTATTCCACGGCGGCGCTACCTACATCCGGGTAATTTCCCG
Organism: Branchipolynoe longqiensis; assembly: GCA_030323885.1. Classification (NCBI taxonomy): domain Eukaryota; kingdom Metazoa; phylum Annelida; class Polychaeta; order Phyllodocida; family Polynoidae; genus Branchipolynoe; species Branchipolynoe longqiensis. The sequence goes on along the minus strand of CM059196.1, from coordinate 62,969,388 downwards.
CCTCCAGTAGCTACCGACAAAACAATAAAGATGTGATATTTAATGTACAATGTCTACATTATTTAGTACCTTTCATAGATACGAGACACCAAGAAGTTCATTGGTCGAGAACAAAACCTCTGGCTGGCCCTCCTAAAAGAAAATACTCTTTCATAGCTTAAAGTCAAAATATGCACCTGATTAAAGATCGATACCGATTCTTGCATGTGCACACAAGCACTTGGAGTCGGTGTTTAACCGGACGGTGTTGAGGTAGCTTAGAGCGAAAACACACAAAAAAAGCTTGTTTAATTAATGATTCATCTGGACCACATTGATTTTTGTATCATTGTCTATTGGACATCAAACATATGGTCATTCTGACATATTTCTTTGCAGGAAACACACTGCCACCACATAGGCTACTCTTTCTGATAAGCAGTAAGGGTTTTTTAGATGCACTTCCCCAAACAGGACAGCACATACCACAGCCTTTAATACACCAGTTGTGGCCCACTGGTTAGGTTACTTAGAGCGTTAGATGCTTGGAGATAGAAAACAGATGTAGTAGCACATTGCAGCATAAATCCAGTGTAAATAATATCTGTGTAATATTTTATAATCCACATACCAAGGAAAAAATCGAGAGGTTTTAAATTACTCTGTCGGATACGAAACCTCGAGCCGTTTAACACGGTTAGCTCTGCCTGACTGAGTTCTGCTACTGCAAATGCCACACCAGGTTATAGGTGTCCGGGATGTTACAAACACATGAGCGTCATGCTCAGAGTGACTCGAGCACCTGCTGTATACAATGCACCCCAGGGGGCGCGGTGAGGGTAGAATGGCAGAACTGAGTTCCATTGATGGCCTACTTAAGGGTGCGTAATCTCTGCCTCATTTTGAGTTTCTGTCATATTTTAGAGATGAATATATTAAATTGATAGTTCTAATCTAGCTTATTCTAGTGTGGAACAATTTCAATTATAAATCACCAACTGTGGCAATATTTGAAGGAAAACATTGTAGTAGTCTGTACTCAGTGTCTATGTAGATAAGGAGCCATATAGAGACTGAGTTTCTGACTCATTTTAGAGATGAATATATTAGATTGATAGTTCTAATGTAGCTTACTTTAGTGTGGAATAACTTCGATTAGAAATCGCCAACTTTGGCAATATTTGAAGTGAAAACATTGTAGTACTAGTAGTCTGCACTTTCCTATCGGCCAAGGAGCCACATAGATATGTAGGTCAGGCTATATATAAAGTGTGTTACGCATTCGTGTGAATCGAACCGTTACAACACTACTAAGCGAGCTAGGTAATGGCAAGCATCAGTTTGTGTGCAAGATTTTGGTTTAACTCGGACGGGAGATTGATCCCACGACCTCCCGTACAGGAAGTGGGCGCTATGATCTATACTCACTTGACCACCCGATCCGGTGTACCAGCCTAATCCAGCCCATCTCTGTTTCAGGTCTCCCTGCAATAATGTGGAGTCAAAAACAGACTGAACCAAAGCTGTCTCTGGGAGCAATAAGATAGCAGCGTCATATTGCCTCCTCCAGAATATAACATGGCCGCTGTGTTTAGCAGAATCTGATACTGCGGGACTCGGAGAAGATATTCAAACAACCTAACGCACTCCCTCCCCCCCCCCCCCCCTATCTCTGACATTGAAAATCTCCAGTCTGTCTCCCCCGACAACACTTCAGCTTTCTTACCTTACTGAAGCTATACAATCAGAGTCTATGCACAGCGGCATTCCGAGCCACTAGGGCGCAGTGTTATACAAGGAAGACAACATTATACCGGTCTAGGAGTGCCTCTCCATCAGTCCTATTCCGGTATGACATTACCGAAGTGTGGGGGGGGGGGGGGGTAAATGATTCTCGGGAGAAATTATTCCTTTACATCGATTGATGAATGCAGTATTAGATGCACAAATAAAATGCCTGCCAAATGTGAACTTGTCTAATTTCACACTTGTCTCATTATTTCAGACACTAAGCAATAAACGTTTCTGGTGGCCAATTAAAATGGCTACTGGGCCTCTCGTTGCCTGCCCCCATTGGCTGGGGGCTCGTTATTGAGTGTTTGATGGGAAGGGTGCCCTAACTACCAAGTACGCTATAAAGCACGGTGTGCCAGGAAATGACTGGGTGGCTTAACGGATGGGGTCGGGAAACTTGGTGCCGTTACCAGGAAGGGGGACGCTGGTTATGGGAGATGACGAAGTGGTGCGATGGGGTGAACGAGTGCTTGCATCCCATCTGACAGGTTGCGCGCTCGACGCCCAGCTGAGTGAAACCAATGATGTTAAAATTTATACTTGTCGCTACTTAGCCCGATGCTCAAACATTACTGTGGGGCAGCACTATGAAGTCGCCATGATTGCGCACTGTCACAAGTCGGTACCCGTCCTGATATAACCTTAGATGTTGCAAGAACGTAAAGCTCCAATAACCAACCAACCAATTATAATCTACATACTGATTATCAAATATTGGAACCTAATTTCCTGATATATAAATATATATATATATATATCATATTCGGTGTAAACATGCATATAAACTAATTATAACCAATATGTTAATGAACGGATACTTTACCCTAAATGCTTGGTTTATATATATTTCATATCTGGTGCAAACATGTACCTACAACTCATTATGATCAATCCGTGTATTAATTATTTTCACCTAGATTGTAGGTGTGTATATATGGCAGATTTGGCGCAGAGATGTGCACATAACTAATTATAATCAATCGCTCGACTGCCTGCTGTGATTAGTATTCAAAGGGCGCTGGTGTCGTTACATTACACACTCCGTGTGGAAAGTGGCGCAAATTGCGATGGATCAGATGACCTTTGCACTGGGCGATAATTGGGCAGTTGGAGCGGTCACAGAGAATGCCGGAAGGTCGTCCCCGAGAGCGTCCGTGAATTTGCAATGAACTCCGACTACCGGCGCGCCATTGGTGCAATATAGCCGTCCAGTCGGACACCAGGGGGCGCTACTGTGTTCCTGAATACATAGCGTAAATTCAATATCAGCCGTCATCGTTCTGAATGAGACAATGTTCTGTTTCCGACGGTGTGTTTCCATACAAGCCGACATTGTGCAGACTGGTATGATGCATGAATCAGTTATTGAAAGTATAGTGTAGTGCTATAAATCACTATTTTCATTGTGTTCATAAATATATATTTATACAAGTATAAATGCTAGGGGAACATATATCCTTTGCTACTGGTGGAGTGCCCCCCCCCCCCCCAGCTGTCGGGGAGTTGTAAACGGGTGGCCTCCCTCGAACCACACACACTGATATATGTACCTCCACTACACAGTTAAGAACAGTCCCACTAACAGTAACACCCAATGTTGTCCAAGATGGCGACATGAACCAGTTCCGACAGCTAAACAAATACTCAAGAAACATTGTGTTGCAGCTAACATTCCATAGGCACAAACAACGTGCACATTCTGTTTGATAGGCAAAGCATATATAACCATATATACCTGAAGTGATATGCGACATGTGTACATGCGACACGTATGAGATATCCAGCCTGCTTTCAAATATTACTCTCCTATACTACGTATACGGATTTGCACACACAAATACATCAAGCATTGCTAATAAGGTATAGAGAGTGTGAGAGCACTGGTGGAAAGAAACATGACTTTGGTACTGTCCCCGTGTGACGCTTGCCATACAGGCGGTAATCCTAATGATGAAAGGTGAGCAACCCGCTGACAATGAGGTGCAGTCATGCCAATTTACACTGCAGCAGTTATCTAACAAGAAACCGGAAAATACAGGAAACACGCTAATGTGACATTATTGAGAACGAGGCTGTTACTCAGTGAGTGAACATTACGTTGTAATGTCAGGAGATTAAAATGACAGGGAAATGCTAAGTTGTGTTTGTGAATGGGTGTGGTGATAACCCAGTCCTGCGATGGTATGGGTGGGCGGGGTGGGTGGTGTCTAAAGGTGGATGGGTGGCAAAGCTCAGGTGGAGGAGTTGGTGGTCTGCTGAGGACTGAAGGAGGTTGTGGTGCTGGTGGATAACACATGCACAATAATCTGTGACTACCTCACTTTTCCTATTCCCAGATTGGCTGTTGTTGGATTGATTGTGGCGGTGTTATCCAATCAGGTCATTGAGAGGCTGAGTTGAGTGTGTCAGGTGTGAGTCGAGTTGAGTTCAAGTGGTGGTGAGCTTTGCTGCCCCATGACAGCGCATGATCAGCAATCACAGTCAATGAGTGTCTTCCGCATATTCTAACCAATCGCATGACAACACTTGATTTGACAAGCATTGTCTAAGAAATTGGACCTAGAGAATGGTCCTCACAGACATGCAGCCATTCTGGGGATCTTGTAGTGTCTCCTGTATGTGGTGTACGGAATGGTAATGCAGCCATTTTTGGGATATTGTAGTGTCTACTGTACGTGGTGAACGGAATGCTATTGGAGCCATGTTGGGGATATTCTAGTGTTTACTGTACGTAGTGTATGGAATGGTAACTATGGACTGTGAGCTTCACAGGATCTGTACCACTGTGGATGTGCCTGTGCACCAAAGCGTAAGCTGTAGCTACATTGAGTTCCACTGGGGACCCCCTCCCCCTCTCCACCTCCTCCCCCTCCATTCTCCCTTACAAGAATCCAGGTGCCCTTTGTTCCAGATGCCTGGCCCCTCATAACTGCGTCCGACATCTCTTCCACTCGGCCTGGCACATAATTCTACGCACGTTTCTCTGGGTACCATTGATGTTATCGCGAACTAAAGCACTGTCCTTCAGAAAACAAAACTGCTAGTTGTACTACCTTAGGAATTAGTTCTACACATCGTTGCAAGGAAAGCAAGTTCTGTATTTTGTTCTGCGTTTGAATTAGTTATAGTTGCCCCGTTGCGACTAATTGTCTAGGCTATAAGCCTTTATCAGGGTGTGGTATCATGATATATTCCCAGGTGGCCACCCACGAAATCTCCGTCCTCGTATGACAATAGATGTTGTCAGGACGTAAAACTCCAACAAACAAACAAGAACAGATGTGGCTCAATGGTACTGTAGTGGTCTGCACTGACCTCTCAGGCAAGTAACCACATAGACAGGTAGGCGTGGGGAGTGTGTTGATATCAGGGAGCCTAGGTGGTGTAATGGTTAGCACACTGGCCCGGAATGCAAAGAGATGTGGGTTCGAGTCCCGCTCTAGGCGCAGTATTTCCCATTTTCATCATCCCCACGACACTGGTTGCCGTGATCAGGATCCTGTACAAGCTTTGCGCTGTATGGTTGTTGAACCTACCCTGTGTATGTATGTGTAAGTGCATTGCCTGTAGGTATGTAATTGTAAGCATTACAAGACTTACAATTCCAGGGGGACGAGTGTAGTGGTCTGCACTGACCTCTCAGGCAAGTAACCACATAGACAGGTAGGCGTGGGGAGTGTGTTGATATCAGGGAGCATAGGTGGTGTAATGGTTAGCACACTGGCCCGGAATGCAAAGAGATGTTGGTTCGAGTCCCGCTCTAGGCGCAGTATTTCCCATTTTCATCACCCCCACGACAGTACCAAGGGGCCTCCACCGGACTCATAGGTGGAGCCGACCTGGCTAGTGACGTCACAGTCCATTTCCGGTGACCACAGTAGCCCGCATACTTGGAAGCAGCGAGTAAGCAATGCAAGCCTCCGTGAAAGTACTCGGGTAGTTTATTCCATCCACTAATTGTGATGCGTTGTGGGTTTCTCCTGGTATATTATTGCGTATTAATGTGGACGTGGTTGAAATTGTAATGAAATGAAGTTCTCTGTGGCAGAGTGGTTAGAGTTTCTGACTTTTTTCTAGGTCAGACTCCTAATCTGAAGGTTGGTGGTTAGATTCCCCATTCCATCACCTCTGCCAATTTGATGTCCACCACTGTGTATAACTTACAGCTTCATCAAAGTGCTGACAGAATTAGGAGAGTGGACGGCACTGGGGCGCTTTGTTGTAGTCAGGTTTTTGATACCTCATTTATTTCTTTCAGGGATAGCGGTGCTAAAGAACGAGCAGCAGGGATATCAGCGCCAGTTCTACGCCAAGAATTCGGCCATTGCAAGGGGGGTTCAGATTCTAAAATATTTTGAGTATGTTGAGCTATTCAATTCCTCCAGGTCCCCTATCCCTTGCTCCGAGGAGCAGGTAGCACTCTATGCATCCTGGCTGGCCTTTTCGCTAAAATATGGATCTGTCCTTAATTACCTTAGCAGGTTGAATTATTTGTTAAGGCAGACCGGCGAGAGCTCTATTGATTATAAGAGTGTTGTTTTATCTTCGACTTTAAAGGGAATGCCCAGGGTTAAGGGTGATGCGCCACGTCGCACGATGCCGATGCTACTGCACATGTTGCGGAAGATCTTCTCATTATTGACGAACAACCCTGGCCACGTAGCATGGAGGGTGGCAGTCCTGTGTTCTTTTAGGGGGATTCTGTATAAATCACAGGTCACGATGTCTGATTCCACCCTTCGAAGAGCGGACTTCGCCTTCTATGACTGGTGTCTGGTTTTGATGGTTCGCCATTCTAAATCGATTCAACTCAGGGGGAGGATTCTAGAGATCCCTATTGCGAGGTGCTGTGACACTAGTGTCTGTGCGGTCTACTGGACCGAGATGCATGTCAGCTAGATCAGGGTGGAACCAGCAGATCCGCGCATTCCGTATACCCTGTTTGGGGAGGGGGGGGCCTCCTGCCCGCTGCCTTATAATATCTACCAGGAGACCCTGAAATTGTTTGCATCCAGGGCAGGGTTTGACGATTCCGCCCTCTCGTCTCATTCACTAAGGAGGGGGAGTTTCACTTTCCTGGCCATGTGTGGTGCGACAATTGAGGAACTGAAAGTCAGGGGTGATTGGGCATCTGAGACCGTCTATAGCTACCTAAAAAAATCCTTAGGGACTCGGATAGTAAATGATATGAGGGTGGTTGTGGCACTCTGTGCGGATCAGATGACTGGTGGGTTGGGGGGAGATGTGTAGGCATTCTCCTTTGGCCTGTTATTGTGCTAGCCAAGACGCTCAATAATGTGTCTGACCCAACACTCGTCTGTGTCCCTTCCTTTATTTACATAGCCCTACTTTATAGGATGTGTAATTAATTATGTGGATATAAATAGGCGGGTATTCCTTTATTATTATTATTTGCTATTACATTATTCGCAAAATATCTTATGTCCAATCGCTGACCTGCCTGGATTTGCCCCCGGGTTGCCTCCGCTAGCGCCACCAATGGCCGTTTCCATCAGTGCTCGCGCCAGGTCAGTCACTTGCCCAGTGGATTTGAAACTGTTATCTGTAAGCTGTCCAATGTTGAAAACAAGCACCCTCACGGGGACTTACACGCTATGGCCAGAATAAATACTGGGTTTTTTGTTAAAGAATTTTAATCCCAAGCTACTGTACCACACTTACAATGAGGTATTTCAGTAAGATACATTGAAGAGTCATGCAACAAATGCATGGTAAATTCGAATGGGTAGATCAGGAAAACAGTTGTGTATTGTTATTGGAGATGCAGGAAACCAGTTGTAATGCGGGGAATAAGTATTTATTTTACTAAGTGTATATATTAGAAGTGGAAATCTCGGTGTTTCAGTGAGAACTGAAGAAGAGAGCATGAGGTAAATATATTGTCCATATGAATCGCGATGAGTAGAGGAAAGCAGAAGGTGGGTGGGTAAAATTAAGGTTTGACCAAAACCATCTTCCCAGCCACAGTGAAAGGGGAAGAAAACAAGGTTGAAAAAGGAAGAGGTGAGAAGACAACATCAGGTGATGGACAGGCCTGGAGTTCAGCAACTTCAAGAGAGCGGTGGAGAACAGGAAAAACTGGAGAAAACTGGTTGCAAAGTCACCTGTATTGCCCCAATGACCTTCGTGGTTAAGGAATTGATAATGATGATGATTGGTAAAAATAATTGAGTTGGGAAGTTGCATGCCTGAAGTACAGCTACCATGAAAGGGAACTACTGCATATAAATATATATAGCTCATTATGCACATATATAGGGATGTAATTAGCTGAGTGCTGCTCTCTCCCATCACTACGCATGTCGTGTCAGTATTCTCTGGTGAGCGAGCCATATAGAATGTTAGTGATGTCACTTTGGCCATCATGTAATTGTCCTCAGCACAGGAAATGGTATTTGTTGTTGTTGCTGTTGTTGTTTTAAAATAAAAGGCTGGGAATCATTTCTCAGCCTGCAATTAAATATTTCACAAAGCATATTAACTATTGTCTTTTTTAGTGTATTAGGATGCAGAAGTTTCCATATATATATGAAGAGTTTATGTGCAGAACCACGTAAACGCCAATACAAATGGGGAGATACACATTGACATCAAACCTTCAAAGAGTTATTTTGTTATGTTCCTATTCTTTTGTTCATTGCTCCATAGCAATATGATCATATGAACAGTGAGTTAGTGAGAATTACAAGTATTTCCAGGTAAAAACCTGTTATTTAAACTACAATTTTGATTTGCGTTGATGGGGTTTTGTGCCTGAACTCTTCATATATATATATATATATATATATATATATATATATATATCTGATTGGCTACAAATCGGAAAGGGGACGGTAAAGGTAGGGCTGGAGCAGCTTTCCGGTTCACAAAGATTCTGGTTCAAATGAAAATAAGGGTGCTTTAGGTTTAATTAATGCACCGTCATTGTCATTTGTGTAAGGACACATAAGTATGAACCACTGTTAATTACCATATCAATAAAGCAGGTCATCAGCCATGCGATATAATTTGTATATAAAATTGGAGGGATGGGACAGAAGCTGTCCCTGCAGTTTTATATATAGTGTACGGTTTCTCATTTCAGAACCAATTTGAAACATACCTTGAATGTGAGGATTATACTGATGGTAGTTCCTTTATGATGCAATCAACTCTCCCAAGAATATGACATGTAGTGACAATATATTGGATACTTCTTATTGCGATTCCCTTTCGCATTAGACCAAATCGTGAATATCACATTTAGAGATAATCAATTGGACAGTCATTTATCATGAGAGCGAACAAGACGCGGTGGCTGAATCGGTTAGAGAGCAGGCTTCCCGTCGGGAGTTCTAATCCCAGCCGAGTCAAACAAATGATGTACATTGATATTTGTCACTACCTAACCTGGTGCTTTGCATGACTAGGATAGTGAAAGAACGGGTTAGCCCAGTGTCAGGATAATGTGACTCAGTGGGAAATCAGGTAATGGCACCAGGAGCCTGGTCACTCAATGGGACAGCACTATAAAGCCACCATGAGTGCGCACTGTCACAAGTCGGTGCCCGTCCTGATGTGGCCTTAAATGCTGCCAGGATGTAAAACTTCAAAAAAGAAATATCAATCCTTGGTTAAATTCTAACATTACGTTACATGGGCTAAATGCAGAAGCATTCAAATAGGTTGGGTAACTTTAGGGTTTTAGTGTTAGTCAGTGGGTAGGCAGCGGACAAAGGGAGTCAAGAGAAGGAGCATAAAGGGCGCATTCCATATATGCATAATGCGTAATGCATTATGCATTATGCATTATGCGAATGCCATCATTCCATACACGCGTAATGCGTAATGCGTTATGCGGCACACGACTGGCTATATTTAAAAAATAAAAATAAACAATTATTCTCCATACTGCTCTGTATATGACCAAATATTGCATTTATATCTATGTAACTGTTTGTACGTCACATGGGGGTTCCTACCTTTATTATAACCAAATTCTAGATAAGTATTCATATTTTTGTGGCTCTGGTAGCATTTTTAGCAACCCAAACCCCCACCACCACCACTACCATATGTTTCCACTCAGCAGCCTTGGAGACTGCTTCCTAACCGGTCCGCGCTCCACCTTGTCCCGGCTGTCCGTAATTATCAGTCGCTTCCTCCAAACTTATATCAATGGACAAAGGCGACTGAGGACTTTCTATTCGCACCACCTTTACGCATTACGCACCGATCGCTACATGGAGCGATCGGGATAATGGATTTTATTCGCATTCGCATTCGCATTACGCATTACGCGTATATGGAATGTAGCTCATAGGTTTCAAGGTGTTTAGATTTGTTGTCGCATTCGCATTCGCATTCGCATTACGCATTACGCGTATATGGAATGCGCCCTTTAGGAGGTTGCACGCTGTGTAGCTCTGTGGGGTAGTAGGGAGGGAGGAGCCGAGGGCATTGGGGATGGGGGGAGGTGGCTGAGTGTGGGCGATGACTCACAAGGTCCCCCTGGCTGGCGCATTCTGTACAAGCGGGTGATTTACGAGGCGGGCAGGGTTTCCACTGGTCACTACGTTGCTATGGTGAAGTCTCCCAGCACAAGCGAAGATATGTGTTTACCATGGAGCATGCGCAGTAAGCAGGTACCCACACCATTGGTCACAACCACTTGATTCAGTGGGAATATACGCGCCTCCTTCCTCCCCTGCTTACTGTGACTTGGACTCGTCTTCAGGTGGTTGGATTAGTGTATCTGCGTATCCACCTGACTGGCCAGTGGGAGTCCACACATCTGCCATACCACTCATGTTGCTCTATCTTCATCCATTAGCTAGCTAGACGTGACACGGCCCTTTCACTCAACAGTCCTCACTTGTCTTTCCTCTATATTAGCCTTTCTTTTATTCTCCCCTGGGGTTACTCCTCCCCCTGATCAAAGGAGTTGCTTGCTTCGATGGGGCCCTTTTCCTTTTTCGCTAACTCGCTTTCCACCTTCTTGCGGCAGATCTCATCTTTCTTCCCCCTTTTCCTTCCTGCCAACCCATCAGCGACTGGACATGAGTGCTCTGCCAAAATTGGACTGGAGTGAACCATACTGCTTCAACGACTTGTCATTATCATTGTAAAGAACTCCCCACTTCTACAACCGCCCCCCCCTACCCCGGAAGTCTACACCTCATCTAATGGACCGAATAATTGGTGCCGTTATATTGCTGCAGTTCTGCAGCCTGTAACCATCAAGGTTACAAACATCCCCAAAGCAAGCAAACTAGACGATGTACCAACTTTTCCACCCGGCACCTTTCTACTTTCTCCCTGTTTCCTTTGTAGGGCTGGCCTGGGCTCTACTTTAACTCCTGAATAAACAATAAATTTAGTTTCCTGTCTGCCTCGTTTCTTAGCCGAAGCATTTATTTCCACTGTCATCAAATTGGCTGTTTGGTGGTAAAGAAGATACATTCTTTATTGGACCTTGTGAGTTGGATCCCGACAGTGTCAGTTCAAAGACAAAACCAAATTTACCACTTCTCACTAAACGTCCACGTACATAGCTTCTACGTCATCTTAATGTTATTATTATTGTAATCCCTTATTAATATGAGGACATTTTAATTGCAGACCTGTAGTAGATCCGTCTCTTAGCTACACAATCATCGGTACTTCTGTCTGGTATTTTTGGGCTTGTTCCTTTGTAAATATAGTTTATTTATTGGATAATGTTGTCAGCACCCAAAAGTGAGGTCATTGCACCTCCCAACCCTATCCTTCACTATAGGCCAGTATTTATTATTTACTCTGAACACTTAATTACATTGTTCTTGGTGCCTAAACATGATGGAAAGTTTGTTTTATTTAACAACGCCTCTAGAGCACATTGATTTGTATCATCAGACATCTGACATATTTCTTTGGAGGAAGTCTGCTGCCACCAACATAGGCTACGCTTTCTGATAAGCAGCAATCAGTCTTTTATGTGCACTTTCCCACAGACAGAAACACATATACCACAGTCAGTGATGAACCAGTCGTGGACCACTGATTCCTAAACATGATGATGGTTTTATTAAGTGGGGTTGCAGTGACCATGTATTCTACAGTAACTACACTATCACTTCTGTATGTATGTATGTGTAACAGTGCATTGTGTTGCAGTGTGCTTCATCCCTACCCGACTATGTTTCTTCAATGTTTACAGTATTATACAATGCTATACAATATTCGTTGGCATTGTTTACTTCTTTGTTGTGTTAGTAAGAGAGGACTGGTTGGCTCAGTATAAAGTATGGTATGACGGTGCTGGTGGCATGCTGCTCCCCAGTGGGACATGCTCTAGAAAGCTGCCAGAACCACCCACTGTCACCAATTCACTCCCCGCTAAAGGAGCCAGGTCCCTAAGGAAGCCAGGCCCTGCCCCTGACGGTGGTATAACTAACAAATAACTAATTAAATCATCAAAAAACTGCGTTATACACAGGGATCTTTCTCTTTGGGAAAAGGCATTGAGTTTGTACATAATTAGGAGATTTCCAATAGGCTTACGTTCACAGTCTGAATGTACAATTCATTTTTGTTTGTTGTGGCTTTAAATCCTGGCAACAATACGGCTACCCATGGTGCATGATGACTTTATAGTGCCGTCCCCTCGGGGACCAGGGAACCAGCACCATGACATAATGCCTCACTCAGTAACATGTTCCTGACACAGAGCCAACAACCCCTTGTTCTTGTTCCATCATATTCATAACGATCGGTAACTTTTGTAAGTGTTTGGTTTGACTCGGTCGGGGGATGAATCCACCAACCCCCATATGTAAATGCTAGCCAGTGTTCTTACTGATTAGGCTATCCGTGACGGTGCGTGCATATTGATTTCTATACGTGACGTATAATGCATTATGTGAGTACAAATAATGGAAGGTTATGTATTTATATGTACGTAACTAGCAAATGTAACTGAAGGCCCTGTCACACTACGACATTTCTCACGAACGCGCTTCGACGCATGGCGACGTGTTGCATTTTTTGGCGAAACGTCGGTACACATCCGGTACGTTACCGGCGCGTTACCGGCGTGTTACCGGCGCTTTACCGGCATGTTGGTACACTTTGAGGGATAGCAATGTGTGAATCGACATGTCGGCGGCCGTCGGCACGCATCGGACCGCGTCGAGGTTTTGTCCTTGCACAAAACTTTCGACGGGCCGCAATGCGCATCAGCGTGTTGGGGGGTGCATTACGGACGCATTAGCAACACGTCGACACCCGTTGGCAGCATGCCGGCGAAACGCTGGCAGGACGTTGATCAACGTCGGTTAACGTTGGCTTTTCTTTCCCCAAAATGTACCGTTCCGTTGGCGCGTCCATCACGTCCGATCGATGGGTAGTCGGCGCAATATTGGCGTTGTTCCAGCGTTTCTCGGCGCGTTGGACGTGTTGCCGGCGTGCCTGGATGCGTTGGCCGCGCGGTGTGGACGCGCTGCGGGCGCGTCCTAATGTGTTGCTGGCGGGTATGTATGCGTTGACACAGTACTAACACGACACCAATGCGCCGTCAATGCGCCGACAGCGCGCCGACAGTGCGCTGACAACACACCGAATGCACGGTGGGAACCCGCTGGCGGGACGTTGACATGTTGTTCTGCCACGTGTCGAAACGCATTGGCCGCGCGCCCAAAACACGCCACTAACACGCTACAACCCGTCAAACTTTCTCCCTAAACGCCGAAGAGTTGGACATTTGTCGACGGGTTGCAAATATTTTGCACTTTGCCGGCGCGCCGGTGAGAAACGTCATAGTGTGACAGGGCCTTAACGTTGCCCTAGGTGTTCTGGGCCTCAAACAGAACTATGTCACTCCCACAATACATATATTATAGTCGGTCATAATCCACGCCGAAATTTAGCGGTTTGTGACATGTTCAAGAATGTCTAGCTTTCTTGATTTTCAATATTCTCAGTGTATTCAACCTATTCATAACTGGAGACAGGTTCGAGTAAACTATGTGTTATTTAACCGATACGTTTCTGGAATGAATGATATGTATTAATTCAGAAATAACACGAACATTGTGGTATATTTTCTTTCTTTTCTTTCAGACTCTGGAGTAACTTGGGCCACATGGAGGTCCCGGGGCGCCGCCATCACTCCGGCAGCAGCCGCCTCCCAGCACAGACCGCTGTTACCGGAGTCTGGGTGTAGTTCCAATCCAAGCAGTCAAAAGCACTGTCCCCCAGTGATGGATGGGTCAGTCTCTATAGCACCTGCCCGCCAGTGCTTTGCAAATAGTCACCACATTGCCTCAAAGCTCGCGCTGACACTAATTGTGGCGTTAACAGGTGAGCGCAGGAGTGAGTTGTAAACAAACGCCGGAACCAGCAACAACCGGACCGGTTAAAGGGCAGTCACGTGACCAACACAAGTTTGCTGATTCACTACTATCAGGAGCAAATCTGACTACTCATGCTTTGAACATCTTGAGACAATCAATTCTCTAGAAGGTATTTAAGACCCTATCAACACTGGAGGTCTATATGGTCAAACTGTGAATATTTGCATCATTCAGTCTTAATGACCCTCATGAGTGGCGTCAGGTCGGGAGTGATTATAGACTTGGATAGGTTTTCTCTATTAAATATAAGTAAAACATGTTCACACTTATAGATTACTTGTTAGGGGAAAAAAGAGATTTTAAAGAAACAGTTTATCGCCCCAGAAAACAGGTGCCAATAAAAGTATTAGAAAGCATACTATAACAAAGAGTGAATTCGAAGACCTTTGACTGTGCTTTACAAGTTATGTCAATCCTGCTTTCCCTTCCCTTTATGACGTCACAGAATGGGTTATCTGACCTCCAACCCAGTAGGTAAAGACTGAGGTGTCCGAAATAATTACACTGAGGAACCCATGACCATTATTAGTAGTTCTAAGCGAATTGCAGTTAATATTCTAGGAAAATTAATATGGAGTGTTTTTTAGGATATGTTGAATATTCGCTTCGAGAATACAATCATGTCGAAATTAGGTTACCAGATCTTTATGTAAGCCAGCTGCCAGAATAAAGTATGGGAGAGATCCAGGGCTTGAATCGGCAACTCAGCAATTTGTCGTACCTTTGAGCATCCGGCCTTTATCCTGGAAACCCTACAGTTAAGGATTTATATAAGTGATGTTCCAGCATAGGAGGCAGACCGGCAATCATTGAGATAATCATGGCGTATCTAGGCAACGGCGAAATCGATGAACCTGAAGGATTCTAATATCGGGGCCTACTCTTCTACCACGATCACTTTATCTTAAGCTGAATTTGAGCAAATTTGATTTCCAACTTTGATCAATTATAAGATGATTCAATAAGGAACGACGCGACAAGGAGGTGCAGGTAACAGACAAAGTGCATTACAAAGTCGGGTGGATGGAAGCGTCTGGGCCCACCCTAGAGACACACATTTGTAGTACAGCTGGGCGGGCAGAAAAGAAACTACTGCAGGGTGGATGTATTGCTGGCTCACTGCGAATTGTTGATAGCTAGCGACTGGCTTATTATATACAGCAGCAAAGGCTGTCAAAGGTTACTGATGTGACACCGGGGGATGGAGGGAATACCACCTGTCTATGCACGAGTCAATCAGGCGGGGTGCCAGGGTGGAGCGAGTGAGTCGTTCCCTTTGAATCAAACGCAGTGCTAGCATTGAGACCAATTTTGAGGGTGAAAGCAAACATGCTGCCCACTTGGATAAATGTAGGAAACCACGCTATGGTACACCTACACGGAGGTAGCGCCGTGCTATATATAGATGACCGAGCATTGCACGAGTTCCCTGATTACAGAGTGAAATATCACCAACACGAGTGTGATTCATTAGACATGCATACAATGGCCAGAGAAACCCTTGAAATGCTCTATTCTCGTAATGGGCCTGTAACAATAATAAAAACACGAATAAAATCAGAAAATACACACATGCATCATCATCATCATCATGCTGTCGGTCACGATGCGACAATGACTGCTTTCATTACTTGACTGCCGCTGTCCATTTAGCTCTCTGCTGTGAGAGTTGCGTCCATGAGTCGGTCTTAATGTCTCTCAGCTTCAGGTTTCTCTTGATGGTATCCCTGAACCGGAAATGGGGGCGCCCTCTCTTTCTGTAGCCAGAAGACAGTTGAGAATAAAGGAGCTGCTTTGGTAGCCTGTCTGATGACATCCTCATGAGGTGTCCAGTCCACCGGAGATTCTTTTTGATCAGAAGATCTTCCATAGAGGGCAGCCCCATCCGTTCGAGTATTTCCTTATTCGTCACTTTGTCCTTCCAGGTTAGCCTCATGATTGAACGCAGATGTCGCATCATGAAGGCATGCAGCTTTTTCACCTGCCGTCTGTACACTGTCCAGGCCTCGGCTCCGTATAGTAGGGTGGATAGCACGATTGCATGGTAGATCTTACCTTTGACCCGAATGGACACATGGTGGTTGTTCCAGAGTCTCTGGCGTAGTCGGCCGAAAGATGCGCTAGCCTTGGCCATCCTCCTCTGTATCTCAGCCTCAATGCGTCCATCACTTGATATAGTGCTTCGGAGATAGGTGAATTCCGGAACGGAGTTCAGCTTGTTTCCGTCAACCATGATCTCCTCCTCTCAGGTTCTTGTAGAGTTGGGTTGGTACAGCACCTCCGTCTTCTTGATGTTAATTTTCGGGCCAAACTTCTTTGATGCATCGGAGAAAGCGTCCACTATTTTCTGGGTCTCTTCAGCAGAGTGGGCAACCAGTACACTGTCATCTGCGAATAGTAGCTCTCTCACCAGTATCTGAGTAGTCTTGGTCTTCGCTCTGAAGTGTGCGACATTGAATAGGTCAGCGCTCTGTCTGGACTGTATATAGATGCCATCCCCCATGTCTCGGAAGGCCTCATCTAGCATTGCGATAGGAAGATGGAGAAGAGTGTGGGGGCCAGTACACAACCTTGCTTGACCCCATTGGTAACCCCGAACGATTCCGAGACTTCCCCTCCAGCACTAACGTTCGCCATCATTCCTGTATGTAGAGCCTCGATCATAGTTGTGAACTTCTCTGGGCATCCGTACTTCCTCAGTAGCTGCCATAGCCTGGTCCTCCCGACTGTATCAAATGCCTTAGTGAAATCGACAAATACCATGTACAGTGGTAGTTCCTGCTCAATGCACTTTTCTTGTAGCTGTCGGAGACAAAATATCATATCCACAGTGCTCTGGTTACCTCTGAAGCCACACTGTGACTCCGGAACTACACCAGGTGTTATGTGAATAGATAGTCTGTTGAGTAGGATCCTGGCGAAGATCTTCCCTGCTATGGAAAGAAGAGAAATTCCTCTATAGTTCCCACAGTCTGTTCGATCACCTTTCTTGTACATTTCATGAAAGCTGCCTGCAAAAGTTGAAGTGCTGCTGGCTTTTGCAAGTTACCAGCGGGACTCTCTCGGGGAGCAAATAGAGGTTTCACACCGGCAAGAACATGTCAAGACAGGCGCAAAACTAGTTGTCCCTACAGTGGCTGGTCGGGAGATGTTGGGAGTTCCATACATCAACCGCCCTTAATGCTGCCACAGTGACATGGTTTTCTGTTTAGGGTTTTGCTCCCTTAGCCTTCGGTTCTGTCAAGGACCTGTACCACAAGGCAGTGGTTTACAACTCTGCAAGGCAGGGGCGTCAAACTCCCTGAGGTATTGCTATACCTGCAATACCTGCATACCTTAGGTATTGCTATACCTGCAATACCTGCGTACCCAATACATGCATCAGCAACACTATTACGGGTTACTCTAGATTTAAATCTAGACTTGTAGATTTAAACTTGGAAACTGTCCAATATGTGGACATGACGCAGGATCTATTAAGCTTGCACTATGAGGATCCTTTTTCAAGTTATACCAAGTGAATTAAACCTTTGTATCTTTGATCTCAAACATAGTATTATATTCAGGTGTTTCTGGTAGACTTTATGATATTGTTGTATTTTTTAGACGTCAATTCGAATGAAAACCAAGATGGTGGAGTTAGTAAACAACACAGAATAATGAGTGCCATATCGTAGAATGTATCACTGGTATAAGTAATTCCGAGTGGCTTAGTCAGTTTGTAAGAAGAATCAAATACAAGCAGCATGCTTTTGTGAGAATGTATTAATGCAGGAATCAAGTCGCGCTCACTAAAACAGCATAATCATGGAATGTAATACCAATGAAATGCCATCTCTATGGGCGGTGTAAATATCCATCTTCTTCACAATCTGAACAAGGCTCAGAAGGGGAGGGTTAAGAATGATTACATTTAGGGAAAGTCCATGAATATTGATGGTCTTCACAATCTGAACAATATTCAGAAGGTGGGGGTGTGAGTTTGAATGATTACATTACGGGATGGTCCATAAGGTGTTCTTCACGATCTGAATAATGTTCAGAGAGGGGGTAGCTAGAATGATCACATTTAGGGATGATCCAAAGATATTGTTATTCTTCGATCACAACCCAAACAATGTTCAGAAGGGGAGAAGGATTGCTTTTCAGGCAAGTCATATGTGATCAATGCTTTTATGTTAGGATTAGCTTAGAGCTCAACTTCAAGAGGGTTGTGGGTCAAACCTAGACGTTGTTATGATTGTGTAAACCATTGACATTTAAGGACTGTCCCTTAATTGTTACGGTAAACCATGCCAAAATAAAACACATAGATGACGATAATGGAACCGTTTTGAAACATTTCTTGAAATGTTGAGGTAACCTTTAGCAAGCTGACGTATTCGGTGTCCAATTGGTAATGGGTACCTGACTGAGGTTGTTTTTGAGAAGTCTTGACCTTTATCGACTGGGTCAAGGAAACGCTTACAACGCATTACATAAAAAGATCAATTAACCGGTGTAAAAACATCAGGAACAAATCATTGAACCTTTAGCCTCAGAAAGTTCACTTTTCTCAAGGGTATTGCCATGGGATGTGCTACAAGAAACGGGGATATTATGCTTAGAACGGGATTCGAACCCACATTTCTGCCATTCTGGGTCAGCTGCAATCATTCTGTCCACACCTACTGTTGTACGTGGTCTTCGAAGTGAGAAGGTCAGTGCAGTTGATTACTACAGCATGCATTAATTCAATTAGTGTGCTATAAAAGCGCATGAATACAAGTCAGTTTGGCTCCAGCTGTTTTGTTATTTGAAGCAGTTGAACAGTTCTGGGTGTCAGCGGGCGCAGTGGGCGAATCCGTTGAGTATGGGCTTCGGTTGTGGAAGGTTGGGCGTTTGGTTCCCGGTCGAATCAAACCAATGACTTATCAAATTGATACTTGGCGCTTCCTAGCTTGGTGCTGGTCATTAATAGGATAGGGCAAGGACTAGTTAGCTCAGTGTCAGGATAATGTGACTGAGTGGGATATTGGGTCATGATGCTGGCAGCCTGATTTCCCAAAGGGGCAGCACTATAAAGTCGCCATGAGTGAACCAACCATCTGAGTGTCTGTTTTCCCGCTAAGTGCATTCGCCGATGCAGCACCGGGAGGCAATCAACCCTCATCTGAGGAAACCGGAATTGAAGGTCTCATTATATGAGGGGAAGCGGAAGAACTTTACACCTCACCATCATCAGTTGCCATGTTGTTTGGTGCAAATGATCTTATTCATAAAAACATTCCATTCATCAGTAAAAGAGCACTACTGTCCAAGCCTTGAGCGGTGGCGGTTATTTACAACCTATCTTTTCAATGTTCATAATAAATGATAGAAATGAGACAGTGCATCGAATGTTCATTAAGATATGTCGCAAACATAGAGATGAATAACCAGTTAGTAAAAGTGGTTGCTCGGCTGGAAGATCATCCTTTGGGGAACACATACAGTTAGTTACCTTACTACATGTGTGTGCTTAAATAGAACTCAAAACAAATCAAACTCAACTCAAATCAAATCAGTTCTGGGTACATTTTCCACATACATTGCCGGAGGGACCAGGTGGGGTTGCAGGCAGCCTGGGGAGTGGCAGACTGCGGATGTCACCTTCTTTTTGTAGTTGTAGTTTGCTGGGGATTTACGTCCTAGCAACATTTATGGTCATATCAGGACGGGTACCGATGTATGACAGTGCGCACTCATGGCAACTTTATAATGCTGTCCCACTGGGAGATGAGGCCGCCGCCCCATGTTCTGATATACCACTCAGTAACATTATCATGATTCTGAGCTAACCAATCCTTGCCCTATCCTAGTCCTAGGCTAGGTAGCGACAGTATCAATTTGGTATGTCATTGGTTTCACTTGGCTACGATTCGAACTCCCCACCTTCTGCATAAGAAGTCTGCGCTCTACCTATTCGGCCACCGAGCCGGTCTCTTCTTTGTGTATTCCAACGCCGGCATTTAAGCCTCATCTATCAGAAAGACAATGCACCCGTAACCAAACCTCTCTATCAGCAGATAGGTCAGATAGCCTAAGTGTGCCCATTGGGAACTGGGTGTAATATTTCTGGATGCCCGGCCGTCAGAGCCCCAGATATACCACAAACTCTCCCCAGGGGTGTTCTGACAACCGTCTGTCAGTTCACACCTGATGCCTCTCTCCAACAAACTCATAAGGAAGAAAGGGAAGACAAGTCACACAAGATTGACAGTGAAGCAGTTGTGCTTTATTGCCATCAACTCCTGTTCACCTACTAGTGACCTATCTGTCCACACAGAGCCTCATTACTCTTTTTAGTATGTATATGAATCAGTGCCTACAGCCCATTGAACCGGAGTCCCATATTTGTTGCACACAGCTCAGTTTGTATATGAAAGGTGGAGGGAGCATCAGACAGAATGTCTGGGTTCCTGCCCAAGAGAAGAGTGTGTCTCACTCACGAGTCAGGAGTAGAGTAGACTGTTTCAGTAGTGCCTGTAGCAGCATATAGATCAGAGTGTCAGAATAATCAATATCAAAATGAGGCTTGTGTGGTCAGGTGGGGCAAAGGGGTGCAGGTGACTGGGCCTCCCACAGCCAGCCAATCAGGCACCTTCCACAGCTTGGGAGGCGACGTCCCCCCATATGGGTAGCTGTCACTCCACCCCAGCTGTAGGTGGTGTCCCTAATGTATGCAGAATGGATGGTGTGCTTGCCCATCGGCCCGGTGGTAACAGGTAGTTGCAGACAGTTACAATAAATATATATATTAAAAATGTCCTTCTCCTCCACTTGCACCCTTATTGGTGCATAGAGGGAACATTTCACCAAACATTAACTGTCATTTATATAGGAACATCTCGTCATAATCTCGGGCACTATGTATTAACATATATTTCACATAGCCTAATATGTCACACCATAAGTGGGGCACCCATTGCATTTCTATTACATAACCTTGGTTCCCACTCTAGGATAATAATGCTCTCTGCCAATATATAATTCCGAACCGAAAATCCGTATATTTTTACATGGGGTAGGATCCGATGGTTTGAAGCAAATGTGGGGTCCGTATTACCAGGTGGAGAGGACATTTTATTTACTTGAAGATGTATACTGCCTATCATGGATGAGTCTGAATAGACTTGTTTTCACCATTATACAGTTTGTTGATAGAAAGCCTGAGCCTGCACTTTTACCAACCCAAGTGATTTGTAACCTCCTACACCACCTAGTCATGGTATGAGAGCAACCGGCCTTTGATGATGCTGTAAATTATACACAGCAGTGGAAATCCAAATTGGCAGAGATGGGGGCGGGGGGGGGGGCATTGGGAATTGAACACCGACCTTCAGATTATCTAACCACTCTTCCACAGAGAACACCACAAGAAACGATTCTATTACATGACATTTCAAAACGTTTTAGGCCTGTACTTGTAAGAATGACTAAAGTAATCGTCCTGATCTGACCATAGATGTTGCTAGGACGTTAACCCCAATAAATAATAATAAATGAGTAAAGTAAGTTTTATATTTAACATTATTTGAATAATATTCAATTGATAATACTCACCTAAAAATTGTCAGTAAAATAATATTCACGGAATAATATGTATGCTCTAAGCTTGATATTAAAGTTTAGCAATTAAATATATTTACGGTTCTATCATTGCACATTTCAATCAGTATAATCTGACATGTTGATATGCCTGGTCACGGCCATTCAAAACAGATCCACAATAATATCGGCCCATAATACTGAGAATGTTATGCGGTTAGTGATACTCTATTGGCCATTTTAATCAAGAATCACAAAAGATAGGATGGATAAATGGGTTGATTGCTTGTCTCCGATGTGGCAGTGACAATGGTTTAACACTTTATGGATATTGATATCTACCATGGCACTCGGCATTAAAAGGATAGCGCCAGGGCAGTAGAATGAGGAAGTCCATTTTCGGCGATTGAACTGTTATTTGCTTAATTACCACAATGTAATAATAATCATATTTGTCTTAGATCAGCTACAAAACTAATGAGTGACGTGCACTCAACCTGAACATGGCACACCCACCACGCAGCCATGGCTAGGGGGTGATCATAGAGTTTGGATGGTCCAATTTGGGAGTAGGTTCACCCCGGAGTGGCAAACATGTGGCTTTGAGTACCGCGCTAAGCATTGCATCCCGTTGTTCCAGCAGCTCCAATGACTGTGCCGTAATGTGTATGACTGCACGGCTGCATGTCTATTGATGAGAGACCACAGGCATATCAGTACATCTAGTCCCCAGGTCCAATACATGGTAGGCCATCGATTCAGGTTTGGCTATTTATACGACCAAATAGCGTTCGTGTCTCAGTCGGATTCCGTGAGGTGTGCTCGTTAAGTCTGCTCCGGGGGCCCGCTTCTGGACTTCCCCACTAATGGTGCTCGTCACCACTACCTCGGCACGAGTCGGCCTCCTTTTATAAATGTGTGCACATACCAATGATGGTCAAGGAGCCTCACCATGAATAGCTGCCGACATGGCCTAAAACCTCCAGTTCACTCACATGGTCAAGGAACTTAGACTGAAATCAGACGGCATGGATTGAGAGCTGACTCCCGTGTTGGTAGATCAAGGGATTCGAACCCTGGATTCAAACCCTGGGCCGAATCAAATCGATGACTTAGAAAGGTACACTGTCTTGTCGCTAGGTAGCCTGGCACTTTGCTTTACTAGGATAGAGAAAGGGGCTGGGAAACATCAATAATACCAGCATTATCATTACAGTCAGTGATTCTGTTGAACCTTCAAGTAATTATGAACCCACACTATACCACAATGTTTGCCATTCGCAAAGCAACCCCGATGACAGTGTTGTCATGGCTGTACAAGATACATGGTGCATACAGTTGAGCCATCCCTGTGTACGTACTGTAAGTGCGCTCCCTGATTATTCTTAATTGTAAGAATGAGACTTGAAATTCAAGAGGGACGACTGTACTCAGGTGAAACCCTGGCACGTGAGTAGGCATTTGTAGATTGATTGCAGTAGGGAGCCTGGGTAATCGAATGATTAGGACGCTAGCCTCGGAATGGAAGAACGTGGGTTCAAGTCCCTCTCTTGGTGCAATACCTAATTACTAGCTGTATATGTGTATGTTTGTTGGAGCTTCACGTCCTAGCAACATCTAAGGTCATATCAGTATGGCCAAATGTATGACCTGGCAAGTTCTAATTTTGTATTGTCCTGGCTTTGTCGAATGACACCAGTCTGAGTCAACGATCTCCAGCACAGCTGACACCTTAACCATTAGTCATTCCTGTAGACCAATGGTAGAAAAATTGCCCAATGTTCTCTCATGTGTTATATATAATCTAGATACACTGACAACAAGGCTCCGTTGACAAATTGTCAGTTCACATTAGCTGCCTAACTCTCATGTGGCTGAAGCACGTGTTCCTGGGGGAACCTCTCCCGGAATGTATTAGGCTACTGACACTAAAACAAATTGCATTAAATTCTGTCGATAGTATGGCCTTGCATCAACAACTTTGCAATGCAAACAGCATGCAAGATAATTTCATCAAAATAAAATAGAAAGAAATGTTCGCCTTCCTGAGGACAGCAGCACAATACCTCCTCCTACCACGTCCTTATCAATTGTTTGTATATGTTATATATATCTAAGTAATGCCATTTAATTTTACTTTAGATTGTACTATCCTTTGCCACAAATTCTACATTTCATTGTGAGCTTTTACTTCCTATGTAAGTATTAATAGGAACAAATTTTATAATTGATTGTAAGGATTAATATTATGTTTAAAAGCATTGGTTAAATAATAATAATATGACAATACAATTTAAATAATATACGTCTCGTCATGAATATACCCATTGCTGCCAGCATAATGTAAAACCACCACCAATCAATCAATCAAACCTACATTTTCATTTGGCAATACCAAACCGAGGCTCTCTGTGTAGGATAGAGGCTATAGCCTGGAAGCAGCGACCCTAGTTGTGCTAATAATTGCATTGCCAGAAGCATCCGGCCAGATACAGCTCGGCAGTCACTGACCCACATAAACCATTTCGCTGGTCTCCCATCACCATGCCCGCTGGTCATGGCATACGCGGCTTATCGCAGGGTACAGGCAGGACACTGTATCAGGGAATATCTCCTCAATCTGCGCTGTCTATTGTAAGGCACCTTATAAGTTATAGGGACATGGCGATCAGCCAGCACAGGCTTCTGACTGTCAGCACTTCCGCGAGGAGGATGCTGATGACATTTATGCATAATCTGATGGTTTTGATTTTCTACCATATTATCTTGGTAGATAACTATATTAGGTTGATCATTGTAATCTGGTGACTTTACTTTAGTTTTATTTTAAAGCATTAACTTTGAAGATATTTCATTATTTGATGTGATGACATGCGAAGTGAATAGTGGCGTGCACATCGCAACGCTGGATATGCATTTTCCCTTTGTGAGTAGCACAATTATTAAACAATGCGATACGTGATTTATAAAGTATTATTTAAAATACCTGTGAAGTGTAATATAAAATGGAGTTGTATATCAATATTATGAGAATGGAGCTGGGTTGGATTATTGTATAAAAGCCTGAGAAATTACTATGAACAAGTAGTTTGAGCTGTATGGTTAGCACTGGTGTGTGCATGCAAGTAGGGCTGGTGGGTGCTGTGTAAGGGTTTAATAGCCGGCCTCACACTGCAGTGAGATGCCTGTTGCCACTGAATTTTGCTTTAAATAAAGGGTTGGTTTTATCCCACCATAGAATTGAGACCCATATGGGTATTTGTGTTCGGTTTGTGTAATGGATAATATGATAAATAAACGAATATCAGGTACAGTATTTTAGAATTGCAACTCCTTAGCAAGGTAGTGAAGATGCTTTTTTAAAACCTTTGTTTATGTTTTAATTTTCTATTGAAATCGTTGGTATAGTGTCAAATATAACCAGATATACCAATCCTAAAATCGGATACATATTGATGCATGTAACAAGTACAACGATATGGGTGTCAGCTTTAGAATCTTCGAGTCAACAAATTGAAATTGCAATACTATTGGCTTTGCTATTGATTCTATGTTGTAGGCATAGCGAGAAGATGAAGATTGGAGAGAGTGAGAGGACAGGGTAAATGAGTATGAACGGTGTTACGGTGTACGTTGCATTGGAGACTGCTATGCCCCGTTCACATACACATTAGTGGACGTAGTTGAACATAGATGAATGTAGTGGAGGCTAACGTGGGTCAAATGTGGTGTAAGTACATTAAACTACATTGAAATACGTTAAGGTATGGCAGCATTGGGTACCAATAAATATGTTACGGTACGGATAAATACATTACAGTATGGATGCCGGTATGTTCAACTACGTTCAACTATGTTCAATTCCTTAGCCTCCACTATGTTCACCTATGTCCACTAACAGCTATGTGACCAGGGCTTCGTCCAAGTACGCTAGAGTATGCTAGATCATGTTAGAGCATGCTAGAGTATGCTAGAGTATGCTAGAGTATGCTAGAGTATGCTAGAGTATTCTAGAGTATGTTAGAATATGCTAGAGTACGTTAGCATCACGGATTCAAATTCAGGCTCTAATGTAGCGCCCTTTTGAACATGTTAGTAGTTATTTCTCACGACCTCCTTCAGCCGCTGCCTATGTGCTCGCAGCGCGCACCTGCTCCTATTGCATGTCATGTGACTGGCTTGTAATGGTATGTGTTATGAATATATGAGTCTAGGAAAGGCCAGGCTTTATAACGTGGGGGACTAATGCGCCATCTCATTGTCCTCTTAACGACACGCAATATTGAATTCCTTACTACAGTGTGTGTAATTTACGGCCAATTAAGAAGCATCCGAAATCACAATGTCATACACATGAAGTGCGACGTTTTAAACAACATGTACACAGAACGCAAATAAACACACTGAGAAAGTAGATACAGGTCCCTTTTGTACCAAAAGTTAAAACCATGATGGTGAATAAAAACTAAATAGAAATTAAATGAATTACATCAAGTGACCGTGCTGCATACTTCCATTCACTGAGCGTACAAGTTGTAGTTTGGTCGATGCTTAAGGAAAATGTATGGGACCCGTAGAATGGGGATGGAAACATGGCTCTGAAAGATTTCAATCAATCTGGACAATCTTATCGACAGCACAACAATAATGTACAGAATTTCATCAGGTGTAAATGTAAATCATTAAACAACCAATGTGGTATAAATGTGTGCAGTTGTCTGACCGACAGTCTGGAGTGTGTCGATTGTATGTCATGGGTGCCACACTGAAGACTTTACAAATGCAGAAACTGCAGACCTTGATAACAGGAGGCCTACTGACATAATTGCTCGGTTGCAACAACATAAGTGAATGTCAATTCGAGCGTAGTGAACAAAACAAAAATTGAATCAAATGTGTTAAAAGGTATATTTTAATTTTGGTGACGTAGCTTGACACTGTGTTGGATTTCAGATTGATGAGGTCACAGGATGACTTTAAATGGATGACAAGGTGTCTAAGTAGGGCCTATCATCTGGCAGATCTCAGGTCAGAACTTCTGCATTCCCGTTTGATCATTAAGTAAGCACTCCATTTTATTTAGTAATCTGCAGATTTTAGGTCAGAAGTTACGCATTCCTATTTAGTCAATACATACGTACACCCCTTTATTTAGTGACGTGCGGGTTTTAGGTCAGAAGTTCTGAATTCCTCTTGGGTCTCCAAACGTGCGTCCAGCTTTAGATAAGTGTGTTTCGGCAAATGCGCCCTCCATAATCAAGCGGTCGCTTAGCGGTCCCTTAACCCGCCCGCCCTGGCGGCGGTCGTCTGCACTAGCGGCGGTCGTCTGTTTCCGCCGCGATAATAGGAAGCCCGGCGTGTTTACACTCGGCCCTCCCCGGCCGCCCGGTGTAGGATGTTCAAAACCCTACCCGGTTGAAAACACTACGGTAGTGTTTTCAACCTAAGTTCAAAACACTACGGTAGTGTTTTCAACTTAAGCTGAAAATAATACTGTTAAGTTCAAAACACTACCCCTACATATGTCCAAAACACTATCCAAGTTCAAAACACTATCATAGCATGGCAGTGGGGGATGTAAGTGTAATGCCACTTGTTTGTTGTTGTTTTACATCCTAGCAACATCTAAGGTCATATCAGGACGCGTACTGACTTGTGACAGTCAGCATTCATGGCGACTTTATAGTGCTGCCCCACTGGAAGACCAGGCTGCCAGCACCATGACCGGATATTCCACTCAGTCAGATTATCCTGACACTGGGCCAACCAGTCCTAGCCCTATCCTAATAATGCCGAGCACCAGGCTAGGAAGCAACAAGTATCAATTTTTAGGGCATTGGTTTGACTCGACCATGGTTCGAACCCACGACTCGACGATCTACCAATACGGTGGACGGATGCTCTAACTCATTCGGGCATCCCATCTGGTCTGTTATGCCGCAAAATGTAACCTACTGGTACATATTGATATGCTGACCATGCTGCGGTGTTTGATTGATTGCTTGTGGTTGTTTTACATCCTAGCCACATCTATGGTCATCTCAGGACTGGTACTGACTTGTGAGAGTGCACACTCATGGCGACTTTATAGTGCTGCCCCACTGGGAGACCAGGCTGTAGCCACCATGAGAGTAGTGTTTTGAACTTAAAGGGAGTGTTTTGAACTTAAAGGGAGTGTTTTGAACTTAACGAGAGTGTTTCAAGCGTGGCCACAGTAGTGTTTTGAACCTACCCTTAACTAAGTTGAAAACACTACCATAGGGTTTTGAACCAGGTTGAAAACACTACCGTAGTGTTTTGAACTTAGTTTGAAAAAACTACCGTAGTGTTGTTGTGGGGTAGTGTTTTGAAGTTACGACACCGGCCACCAGCCGGTCGATAGGCAGGGCCGCCCGGTACCAGCGCAGCTCCTGGGACAAGAGACACAGAGCCACACATCACTTAACTCCACTTCGCCAAACGCGGACCCAACATTCATCGGAGATACATAGAATGTGCATTATCGATGCTTGTGAACAAAGCAGACAATAAATAATATCACCCCCGGATTCTAAGTGTTTGGAGGTTATTGGTAATGCACACACAACTGCACTCATACTAGTCATAGTCGACTATTTTGGTCAACGGCGGTGGTGTCAGAGATGGGTGGGTGGGGGAGAAGTGATTATGCGCAAGGGATTTTCCTAATCTCAAAATCGGATCCGATGGCCCTGTGGGTAGGCCGCTTAATTCCTGTGTGAGAGATCATGGGATCAATCCTCAGTCGAGTCAAAGTGAAGACTTCCCAAATTGATACTTCTCAGTACTTTGCTGGGAGCAGCTAATGGACTGTAATTCCTACTGTAGATATAGCACGGAATGAAAACTGCAGTATCAGTATAGCTCGGTATGAAAGTTTCACTGGAAATCGGGCACAACATGGCGTGAAATTCATAATGTCACTATTGCATAGACTGAAACTCCTCATGTCACGATTGTATGGAGTGAAACTCCTACTGTCAAAATAGCATGGAGTTAAACCCGCACTGTCAACATAACATGGAATGCAACTCCTACCACCAAAATAGGATGGAGTGAACTAATAGCATGCAGTGAAATTCCTACTGTCAATATAGCATGGAGTGAAACTTCTACTGTCAATATAGCATGGAGTGAAACTTCTACTGTCAAAATAGCATGCAGTGAAATTCCTACTGTCAATATAGCATGGAGTAAAACTTCTACTGTCAAAATAGCATGGAGTGAAATTCCTACTGTCAATATAACATGGAGTGAAACTTCTACTGTCAATATAGCATGGAGTGAATCTCCCCCTGGCAATATAAGATGGAGTAATACTCCTAACATCAATATAGCATAGAGTGAAACTTCTACTGTCAATATAGCATGGAATGAACTCCTACTGTCAATATAACATGAATAAACTACATCACCATTCCAGTGGTGCGGTGCATTGTGGGATGCATCAAAGCAAAACAAAGCTGCGAGAAACACATGTGACATGCTATACTACACTGGGTGCAGTTGTGAAATGTGCTAGTTTCAGCTCATCTCAGCTCTTGTTTGAAACATAGAACACTAACTAAAAATATATATATAATAAATTAAGATATTAATCTTTTATCCAGCATTGCATTTACATCAATGTAATCAGCACATCTTATGCCATGTGCATTTAGATTTAGACAAATCTGGATACTCAGACTAGTGTTAGAGCCATAGCCAGTCAGTTTTACTTATGTTATTAATGTTTTTATTTATATCCTATGGTTAATTACATATGTAGAACTAGAAAATTAGTAGGGTTAATCAGATATTGGTTATATATTTCTCTGAAACAAGTGTATGTTGACACATTTGGCATTTTAATATTTATAACAAGAATTAATAATGGTGTTGTGGATATCACTGATTGTTTTGTGTGGAATTGTATGTTTCTTAGCTCAAAATGTGTTTGTCTTAGCTATATTCATCAGATCCTTATATTGCATGTGTGCATACATGTTTATGCCAAATTGTTATGTATTTCTATTCCTTTTGAATAAAATCGGAGTTTTTCCCTACATGTAGCGACAAACTCAATGGCCATTCGCATTTGCTTTGCTGCCAATGCCGTTTTCAGCGCATGCTCAGTCGGATGCGCAGTCATAACCGTGATCTCGTCTATTGAATTCCTACTGTCAAAGTAGTAATGTTAATACAGCAAGGAATGAAACATGGCATGAAGTGAGGGTCTTAATGTTACTGCAGAAGTGAGCTGAGGTGGGAATGCCTGCTTCTCCTGGTTGGGGATGTGTGAAGATTAAAATGGAGTGAGTATCACTCCTGCTGCAATGTTTTCATCGCGAGAGGAGCAGGGCGTGGAAAAGGCGTCACGATGTAATTTCAATAAATTACTCCCGGCAACCAACTCTAAAACGAGGCATGGAAATGATTGATGCTTTATCTCCCGCAAAATTGGTTCATATATAATTCATCGCGGCTATGATGATGAACGTGGGGGATATTGAGCAAATAGCGTCCGAATAAATAAGCCTACGTGTTGTGGGTATTACGCGGGTCAGAGTTAGTGTGTGGGCGATGGGTGCTGGGGGCGCCCCCTAGTGGAGACCCAGGAATGAATAGTGGTGATGTGTCACATAGAAATGGGTGGAGAGAGGATACTGGGGCGGTGTTAGGATTATAGGGTGGTGTAGGATACAGTGGTGTGGGTAGGATAGTAGAGTGGTGAAGAGAATATCAGGATAGTTTGAAGGATAATGGATGAATGTTGGTGGTGTGCCATATAGGGGTGGGTGGGCATAGGGTACTGGACTGGTGTGCATAAGGTACTGGACTGGCCTGCATAGGATACTGGACTGGCGTACATAGGATAGTGTACTGGCGTGCATAGGGTACTGGACGCGCCTGCACAGGATACTGGACTGGCTACATAGGATACTGGACTGGCACTTGGCATTATTGTGCTGGTGTGGATTAGTTGGTTGTTGGAGTTTTAAATCCTGGGAACATCTAAGGTCATATCAGGACGGATATCAACTTGTGACAGTGTTCCCTGATGGGACTTTATAGTGCTGCCCTACAGCTAGTTAAGTAGCTGTAGCCAATCATACTCCAAAGTCTTTACAGCACATATACACATGACACAGACCTGCACCAGTACCATATACCATTGCGACATAAGACCAGATTTGCCTTTTATTCCGATATGCAAGCTCACTCTAGCAGTCTAGGACTGTCAAGAACAAGAGGTGCACCCCTCCCCGCCCCCCCTCCCAGTGCTCCACACTGCATATAGAAACAGCGTATCTCGACGACCAATACTGAGGGGTGCGTTTCTGTGTGAGTCAATGTCAAAGTCCCACGAGCACTAAGCGTGTGCTGCGGCATAGTCTGGGCGTACTGCTACGGATAACACCACTAGTCTCCTGACGATGCCATGGTGAGGGTGAAGCACACTGTTCTAAATATATTCAGGAAGTTGCATTGTATTTAATGTAGAAGAGTTGTTCCCACAAGTTCATTCAAATTCACACAAATACAGAGAAAGAGCCCTGTGGAGTTTAGTAATATGAAATCATACGTTTGTTTATGACTGCAAAGTTACTTCAAAGAGTAGGACAAATGTTGAGCGGTTGAGGACATGTCTACGTGGGGATTCTATTGCGTTCCGTATCGGTGTAGACATGCCAGGGCACAGCTTCAGTCCTACATCACAGACCAGCAAAGAGTAATTCGGAATAGAGGTCAAAGTACTTTACAAGATATTCTACATTTGCCAAACATCACAAACAAATAAGTTTCATATTACAATGAAAGAAACAATTTGACGTGGTATTTTCTATTCTGTCCAATATGATTGACTTATGGATGTATATGGATGTATATGGATGTATATGGATATATATTATACATATACCTATACATACATATACATATACATACATATACATACATATACATACATATACATACCTATACATACCTATACATACATATACATACATATACATACATATACATACATACATATACATACATATGCATACTTATGCATACATACGCATACCCATGCATACCCATGCATACTCATGCATACCCATGCATACACATGCATACATACACATACACGCATAGACATGCATACACATCCATACACATCCAT
Source organism: Branchipolynoe longqiensis (assembly GCA_030323885.1). Lineage (NCBI taxonomy): Eukaryota > Metazoa > Annelida > Polychaeta > Phyllodocida > Polynoidae > Branchipolynoe > Branchipolynoe longqiensis. The sequence continues at coordinate 62,937,489 of CM059196.1, read as the reverse complement.
ATACATCCATATACATATATATACATACATATACATATACAAACATATACATACATATACAAACATATACATGCTTATACATACATACACACATACACACATACACACATACATACATACACATACACATACATACATATATATACATAAATATACATACATATATATTCATGTATATACATATATATGTGCAGACATATATACATATATGTATAGATAAATACATATGCAGACATATACTTAGGACTATATATATGCATATAAATACATATTGTATTTAGAGATGATTGCATCACATATTTCAGAGTGGTCCTAGATTTGTCACTGCTAAGTTAATCCATATGTAGTCTGTGTCACTCTCAGACTTATTGTAACAATGCAAGGGGCCTAAGTTCTAACACTTTCACCCTCAGATTTTAACCAAGCACTGCCATTACCCTAAATAATTTTCCATTTATATTTTATTTATTTTATTTTTGATTATGCATGTCATCCTCATCATCATGTGTCGGTCGCGATGTGACAAAGACTGCTTTTATTTCTTAAGCGCCGCTATTTTGTGTGGTTGTGCATTTCATAAAAACTGCTTGTAAAGTGTTGAAGTGCTGCTCGCTTTTGCAAGTTACTAGCGGCACTCTCTCAGGGAGCAAATAGAGGTCTCATACCGGCAAGAACACATCAAGACAGGTGCAAACTATTTGTCCCTGCAGTGGCTGGTCGGGAGATGTTGGGAGTTACATTCATCACCGCCCTTAATGCTGCCTCGGAAGCATGGTTTTCTGTTAGGGCTTGCTCCCTTATAGCCCTGTCACATTACGACGTTTCTCCCCAACGCGCGTCGACGTGTGTCACTTTTGGGTGAAACGACGGGACATGTCTGGAAGCATTACGCATGCATTGGTCGCGCATCGGTACACATCGCTATACTTTGAGTGACAGCGACAGTCGCACCCACACAACACGCGCCAACGTGTGTGGTGCGACCGTCACGGGGACGTTAGGTGCACGTCGAGATCCATTGGATGCGCTGGAATAATGTTATACGAACGCTATGGGCACGCCGAGTGCGCGTGACGGTCGTTCCCACACGTCGCGCCAAATTGTTGTTTTACGTCCTAGCATTCTGTCTCTCTGTGTGTCTGTGTGTGTGTGTCTCTGTGTGTATGTCTGTGTGTGTCTATGTGTGTGTCTCTGTATGTGTGTCTTTGTGTGTGTATCTGTGTGTGGCTCTGTTTGTGTGTCTGTGTGTGTGTCTGTGTGTGAGTCTGTGTGTGTCTCTGTGTGTGTCTGTGTGTGTCTGTGTGTGTATGTGTGTGTCTGTGTGTGTGTCTGTGTGTGTCTGTGTGTGTCTGTGTGTGTGTGTCTGTGTGTGTGTCTGTGTATTTGTCTGTGTGTGTGTCTCTGTGTGTGTCTGTGTGTGTGTCTGTGTGTGTGTGTGTCTCCATGTGTGTCTGTGTGTGTTTCTGTGTGTGTGTCTGTGTGTGGGTCTGTGTGTGTGTCTGTGTGTGTGTCTTTGTGTGCATCTGTGTGTGTGTCTGTGTGCGTCTCTGTGTCTGTGAGCGTGTCTCTGTTTTTTCTGTGTCTCTGTGACACAGAGACAGAGAGAGAGAGAGAAACAGACAGACAGACAGACAGACAGACGGACGGACAGCTGGACAGACGGACAGACAGACAGACAGACAGACATATCAGGACAGCGCACCAACCTCTTTTTGTTTTTTTTGGTCACGCGTCGACGCACATTGGCCACGCGCTAATAACAGGCTACTAACACGCTGCGCCGACGTTGAATTTTCTCCCAAAACGCCAAAAAATTGGAGGTGTCTCGACGCGTAAAAGTTATTTTGCGCACTGGCGGCGCAACGGTCAGAAGCATCGTAATGTGACAGGGCCATTAGTTACATCGGCTTCAGCTGGGTAGCAATGCTATGGTTATATTCGTCGTATTGTAGATTATAAATATTACCACGTAACATACACAATACTGTTTGCATGTACGACCTTCCACGTGTACCGACCGAAGTGGAAGTATGTGAAGTTGACCGATATAGTTACATAAACACATTAGGGGGTCTATATTTATAAGGCACAAGATCTTATCGATAAGGATATTTGGAATTTCACCCAGATCAACTGGAATGTCTGTAGGTTAATATAATGGTGCGTTATCATTAACATTAAGCGTCGTCACTATTCTATAATAGTGTGTGGACTTTACTAAAAGTGCATTTATTTGCCTAGTACTACCAGGGAATGTGGCACAAAGAGGTATTAGTTGATGCATGTTTGGTTGGTCCGTGGTAAAGTTAGCTGATGAAACTGACCCCAATACTGTGCATTGTCTCATGTTCTACCTCAAGGTCATCGTTAGTTCTCTATGTCACCACCAGGTAAAAGAGCCGGCGACAATAGTGGCAGGTGCAAGAATAGTGTCCTTCATAAAAAGAAGCATTTGCTTAAACATATGCACGTGTATATATACATAAATCTATATATACATATACTTATATATATGGATTGAGAGTGAGGTAATAGACTCGCATGTGTTAGTGTGACGGGAACCCGGTGGGGGCGCCATAAGGAGAGTTAAGTAATAAGTGAGTGAGAATAACAGCTTAATACTAATAGTAACTCAAATTGTCCATACCTAATCAACAAGGGGCACAAGAATAACACAAATTAGAAACTAACTGGATTAGGATATTCTGGCTTCCATGGAGTGGGGAAAGCGAGAGAAGGATCCACGGCGAGGAAAGGAGGACACACGGATGACCACTGTCCCATATTGAGCATCCCCTCACAGGATGAGTTTCGCATTCTTTATGTACTGATATTGTGATACAGACGATAAATTTCAAATATACTTCACACACTTTAATCAGTGCAAAAGATACATAAATGTGTGACTATGTCTGAACTAGAAACTACTAAAAAAAGATAATGGACGTATTCGACGGGAACCTTTCCATAATTTGAGCCAATCAGAGTTGTTCTTTTCGATTGCAAATGGCACAACCAATCAACTGGCTTGCAATAGGCCTGCAATTGTAAGAAGGAGACTTGCAATCCCATTGGGTATAGTGTACTGAGGGACACTGACCTCCCTAGGTGAAATGCCCCATAAATAGGTAGTTCGGGGTAGGGTAATGGTATCATGGGGCCTAGCTAGGTTAATGTTTAGTAGGTCAGCCCTGAAATGGAAAGACGTGTGGAGTCGAGTCTCGCTCTGGGAACAATATTTCACATCATTTGTAAAAATGAAAACCACGACATTCATGAGAAGGATTCTGTTAGCAATAAGCTTTAACTTAGATCGATATCTACCTTGTGTGTAAATAATATCTATGTCCATATCAATATATATAATTATAATTTTGTTGTTTATATATTTATATTATCTACATGACAATGTAAAAACAAAAAAGGCTGGAAGGGCAGTTAACCAGTGCTAAGAAGAGAATTATTCAGACGAATGAACTATTTATTGAAAAAAATAAAAATGCCACAGGACCACTTTGCACTGTAAGTCACGAACTATACAGACTCCTGTGAGTAGAGATGAGAGTGTCACTGTGTGTGTGTTTCTATGGGGGCATAATGTGTGCAGTAAATGGGAAGTTAGCTGGTGGTGGTGCCGCCTAATGACACGTTGCACCCGACCACCGATCCTCGTGCATATAAAGCCAGCAAATTGCACGATATCTCCGACTCCCCACCTCTACCTCTGACTCCCCCAGGTGGGTGTGGATTCACTAACTACCTGAATAAAGAAGACCACTCACTGCCATCCTCCCTGGAGACCCAATCTTGTGACGCCTTGTTATCACAAGTAGCGCATGGTGTAGTTTGTGAAATACATGTCTTGGTAGTGTAATGTGGAATAGGCAAAGAATTCCATTCACGCTTAACTACACATATATATATATATATATATGTGTGTGCGTGTCTTGGATACACAATGGAAGGAGAACACCGAAGTAAACGGGTTGGTAATAATTGATATCGACCAATATAGAAAATACAATATCTTTTCCGCTTACCTATCGTTATATAACACGTTATACTTCTTATGTAAGGGAAGCACATGGACACGTGTATGGTCGATACATCATTTATTACAATTCACAGTCAAACAATGCATCTGGCTGGGCCAAGTTCCCTACTATTGAGAATAATGGTAACAAAATAAAAGATAACAGTTTGAAAGCGTATAGAGTAGCAGTGTTGCAAATGGACTGATGCGGGCGGGGCGTGCTCGTAAGGTATAACCATTGTCTAGTGCCATCTGGTGGTACATCCGCGAACCAATGACGAGTTCCCGTTAGCCAGTGGGGCAGCACAGTGTGCGTCCTTACACCCGCACATACATTGGCGTATATACGTGGCTATATAAATCACATATATATTTCATACATACATATACTATAGATATGATGCATAATAGCATGTATACGAATATCATTATGGAACTGTTTCTTTGTTGGAGGCATGTCTCCCGGCTCGAACCCGCGACCCCCCGCTTGCGCGCATGTCGCCGGGAAGCAGCCAGATACAAGGGTCTGGATACCCCCAAGCTGCATTAAGGATGGGTTAGCGCGGTCCCAGCGTCCAACAGTCTGCCTCCTCCATCGGTATATTTCATCCGAAGTTTTAACCATAACAATTGAATAAAACGGTAGGTCTCTTCGGGACCAGCCAGAGTGTTAACTCAATCCAATTACTGTTTTGTGTGTTGTGTAATAACTGATAACATATATATGTATATACATAATATGAAGAGTTCAGGCGCAAATCCCCATTAACGCCAATCCAAAGTTTAATTTTAATAACAGATTTTGGTCTGAAAACTATTTTAATTCTCACTAATTCCACTTTCCTTATGATCACACGGTTATGGAGCAATACACTAAAAAGTAAGAACATAAAAGAACAATCTCAATTTTTGGATTGACGTTTACAGGGTTTTGCGCCTGAACTTGTCACAGACATATACTATATATATATATAATATATATATATATAATATATATGTGTATTATAATGTATTATAATAATATAAAGGAACGGAGCAATTCCAATATTGTTATCATATTCATTGTACGATTATTGCGTGTATTTGGGATTCGCGCACCCACCCCGTTATATGCGCGCGATTGGGGCGCCAAATGTTTGGTGTGGAAATTACTCAAACCACTGTCACTTCGCTCGCAATTTTCTTTTTGGTAGGGCATATTAGTCCCAGCCAGAGAACTAATAAAGAACTCAGCCCAACTCTGCTTTGTCTAACCTCATTGCCTAGTGGTTTATATATATATATTTACTAGGCTACATAACTTGTGGGTGGTATAGACTTGTACTGTTAGAGTTTACCCGGTTACTTTTGTGTGTAACTGTTATACAACTGTTACAGACTAAGTGCCTTTTGACCGGCCCTGACACACCCACCCCGAGAAGGCCGTCGTATCTGTAAATGAACTTGTGTTGACTTGCACGTCCCTACCCTCGTGCTTAATTAACCCTGTTCGCACCATGTTCACTACAGTGTCAGTGTGACTTTACATATGTTGGCGACAGAATATTCCGCCTTTATACAAGGTCAACACTTTACTCTGCCTTCCACTTCATTCATCCTGCCCATTGTGTAGGCCTCCTATATGTGTGTGTGTGTTTACTTTCTTCTTTAATCGTTTCTCATCGCCTCATTCTGGTTCTACATACGGGTGACAATGTAGCCAGTAATGCAGGTAACAATAGGTTTTAATTCAGTCAAAGTAACAGGTCAGGTTATAGATATGTACTATATAATGTATTATTTGGATATATATAACGGCAGCCCCTTAAATGTTTCTCTCTAACCATCTTATCTTCCATGTTATTTGCTGCGGAGCAGGCATTCTCTCCTCCCCCGCCTCATATACAGTGAGCCAACTGTCACTCTGCTCACTTTGAAAACAGGGCCACCTCTGGAAGGACACGACGGTCGTCATGGTGATGGACAACACCACCGTCCGAGCTGCAATTAACAGGGGCAGATCCAGAAGCCCCCCCCCCCCCCCCCCATCATGGCTTACCTCCACCAACTCTTCTGGATGGCAGTTGAGCGCAAGTTTGATATCTCCTCCGTCTACATAAGGAGTGAGGAAAACACCATATGTGATGCCCTGAGCAGGCTCTGCCAGCCAGGAGGTCTCGAGAGACTCAGGTCTGCCGACCCAGCTGGTGGGATCTTCTGCCGGGACATTTTCAGCCATGACCCCGATTGTTTCCAATCCCATTGCAGATGTGCTGAAGCTATACCAGGAGAAGCAGGCACTCCAGAAGAAGTTCTATGCGCAAAACTCCGTCACAACTAGATCCTGCCAGAGAATAAACTCAACCCAAACCAAGTCCTAGTCTTTCCTTCTCATTTGCGAACAAACTATTTATGTACTATATAATTTATTATGTGGATATAAATAATGGCAGCCCCTTAAATGTTTCTCTCTAACCATCTTATCTTCCATATTATTTGCTGCGGAGCAGGCATTCTCTCCTCCCCCGCCTCCTATGCTGTGAGCCAATTGTCACTCTGCTCACTTTCAAAACCTTTTCGGTAGGGTATATATTCTCCTGCCAGAGAATAAACTCAACCCAAACCAAGTCTTCATCTTTGCTTTTCATTTGTGAACGAACTATTTATATATATATCATGAATGTACTCCAAAGAGTGGGGTAAACAGAACACGCCTCCGAATGACTCCAAGCCTAACATCTCGTGTGTCAGCTGAAGCTGCAATCCAGCTTCAGTCCTTCCTGATGGGGCTGTCACACTACGACGCTTCTCACCGGCGACCCGTCGACGTGTGCCCGTTTTTGGGAAAAGTCGGGAGACGTCGAGAAACGCTGGGCGCGCGTTATGCGCGCGTCGGTACACATCGGTACACTATTTTTTACGTTGACGGTCGGCGGACAACGTCGGCGCGCGTTATTGGTCGCTCACTGTTTTAAGCGTGTCAAAAAACCACGCCGATCGACAACGCGCGTCAACGCGCGGGTTCCAATATTATGGCGACGTCAGAAGGACGTCGCCATCGCTGGAATAACGTTATGGGATCGCTAGGCAGACGCCGCGCGCGCGGGAGGGTCGTCTCCACACATTGCGCAAAATGGTTGCTTTGTTGTTTTACGTCCTACCAACATCTAAGGTCATATGAGCATGTCGCGCCAAACTTTTCTTTTTTTTTTTCCCCACTCGTCGACCCACGTTGGCCGTGCGCGAATAACGCGCCGTGCTGATGCCAAACTTGTTCTCCAAACCGCCGAAAAGTTGGGCGTTTCTCGACGCGTAGAAGTTATTTTGCGCGCTGGCGGCACGCCGGCGAGAAGCGTCGTAGTGTGACAGGCCCATGAGGTACTATCGGAACTCAGAATGCCCGTATTGCTAGGAGAGAACACCATATAGGACATTGAATCAGATGCATAGACACATACACACAGACACACAGACACACAGCCCCACAAACACACAGACACACAGACACACAGACACACAGACCCACAGACACACAGACACACAAACACACAGACACACAGACACACAGACACACAGACACACAGACACACAGACACACAGACACACAGACACACAGACACACAGACACACAGACACACAGACACACAGACACACAGACACACAGACACACAGGCCCACAAACACACAGACACACAGACACACAGACACAAGGACACAGACCCACATACACGCAGACACACAGACACACACAGACACAAGTACACACAGACACACAGACACATAGACACAGACACGCATACCCACAAACACACAGACACACAGACACACAGACACACATACACACAGACACAAGGACACACAAACACATACACACAGGCACACATACACACAGACAGACAGACCCACAACACACACAGACACACAGACACACAGACAAACAGACACACAAACACACAGACCCACAGACACACAGACACACATGCAAACAGACAGACATACCCACAGACACACAGACCCACAGACACACATACACACAGACACACATACACACAAACACACAGACACACATACACACAGACACACAGACAAACAGACACAGACACACATACACACAGACACACAGACACACAGACACACAAACCATGTAGGCCTACATTCACCATTTTTTGTAATTCTCACCCTCTGAATACGTCAGTGAACTAGTATACCCCAGAAGTAGCAAAAACTGAGAAGATATCGGTGAATGGGATCTAAGGATGGCAACATAAACAAGTCTGGGACAAAATCAACACATTTCTCTCACAATGTTCTTTACTGTGGCTTATTTCGAATTTAAAGGTTTTCTTTCAACTGTTCATCTCATTAATCTTAAATATATAATATATAATACTTATTTTAGAATAGCAATGATTAAAGACCAGTTCCCCTTAAATCAAAAACAGTTTATATTGATTGTCTACATTTCTCAAAGTAATATAGTTTAAGAGATGGTGCAATTTGGTAAGAGAAGGTGAAATTAAACCTCCGTCTAGGGCTCTGTAATGTTCTTTAATATTAGGTCGTTTATAACTGGTCTTAAATGTAAAATAACGCTATGTAAAATATTTCAAAGACTTGTATTATGAGGCTGAGATGAAAATTGGTTAGGTGAAAGAAAGCATTTAAAACAGTAGCTCACTGAGAAGTGACCGGAAAGCGTTCAGCCGGTGATGTCTGTGGAAAAGTTGATTCAATAGCACAACCTGGCCAGCATACAAGCTTCAAGATGACTGACTTACTATCAGCATACAAGCCTTCAACATGACTGGCTTACTGCCAACATACAAGCCTTCAACATGACTGGCTTACTGCCAGCATACAAGCCTTCAACATGACTGCCTTACTGCCAGCATAGAAGTATTCAATATGACTGGCTTACTACCAGCATACAAGTCTTCAATATGACTGGCTTACTGCCAACATACAATCCTTCAACATGACTGGCTTACTGCCAGCACTCAAGCCTTCAACATGACTGGCTTACTGCCAGCATCCAAACCTTCAAGATGACTCGCTTACTGCCAGCATACAAGCCTTCAGCATGACTGGCTTACTGCCAGCATACAAGCCTTCAAAATGACTGGGTTACTGCCAGCATACAAGCCTTCAAGTTACTGGTTTACTGCCAAATACAAGTCTTCAACATGACCTGCTTACTGCCAGCATACAACCCTTCAACATGACTCGCTTCCTGCCAACATACAAGGGTTCAACATGACTGGCTTACAACCAGCAAAGAAGCCTTCAAAATGACTGGCTTACTGCCAGCATACAAGCCTTCAAAATGACTGGCTTCCTGCCAGCAAACAAGTCTTCAACATGACTGGCTTACTGCCAGCATAGAAACCTTCAAAATGACTCGCTTACTGCCAGCATACAAGCCTTCAAAATGACTGGCTTCCTGCCAGCAAACAAGTCTTCAACATGACTGGCTTGGTCGTAATGCTCGCATTGCGTTTGATGCGAGGTCAGGGAGGACGCACCCCCCCCCCCTCTTCTCTCTCCCCCCCCCCCTCCTCTCTCCTCCAGCTCTTTCCCTCTTACATAACCCCCCCCCCCCCCTCTCTCCTTCCCTTATAACCCCCTCCGGCCTCTCCACTGGCCACTCGCCCTCCTGCCTCCACAGACTCCGCTCCTCCTATCTCTTTTCTTTGGCCTCTTCACTCTCCACGCACCGCACCATGCCTAACGCACGAGGCCGGGGGAGGCGCGCCGCCCGCCGGGAGGCCCAGCGCATCTCAGAGGCAGGATCGACCGAGTCGACTCACTCATCCGCCCCTTCATCACCGCCTCAGGCCGCCCCTCTCCCGCGGACCGCCCCCGGCGACCCCCCTCGGAATGGGGGCGCACCATGCAGGCCACATTACTCGACACGGTCGCGGCCATGGAGCGCATGACCGCGAGACTCGACATTCTCGACGCCCGGGATCAGCGCGGAGCCGCGCCCTACCACGCCCCCGCCGCGGCCGCCGCGCCCCCGCCGGCGCCGCCCCAGCACATCGACCCTCCCCGCGCGGCCCGCCATACCGTGGGGGGGGCCCACCCGCCTCCGCCGCCCCTGCCGGCGGTCCCGGGGGCCATCCACCCGGATTACCTCCGCTTCACCAGGGGAGGGGCATCCGCCTCCCAGACGTCCGACGCGCCGCCTCCACTCCACTACCACGACGCCCACGCCCACTCGGCCACCTCCGCTGCAGATGCCGTGCGCGAGATACTCGACTCGGCCGACACTCACAACGCCGGTCGACGTAAAGGTATCTCGCCCCATTATATATTTCCCTGTGACCTTATTGAGCGGGGGGCGGAGAGGAAGGCGGTGAAGCGAGGGGAGGCCACCAAGGACGAGTATACCCTCGCCCTCCGCATGCTCGAGGCTCACCCCGCCTTCCCCGCCCACTCCCTTCCCGGACTCAGCCACCACGCCCTCACCATACATAGGGACAATCTCGTCCACCCCTGGGCTACCGTCCGCCGCTATTCCGAGACGGTATTCACTTGGATCGCGGACGGTAGGCTCCCTCACGGCTGGCACGACCCCGCCGCCATCAACATGCTCCGCATGGAGGCCCTCACCACGCCCATAGTCGCCCTATCCATCCCCGCCCGCACCCACACCGACCTCCCCCGCCCCGCCCCCAGACCTCTCCTCCCCCCCCGCCCCCCCCCCCCCCACCGACACCAGGGTCCCCTACCTCCGGGAATCTCACGGCGCCCCCTGCCCCTCCTGGAACCGTGACCCCGCCTCCTGCGACCGGGCAGGCGCCGGCGAGACTCACGGGGAGGGGGCGTCGAAGTATCGACACACATGCGCATATTGCGCCAACGTAAGGAAATTCCTTACAATGCACTCTGAGGCCGTTTGCAATAGCAAAAGGACCCGGGACCGGGGGGGCCCCCGCCCCCGCGGCGGATTTTTAGTCCGCCGCCCCCTCCAGCCCGGCCCGGAGGGACCCAGCCGGCCCCACCCACCCCCCCACGCCGACCCACGCACACCCATAACCGACCACCCTCACATCTCACCGCCCACTGAACTCCCGCCCCCTCACATCTCGCCGCCCCCTCACATCTCGCCGCCCCCTCACATCCCGCCGCCCGCCCGGCCCGCCCGCGCCCTGACCGCAGAGCACCCAACCGCTCACACCACACCAGGCTTCAAAGCCCCCCCCCCTGCCGCCACCCGCCGCGGCCCAACAGACCCTCTATCTCACCGCCACCCTGCACCCAACCGCCACTCCCCTCTCATCTCTGCCGACCACCCGGCCCCCCCCCCCGCCTCGACCTCACCACAGGCCCCGCCGTCTCTCTCTTATCCACACCCTCCCCCGCCGACACAGCCTACCTCACCATCCTCCCCGGCCTTCCCCCTGATACCGACCCCCCCACCCCACCCCCCACCCCTCCCCCCCTCCCCCACCTCCTTCGCCGCCCCCCTTAACCTCTCCTACCGCTCCTCCTCCCCCCTCCCCACCCTCCCCCCCCCACCCCCCCACCACGACCTCAGCGAGCACATCTCTGACGTCGTTCAACCCCACATCCAAGACACCCTCCCCGCCGCCCCCTCCTGCGGCCCCTCCCCACACCAATACCGCCCCACCCTCCTCGCTATCTGGCCCCACGCTTCAAAAGAAGCCTGGGCCCGCTACCCCACCTTCACCCGCGCATACACCGCCCTCAGGGAAGCGGGCCTCCCTAATTTTTTGGCCGCCCGCATCCCCCTCCCCTCTGGCCTCCACATCCCCGCATGGCGCGACCGCCTCCGCGACTACCCCGACCCCGCCCTCCTCGACCTACTCGAGTTCGGCTTCCCCGCCAACTTCTCCGCCTCTACCCCCCCCCGCCCTACCTTTACCAACCACCGCGAGGCCCCTGAGCACGCCCCCCACATAGAGGCCTTCATCAATACCGAGCTCGCCCTCGGCGCCCTCGCGGGCCCCTTCACCATTCCTCCCTTCACTCCCTGGACCCAGGTCTCCCCCATGATGACCCGCCCCAAATCCGACCCGGGCAAGAGGCGGGTCATCGTCGACCTCTCCTTTCCCCCCGGCGCCAGCGTCAATGCCGGCATCCCCCGCCGGGAATACCTCGGGAAACCCCACTCATACACCCTCCCTTCAGTCGCTGACCTCGGGCGCCGCCTCACGGCCGAGGGCTCCGGCGCATACCTCTGGTCAGCCGACATCTCCCGCGCATACCGGCAGCTCCGCGCCGACCCCCTCGCCTGCCCCCTCTACGGCATCACCCTCAACCAGAGGGTGTACATCGACCTTGCCCTCCCCTTTGGTTGCCGCTCCTCGGGCGCCGCCTGCGTCCGTGTGACGGCCGCCGTCGCCTGGATAATGAGGCGCGACGGCTTCCACACACTGGTATACGTCGACGACTTTGTCGGGTGCGAGGCCTCATACCTCGGGGCCTGCCAGGCATTCGACGCCTTCCTCGCCCTAGCTGCCGCCCTCGGGCTCGACGTGGCCCCTGGGAAATGCCACCCCCCCGCTGTCCGCCTCACCTGGCTGGGCTTTGCCCTCGACAGCGAGGCGATGACTGTCCGCATCGCCCCCGACAAAGTCGACGACCTCATCCTCTCCTGCGAGGCCCGCCTCACCTGCCCTGCCATAACTCGCCGCGAGCTCCAGAGCCTCCTCGGGCGCCTCAACCATGTGGGCAGCTGTGTGCTCCCCGCCCGGAGGTTCATGAGTCGCCTCCTCGGGGCGCTCCGCCGCTGTTTCGGCTGCGCCTCGCTCACCCTCGACGACGACGCCCTCCGGGACCTGAGGTGGTTCGCCCTCTACGGCCGGGCCTCCAACGGCCTCCACCTCCTCCGCGCCCCGGCAGGGCGCGTCCATGTCATAGAGTGCGACTCCTGCCTCACGGGCGGAGGCGCCTACTCCGCCACCCACTGCTACGCCCGAGGGTACACCCTCGACTTCCGGGCGCGGTTCCCCGACATTCATGAGCTGGAGGCCGTCAACCTCGTGGTTGCACTCCGCGCCCTCATCCCTGAGGACGTGGCGGGGGCCACCATCGTGATCAACACAGACAACATGGCCTCCGCCGCCTCCCTCACCTCGGGCCGCGCCCGCGATGCTACCCTCGGGACCTGCGCTCGGGAGCTCTGGCTCCTCGCGGCGACCCGATGCTTTACCCTCACCGTCCTCCACAAGCCCGGGGCCGAGCTCGTCCTCGCCGACGCTCTCAGCCGCGCCCACCTCGACGGACCCTGGGCCGAGGTGGCCCGCGCCGGCATCGCCCGCCTCGGGCTCCACAGCATATCCCCTTCCCATGACGCCTTCCCCTTTAACCCCGGCCTCTGATGCAGGTTTCCCCCCGGCCGAGGTGGAGGACATCGCCCGCCTGCGCCTCGCCTCCCTGGCCCCCTCGACATGGAGGAATCGCCGGCGCCAGGCCCGCGACTACGTGACATACTGTGTCGCCCGAGGGCTCGCCCCCCTCGCCCCCACCGACTTCCAGATCGCCGGCTACACTGCCTACCTCCACGCCCGAGGCCTCGCCCCGGCCTCCATCAAGAACGCCCTCTCCGGGGCGCGCACCTGGACCGGGGCGGCCGGAGGGTCAACCACCGCCTTCGACTCTGCCCTCGCCAAGGACGTCTGCCGAGGTGCCGAGCGCGCCTCGACCCACGCGCCTCGCCAGGCGCCCCCTCTAACGCCTCCTCTGCTCGCCATCGTCATCGCCCACCTCGCCCTCGCCGGACCAGCCTCACTCACCCCTCGGGCCGCCCTTCTCCTCGGGTACTTCGGCATGCTCCGACAGTCCAACCTGCTGTCGCCGAGTCCCGAGGGCTGGGGGGGCCCCCACACCATCACCCGCGGCGACGTCGCCCCTGCCCCCGGCGGCCTCCGGGTCACGGTCAGGACCTCAAAGACCATATCCGGGCCCTCGGGCGCCGTCGCCCTCTTCATCCCTGCCTGCCCGAGGCCGGGCCTCTGCCCTCTGGCCGCCTGGAACGCGGCCACCCGGCAGTGCCCCGCGCCTCCCGACGCCCCGGCGTTCATCATGCCCTCCGGTCGCCCCCCTCGACCCGCGCACACTCACTGCCCTCATGCGAGGCGCCCTTCACGCCCGAGGTGTCCGGGGGGCCGAGGCCTTCACTCTCCACAGCCTCCGCCGGGGCGCCGCCCAGGCCTGCCACACTGCCGGAGTCCACATCTCCGACATCATGGCCCAAGGGACCTGGACTTCCGAGGCGGTCCACGCCTACGTCCCCCGCCTCGCTCCCTCGGCGGCCCCTCGAGCCCTCTCTTCTCTCCTGGTTGAGGGCTCCTCGGGCCCACCTCCCAACTACTGACATTGCCGGACATTACGCTCACATTGACATGAGCATGCATCAAAACAATTATAGTTTACCTTGCCTGTACTTGACTTGTTACAATGTATGTTCAAAACGCCTCGGGCATTACCCAATAAAATGCCCTCTTTTCCACTTCCGCCTCCTCGTCCTTCCTTGCCGCGCATCGGTCGTAATGCTCGCATTGCGTTTGATGCGAGGTCAGGGAGGACGCACCCCCCCCCCTCTTCTCTCTCCCCCCCCCCTCCTCTCTCCTCCAGCTCTTTCCCTCTTACATAACCCCCCCCCCCCTCTCTCCTTCCCTTATAACCCCCTCCGGCCTCTCCACTGGCCACTCGCCCTCCTGCCTCCACAGACTCCGCTCCTCCTATCTCTTTTCCCCACCCACCATCCCTATACACCAACTCTCCATTATAGGGTTGAGGGCTCCTCGGGCCCACCTCCCAACTACTGACATTGCCGGACATTACGCTCACATTGACATGAGCATGCATCAAAACAATTATAGTTTACCTTGCCTGTACTTGACTTGTTACAATGTATGTTCAAAACGCCTCGGGCATTACCCAATAAAATGCCCTCTTTTCCACTTCCGCCTCCTCGTCCTTCCTTGCCGCGCATCACTGCCAGCATAGAAACCTTCAAAATGACTGGCTTACTGCCAGCATACAAGCCTTCAACATGGCTGGCTTACTGCCAGCATACAAGCCTTCAACATGGCTGGCTTACTGCCAGCATACAAGCCTTCAAAATGACTGGCTTACTGCCAGCATACAAGCCTTCAACATGACTGGCTTACTGCCAGCATACAAGTCTTCAGTATTCAATCAAGCATTGGCAGCTCTCATCCTCCGATTCCATTTATCTGATCCATCTAATCGTGGCTGCCATTGGGGAATGGGAGGACGCAGTCTCTGACCGCAATAATGTCGCGTCGGTAATGGACGACTGGCGCGGCCGTGGTCAGGGGGTGTGGTAGATGGGGGTGGGGGGTTAAAGTGGGGGAGGGGTATGTCTGTACCACAGTGGAACCATGGCAGTACGTCACTTCCGAAATACCAATGACGGGTGACAACCCAGCCCCTCTCATACCTAGTGTGAGGGTGAAGTGCACTACTGCAGCACCCACTACAGAACGATAATTAAATTGGGCATTCTACCCACCGTGTGTAAGCACACCAGGTCACATCGTTAGGGGTGACTAAGAGACTCAGTCAGTCGGTCTGTCATTCGGGATGTCTTCGTCCTATCCGGAATATTCATGACTGTTTTCGTTACCAGCATTCATAATCCTCTGCCTGCTGAAATAGTATGGGCACCCTTCTTATATTAGTGTGCTTGCACTGTAAAACCATTCAGTTTGAGGTTGTCCTCGATATTGCTTTCTGTATATCATCCCAGTCATTATGGTTTTCTTTATACTGTTATCCTCCTCTCTGGCAATGTGACCAAAGTATAACAGCTGCACATTGTAAACCTTTGAAAAATGTTGTCAGGTTTCCCAACTTATTCATAAACGCTTAATGTTATATTCCCATGCTCTTGGTAAGATATTCCCACCTTTCTTCACCACGTCCTCAGTTCTAAGCTTTCAGCTTCAGCCCATCTCTTCTCTCAGGCTTTCAAAGTCCAAGACTCACATCAACTTTGTTTCTTTGCTCGCAACACGCAACCATATAAGAAAATAAGGAAAACAAGGGTCAGAGAATACTGAGAGACTAGTGAAGGCTAAATCACCACCTTCCCTCCGTTGTGTAAGCACACCTTGTCGGAACTCTAGGAATGCCCCGCAGAGAATAGCGAAAACTACATCATCACCCTAAAGTAAGCGTGTAACTAAACTAGGTAGCAGAACTCCAGGTGTACCTTAGAGACCAGCCCAAACTAAATAGGAACAGCCCCCTAGTGCCGGTGTGCAAGCGTGCCAGGTCCCAGCTCTGGGTTCGCTTAATAAAGCGAAGACTTGAGTCGGCAGAGGCGCGTTGGCGGTTGGCGGCGCAGGGTGGGGGTGGGGGGGTGAGGGGTAAGCTGCACATCACAGGACCCGGCGACTGCGGGACCCAGATGTGGTTATCGCTGCACTGAGGGCGGGAGCTGGGGAACAGCGGGTACTGGAGGACCTGTGTGCACAGCTGTACACAATGTGCTCACAGGGCACAGTGGGACAAGCAGGGCCCACTGAGGTGGTTTGTTGCAGGTTTGCGTCCTAGCAACGCTTAATGGCCCTGTCACCAGCATGCCACCAACGCGAAAAATCACTTTTTTATGTTGAGATACGTCAAACTTTTCAGTGCGGGGGGAAAAATTGGACATATACATACCATATACACAGCGTATGGCCAACGTATGACCAATGTATGGCTAACATACCTCCCAACGAAAAATGCTCGAATTACGCTCACAGTACGTTCACAGAACGCCGGTGAATGTTATAAACGTTCACAGAACTCCGGTGAATGCTATGTACATTATTTGAACACCAGTACTATGCGTCATACGTTACATACATCAAGACATGCTGGAGAAACGCTAAGCGTATGTTAGACTACGTTAGGCATACGTTATCCATACGTTGTCAGTATGCAGACTGTACGTTCCCACTGCCTTTAAAGTAGGTCAATGTAGTGCAACGTAGTGAACAACATTTGACTAATGTACATCTAAGGTACATTGACGTATGCCTAGCGCTTACATAATGTACGGCAGACATAAAATCCACATGTTGTCGAACGTTGTCGTGCGTCGAAAGTTTTGTGCATGCACAAAACTTTGCCGACCCCCTGACATGTGACGCCGTATCTCGACGAACATCGACGTACATTGATGTATACCAACGCGCGCCTAACCCGCTCATAATGCATACTGACATATCCCGACGTAGCGGCAAAAAATCACATACGTCAGCGCACATTGGCATGAAGCGTCATAATGTGACAGCACCATAAGGTCATATGGTGATCGGATAACTAAGTGAACAAGTTCTTTGACATGACCTAGTCATGCCGAGGGCAAGGGACGATAGAGATAAGTATCAGTGTTGTATGTATTTGGTTTGAGTCGGTCAGGATTCGAACCCACGACCCCGCGAAGGAGGCAAGGCTAGAGAGTGGCAAGCATCAATTGCTTGGTCACAAACAATTGGTTTGTCACAGCCTAAATGCTAGTGAAACCTAGAATTGATTATGTGTGTCTCATTTGGGGATGGCTCAAGTTTATTGACTAAGATTTATAAACATACCAGAGCTTATGGACAGCTCAATCCAGTGTACGATCTATCTTGTTTATTGAGCAATAAGTAACTTTTTTTCTTTATGTAAATTCTAGCCCAATGTGGAACCGAGTTGAGTAATTTAGTATGTCTCGGTCACACGATTAATTGCCCGACCGAATAAAGAAAACGTATTAAAGAGGAGTCATAGAAGCACAGCGTTCGAGTTAGTTATGATGACTGACATATATAACACCAGATACTGTAACAATATATGTGTACTCAGCAAGAGGTAGGTCGTTACTTAAAGCCAGTAGGCCTACTCAGTAACGCGCATGTCCTCCCAAGAAGACTCTAC
This sequence comes from Branchipolynoe longqiensis, assembly GCA_030323885.1. Lineage (NCBI taxonomy): Eukaryota > Metazoa > Annelida > Polychaeta > Phyllodocida > Polynoidae > Branchipolynoe > Branchipolynoe longqiensis. Next base: position 62,919,569 of record CM059196.1, on the reverse strand, counting down.
ACTTAGGGAATAAACCCAGCATTATCACAACCACATACAGATATCCTCAGTAGAGAGTTACTGCGCAGCAAATATTATATATATACATATATACATATATAAATATATACATGTATACATATATTCATATATACATAGATACATAGATACATATATACATATATACATATATACATGTATACATATATACATATATACATATATACATACACATACATATATATATGGGTGTGAATATACACTGAAATATCCAAGCAAATTCAATGTTAAGGATTTATATTCGATTTCTCCGTTATTTTTATTCATAAGGTGTTTGATATAGCACATATATATCATGGCAGCGAATTAAGTGGGTTAAATTAAGCGTAGAAATACGGCTACGCTATTTCTCTTAGCCAATCAACGGCGAGGGTAATACAGCGCACATTATTCGACCAAGGGCTGTGACGATGGGAATGTGACGATGGGCATGTGATGACAACGCGAGTTTTATGATTGCCTTTTCTTGTGTCAATCTTGCGCCTACCAGATAACATAAATTGGGATCAGTATCTCCTGTCCCTTATTCAATTACTGATATACATCAGGTGAAGAGAGGTTGGTAAGACTATCAAGTGAGGATCTAGCCTCAGACATAATCTGGTGAAATCAATGATATTGATCAAATAAAAGGATGTGATGTTATCGCATAGCTATTTATTGCGAGAGGTTTTGCTAGGGAAGTTAGGAAGAGCATATTAAATTCTAGATGCTTGGTTTGCAAATATATCCTCCTTTATCTTTGTTGTGTATATATGCACGATACCTCGCACCCCCCTCACCTTCTACAGCAGCAGGCTTTCAAAGTTTGTACTTCCCACTACTTAGACTAGTGTTAGGAATTTGTAGGATCAAGCAAGTAATCACAGACTAAGTGTCGGTATAAGGTTGACCAAGATAATTTTAAGTAGGGTTTGATTTGCATTATGAGTTAACCTGGTGGGTTGCTGTGTAAGATTGCAGTTATTATGGGTGAGTTGGATTTGATTTGCATTATGAGTTAACCTGGTGGGTTGCCGTGTAAGATGTGCAGTTATTATAGGCGAGTAGGGTTTGATTTGCATTATGAGTTAACCTGTCGGGTTGCTGTGTACGATGTGCAGTTATTATGGGCAAGTTGGGTTTGATTTGCATTATGAGTTAACCTGGTGGGTTGCTGTGTAAGATGTGCAGTTATTATGGACGAGTTGGGTTTGATTTGCATTATGAGTTAATCTGGTGGGTTCCTGTGTAAGATGTGCAGTTATTATAGGTGAGTTGGGTTTGATTTGCATTATGAGTTAATCTGATGGGTTGCTGTGTAAGATGTGCAGTTATTATAGGTGAGTAGGGTTTGATTTGTGTTATGAGTTAACCTGGTGGGTTGCTGTGTAAGATGTGCAGTTATTATGGGCTAGTTGGGTTTGATTTGCATTATGAGTTAATCTGGCGGGTTGCTGTGTAAGATGTGCAGTTACTATAGGTGAGTAGGGTTTGATTTGCATTATGAGTTAACCTGACGGGTTGCTGTGTAAGATGTGCAGTTATTATAGGTGAGTTGGGTTTGATTTGTGTTATGAGTTAACCTGGTGGGTTGCTGTGTAAGATGTGCAGTTATTATAGGCGAGTAGGGTTTGATTTGCATTATGAGTTAATCTGTTGGGTTGCTGTGTAAGATGTGCAGTTATTATAGGTGAGTAGGGTTTCATTTGTGTTATGAGTTAACCTGTCGGGTGCTGTGTAAGATGTGCAGTTATTATAGGCGAGTAGGGTTTGATTTGTGTTATGAGTTAACCTGGCGGGTTGCTGTGTAAGATGTGCAGTTATTATAGGTGAGTTGGGTTTGATTTGCGTTATGAGTTAACCTGGTGGGTGGCTGTGTAAGACTTGCAGTTATTATAAGCGAGTTGGGTTTGATTTGTGTTATGAGTTAACCTGGTGGGTTGCTGTGTAAGATGTGCAGTTATGACGGGCGAGTTGTGCATGTAGGAGGAAAGAGTTATGGCCTGTAAGTTGCGATCCTCAATTTGGTCTTGTCTGGCAGCTAATGTATCTAGGTGCTTGATGTTCACAGTTGATTGTGCAGAAGAAGTGAACCATAATCAATAGCTTAGCAGAGCGGTAAATCTATGACAGAGTGATACATGAAATCTGCGCATTATAGGTCAGACCTTAAAGGGGCTATTACAGGATCACAACATGATTGACTATGACTAGTCACAGTTTGTATGTGCAATAATAATTTAGTTATCTGGGAAGTATTTAAGGAACAACAAATGGTGGTCATTTCTCTTGTGACTATTGCAATCATTTAGCCCCAATGGCCCTGCTTAACTGTTAGTCACAAAGGCTTTCTCAAATAAAACTGAATCGTGTCCAGATCGTTGGATCACTGTTGAAAGGGGTAGAAAGAAGGAACTAAGTACAACAGAAGTCCACAAGGAAAATACTGCAGAAGTCTACTTTGGTAAATAATCAAATTGAAGTCCTTTGGCTATGCCTTATATCCTATCTAAATCCACATATCTCTTGACTGGATGGCATCATATATTGAGCGGTTTGAGCTCCAACGCATGAGGAATTGATTGTACAAATTACACAAAGTATCCAATGGCTATATATTCTAGTTCTAAGTCTATGCAGGTATTGCAGGTATAGCAATACCTCAGGGAGTTTAACGCCCCTGCCCTGCAGAGTTGCAAACCACTGCCTTGTGGTACAGGTTCTTGACAGAACCGAAGGTTAAGGGAGCAAACCCTAAACAGAAAACCATGTCACTGTGGCAGCATTAAAGGCGGTTGATGTATGGAACTCCCAACATCTCCTGACCAGCCACTGCAGGGACAAATAGTTTTGCGCCTGTCTTGACATGTTCTTGCCCGTGTGAAACCTCTATTTGCTCCCGGAGAGAGTGCCGCTCAAGCCAGCAGCAGTTCAACATTTTTGCAGGCAGCTTTCATGAAATGTAGCTGAAATGGAGAGTGGCAGTCAAGTAATGAAAGCAGTCTTTGTCGCATCGCGACCGACAGCATGATGATGATGATGATGATGAAGTCTAATGCAGTTTCTAGAATTTTAGTGTTTTGTAAGATATACAAGTTAAAATCATGTGACCTGATCATTAATTCAGGATTCTACCCGAACTCAATCAAAACAAAACCCAGTTCTGTGGAAGCACCAAACACTAAACTTTTTGTTTGTTGGGGTTTATATTCTAGAACCTTCTACGGCCATATATCAGGAGGGGTACTCACTTATGATAGTCTGCTCTCATTGCCAACAACCACCACCACACCATGGCTAAAAGCCAAATATCAAGTTTAACTAAAGCTGGATGCCCGCTAAGTGATAGTACCGGGCAAGCATCCTCGCCCAACAAAGAATGCACTGTACATGATGACATAAGTAAATACACAACCACATTCACACTAACTGGGGTGGGGGGTCCTTTGGGGGATGGGGCGGACCGTATTTTCAGGGAAGGAGGCAGACTGATGGTGGCCTGGGGACTTTGGGACCATGTCATCTGGGCACACTTCCTTTAACAGATCTGAAGGGCTTGCCAGGACTCAAGATTGGCCACTTAAACATACCCAGCCTCACACATAAGACTAACCAGCTAAGAGCTGACCTACCCAGGTTGGGTTTTGATGTCTTCACTATATCAGAAACATTGCTCAATAGAACAGTTGAAGACAGACTCACAACTATACCAGGTCACCAATATATAAGGGCTGACAGAAAAACAAAGCAATGTAGTGGGCAGACCAAAGCGGGTGGTGGACTAGGTATTTACTTTAAGCAGGATCTCCATGTTGATGCAGGTAAACATGCTGAGAATAACCTATCAAATAGCAATATTGAGCTACAGTGGGATGTAGTCACCAGACCCCATACAAAACTAATACTCATCGGCAATATATATAGACCCCCAAATGGCTACCTAAATGAAGGAATTGGGAAAATAAGTGACTCTTTGAAGAATATAGCCAATATCGATAAATATGAGATACTCCTCATTGGCGACTTCAATGAAGAATATAATAGTAAGAGGCCTATGATGGAAGGATAATAAAGCAATTTGCAGCTGAACACAAGTTCCAGCAAATGATCCAACAGCCAACCAGGGTAACTAAAAGCACTACCAAAACAATAGACCTGGCACTTACCAATATCAAACATTGTACGAAGGCTGGAGTGCTTAACTATAACATAAGTGAGCACAAACCAATATTCATAATGAAGGGAAAAAAAGAAATGACAAAAGAATCACCACCCACTGGGGACGCTCATATAGGAACTGCAATTTTAATGATTTGGCTGGCACAGTCAAAGAAATAAACAGTACCGAATTCCTGGATATGAGGGACCCCAACCTATGTTGGGATATGCTGAACACAACAATCACTAATGCAGCTGACAGGCACTGTCCCCAAATGGAGATCACCACCAGACCACCATGGGAGGTTACCTTAACTTTGTTTAATGACAAACTACTAGAGCTTCAAAAGGATAGAGATTACTTTATCCAAAAGTTTGAGAAAACAAAAGATCCAGGGGATGAATTCATAGCTAAATGTATGGTCAGGAAGGCTAGGAGTGAAGTAAGGAAAGCCAAAGCAAGGTATTATCAAGTCCAGATAGACAAATATAAACAGAATGCCAGAAAATGTTGGTATGAAATAAACCAAATCAAACCTAAAAACAAGACAAGAATCAGTGGCCTTACAAATGAAAACACTGGTAAGAAAATCCCAGATGAATTATTGGCAGAGGAAATCAATAACTATTTCATAGATTTAGGTGAGAAACTAGCCAATAAATTCAAACAGAAGGATGACCAACACAAAACCTTCCAAGCCAAACTAAATAAAGAAAAGTATGACCCACTGGAAACAACTCAGGACAAAATCCTTGATAGAACTAACAAAATATCGATCTACAAATCATCAGGTATGAAGGACATCAGTACCACTTTGATAAAAAGTGCGATCACAACACTGAGTGCAGAATTTACACATTTATATAACCTAATAATCAGCACAGGCATCTTCCTTGACGACTGGAAAGTAGCCACAGGGACGCCCATACCTAAAGTCAACATCCCACAAACCTGTAGTGAACTACGCCCAATATCGATCCTCGCGCTGCCTGGCAAGATCATAGAACAAATAATACATGACCAAATTAAGACATTCCTTGAGTCCTCTAACTATTTGAGCTACCAGCGAAACGGCTTTAGGAAAAATAAGTCCACCACTGGAGCACTGGCCTCTATAATGGATGAACTTCTATCAAACATAGACAAGGGTGATTTTACTATCGCAGTCTTCCTGGATTTCAAGAAGGCATTTGATATGATCGACCACAATATCCTCATCAATAAAGTAGAATGAGCTGGGCTAGGCAATAGAGCACATAGCTTCCTCACAAATTACCTCAGCAATAGAAAACAATACACAAAACTAAGTGATACCAACTCGACCACCCGAGAAATAAAAACAGGAGTTCCACAGGGTTCCACTCTGGGACCCCTACTGTTTCTAATATTTATAAATGACCTACCTCTAGTTTCCAACAACGCATCTTTCACATAATTTGCCGATGATGCAGCGCTAACAATACATAACAATGACCTTGCCATAGCCGCAACCGAGGCTGGAATGGTACTGGATGGAGTGAATACATGGTGCCATTAGAATAAACTAACATTAAATGGCACTTAAACTGAGTACATAATCTATGAAACCAAAGCAAGAAAGGTGAGGGCCCAGCCATTACAACTGCAGATGGGTGGCTTAGTGCTCCATGAGGTGAACTCCTATAAGTACCTAGGCACAACTCTCGATGTGACTCTAAGTGATACCCAACAGCTGGCAAGACTTAACCAAACACTGGCACTAGAAATGAACACATTCAGAAAAATAAGGACCTATGTAAGTGAGAATACTGCACTACAGCTGTACAAGTCAACAGTATTACCAATTATAGACTACAACGATATCATCTATGGATTACTAACGAAGCAGCAAGAGACCAAATTACAAGAACACAAAACAGAGCTCTCAGAACAGTATTCCAAGGCAAGATACGAAGTGTGGTTGAAATGCATAGCAGAGCAGGGCTGGACACTCTGGATGTACGTAGGAACCTACACCTAATGACCCTGATGTATAAATGTGCAAGTGATGACAAATACATTGATTGCACAACCAGGGTAATGAGAAGGGGGACATTGACCCTACTCGGGCTGCCCAACCCTAATACAAATAAGTTAATCGGAGCTCCGATTTACAAAGGAAGTGTCATGTGGAATAAACTCCCAACCAAAACCAGAGAAGCGGGTTCGATCCTTGCCTTTAAAAATGCATACAGAGCTCACCTGGTTATTCAGGCCCAAAACCTGGCACTCCAAATATATAATGTGACCTACTGAACGACCCATTGACTTCGCCCTCTCTCATGCCTGCTATCTCCCTGCCTGTCTGCCCCCCTGCCCCTAGACCCCTCCCCCCCTTCCACATTTTGACAAACAACTATTATAACTCAATGACATAATAACATTCAAGATGCACTACCACCACTGAATAACTACATCTTCAACCAGCATTGCACCCAATAAAAACCACTATACGTGCACAATATGGCACCATTAAAAGACTCACCATTAATAAAACCAAATCTAACTGACATACAAACACAACATATGATTTAACCACTATTGTACATTACTGCAGACTCTATCTTGATGCATATACCTTGCACTATGTTGAGTACCTATGCTGTACACTATGGGGGAGACCGGGGCACAGTGGAACACTTTTTTTCATTTTTGATCCTCCACAAAGATACTGAACAAAAACAAACAATTGATGTCATGAAAAAGTACCCTTTAATGCCTGCTACAGATATGGAATACAAATGAATCTGTATCTATTATATATTTCATGGACTATAATTATCTTTTAAAAATGTGAAGTGTCCCAAAGTGCCCCAGGACCGGGGCTCGCTGGGACAGCCCCTGGGGCACAGTGGGACATCAACTCTCTGCATTACATAAAGCACCACTAACCTATCCTACGTCATCAACATTTATTATAATGTGTATGGCCTTGTTCCTCTATACTCCAGTCACAGTCCAACAAAGGCATTTAGGTCATATGTAAACTTGTATTGTTGAATTGCCCTTGCAGTGCCCCCAATGAGCATTGGTTTGGGGACCATGGCTACTATGTTGTCAAACTCCACTTCATCAATGTCATCCTTCTCAGGGTATACACATTGGTAGACCCCTGATTTAGACTTTTGCCTCTGAAGGAATTTGACTTCAAATTCATCATTCTCTAAGAGAGTACTGATTTCTCCTATAACATACATCCCAGATATATGCATGTATAACATGTTTTAGCCCTCCAGACTTTGTTTGATATTTGGCCACAATGAAACTTCCTTTAGATAGGTCTTTCTTCTCAAACTCTGCTCCTCCATCTGACATTGTTTCTTCAAAATCATCAGTCATCTTGAATTACACACACTTGTTCACTCTCTGAGTCTGAGTCTAACTCTGCATCATTCCTCTTCTTTTCAGCTGCATTTTATTTTATTTTTTGACCTTGTGCACTAATTTCAAGGCTTTTGCTGCTTGACTCTTCACAGGTTTCTCTTTCTTTTGGTTTTGTGTCTCAACTAACTCCTCGGCTAGTTCCCTCTTAATAGGAGTGTCAGTCAACACTAGAGTTTTAGCTTTTTTTCTACCACAGTTGGTAGTGTTCTTTTGTTCTCCTGCTTTTGGATATGGCTGTATGTCTTCTGGGGAGGAATATACCATCTTCACAGTACTCATTCTCATTGGGGTACCCTTGAGGGTACTTGGAAGGGCTGTGGAATCTCCAGCTTCTTTTCCCCTGTCTTTATCATCATTTTCAACCTCGTTGTTTGAATGAGCCCCATTGATTTTTGGACTGCATGTTGATGCTACAGTTTCGGTGGAGGAAGTCTGAGGCTGGGGCCTGTCAGTAACAAAGGCCCCCATGAATTCATCATCACCAAACATGTGTCTATCAAAGGTTCCTGACCATTTTGCTTGGTCTTCAGCATCTACAAAGATGTACTGTATTATTTTATTCATCTGTCTTAATCCGAAAGTAACTCTAATCACATGCCTTAATTCTGATTTAAGCATAATACATTTTCATTTGTCTTTTATATAATAGTGTAATAACCCCCCCCACCAAAGAAATGGGGGGTAGCTGATATCTTTACTGAGTGTAGGCCTATAATCAAGTGGTTAATATAATTATGTTCTTATATAAAATAATGATTTTCAAACAACCAATACACATGTATATATGTTTTCTACTGGTTATCATTTGTATTAATTGTCATTCAAGCTGCTTATTTAGAGCCCATTATTGAATAACTACATTTGTGGGGCTCACTGGGACACTCTGTCCCTGTGCCTCAGGATTTAATTCAAACAAGTAATACACGTATCTATATGTATATCATCATGGAGGATCTTCATGCATCATGGAGGATGTTCATGCGATTGGCCTTCGTGGCCACTTGCCTTCAGGCATTTCCGCGTCCGTGTCAAGACTACCTATTCCCGCCTACGCTCACAGGAACTAGGAGTACCTCAAGGCAGCATACTGGCCGAGACCCTTTTCGGGGTCAAGGTCAATGGTATTGCTGCTGCTGTAAAGCGGGGCGTCTCCTGTAGTCTTTTTGTGGTTGACTTTGTTTTATATTACAGCGGTGCTAACATGAATGTAATAGAGAGACAGCTACAACCAAGCATAAATGGGATCCATCGATGGTCAGTTCTGAATGGTTTCAAATTTTCCAAGACCGAAACAGTCTGCATGCACTTCTGCCTGCTGCATAGAATGCATGCGGAACCGGAGCTGACCCTGGATGGGGATCCCATTAAAGTCGTTGAGAAAACCTAATTTCTGGGACTCATTCTCGATGCAAAACTGTCTTTTGTGCCACATATCATCATCATCATCATGCTGTCGGTCGCATACCTAAAGTCAACATCCCACAAACCTGGGATGTTGACTTTCATTACTTGACTGCTTTCATTACTTGACTGCCGCTGTGCGGTTGTACATTTCATGAAAGCTGCCTGCAAAAGTGTTGAAGTGCTGCTGGCTTTTGCAAGTTACCAGCGGCACTCTCTCGGGGAGCAAATAGAGGTTTCACACCGGCAAGAACATGTCAAGACATGTGCAAAACTATTTGTCCCTGCAGTGGCTGGTCGGGAGATGTTGGGAGTTCCATACATCAACCGCCCTTAATGCTGCCAGAGTGACATTGTTTTCTGTTTAGGGTTTGCTCCCTTAGCCTTTGGTTCTGTCAAGGACCTGTACCACAAGGCAGTGGTTTACAACTCTGCAGGGCAGGGGCGTCAAACTCCCTGAGGTATTGCTATACCTGCAATACCTGCAATACCTGAATACCATGTGCATATAAAGTACCTGAAAACAAGATGCCTGAAAGCGCTGGATATTCTGAAGGTGCTGTCCAGCTCAGAGTGGGGAGCGGACAGAGATGTTCTGCTCTCCGTGTACAGAACCTTGGTTCGGTCACGAGTGGATTATCGCAGCATAGTATACGGTTCCGCAAGGAAATCATATATTGGGCTGCTAGACACGATCCACCACCAGGGACTATGCCTGGCCCTTGGGGCCTTCCACACCTCACCAGTTCAGAGCCTTTATGTCGAAGCCAATGAGCCATCACTTAACAACAGGAGAGTCAAACTGGCCATGCAATATGTAGTCAAGATAAAAACTAATGCATTGAATCCTGCACACAATTGTCTGTTCGAGCAACATGACGAATCGAGGTATGAAGCCAGGCCAAATTACATCCGGCCACTGAGGCTCCGAATGAAACCTCATTTGGAGGCCTTGGGCGTGGATTTGGAGGTATTGGAGGATGCCAAAGTTCCAGAACATCCCCCGTGGTCGTCGAGAAAGCCATCGGTTATCCTCCGACTCACGGAACTGAGGAAGTCTGGGACACATCCACTCGAGTACCAAGGATTGCATGCAGAGATTCAAGGCCAGTTTGCTGACCACCTCTCCATATACACTGATGGTTCGAAAGACCAAAGCCGGGTAGCTGCTGCGGCAGTCTGCCGACGGGAAAAATTTGGTGTACGTTTGCCCGATCACAGCTCGATTTTCACTGCAGAAGCCCATGCACTCCTTCTCGCTTTGGAGTGTATCGAGGTATCCAACCACACTAACTATGTTATATAAAGTGATTCGTTCTCTTGCCTCCTGGCTGTTGCTAGACTGAAAACGAATCACCCTATTCTAGCAACGGTCATTTATAAAATGAACCAACTGACAACGGATGGGTATGACATCCACCTGTGCTGGGTGCCTGGCCATGCCGGCATACAACGAAACGAACGAGCTGATCGGGCTGCGAAGAAGGCCCTGAACTGTGATCTTGAACCGTGTCTGATCCCTCACTCTGATCTGAAACCACTAATAGCCACCCACATAAAATCCAAATGGCAACATGAGTGGAATGAAAACATTAATAAACTTAAAGAAATTGAACCATCTGTGGGAAAGCCACCACAGACTCATGTGGGAGGTCGGCGGGACCAAGTGGTCCTTAGCCGCTGCCATATTGGCCACTCATGGCTTACACATGCTTTTCTGCTCAAGGGGGAACATCCCCCTGAATGTATTGGGTGTCAGTCCCTGCTGACACTCAAACACATTTGACTAAGTTGTGTTGATTTTTTTACCCTGCGCCAACGGTTCTACACTGCAGACAGTATGCATGACCTTTTTACTAAGGTAAAACATGAAAACATTTTAGCCTTTTTGAGGGCAGCTGGACTGTACCACCTTATATAGTTTACTAAATAGATTCTATCAATTACTAATAAAACTTTTCTTTTTCTATGGGAATTTGTTTCCCTTGACCACAAATATATGATTGTGAGCTTTCTAATTTAATGAGTGTCTATTGGCACATAATTGATTGTCTGCTTTTACATGTAAAAGCGATGGTTTGAACAAAAAAACAAACATTTCTCACCGTGAATATGGCTTATGCTGCCGACACGGCGTAAAGCAACCACCAATCAATCAATCAATCAATCATATGTATATCTTCATCATAGTGAAGTGGGCGAGACTACTCGCCTTGTGGCATTCACGGGCGTGCGCCGATTAACCCGTATTTGGAAATACGGGCTACTTGCCATGGCAGACCGCGAATGCCAAACACTAACGGAGCCCCGGGTTTCCGGCCGTAAAGCGTCGCTAGGAGACGCAAACTGTGACTCGCCTGGCAATGAAAGGAGGTCGGGCGTTCGGACCCAGACCGATGAAACGTATTTTATGATGCTCTGATGTTTTAGCTGAGATTTAGGCCTATATCATCGAAATTCTAAAGTTGTTTGACATTAAACATTAGGGGAGGGGTTTGCAATATGTTTCTACGCTATGTGCTTTAAAAGAATGTTAGTTTGGTTAAGAATAAACAAAGCCGTGAGCTCTTGGAAAAGTAAATTGGAACGTTCCTTGCATTCTTTACTGTCCTCCAGTTTTCTATGGAGTAAACCGCTATGGTCGAACTTAACATTGGATTGCTTTATATATATAATTAAGGGCCTTGAGCCTAACTAGGCCTTATGCAGCTACTTAGCCCATCTGCGGGGAGACTAAAACAGACATATAACAGAATTAACATATAGATCTTTTGGCTAAAATAAGACAGTAACTTAGGCTGATTATCAGTGACAGTGGTAGTGACAGTAGCGCATCTGCTTAGTTCTGAATCAATTTAAACATATTAAATACACCGTAAGGCGAGTAGACCAGCCAGTTAGCTGAAATAACGAAGTAAATGCTTTCGGCCGGTAAATACGGGAGGGGGCAAAACTCTGTATTTAGACGATGCTCTGGCTGGCCGACTTTAGCCCGAGAAGAACACCGACGGACACGGACTACCTGCAGACGGGACGAGGGGCAGCGGCGGCCCGCGGCCGGCCCAGGAAATTCACATGGAAATAATTATATAAATTAACACGAAGGCTCGCCTTAAGCGGGGGTGAAATAGCCGACGGTTAAAATATTCTATTATATATCTACTATTTGAAACTTAATTCTTAAGTCAAACATGTCCCACTGTGCCCCAAGATTGGCTGTCCCACTGTGCCCCAGGCAATCTTCCTTCAGTTTGTGGGATGTCGGTCATGACACCCATATTATATTGCTGCAACATTTATGCCTACGTTGACAGTTTCTAATGGCTTCATACCTTAATGAATGGGATCAATCCTTAATGAATGAAATCTATATCTTTGTAATCTTAAGACAAGAGGAGGCAGACAGAGCAACAGTGAAATTTTACTTTGTGTATAGAAAAATGATAAATACTTACCTAGGTGAAAGTGAGCCAGGTTGTACACAAGAGTCCAAGATGGAGAGAGGTGGGGAGCCCCTGAGCCTCTTTTTGGTGGGGAGGCTAAGGGTCTCCCTTTCTATTTTTAGGCACAGGAGCCACCGTCCCACTGTGCCCCGTGTCCCACGGTGCCCTGGTCTCCCCTACAGCATAGGTTGCTCCCTCACTTTCTTTTTCTGTTCAGAATGGGTTGTGCTGCACACAATGCAACACATTCCATTTCCACTATGTCCAAATCAAATGTGATCGCTCCAATGGCTGGAACACCAGTGCCTCGGCGCTGACAAAATATGTATTCAGATGAATACAAATATTTACCGAACAATATTTTTTTTTTTTTTTTGGTAAATATTTGTATTCATCTGAATACATATTTTGTCAGCGCCGGGGCACTGGTCTTCCAGCCGTTGGAGTGGTCGCATTTCATCTATACATAGTGGAAGTGGAATGTGTTGCATTGTGTGCAGCACAACCCATTCTGACATAAAAGAAAGTGGGGGAGCAGCCTATGCTGCATAGTGTACAGCATATGTACTGAACATAGTGCAAGGTATATGCATCAAGATTGAGTGTGCAGTAATGTACACTAGTGGTTAAATCATATGCTGTGTTTGTATATCAGTTAGATTTGGTTTTAATAATGGTTAGTCTTTAAATAGTGCCATGTTGTACATGTATAGTGGTTTATATTGTGTGCATTGCTGGTTGGAGATGTAGTTATGTAGTGGTGGTAATGGGTCTAAAGTAGGGGTAGTGGGTCTCGAGTCATTGAGTTATAATAGTTGTTTTGTCAAATGTGGATGGGGGGGAGGGGTCCATGGGTAGGGGGCGCGGACACGCAGGGAGAGAGCAGGCATGAGAGAGGGCGGGCAAAGTCAATGGGTCGTTCAGCAGGTCGTATTATATATTTGCAGTGCCAGGTTTTGGGCCTGAATAACCAGGTGAGCTCTGTATGCATTTTTAAAGGCAAGAATCGAACCCGCTTCTCTGGTTTTGGTTGGGAGCTTATTCCACATGACACTTCCTTTGTAAATCGGAGCTCTCATTAACTTATTTGTATTAGGGCTGTTCCGCTAGAAAACTGGGCTGATGGCACCATGATTCAATATCGCACTGAATCACATTATCCTGATCCTAAGCAAACCAACGATTTCCCTATCCTATTACTACTGAGCGCCAAGCTAGGTAGCAGCAAGTATCAATGCTATAAGTCACTGATTTGACTCGGTCATGGTTCAAACCCACGACCTCTCATAGCGGAACTCATCTAGCGTTCTTGCCGATTCAGGCACCATATCCGGTAGATGCTGAACTGGACAGCGACATTCGTGTGCCCCAGCCTCGCACTTCTGCAGCTGCTCAATTGAGTTAAGCACCGCCATCTACTCTGAAACAAATTAATCACGCAGACTGCAAATCAAAGCCCTATCCAGTAATTTAATTGTCCAGGCACACCCTTCACTTCCTCCCTCTAGTTATTGTCTAGTTGATTTTGCGCATGGTTACAATTTTAATTGTATGTGCTATAATTATAATGACTTATGGGACTATAAAGATGGACAAGTTATATCAGTTAATAGTGATAGCCAGTATTGTACATGTATAACTAGCGTCATATATGTGTAACGATCCATCTCGTTCCAATATATATAATGCATAGGAACTTAGACGAATATAAGTGTATATTTGGTTCTTGCAGCTTTACATCTTGGCAACATCTAAGGTCACATCAGAATGGGCACTGGCTTGCGACAGTGCGCAATCATGGCCATGGGAACTTTATAGTGATGCCCTACTGGGAGACAAGGCGGCTGGTTCCATGATCTGATATCCCATTCAGTCACATTATCCTGTTACTGAGCTAACCAGTCCCCTCATTAATAGAAGAGCCGGGCTTGAGAAACAAGCAATTTGTATTGCATACATACTGTGTGTATGCGGTCACATATGTCATGGTGTATCTATCGAATATCCTAATCAGATATGTGATACAGGTGTAAGAGGTTCTGTTTTAAGCAGTCCATCTGCTCGAAGAATCATTGCCATGTGCAATAATACATTTGGTGAGGGAGGTAAATAAATGTGCTCTTCTGAACCTTTTTTTCAGAACAAGCCCTCTGGTCTTCTAGCTACATAGACAAACTATAGAAGGAATAATCAAGTATGTAGAGTATAAATCACTCAGACTGTGCTTGCAGATGATACCTGGATACAGAGAAAAGCAAAACAAATATACAGCAAGCATCATACTTTACATGACAGATAGGTTGTGCTTGGTGTTTTAAGATGCAGTTAGAGATGCAGTGTGGTAATTGATACTTGGTGGGTTTCAGTTGTATTGTTATTGTTGCTTAAAGTTGCACAGTCCGATGGTTTTGACTTTCTGGCATTTTCTGAGATAAATGTATTAGGTGGATTGTTATAATTTATCCTCCCATAGTTTGAAGTAACTTTGATTTAACCTGGCTAACTTGGGAGGTATTTGAGGTTCAAACATGCAAACATACAAACATGCAAACATTGAGCGTTATAACCCACATTATTGCACATTGATGTAACTTTTACTTTAACAGTGTAACTTTGGAGATATTTGAGGTTCAAACATGCAAACGTACAAACATGCAAACATTTGAGCATTATTACCCATGTTATTGCACATTGATGTAACGTGTACTTTAACAGTGTAACTTTGGAGATATTTGAGGTTCAAACATGCAAACGTACAAACATGCAAACATTGAGCATTATTACCCACGTTATTGCACATTGATGTAACGTGTACTTTAACAGTGTAACTTTGGAGATATTTGAGGTTCAAACATGCAAACGTACAAACATGCAAACATTGAGCATTATTACCCACGTTATTGCACATTGATGTAACGTGTACTTTAACAGTGTAACTTTGGAGATATTTGAGGTTCAAACATGCAAACATACAAACATGCAAACATTGAGCGTTATAACCCATGTTATTGCACATTGATGTAACCTTTACTTTAACGGTGTAACTTTGGAGATATTTGAGGTTCAAACATGCAAACATACAAACATGCAAACATTGAGCGTTATAACCCACGTTATTGCACATTGATGTAACTTTTACTTTAACAGTGTAACTTTGGAGATATTTGAAGTGAAAACATTTTGGCATCCACATAAAAGGTATTGAGTTCCCCAGTGTCAAAATTGGATATGTAGGATCAAATCTAGGTAAATGTTCTGATTTAACAAATTTGATGAATTCATGGGACCATGAGGTTTTACTTCATGAACATTACACATACGGGACCATCATAAATGAACATACCAGCTTCATGAACATTACACATACGGGACCATCATAAATGAACATACCCGCTTCATGAACATTATACATACAGGACCATCATAAATACACATACCAGCTTCATGAACATTATGCATACGGGACCATCATAACTGAACATACCAGCTTCATGAACATTACACATATGGGACCATCATAAATGAACATACCAGCTTCATGAACATTATACATACTGGACCATCATAAATGAACATACCACCTTCATGAACATTACACATACAGCACCATCATAAATGAACATACCAGCTTCATGAACATTATGCATACTGGACCATCATAACTGAACATACGAGCTTCATGAACATTACACATACGGGACCATCATAAATGAACATACCAGCTTCATGAACATGATACATACTGGACCATCATAAATGAACATACCACCTTCATGACCATTACACATACAGGACCATCATAAATGAACATACCAGCTTCATGAACATTATGCATACGGGACCATCATAACTGAACATACCAGCTTCATGAACATTACACATATGGGACCATCATAAATGAACATACCAGCTTCATGAACATTATACATACTGGACCATCATAAATGAACATACCAGCTTCATGAACATTACACATACGGGACCATCATAAATGAACATACCAGCTTCATGAACATTACACATACGGGACCATCATAACTGAACATACCAGCTTCATGAACATTACACATATGGGACCATCATAAATGAACATACCAGCTTCATGAACATTATACATACTGGACCATCATAAATGAACATACCAGCTTCATGAACATTATACATACTGGACCATCATAAATGAACATACCAGCTTCATGAACATTACATGTATGGGACCATCATAAATGAACATACCAGCTTCATAAACATTATACATACGGGACCATCATAAATGAACATACGAGTGTGGTGTATATCCGGAATGAGAACGATTACCGCATTGTGGATATATTTATCCCCATCTGTTTGGAGAGGCTACAAACATGTATTTGGATGTCTCATATTCCCCGCACTTCACTCAGAGAATTATTTGGGAGGGTCGATGCTGCTTAACTTTGATGATCAGATGAGAACTAGTGTTTGCAGCGTGATCTTTACCATCGGTGTCGTTTTATACTTAGAAGGAGAACCCGCCACCCAGCGTTTAAAACTAGAAAGGTCACAGCTTGGATCCCAGATAAGAGAGCAAATACATGTGCTGCGGTATAAATGTAAACAAACAATAAGACAAAGACAACAACGAAGATAGGTCTGGGTTAGATCAAAGCACAATGCAGGAAGCAACACCTAGTTAAGCAACCGCTCTCTGTTGCTTTCTTTTGGTGATCAGATGAGAACCAGTATTTCCATCAGTCTATTTCTTGTGGTTTTACTTCGAGGCAACATCTAAGGTAATATCAGGATGAGTACGGATTTGTGACAATGCACGCATTATGCCGATGTTATAATGCTGCCTCACTGGGAGAGCAGGCCTCTCGCACCATGACCTGATACCCCACTCAGTCACATTATCCTGATACTGAGCTAACCAGCTCGTGCCCTATCCTAGGTTAGGTAGTGACAAGTATAAATTTGATATGTAATTGGTTTAACTCGATCAAATTTTGGAATGCCTTACCTTTCCCACAGGAAGCCTGTGCTCACTGATTTAGACACGGCGTCTGGTTGGGTTTGCATCATGATATTGGACATGATATGGGAGATGCAGACGAGGCTTCTCAGGCATTCGTTCAGATGGAATAACCAAGTGACCATTATATAAAGGATATGTGACCCGTGATACGAAAATAAGCAATGCATAACCATGGGGAATATATGCATGCATCTATATATTTATATATATATTTATATGTATGTTATGTTCAGGAAGCGATAGTGACCACTCACACTGACAGGTGCTGCTCATGTAGCCGCAGAGGGAACTAAGTCCTGAAGCAGTGCATAATAGGTAGGTTACGAGATGGTTACATATAGAGTTGGCGAACTGATGCTGATAGTGGTCTTGTTAATATGCCCATATGGATTATAGAGCACATATACATGAACACACTGTTCATTGCCTACTATATTGTGCTAGTCACAATCATACATTGTCACTCTCATCAATCACAAAAGAACCAGCATAATGGGAAACTCAGCTCTGACATGGCTGAATCTCCAAGCACAAAGCCAGCATTCAACTGAGGTTATATGTCTACATTGTGTTAGTGAAGCTCATATCCCGGGTGTCCCTACACACCATTGTCTCTCATAGGAAATCAATAGACATTGTTCTCATGAAACAGCTTCTCTGCACATCACTTATATTTATACATGACAAGGATATATACAGATGTATAAATGATGCATGTGTACTGGTGTACTGATGTCGTGAACCGTTGTTCAGTAATGCAATGGTCCAATGTCAAAGGGATACTGGATATATATACCGCTTCTGTGTTCAGAATCAATGTGCTGAACTAGCTATACCAACTTACACATGTAATGTTCATAATGAACGAGGTGGCATTTGTGGTCAGAATCATATATAGCCAGATATGCACAATATTTGAGGGAAGTGTCCCTCAGATAAAAGTATTAGCTCATTGTTAGAACATGCCCTCAAAAGGATTTTTAGCTATATGGCCATCGCACATTTGGCCTATTGCCATAAAAGTGGTCATTTTACAATAAACAATGCATAACCACGAGGCAACGTATATACATGTATATCTATATGTATATATATATGTATATATATATGTTTTGGAAAAGATAGCGACTACTCACAGGTGTCCCGTTTTGCAGAGGAGTTTGCAACATAGGAGTTTTGCAGAGGAGTTGGCAGGCCTGAATCACTTTTGGTAGTGTGTACCAGTGAACTTCCCATCAACCTGCGTCCTTCCTCTTCCACCCCCAGTCAGCTGGAGATGGGAGTTCAGTTCCATCATCTGTCCTCAGCAATGACCAGCTTGGTACGCAGCCTTATTTGTGTGTTGAATTAGTGCTGCTTGTGTTGGGGTGGAGGGGGGGGGGGGACCAGCAATTGTTCCAGCTTTCCGAGTGAGCAGCTGCTTGCATAGCTGTTGACTGATTCATGGCTGCTGGTGTGGTCATAGAGAAATAATACAACTGATCCAGACTCTCCATCCAGTCAACTATGGCAACTGCGGTGGCACCCAATGCACAGAATGTTCCAGTGATGTCATCAAAGATTATTGATATGCCCCACACCATCTTCTTGCCCTAGATAAGATATCACATGCAATAAAGGCATGAAACATTGGTAAGTGTATGCATCGATCCGGACCTAATGCCTTCACCATCTCATGAGCTGATAATGCCAAAGTCTTCCAGCTCCAAAGGCAATCCACAGTTCAGTGATGTTGAGGTGTTGGGCTGCTCTCACTGACAGCAGCCTGGTCTTCCATTTGGGACAGCATTGTAAAATCACCATGAGTGCACATTGTCACAAGTCGGTACCCGCATGACCTTATATCTTGCTAGGACATAAAACAACCACAAACAATATTCCTCATGGCATTCCATTTTATTACGCACACAGCCGACCATAATTGATTCCACTGATGAAAGTTTCACATGGTGAATCGAGGTTTTTTTTTAGTATGTAATAGGTTAGTTATTTGCATCATTCTATGGGCGGTCAGTAGGTTCAAAACGCTCTTAGTGTGCGCCCTAATTATTATGGGTTGCCCTTAGATGCTAGAAACGTATTTCTCTATACATTAGCCCTCCATTATCTGTTGGAATCATTATATTTTTTAAACCAAAGCACTGAACTTGTCTAAATATCCAACAGATAATATTGCCCTCATTATTTATTTTGTGTTACGTACACTGGATATTAAGTTGATTCAGCCAAACAGATGTGACTAAATTGAACAGACAAAGCCTAAAAAGCACCTGTGACACCTTACCGGACTGAGTACCGGAGACCACCGGCCAAAGAATTTTCTAGTCCGGTGCTCTCTGATGAAAAAATGTGGCAAAATGTATCGAAATGGGGCGTAATTGGGTTAATTGCCACCGGGTGACCGGAGAGAACCGGACAAGAACCGGACGAGAACCGGACGAGAACCGGAGAGAACCGGACGAGAACTAGATGAGAACCAGACGAGAACCGGACAACACCAGACACCACCTGCTAGCACCGCAGAACGGCCACACGATAACCGAAAGTGAAACGGACGGACCGTACATCAACCAGACAACTACTGGAGAAGTACCGGACGAGAACCGGATGGATCGAATATCTACCGGACACCTACCGCATGCCTACCGGTCTGTTTACGACACACCGAAAACTTATAAAGCCGGTGGACCAAATACCGGCAAGTCACAACGTCTTCGCATCTCAACGGGTAAACATCGCTACCACTATGTACTGACACTCACAGACACTCAACACACACAAGGCACCATGGTCCATAGCAAACAGGCAAGACAGGAATGCAAGAAGGGGCAGCATAAGCCATCACCGTCACCCAGCTCGTCGGCGGTGAGCGAGGAAGAGTTGGCTTCTATTTGTCCACCTCCTCCTCCTTTTCCTCTCCTCCAGTGCCTGCACCGGCTCGAGCAGAAGCAGCAGCAGCAGCAGCAACAGTGGGAGTGACTGATGAGCCACGGGTAGCAGGTGTCGAGGTGCGACCCCGGGTGAGGAAGACATGCAGCATGCGGGATGAGGAAGAGGAGGGGTGTATCCTCGAGTGGGTGTCGGAAAACGACCTGCTGTGGAATTCAAAGGCCCAGGACTTTAAGAACAAAGGAAAGAAAGACCAGATGTGGGCAGAGAAGGCAGAGGAATTGGGCTATGACGGTAAATATATAAATATATATATATTGCTATAATATTTGTGGTTTGTTTCATAAAAATATTAATATGTTTTTTTAATATTTATTTGATTTGTAATATTAATATTACTTTTACTCGCTGTACCTTTGCTGTCATTGATTGTTAATTATGAGTGCTTTGCTTTAATATAAATATTATTTTTCATATTAATATTATTTGGACTCACTGTAGCTGTACTGCCACCTACCTGGCCAGCGTCTGTCCATTTAGTGACAGCTCACAACAATAAATCAGATCTACAGCATATTCCTACAATTTTTTTAATATTAATAAAGCAGAACCAGTCAGGCCATGGTCATGCATCCGAATCACCCTGAAATACACAATGGCTAACCATACAACACAGCCATCCCACCTAGTCGCAGTCCTGAAGGGTCCAGGGGTGTTCTGGCACACTGGTGATCCTCTCCCACAGGCCTGTATGTCATCTGCATAGATGTATATAGTTGGTTGGCTCGAGAAAGATCAGGTGAAGACTCCTGAGTGCGGGACCAGACCAATCCAGTATCACAGCTGTCCAGCGTTGAAAACAAGCACCCTCACGGGAGCTTATACGTTATGGGCAGAATAAAAACCTTGTCACAAAATAAAATTGTTCTTTTTATTAATAATATTATATTTGTATCTGATATGTGTATTCTGTGACAACTTATTTATGTTTGGCTTTGTTGTATTTTTCAGTTGTGTACTTGTGTATGAGAGTATATCAGCAAGACATATTTGTGGATTATTTTAGAGTATATCTACAATATGACATACTACTGCCATGCTATACTTTATCTGTATTAAAACATTTTATTGCATTATTTAAAATGTAATATTATGTATGACTGCCATGTTTAATACAAAATCTGTAATGTAACATTTTGTTGTACCTGTAATATTACATATTACTGCCACATTTAAAACTCTCTGGAAAACAACAGTTTAGTGTGTTTGTTGACTGAATAACCAACCCTTTTGTTTAAGGGAGTTACACTGTATTTTTCTCGTATTTCCTTTTTTCCCATGTCCCCTTGTTCCTGATGTCCACTTTTTCCACAGTGATGCGCAAGAGCGACAAACATAATATTTCCAAGTTATTTAGTTTATTTGTTTGGTCTTTGCAGGTGAGAGAGGCCATGGCGCGTGCTGCTGGGAATCTGGAGGAGGCTGAACGTGTCGCGGTCGATGACCAGCAACAACTGCGCCTCATCGATGAGGAACCAACCACCTCCACTTCCTCAGCAGCAACCAACCCATTGAAGCGCTACAGGTGGGAGGATGATGCGGTGGCTATGGCGTCCATACAAGACAAGTTTGTGGCTGCTGCTGCGGTGCTCTCCAAGATCAAAAGACGCTCTCACCAACAAGGAGCCGACTACAGAGCGGACAAGTTTCCTCAGGTGGGTAAAGTCTGTGTGTCTCGGAGTCACTGACGACCAGTGGGATGAGTTCTGAGGCACATTCATGGCCATGTCCACCCGGTGGATGATGCTCGACAAACAGCTTGCCCTGCACCAGCAGCAGCAGCAGCAACAGCAGCAGCAGCAATAGCAGCAACACCAGCAACAGCAGCAACACCAGCAACACCAGCAACACCAGCAGCAGCCACAACTTCTCCTCCAGCCACCGCCACTGCCTGTAGTGCGCCTCCAGCCACCGCAGCACCAGCACCAGCAGCAGCAGCCACAATTTCTCCTCCAGCCACCGCCACCGCCGGTAGTGCGCCTCCAGCCACCGCAGCACCAGCACCAGCAGCAGCAGCCACAACTTGTCCTGCAGCAACCGCCTCTACTCAACCTCCAGCCACACCTCCAGCTTCACCCACAGCCAGCAGGACATGTGCAGCCACATCCATAGCGGGCATCGACATCATCTTGTGGCGGGTTCACTTCAGGACCGACACCTGTGCCAGCATCAGCCCGCTACAACCCGCCGTGGTCCCCGTCCGCCCTCGGCTAGAGTGGAGCAGTTCCCACAGCAGCATCACCTTTACGAGGCGAGTGTTGGTGGTGCCAAAGCTGGCGGGGACACAGATGTGGATGACAGCCATGAGAGCCCCCTCGATGACATTGTGTAAATTTGTACAAATTGTTTTTACTTTTTTAATGTATCTCCTTTAAAGGATGTGGGTGGGGAGGGTAATAAAGGGGAGGGTATTGTAAAAAGGGTAGTTTTATGTCAAGTTATTGTAAATACAGGTAAAAGTCCAGGGAGGGTATAGGGGAGGGGAATAGTATTAAGTTAGTTTAAGTTATTGTAAATAAGTGTATAATGTTGTAAATATTGTCATTAATGTATTTGTTGTGTTCATATAGGGGAGGGGAATACTGTATATAATGTAGTGTAAATAGGGGAGTTAATTTATTTAAAGTTATTGTAAATATGTTGTCAATCGAGTCGTTATCTTTCAATAAAAATGTTATAACTTAAATATTTCCAAACTTTTGTTCTCTCTGTAATACATTTGTAATTGTTGCGGCTATCAATATATACAAAGACAGTTTGTATTGTTTGTTCTTGTATGTCCTACCAACATGTTAGTTCATAGCAGGACGGTACAAACACAGTAGTGTGAGTGATATAACAAACAACAATATTGAATTAAAAACAGTCAGAATGTAGAACATATATAGGCATTTATTGGTTAATTAAGTCAGGTTACAAATATTTGAAATATCACTCATTATCAGAGTGCTTTTCTCCACCATCAACTATACACAATCTCACACCAGTCCTTATTATGAATTATCCATTAATATGTTGTTGTACGTCCTATCAACATCTATTGTCATATTAGGGCGGGACAAACACAGTAGTTACAACAACAGTACTGAGTTAAAACAGTCAGAACATAGAACCTACAGAGGCATTTATAGGTTAAATAAATCATATTACAACAATTTGAAATAATCACTCATTATCAGAGTGCTTTTCTCCACCATCAACTATACACAATGTCACACCAGTCCTTATCATATAACTTTAAATCATCCGCTCCTGCCATGGAACCAAACCGGCAGGGGAGTTTGCCCAATGCATCAGAGTGTTCATGACCTTCTTGATCTCACGATTGTCTCTGTTAGGGCCTTGAACAAACTCGCAGTCTCGCAGGTTGCAGCCCAGTCTCCATGCACCAGGAACAATATCCCAGTTATCATCTTCCTGGTCAACCAAGTTGTTCTGCATGAGGGGATACCTGATGCGCATCAAATTGTGCAGCACAACACATGAAGTAGTTATTAAGCGATTTGTTGCCGGACTGTGCTGCATTGTACTCATCAGAACTTGAAAGCGATTGGCCAGAATGCCAAAGGTATTTTCTACCACCTGGCGAGCTCTCGCCAGACGATAATTGAAGATGTGCTCGTCACGTTGCAGGCCACGATGGCCGAAGGGCTTCTGCATGAAGTTCCGTAGGGCAAACGCATCATCGCCAATAAAGAAATAGGGCATGTCCTGGTCGTCATGTGGAAGGGGTTCTGGGTCTGGTAACTGTATGTCCCCCTCTTCCATGGCCTGCTTCAGGTCGGACTCGTTCCAGACCTGCGCATCAGATGCAGCTCCACGTCCACCTATGTCCACCCAGATGAATTTATAGTCTGAATCCACCAAAGCCATCAGGACGACAAAGAAGAACTTTTTGTAGTTGTAGTAGGTGGAACCTGACCTAGGTGGACACTTGCAGGCTATGTATGAAACCCTCTGCTATCGCATGCCAAGCAGCAGGTTTGGTCGGCAGTGGCATAACCTCATCGAGGTAGTCATCTACAATAGCCTGGCACACCTGAAATGACATAAAAAGAACAGAATGGTTTTTGTGAAATTAATGTAAAACATATAAGTACATTATGTATATTTACTATAAGATATTACAAAACCACCACACCTGAAATGACATATCCTACATAGACATGGTCTCAATAAAAATATTAAACAAATACAAGTGCATGAATGTATATAAAAAAATACCACATCTGACATGATAATAAATACACAGTATGGTTAATAATATCTACAAAATATGGTTACATCTGTGGTATTACATACAATTTACAAGACAACATTCCAAGACAATTACCTCTCTGACTAGGATGGAGATAGTGTTGTGTGGCACCCGCCATGCGAACCACATGTCGATGTATTTGGCCCCAGGTGCCAAATGACGAAGCGTTATGGTCAGCTTCATGCCTGGCTCAATGGGCGCCCTGTAGAATGTATACTGCTTCGTGATCCATGGACCAACACGTCACAGAAGTTTGTCAAACATCTCTGTAGGCATCCGCAGGAAGTTTGTGAAGGACTGGGAATCTTCTCTGCGGAGCTCCAGCATCAGTTGGTCATACAGACCAAAGTCCAAACGATGTTGAGGACTGAGCAAGGACCTACACCACCATCTTCTTCCTATTACATTTGTTGATTCAACGGAACAATTTTCAATAGTGGACACTTAATCTCACTTAGTGCTCCTTGGCATACCCTCTTAATATCAAATGTCAGTCTAAGCAGCAACAAGATAGTGACTCAGCCAGGGAATGAAATCTCATAAATTCCCAGATGGGAAGGGAGAAGTCAACTTATTGGTGCATCCCAGTCGCTTTTCTCTAAATATATTCCATTTAGAAGCTTGCCACAGGTCATATACACCACATCCAATAATATTTTACTTCACTTATTTTCTTTTTACTAAGAAATGCTAGTTCTACTGAAACAATCGTCTCCTTTTACTAACTGTAATAATTGAAACTCAATAGCAGATTGACACTGTTATCGTGAAAGTAGTTCTGTCGTGACTCAAACGACGTAAGCTTGGGAGTTTTTAAAGTTGGATAGGTCGAAGGTCTTGACATGATATTAGGCTTATTGTTATAACCTATGTTACTTTAGTTTCAAGTACCGCTTATTTTAAATGGCTAACTTTTGAGACATTTCAAGTGCAAACATGCCAAATTAGTGTTGGCAAGCACACCAAAACCCCTGCCACCATAGGCTTCTGCAGTAACGGGTTCTGTTAAATTGACTTTGTATTCCCTTCTATGTGGCAGCAAAGGCTTGATGACTGCATCAGTTAGAGACGTAGGATCAAATCTAGGTCAGTGTTTTGGTTTTGAAAAGTTTGTCCTTTTATTAGAGTATGCCGCTTTAACCACAGCAGCCAGATCGATTTATAATCGCTATGGGCTTTGAGAACGAAAAGAAAGGGGAAGCGGGTTCTAATAGATGAGATTTTTGTTTATATTAGTTTCAATGACAGAAAAAGGAGACATTGGACAAATATTAGCAGGGACCATCGGTGGCAATAAAATGCGGATTGATTTATATCTTATTGAGTAGGAGATTAAATAAGCCACTGAATAAAGAACAGCGCCTAGATAACAGACACGTTGAGCCATGCACTAAGAGCAACATTTCATCAGCGCTTTAATTTGATTGTTTGTTGGGGTTTTACATCTCGGCAACATCTCAGGTCAGATCAGGTTGTGACAATGTGCACTCAGTGTGACTTCATACTGCTGCTTCACTAGGAGACAAGACCGCCGGCACCGCGATCCGATTTCCTACTGTCACATTATCCTGATATTGAGCTTTAATTTGAAAACAGGCTAAATTATTCGGTAGATTTCTTTGAACCACCATGCTATATAAACATAGATCTCTGTCGCATAGCTTGTTCTGCAAATATTATTTAGGACAGAGCCTAAACCTTGTATAGCTTCTATTGGTAACCACTACACTAACCCGTTATATATATATATACTTATATACTATACAGTTACACTAATTGCTATGTTCAGCCTGGCGGTGAGGTTATATACTATTCTTATATACTTTGCCACCAGGGGGCCTACCACACCTACTCTTTATACCTAACCATCGTGTTGATACTGCTACTTGTGCTAGCCGGCCCTGAGCACATTGGGCACCAGCTCACTGCATTCACCATGTGGAAATATGACAGTGGGAGGTTATCTGTGCTCTCCTACAGTCAACCTCACTCAGATTGTTCACTTTACTAAATGCAGGGGCAGTTTAGGGTCCAGCCAGAGTTCGCTCAACCAACAAATTGTATTGTCTGTATTGTCTTCACACTTGTGTAATAATATAAATAGTACATATAAATATGTTATATATACACCTTTTTTTGTGTGTGATGGTTTATTTACTTTGTCCATAACGAGTAAGTCGCATTGTGGCTTGTTTTCATCGCTGAACAGCAACAGTCTCAATTTGGTAGTAGTCTTTTCATCTTAGCTGTTAGTAGTTTGCATGGCCTAATTTGGCTAAAGAATGACAAACAGGAGAAGTCCAGGAAATAAAGGTTTCATATAACAAAGCGGTAGCATGGGGCCCCAGTCTTAAAAAGTACAATAAACAGTAGTAGGGAAGGCTGGTGGAAAGTTTGCACACCACCAGCTAACCATAAAGTGACGGCCTGTCGGTGGACTGTGGGTGACACTTGGGAAGGTCTGAAAGCCCAGTGACCATTCAGGTGGGAGGAGACATAAACTGGCCGCCCACCTGAAGACGAGTCCAAGGTGCAATGAGCAGGGGAGGGAGGTGCACTGTCATTCACACTAAATAATCTGCAATGCAATAATTGCAAACAATTTACACTGCGATATAATCTGCGGTATGCAAATTAATATAATCATGAATACAAAAAACTGAATGTATTCCCTGATCCTCACCAGCGTTCTTTTCTTGATTAATTAAGTACATTTCTTTCTTATTTTAAATTATTGTATATGAATAATATAATTGAAGATGTTGAGGCACAAGTTATCGATAGCGGGTTTTGATCCAAGCTGCGTGGCATTCCTAGGTTTTACGTGACTCTTTAGTGTCTGGTACCCGGTTTGAGATAGTGCTGCGGTATGAAGTGTGCCGTCGGGGTGATTGGCACTTAACCCTGCCTGTGAGGTGCAGTGTCCGTGTAATCTTAGTGAACGCATTTACCGTGTTTTAATTATTCCCACTGTCCTTATTCTCCTGGTTAATTTGCTTCCTTCACCACAGTTCTACCTATCTCCAATTACTGTATTTATTCCATTGTGTAGCCAGCCTTCTCTAATAGGGTTAGTGTAGAGGCCCCCAAGAGCCGCCCGCTCAATGTTCCTCTGAGACAGTTGGCTTATATCGAAAAGCTTCGATAATTGGACATAGGTGGTTCACCAGCAACCCATGTACATAGCCAGAGGATCTTTTCTCTTCAAATAATTTACCAGCAATTAGGTCACATTGACTGCACATCGTAAGCGCCCGCAAATAAGGACATATTCTCCAGGGAGAAGACAACACAGGATAATCAATCCCATTCCATTCCTATATATTCTATTATTGAAATCAGGAGAGCATGTACATCTTATTCGATTCATACGTGATTTCATATCTAGATATATATATATAGTATATATATATATATCTCTTTGTTTATATATATATATATATTGTGCGACCTGTGAGGAAGAAGCAGGGGAATGGGAAATGCCAACATCTACCATAGGTGGTGCTAGTGTCGTGGTTTTGCTGCGTGGACAGAAAATAGTGGTGTATGGCACACACGTCGATAGAGATATCATGGAGGCCTATGCCTTATTTATATTCGCATAATAAATGATACGAAGTATATAGTGTATATATATATATATATATATATATATATATATATGTGTGTGTGTGTATATTCCTGATTGCAAAATTAATGTTTAATTATTATTTCAGAGGCAAGTATATGACAGTCTCGACAAAGTGTTGGTAGAACGTGGTTTTTAGTTCGGTTTCCATAGAGACTGGTGCGTCCATCCTTAACTGACCCACCAGCGTGGGAAGATTGATGCTGGCCCACAGTGATTGGTATCCTAGCAACGAAGATGCCCTTCCCACGTTTATCGGAACTGAAACGTGACAGTGTACACTTCCACATTCAGGGTGAGAGTGTAATCGCTGCCTCCTAATGCTTGGAGGCATTAAGGCGCCGCAAAGAGAGATATATATATAAAGGCTAAAATGCGATAGCACTTTCTGTTAAATACGATGCTAAGGTGACTATGTGATGTATTTGTCATAGAGATGTAGATCATTTGTATTTAAGATATAAAATAATATCATTTGGAGAAAATCAGACTACGTGTCGACAGTTATGTATTGTTTGCTTCAATCTGAAATTGATAAGATATAGCTCTATTAGCAAAATGGGTGTGTTATATCACATGGTATTTGCCTTTGTTTATTGGGGCTTTACGCCCTCGTAATATCTAAAGTCAAGTTATGACGGACATCTAGTAAAGGTAGCAGTGAATGTAGTACAGGCATATATATGCAGGCGGGGATGGTTGCTTTTATTTAAAGAAACACAGATAGTGCAGGCAATCAACGTTTACTACTGAGAACAGAGCAGAGACCCAAGGCAATCCCTGGGTGAAGGAAGGCAACAAGTAATACATAGCCAGGTGGGTGGGCGGTAAGTTTGTTGACATGGTCTGCTTGACAGGAAGTGAGGCAGTGAGTGCTGGGAAGTACAATGAGTTGGACGGTGGGAAATGCTGCAGCCAATCAGGAGGTGGCGGGTTAGGCGACCCGGGGTAGGGCGGTGAAGGTGGGTTCACCTGTCATTATATGCCGAATCACATGCAGTTCAATAAATCGGAAACAATTTGAGCTAAAAACAAATCATGTCAGGCAGAGAAGGGACAGGTAGAATCGCCTAGGTTAGAAAGTCAAGGTCAACTGCTTCAAATTTACAATTAGTCAACTCAGGTACTAGGATATTTTGACGTAATTCTTCATGCTAATGTTTTATTACAATCAGACCTGATTTTACTCTGAAATAATTGTATTGCAAATGGCTAACTTTCCAGATATTTTAAATGAAGACATCCAATATTACTTTTAATATGCACAACAAAATGTAGTACACCATAGGCTTCAGTAGGAACAGGATCTGATAAATTTACTGACGATTCCCTTCTATCTAGCAGCAAATGTTTAATAAATACAGTACATAAAGTTCATGTGTAGGTTTTAATCTATGTAAGTATGTTTTGGTTTAAGATGTGCTGGTTTCCTCGGCCTATACAGCTGTGTCCTGCACGGTATTGTGTGCCCGATTAAGTATGCATGGTGTGTTTGATGAGAACGCGCTGTCTGCAAACATGGAACAGATTGTGCACACAGACCTGTACTCGGAACCCCGTGTCTAAACCTGGCGTGCTCTTCCAGCTTTGAGTATTGATTAACTAACCGTATTGCTGCAGTTTGCACTCAGTGTAATCACCCGGTAAATGGCGACTGCATTTAGGTCACGTGATTGCGCGCTGTACAGTTTCGGCCCCATTCTGATCGCGCACAGGAAGCTGCGCCGGGACCTGCGTGCGCACACCAACCGGATGTGGTCGCGGGGTAACGATGTTGGGTGCTCCGATAGGCGGATACTGTATGAAAACACACGCATAGTTGTGGTACCTGCCATCATATTTAGTACTACCTGCCGTCAGTGACTCACACAGTTAATACTACTTGCCTTCAGTGATATACCCATTTAGTACTACCTGTATTTAGAAATATACACATTTAGTATGACCTGCCTTCAGCAATATACACATTTAGTATTATCTGCCTTCAGTGATATACACATTTAGTACAACCTGCCTTCAGTGCTCTGCACATTTAGTACAACCTGCCTTCAGTGATATATTGCCTTCAGCAATATACACATTTAGTATGACCTGCCTTCAGTGATATACACATTTAGTCCAACCTACCTTCAGTGCTATGCACATTTAGTACAACCTACCTTCAGTGCTATGCACATTTAGTACAACCTACCTTCAGTGATATATCGCCTTCAGCAATATACACATTTAGTACAACCTGCCTTCAGTGCTATGCACATTTAGTACAACCTGCCTTCAGTGATATATCGCCTTCAGCAATATACACATTTAGTATGACCTGCCTTCAGTGATAATACATTTAGTACAACCTGCCTTCAGTGATATACACATTTAGTACAACCTACCTTCAGTGCTATGCACATTTAGTACAACCTGCCTTCAGTGATATATCGCCTTCAGCAATATACACATTTAGTATGACCTGCCTTCAGTGATATACACATTTAGTACAACCTACCTTCAGTGCTATGCACATTTAGTACAACCTACCTTCAGTGATATACACTTTAGTACAACCTACCTTCAGTGATATATCGCCTTCAGCAATATACACATTTAGTACAACCTGCCTTCAGTGCTATGCACATTTAGTACAACCTGCCTTCAGTGATATATCGCCTTCAGCAATATACACATTTAGTATGACCTGCCTTCAGTGATATATACATTTAGTACAACCTGCCTTCAGTGCTATGCACATTTAGTACAACCTGCCTTCAGTGATATATCGCCTTCAGCAATATACACATTTAGTATGACCTGCCTTCAGTGATATATACATTTAGTACAACCTGCCTTCAGTGCTATGCACATTTAGTACAACCTGCCTTCAGTGATATATCGCCTTCAGCAATATACACATTTAGTATTATCTGCCTTCAGTGATATACACATTTAGTACAACCTGCCTTCAGTGCTCTGCACATTTAGTACAACCTGCCTTCAGTGATATATTGCCTTCAGCAATATACATATTTAGTATGACCTGCCTTCAGTGATATACACATTTATTACAACCTGCCTTCAGCAATATACACATTTAGTACTACCTGCCTTCAGTGAGTCATGCATTTAGTACTACCTGCATTCAGTGACTCACACATTTAGTACTACCTGCCTTCAGTGACTCACACATTTAGTACTACCTGCATTCAATGACTCACACATTTAGTACTATATACATTCAGTGACTCACCCATTAAGTAATACCTGCATTCAGTGACTCACACATTTAGAAATACCTGCCTTCACTGAGTCACACATTTAATACTACCTGCCTTCAGTGACTCACACAGTTAGTACTACCGGCCTTGAATGACTCACACATTTAGTACTACCTGCCTTCAGTGACTCATGCATTTAGTACTACCTGCCTTCAGTGACTCACACATTTAGTACTACCTGCCTTCAGTGACTCACACATTTACTACTACCTGCCTTCAGTGAGTCACCCATTTAGTACTACCTGCCTTCAGTGACTCACCCATTTAGTAGTACCTGCCTTCAGTGACTCACACATTTAGTACTACCTGCCTTCAGTGACTCACACATTTAGTACTACCTGCCTTCAATGACTCACACATTTAGTACTACCTGCCTTCAGTGACTCACCAATTTAGCACTACCACCATATCCCCACAACTCCACCTTGTCTCCTCCAATACAACTATATCCCCACAACTCCTACCATATTCCCACGGTCCCAATGATACGCTCTCCACCACCATGCTCCCACACCACGACCACCATATCCCACGACCACCCTGCCATATCTCCACCAACATCACATACCCTGCTCTACACAACCATATCTCACCAATGCCTCCACCATATCCCCTCTCAATAAACTAGGTGGCCGAATCGGTAAGACCAGTGCCCCGGTGTAAATATTTCAAATTCCCCCCATATTCAAGTGCCCCCCCCGGGAACTTGAAAACGTTTTCAAATTCCTCCCAGGGGAATTTGAAAACGTTTTCAAATTCCCTCCCTCTTTTTAACTTTCCCTCCCCCCCCCCCCATTTTTGGGGAATTCTCTTTATTTTATTTATTTTTTGTTATTTTTCATGACAAATATTATAATATACAGAGAATAGCATAATGGAAATTATTACTAGTACAATAAAAAATATTTAACCACAAATGATACAAAAAGTCTCCAAGATGGTTAAGAAAAAAATATTATAGGTCTGAAATTTAAAACGTTTTTTAAAGTTTTTTAAACAATTTTAAATTCCCGGAGGGGGGAATTTGAAAATAGGGGGAGGAATCTGAAAACTGTTTTTAAGTTCCCCCCCCAGGAATCTGAAAACGTTTTTAATTTCGCCAGAGGGAAGTTAAAAACGTTTTCAGATTCCCGGGGGGGAACTTGGGAAGGGGGTAAGTTGAAATCGTTACACCGGCGCTGACAAAATATGTATTCAGATGAATAAAAAATATTTACCAAAAAAAAAAAAAAGAGTACGGGCTCGCTTCCCAGATGAAAGGTTGTGGACCACGTTCGAATCGTGGCCGAGTCAAACTAATGACTTACGAAATTGATATTTGCCTCTACCTAGCCTGGCGCTCAGTATTTTTAGAATAAGGCAAGGATTGGTTTGCTCAGTATCAGGCCAATGTGACTGAGTGGGTTATCGGGTCATGGTGCCGGTGGCTCAGTCTCCCAGTGAGACAGCACTATAAAGTCGCCATGAGTGCGCAATGTCACAAGTATGTGCCTCTCCTAATATTACATTAGATGTTGCTAGGACACAAAAGCCCCAACAAACAATATCCCCTGTACTACACAATGTCCTCTCCATCACCATCATATCCTCGACAACCTTACCATATCCCCCCCTCCCCCATATCTCCCCCCACCCTCAGCTGACGAGCAGAGCGTTTCTTACTTGAACATAATACATCTACTGCATCTTGGGAAGGCTATAACGCATGAGCAATGGCGACCGGTGCACTCGGGTAACCATGCTGATTGGATGGATTCTGGGCAGTGGTGCCCTCCCCCGCTCTACCGTATTGAGCACCCAGGGGGCCGATTTAATAACAAAGCAACACCCCAAAATGTTTGGCAACTGAAGCCAGGGGTATTGCACTGTCAACCATATACAGCCATATTCAAACATCACTCTCTTACACACACTATTTTTAAGCCTAATCAGAGAGCGTGTATATAAACAGATGAGAGGGACAACTCCCGCGAAAATATGTAACACAGGCTGCAGTGGCGATCATAGCAGTTATTGTTGAACAAGCCTTGAGTTTGCAGGTACGCTCAGTGCAAAACATTAATTTTCTTAAAAGATTAATAGAAATCCAGAACCCTAACCTTATAAATTCAATATAATCTTGTTGGTAAACATGTTTTCTATATGTGTACTAAGCGGCTTGTTTCTATTTGGTGTAGTTTTAGAGATATTTTGCCGTACGAGTAGTGAAAAACGTCAGTTTTATTCCAAATTAATAGAAATCCAGAACCCTAACCATATCAATTTAATATAATCTTGTTGGTAAACATGTTTTCTATGTGTATTCCAATCAGTTTGTTTCTAGGTGTTGTAGTTTTAGAGATATTTAACGTTTTCTGTATGAAGATTGCTCACTGCCATTGACAATGCCTTGAGTTTGCCCATTTGTTCAACAACCACCACTTGGAGCACCACAGTCGGCAGCTGTTACAGGGTCGAGTATGACAGTTGTCCCTCTCATCTGTTTATATACACGCTCTCTGGCCTAATCCCCAAAAACACCATTCCTAAAATGTAGTTACGGTATGAGCCAGTTGTGGTATAAAAGATTTTGACCCGAAAATAATTGTAATTGTCACTAATTCCATTTGTCTTATGATCACATGATAATGGAGAAATGAACAAAAAAGTAGGACTGTAGAAAAACAACCTTTTTTAAGTTTTGATTCCTATGTTTATCTCAATTTCTGGAACGGCGCTTACTAGGTTTTGCACATGAACTCTTTATATTATTCAATATAATGTATTATATATTTTTTCAGCGGTACAGTGAGTGAGGACGCGTGGTTATTTATTATTCACTATATTCGGATTACATAGCACCCACAATAATAGGGGTTCGAGTGGTCACCCACCACCCCCATCTACAAATGGGATTCTCCACAGTTGGCATCAGTATGTTCCTAACCTGCTATCCAAAGGGTCAATTGTATTCTATTTTATGATTAATATGTGAATATAATCTTGTTTATTCCTTTGCAATTGAAAATACATGCTAAAAAATAAATGAAAATGTCCTTCTATAATCCTATTGGTGAAATTCAAATATATTTTGTTTATTTTCCTGTGGCTTGTTTTATGATTACCCATGATACTGGAATAAATTGGGTATTTACCAAACGTATGTTTGTGTCGCTCTGTGTGCAGCAACCAATAATGTATTCTGACGAATAGCCTGGACAAATTTTAAGCCGTGTTCACACGGGCAATGTAAATCGATTCGTAGAAAGCGACTTGTATAGTTCGCCTCACATTTCTCATGTGAACGCATGTCTGAGGCGGATTAGGGCTGATTCGATTCATGTGATCCGGATAATGTAAACCACCTAAGCGAGGTAGTCTACGTGAATCGATTTCTGTGATGCGGATAATTTTGCCTGTGTGAACGCAACCGACTTACGTGATGCGGACTAAGCACGTCGAACTATATACTATAATTTGGTCTATGAAACCGCTAGCTGTGCACAGATATTTATTTCAGCATTTATTTTTAGGGTTTCACTGCCCAGCAGAAGTTTTGACCGTTCCAAACCAATACGATTCAATCCATACATATCTAGGTCGAACCCACACTCTCTCCGTCGACGTCGACGCACCAAAACTGGCGCTGGTTAGTCTGGACTTGCTCATGCGCAGATATCCACTTCCGCCTTAAACCGATTCAAAGCACTGCCCGTGTGAACGCGAAACACTTTCAAACTAATTCGCCTCACCTGATGCGATTTGTCTGACATTTTGCCCGTGTGAACACGGCTATAGTAGCCCTGTCTCGGTTAAAAGACAGTAATGAACTCTAAATAACCATGTATGTGTTGGGGTTTATCCATCTGAATTTGTTGTTTAGAGAGGCGAGACACTGGTCTTCCAGCCATGATTAACCACAGTAAAGAAGAAGTAATTAGCAGAACAGGATATTTGATTATAATGCTATGATGTGTCTCAGGTCAAGTTCAAATGGTCGGTGGATGCAGACTTTAAATGTGGTTTGACTCAAGCACAATTGAGATAACCAGATATACTGCCTTCCGCAATTGTGTGGGGGGAAATAGGTTAGGAGAAAAAGTGTGTCCATTGCCGGTTCCTATTGCTCTAGATCTTAGCCAAAGCAATATGCAAATAACGCTAAAGCACTTCTACCTGTAGTTCTACCAACATATGTACCAGCTCCAGCAGGACCAGCTAAATATAGAACAAACGATACGAATATGTCTGATCCCAGAGACTAACGCTGGGCCACAAATAGATTTATCAACAACAAAATTGTGGCAAAAACTCAAAACCAGCGAACTAGGTAAATTTAATAACTTTCATGTTTATTGAAGGTTTTATAATATGTATCTACATTTTCATTAAATTTTTTCATAATATGATTCGGTAAAGAAACGATATGAAAAGGGCGTGCAACCCTGACCAAGTCAAATCAATTACCTAAAACTTTATATTTGTCACTACCTAGCCGGGTGCTCAGATTTACTAGGATAGGGCAAGGAGGAGTGGAAGCGGTAGAAATTTCACAAATTGAATCAAATAATGTATAAAACAAACAAAAACAAGTCTTGGAAAAAAGGACTAAGCATCATATATAATTGTTCGGTCAGCCACTGTGGAGTATCAGATATGATATACACTAAGGTTAATTTGGCTGTTCACTGCTTACCCTTCTACTGTGATTACTCTACTAATACTACTAACACATGTGCTGCTTCCTTTTGGTAGTCCGCCCTGATATGACCTGAGATGTTGCCAGGATGTAAAACTCCAACAACCAACATGTGCCTCCAGGCACCTTCCACCATGAGTAACCTAGTCATTGACCGGTCTGCATCAAAATAACACTCATTTTTCTTTTGATTGACAGATCCATGGAACAGTCTTCCAGACCAAGTGGTTAAAGCACAAATAGTAGAAGCATTTGAGAGAAGGCTGGATAGACATTGGAGAGGACACCCACAATTAAATGACTTCAAGTCTCTGTCGACCTCCATATGTGTTGTTTTTTACCATAACGAGCTAGCATTAGAGGCCCAAAAGGGCCTAGATCAGCCAGAAGAGGATCTGTAAGTTAATCTGTAATTTGAAATAAACAAACCCAACTCAGAGGTGTTCAAGTGCCTTGACGTTCACTCGGGCACAAATGTTCACATTAGACTAATAAAGCGGAGGGAGCTTTGAAGGCAGCTAACCTGAGCTTCGCCTCTCGACCAATTATATTATGTCTCCGTTTGTGTCTATGGTTGGTTGTTGGAGCTTTACATCCTGGCAACATCTAAGGTCATATCAGGATGGATACTGACTTATGACAGTGCACACTCATGGTGACTTTATAGTGCTGCCCCTCTGGGAAATCAGGCCATTGGCACCATGAGCCAATATCCCTCTCATCATCCTGACACTGAGCTAACCAGTCCTTGCCCTATCATATTAATACCAAGCACCAGGCTAGGAAGCGGTAAGTGTGATATATGCGTAATAGATGTCTAGACGTCTAGATGTTTAGACACGTATGTAATATATGCAAATGAGATGACGTCATGGAAAAGTTTTGCCAGCTTTGGTTTGAGCCCTGGAGGGGAATAAAGTCATTCAGTATCCAAAAGTCAAAGTGTTCAGACGTTGTACTTTCACATGGTGTCAGATGAGGAAGAATGCCGCTCGCGAATACACTGCCGGGTTTGCGGCCTCCTGGTCAGCTTCTCCTCAGCAACAATGCAAGATCGAACTGGAAAACATGGATCAGAGCATATGACATACACGCCACTGCTGCAGGTGTCATATTGAAGACAGAACGAGCTATGGCCGGCTATGGTTTGAGCCCTGGAGGGGAATAAAGTCATTCAGTATCCAGAAGTCAAAGCGTTCAGACGTTGTACTTTCACAGTAAGTATAAATTGTATAAGTCATTGGTTTGACTCGACCAGGAAACGAACTCCTGAACTTCCGCAGCGAGGCCCACACTCTACCGATTCGACCACCTCGCCCGATTTGTCTCTATGCAGGAAGCTAAATAACAAGTACCGACAACTGGGCTCAGTCAAACATTTGGTCGCGTCTGAAATAATAAGCACAATGGCGGGTCTAAGAAAATTGAGCCGGCTCCACGGACAAAAGGGCAGCGTCCGTGTAATTAGGTTAAGTCGACAGTAAATACAGCAGGGTCACAGATAACAGGAACCAAGATAATAACACACGCACCGACTCACATAAAAAGGTAATTACCCAACCATTTTTAGGTCAGGCGTTTGCTTTTGTTACGGTTGACATAGTGATGTTTTTACGATCTTCAATGTAAATGGAAATGGTTGTTTAAAGTTGCATAATCTGATAATTTTTAGTTTCTGTCATATTGTTGAGATAAATATAGATCATGGTCATTTTTGTAATCTATTTTACTTCGCTGTGAGGTATTTTATTTTATCGGGTTACATTGGGAGATGTATATTTGAACTCAAAACACGTTAAATTAATGTTGGTGTGTACACCAAAGCACTGAATATAAGCGTTCTGTGCTCTTTTTTTAACATAGCAATATAGCAACAGACCATGAACCTGCTGTAGATTGTTAGTAATAATTAGCACAACACAATAAGTTGGATTAAATCTAAGTAAGTGGTTTGGTGTCAAAAGTTTAATTCATTTCATTGGATTATGCTGCTTTTATTGAAAATCGTTTGGGTTTTCTTTTTTCTTTTTCTTTTTTTTCTTGAAGATTTATACTGCCTATCATGGATAAGTCTGAATAGACTTGTTTTCACCATTAGACAGTTTGTTGATAGAAAGCCCAAGCCTACACTTTTACCGACCCAACGGATATTTAACCTCCCACACCACATAGACAGGGTATGAGAGCAACCAGCCTTTGATGACGCTGTAAGTTATACACAGCGGTGGAAATCCAAATTGGCAGAGTTGGTGGGGGGGCACAGGGAATCGAACCACCGACCTTCAGATTAGGAGTCCGACCTCGAAAAAAAGTCAGAGACTCTACCCACTCTGCCACAGGGAACATCACAACTTTAGGATAGGTTAGTTTCGCGGACCTTAAACGCGCGGTGTTAGCGTAACACCGCCTCCCGCATACCGACTTTTCGGCGCTAAACCAGAAATCCCCTCTAAACGCGTTTTGGCTCGGTAACACCGACTCCTGCATATGGCCCCTGATCAGTTAAATCCGACTCGGAAGATGGCGCCACTGTCCTATGACATTTCCTATGTTTAACGGCATCCCGGTGGCCGCACGGCCGTCCCTTGACCTTCCGTCCACTAAGAACAGACGGCGGTCTCGACGGCGTAATGGCCGCGAAACATGGCCAGAAGACTGTAATCCACTTAGTCCTGCCAGCTTTCCTTCAAACACTGCTAACTTCTCCAGCAGACACCTATTATTGACTTCCATCTGCTGCAGTAGTTTTTTCTGGATCGAAGCCTCCCGTCGGTTTCCTGTAGGACTAACTGTCACTGTGGAAGATTGACGTGATTTTGAAGTGCCAGGGCCACCAGAATTAAGCAAATCCGCTACGACCCACGGCCATTCTGTAAAATTAAGCAACTCTTTCGAAAAACATCCATGCCTCCTCTTAAACGCCTTCGACATCTTGAAGTTGAACAGTTATGTCCAGGCACAATTCAGAAGATATTGGCTAAGAAATTAACGGATCCCCTCTCTCTGGATGAAGATGAGCAAGTGACAGTTACAGTTACATGCATTTGACTAGATAAAGGATTCACCCGGTACTCAGTCGCAGTACACGGGTGAATACCAACCCTATATAAAAATGGTCGAAAAAGCGGGTTACTGAATTGAGAGCCTAATTTCACAATCTAAGAAGCAACATTTATTCTTTACATATGTCTTATTGATAGCCTTTGATTTGAAAAATATGATATAATATCTAGTCTAATAAGATTTAAAAGTGAAATCGACGGCGTTCTGCGGCCGCCATCTTGTCTTTTTGCATTCTCTCCCATTCCACCAACTCTGTGCCTATATGAGTAGCCATTTGATCATGGAGCCACAGTTTCTAGATCATGTTCCATACTAAACCTATTTTCGCCGGTATTTACACTACGTTGTCCTTCACCCGTGTACTACAAGTACCAGGTGAATCTTTTATCTAGTATTCGACATGATCCATGAGTAATCAACGTAATGGGATGCAGCAGGGTTGATCAGCAACCTATGGCAGGCCGATGTGTGGTACCCGTTTCTTCGATATAATTAAACATGTTACCGTGCAACATATCCTATGATTAGCATACTGGCCCGGAATGCAAGGGATGCTGGTTCGATTCCCGCTCTAGGCGCAATATTTCCTATTTTCATCACCCCCAGGACAATAGCATTTTACATTGATCGCTAACATGGGTAGAGTCAGATAAAGCAGTCGTGGAGAAAAGGATAACTTTATACTCAAGCACAGCAAGGTCGTCAGTAAGTTACTCATTATTTGGTTATGAGGTGTTACACTGAGCAGGGCATCTGTCAGAGGTAGGAAGTCACGTGCACATGAGCAAGAAAATACAATAATCGAAAACGTACTAATAAATATTACAATACAAATGGTACAATCTAGAGAGTAGTCAGTATACCGTTATTCTTTAATTCTTAAAAGAAGATAATCTGGAATCACATCTGCTTTCATCTAAATATCTGAGCCGATTAGAAAAATGCATCATTGCCAATTCAAAGCTTCGTGAGAGGATTTAAATTATTGTAATGGCATTGAATAATGAGGCAGTAGATTGGGGCTTTGGCGTTAATTGCTAATACCCCTGTCACACTACAATGTAACGAGCAAACGTAAGCCTGACGTGATCACGTTTCGTCATTACTTTGACGTACGTTGGGTTATGTTATGATGACGTCAGAATGATGTTAGACTGACATTGGGCTACGTCGCATTACATCGTGTTATGTCAGCGCACGTCAAAGTTTTGAACCTGTTCAAAACGTTCGACGTAACTCGAACATAGGGGTTTACGTTCACCGTACGTTCTGTACACGTTCGGCAAACATCAATCACATTACACAGACATTAGTCAAACGGTGCTCACTACGTTCAACTACGTTCCACTACGGTGACCCACATTAAACCCGGTGGAAACGTCCAAACGGCATAATGGGAACGTCAGGAGAACGTCAGGAGAATGTCAGGAGAATGTACGTTCAATGTACGTTCAATGTTTCACCACCGTGTCATGACATATGTAACATCATGTAACATAGTTCTGGCGATGGGATAACGTTCATAACGTTCCGTGAGCATAATGACGTTGTCCTCTCTCATTGAATGACGGTATCACTATGCTTTACCGACGTTACGCTCTCGTCAACTACGCTGCATCCACGTTCAACTTGTGCCCAAATTTGCATACTATGCCGAGAAGTTCAACGTTCTTCACCTTCTCCCTACACTGATGTTGTTATGTCATAGTGTGACAGGGCCTTTAGATAACTTTATTAGTTACCCTGCAATATTATTAGCTAGTGTGTGCATTCATCTTTCAATGTACTAGCTGAGGCATAGAAGATTTATTACATATTTATTGGCTAGGTATTGGCAGCAAGGAGACGCTGACATAGATACCTATATAAATGACATACCGGGATGGCCGAAAGGTAAGGGCGCCAGCTAGATTCCCGTGGCTTTGAACCCCCAATCGAGGCAAACCATCATCATCATCATCATCATCATGCTGTCGGTCGCGATGCGACAAAGACTGCTTTCATTACTTGACAGCCGCTCTCCATTTAACTCTCTGCTGTGAGAGTTGCATCCAAGAGTCGGTCTTAATTTCTCTCAGCTTCAGGTTTCTCTTGATGGTATCCTTGAACCGGAGACGAGGGCGCCCTCTCTTTCTGTCATTGGGCAATTGTCAGTAGTTGTGTTGTGTTGCATTGTGTTCCTCCTAGCTGATTTTCCGCTGTCGACGGAAGATGAGCTCGAGCAGCGCGGTCCTTGGTAAACCAATGACTTATAAAGTTGATACTTGTTGCTACCTAAGCAATGCCTGGTATTAATAGGATTTAGCCAGGAATGGTTTGTTCAGTATCCGGATAATGCGATTGAGTGGAACATCAGGTCATGGAACCAGTGGCCTAGTCTTCCAGCGGGGCAGCACTATAAAGTCGCCATGAGTCCTTATATGATCTTGTTAGGACGTAAAGCACCAACAAACAAACTGACTCCTGCTTACTCCTGCTTAGTTTATAGTGATTTATTCCCTAACAACAAATGAGGTTAGATCAGAATGGTCACAGCTGTGTGGCAGTCCACAGTAGTGGTGACTCTATAGCGCTGACTCACCAAGATACTGTACATCTGGCACCATGACCTGATATTCCACTCACTCACACCATATATCTAATAGTGCTAATGCATCATATTTAGAAGGCCCTGTCACACTACAACGTAATGACGTCAACATAGGGAGAACGTGAAAAACGTCGAACTTCTCGGCGTAGTATGCAAATTTGGGCACAAGTTGAACGTGGATGCAGTGTACTGGACGAGAGAGTAACGGCAACAAGAGAGGACAACGTAATTACGCTGAGGGAACGTTATGTACGTTATTCCATCACCAGAACTACATTG
Source organism: Branchipolynoe longqiensis (assembly GCA_030323885.1). Classification (NCBI taxonomy): domain Eukaryota; kingdom Metazoa; phylum Annelida; class Polychaeta; order Phyllodocida; family Polynoidae; genus Branchipolynoe; species Branchipolynoe longqiensis. The sequence continues at coordinate 62,877,421 of CM059196.1, read as the reverse complement.
CTATACGTTACCTCACGTTACTTACATCATGAAACGGTGGCAAAACGGCGCCGACGTAACACGAGGTAACATGACGTAGCTCGACATCAGTCTAACGTCATTCTGATGTAATCATAACATAATCCAACGTACGTCAACGTAATGACGAAAAATCACCATGTCAGGCTTATGTTGGCTCGTTACGTCGTAGTGTGACAGGGGTATAAAAAGTGCATAATATGCATAGCTCTCGGTTAATTCTTTATTTCAGCTGAATAAAGCGAGTACTAATTAATATTTGTCATCAGGGTTAGGTATCCCTATCTACATGACACTTGTAAACTGCTGAGTACTAACTAATATTTGTTAACAGGGTTAGGTATCCCTATCTACATGACACTTGTAAACTGCTGAGTACTAACTAATATTTGTTAACAGAGTTAGGTATCCCTATCTACATGACACTTGTAAACTGCTGAGTACTAATTAATATTTGTTAACAGGTTAGCTGTCCATATCTACATGACACTTGTAAACTGCTGAGAGCTAACTAATATTTGTTAACAGAGTTAGCTGTCCATATCTACATGACACTTGTAAACTGCTGAGTGCTAACTAATATTTATTAACAGGGTTAGCTGTCCCTATCTACATGACACTTGTAAACTGCTGAGTACTAACTAATATTTGTTAACAGGGTTAGCTATTCTTATCTACAGGACACTGATGCATTTGCTGAGTAGTAATATCTTTCAAATACGCTATATACATATACCCATAGATCTAATATATAATATATAATATATATTATATATACACACGTTGTAGGCTTGACTTCTACATAAAGAAGCAGAAAGGCGTTCTTCAATGCCAGTCAACATGCATAGACACATATATATATACACACTCATATATGTACATCTATACGCATATACATATACACACATATATGGTATACACATATACACATACATATATACATATATGCATATGCATGTACATATATATATACATATGAAGAGTTCAGGTGCAAAACCCATAAACACAAATCCAAAAATTGAGATAAACATCGGATTCAAACCTTCAAAAAGTTATTTCTTTTATATTACTACTTTTGAGTTCATTGCTCCATAACCATGTAATCATAAGAAAAGTGGAATTAGCGAGAATTAAAATTATTTTCAGCCAAAAATCTTTGATTTAAACTACAGTTTTGGATTGGAGTTTCATGGATTTGTGCCTGAACTCTTCATATACATATATATATTATATATATATATATATATATATATATATATATATATATATATATATATATATACATAAGTATACAATTATTTAGTTCTCGTGACAGAAAGTGCACTTTGGTGTACACACAGGAACCAGAATATAGGATTCAAATACCCTATTTACACAACCTCCCTTCACTGACTCACAGACTTACTGTCAATTGTTGGTCCAGTTATTTCGACATCTACTGTCGGAGATAGAATAATGAGAAGGGCATGATATGGGTTAGTTAACAGCACAACTTGATTTCCTTACGCTAGAATAAACTTAACGTGCTTTAGCACGTGCAGATATATATTACATTCTAGGCTATGTAACAAATAACGAGGAATGTCAGACTCAGGTTGGCTAGCATAGTTTAATGCATCTGACTGAGTGAACATTACAAGTTCTACGGGTAAAGTTGGAAATTCGGCTAACGAATGCCCGCTTGCCGGGAACCGCCGCTGGTGGTGCTCCGATCGCGACCGATACGGAATAGATGGTAGCGGGACAAGGGGTGGACCATAATACACAATACATTCAAAGTCAATACCAATTTCCCTCCACCCATTCAAATATGCATAATGTTGTATACGTCCTATATACACATATATCTCTATCATGTAAGTCTGGTAACATGTGACCAACAGTGGAAATTTGCTCCGGTGTAATAATGTTTTCAACTGCTTTTCCCATTGATTATTATATAATTATACTTCCGATTACCGGAACGGCTAATACCTTTTCACAAAATACATCGATTGCTTATCATTTCATTATCATCAAAATAGTGGTTACCTAATCAAAAGTATCGGTTGCAGTTGCATTATTTTTATCGATTGTGGATTCGAGTTGTGGAAGTACCTTATATATATAGATATATATATATATATATATATATATATATATATATATATAGATATATATGTAGCCAAACTCCCGACGCACCTGTTGTCATTTATAGCACGTTGCTATGTGGGGATAAGAGGCAACTAGTATTATGCCGGCGGCAGTCTTTACAGAAAGAACTCACTCACCACCATATAAGAACTGGCAGATCTACTGGTTATATAACCATCCTCCTCCTACTCCACTCTTTCCACATTCACCAACTGTGTATATTGTGGGAGGTGAATATCATTGATTTGTCTGAACACATCTTTTCTAAAGGCCGTGGCGCTTGTCTACCAGTCATAGTTTTGTCATCTATTTATACGAAAATGTTTATTATAGACATAAGGTAGTAATAATGTTCATGCTGTATATTGTTTGTGTTCTTTTGTACATCTAGTTTTTTTCATTGAATAGTATTTTGTCCGCACACAGCACTCGTCGCCTAGGCTTGTGACAATAGTTATTTATAATATATATATATGTGTATTCTGATATTGTCATCAGCAGCTTTTACAGGTCAGCTGAAATTCACTATCATCTATGTCAAGACTTACAGTTGGCATAGTGTGGAAATATATATATATAGTATATAGTAATTATGTGGTGTTCTCTGTGGGGGAGTGGTTAGAGTGTCTGACTTTTTTCTAGGACAGACTCCTAATCTGAAGGTCGGTGGTTCGATTCCCCGTGCCCCCATCTCTGCCAATTTGAATTTCCACCGCTGTGTATAACTTACAGCGACATCAAAGGCCAGTTGCTCTCATACCATGTCTATGTGGTGTGGGAGGTTAAAAATCCCTTGAGTCGGTAAAAGTGTAGGCTCGGGCTTTCTATCGACAAACTGTCTAATGGTGAAAACAAGCCTATTCAGGCTTATCCATGATAGGAAGTATAAATCTTCAACAAAAAACAAACAAAAAAATATGCTGTAGTATATACTTAGCTAAAGTTGGGTATGATTGAGGTGTGCAATTAAAGCTGCATAACACGATGAAAACATCAAATTTTTCAAAACCAAAACAATTATCTAGCTTTGATTCTACATATGTACCTTAGATCCTGATGCACTTATTAAACATTTACCAGCACATAGAAAGGACTACTGAGTCAATTAATAGAACCTGCTACTGCAGAAGCCTATGGTGATAGAATTTTGGCAAGCTTGCCAAAATTAATTTAGCATGTTTCCATTTCAAATATCTCAAAGGTTTGCGATTTAAAATAAAAGTTACTTCAAACTAAAGTAAGGTAGATTATAATGAAGAACCTAATATGTTTATCTCAGAAAATGAGAATCGGTTATGCGTGCAATTGTAGCATGGGGTTGAGCATGCACAGTTGGGTGGTGGGAGGTGGTGTGAGTGGGCTAGAATGTGTGTATAGTATAGTTATATTTGAATGGTATGGTGAGGTACATGGTTTCCCTTCCCAGATTTACATACCTGCACTGTTAAGTGTGTAACTGTCCTGATGGCGAATGGGGTGGGGTGTTGAGATGCAGTGTTACTAGAAGGGTTTGTATGTTCTGTTACTGCATGGTTAGTAGGATCCTTGTCCTTACAATGATATCTCTAAATACTGAATAAAGAAATGTTTTTGACTACATGAAGTAATTCGGGTAAGGAGGTTGTTAATAATGACGGGATAAACTATGTTTGGAGGATTGTGCATTTATGGCTGATAAGATAGATTTGGCGTCTACGTTTATACCAGTACCTCTAGTATACAGGGTAGTAAGGATATTTCCTGATATTGGTGGATAAATAATTTGAAAAGTTGATACCTTGGTGTGTTGATGGGAGGTAAGGGTGAACACAAGTGTGCAAGGAACATTGTGTGGGTGGTAATAGGTAGATAATGGACCATGGCGACCTCATCACTGTGTATGTAGAAGGGCCTGATTAGCTTGGTGGATTCTTACCAGCTTCTTCAATTCTAGTTGCGTTTGTTCATCTCAAATTCTGACTGGGAGTTCATCGCATAGTTTGTGGCTTTTGTCGACAGGTGCTCTAGTCAGTCTATGTGTGAATTTTTAAAGAATATAACACCCCCTGCCTTATTATTCTAGTGGTGTGGTCTATATAAGTATAAGGATGCACATTTCAATAGCTACAGTTTACAATTTGTTGAGGCCCTGTCACATTACGGCGTATGGCGGGAGCGTATTGAAAACCTACATCGAAAATGGGAAAAAGCTGTGCGTGCCGGCCTATCGTGACCTTTGGTGACCTATTGGGTGTTTTTGAGCATATGCGTAACCTATGAGGAGCGTATGAGGAGCATACGAGGAGCATATGAGAGTGTACTGTGACATTTTAATGGTATGGTCGTATGCATAGCGTATGCGTAGCGTATGCATAGTGTATGCATAGCGTATGAGCGTATGAGTAGCGTATGAGGCAAGATTGATGTCGAGACCTATGGCATACGCTTGGAATATGCTGTGCATACGCTGGGCATACGCTAGGAGTACCCTCCCATATGTAACTCGTAGGTTATGCATATGCTACATATGCTAGAGATACGCCAGTGACGCAAGTTGAGCATATGCGTAACCTATGCCAGCGCAGCCCTAGCGTACGAGGAGCGTACACCGGCATACAAGGAGCATACACCGGCGTATGAGTAGTGTATGAGTAGTGTATGAACCATACGCTCCCATAGGTCGAGATTTTTTTAGCATGCACAAAAGAATTTGGACGGACGGATGGGAGAAAGCGTATGGCGGCGTACAACAGCATAGGCCGGCATAGGCCAGCACATGATGGCCTATGCGTAGTGTATGCATAGCGTATGCTACGCATATGCGTAGCGTATGAGTAGCGTATGCATAGCGTATGCGTAGCATATGGCGGCGTATGGCAGCGTATGCCGACGTATATGACGTAACGCACCTACGCCGCCATATGCTCCCGCAAAAAACCCTAATGTGACAGCCCCTTCAGTGAGGTTTGGTCGTGTGCCCATCGCATGTATATGTTGGTAAAGTGAAAAATGTGTTCAACCTGGGAATATCAACTCTACCATTATAAACTATGTTCAGTCTAAGCAGCTTGTGTTGATATGTTTCAATGGCGAGAAAGCTAATTGGATTCAATTAATTTTGAAATGCTGGAATGGTAATAATACACATCCAGGTACATTTGCTTACATGCTTAGTAGCACAGGTGTAGTGTATTGTATAAACTGGGTTATCTTGTTGCTAAAATATATACACATCACATGTCACTTCATGCCCATCACATTACTTGATGCACCTCGCATTTTACTTGATGCACATCGCATTTTACTTGATGCACATCGCCTATTGTGTGATGCATATTGCATGTTGCTTGATGCACATCGCATGTCACTTGATGCACATCGCATGTTGTTTCATGCATATAGCATGTTGTTTGATGCACATCGCATGTCGCTTCATGCACATTGCCTAATGCTTGATGTATGTCACAGGTCATGCATATAGAATGTCGCTTCATGCACATCGCATGTTGATTCATGCATATAGCATGTCGCTTCATGCACATCGCCTAATGCTTGATACATATCACATGTTGCTTGGTGCACATTGCATGTCACTCCATGCACATAGCATATTGCTTGATGCACATCACATGTTATGTGAAGCACATTGCATGTAACTTGATGCACATCACATGTCCCTTGATGCTCATCGCATGTCATTATCTAAATCGCATTAGCATTATCCACCTTAATGGCTTCTCGTTCTTTAATGCAAGAACGGTGAATCTGGCCTCAGGAACGCCAACTGTGCGACCAATTATTGACCCTGAATTCAAATACCCAACCGGTATGACTCCAAATCACCCACAACCGACCGCAAATATGATGAAATAATGTTCTTCATCATTCAAGACAATTTGCATAGCAAAGGCAATGTTCAGTCAAGAATCACGATGTGAATTGAACAGAAGCAGTGGTACAGTGTAAAGACGGCGATCAACATGACGAGTGCCTGGGGAAGGGGCGGAAACGCGGTGAGCACCCATTTCATAAACGGATGGGTGGCTGGGGAATTTTAACAGAAGGTAACATCTTCTGTGTCTGAAAGTTTGAAGATTTGTGACTATAGACGATGTCAGGAAGTATGTGTACTCGGCTCACTGCATTTAATAAACACATCATACAAACATACTGATGATTGAACCCTTCTGAGGATAAATGATTTGATTTTAATTAATAAAATACGTTACCATCATCCTGTGATGTCCTGGTTTCTTGATCAGAAATATAAACTTAAGTAACAACTAGTATCTACATTAGCAACTCGATATATGTATAGCCTTAAATCTAGATCTGCTTAGTTGTATCTAGACCGAAGTGCAAAGAATGACAATTCTGTGAAATAGAAATTGTATAAAGTGATTGTTGGATCTCACCCAATATATGTGTTTGCCATGAACTATTATAAATAATGAAAACATGTGAAAGTAAGACAAATTGACCGTCGGAGTAATTCTCATTCTAGATGTAAATATAAGCTTTAATAGATGTAAATGTATTAAGAGGAACTTCCTTATCAGGGATGGATGTATTAGTCTGGCACTCATTGGGAAGCCCGTGCTTTTCTGAAATGTGCTATTAGATTTCCTATTTGTATTCTATATTCCTGTAGTTTTGTGCTGGCTTCTGTTGATTTGGATACTATCCATGGCATTAGTCCTGAAGTCCTACATAGAACCCGAGGGTGGCATGATGGCGGCCATCACATATTATCTGGAGAAAGCGAATGAAAATTCTGACGTCGACGAGCAGTTGTCATGGTAACCTACTTAGTCAGAACCTGATTGGTCAACTTTGATCATGCGACCATTGGGAGCTAAAGATCCACAGAGGGAATAAAATTAGGTCAATCTGTAAGAAAACATTATGCAACGTCTTTATGCAATATCTTTGAATTTGTGCAACATGACCAATACATATAGCCCCATAATATGCAGCAAAGTGAAATATAACTCAGCCATCCCACCAAGTCGCAGTCCTGAAGGGTCCAGGGGTGTTCTGGCACACTGGTGTACTATCTAAGGACAGGGCATGGATGAAAGGATGCTGTAACAAACCACAATGGGATGGGATCCTCTCCCACAGGCCTGTATGTCATCTGCGTAGATGTACATAGTAGGCTAAGTTAGGAAAAAAGGTTAGGAAAAAACTTTGAAAATTCAAAAAAACTAATATAGAAACTACTAACACCCAAAACCGCAAAGGTTGGCTCAAGAAAGATCAGGTAAAGACTCCTGAGTGCGGGACCAGACCAATCCAGTATCACAGCTGTCCAGCGTTGAAAACAAGCACCCTCGCGGGAGCTTATACGTTATGGGGAGAATAAAAAACTTGTCACAAAAAAAAAAAATTTAATAAAAAAAGTATAACATAGGCAACACTCACATCCTTGTGTCTGACGTCCTGTGTATATCGATTCCTCACCGTCCTTTTGGTAATCCTGGTCCGGGCGAGGATTGGTCCACTTATACTCAAGCAGGTCGGTAATCCTCAGCAGACGTCAGCCCTCTCTGCACGCCAATTATACTATATTATACATATATATAACACGCAAACAACCTTCCATATCTTGGCAACCATCTGTGTAATGTTGGCAACTGGTTCCTGCTGGCTGCTCTCTCTGATTCTAGCCCCTCTCTGATTCTTGCTCCTCTCTGATTCTCTACCTCTTCACTAATTCTCCTGCTTTTCTAATTCGCTCCCCTCTCTGATTCTACCCCCTCTCTGATTCTTCCTCCTCTCTGAGTCTCTACCTCTTCACTAATTATCCCGATTCTCCAATTCTCTCCCCTCTCTGAGTCTTCATCCTCTCTAATTCTCTATCTCTTCACTAATTCTCCTGCTTCTCTAATTCTCTCCCCTCTCTGATTCTTCCTACTCTCTGATTCTCTACCTCTTCACTAATTCTCCTGCTTCTCTAATTATCTCCCCTCTCTGATTCTTCCTCTTCTCTGAGTCTCTACCTCTTCACTAATTATCCCGCTTCTCCAATTCTCTCCCCTCTCTGATTCTTCCTCCTCTCTGATTCTCTACCTCTTCACTAATTCTCCTGCTTCTCTAATTATCTCCCCTCTCTGATTCTTCCTCCTCTCTGAGTATCTACCTCTTCACTAATTATCCCGCTTCTCCAATTCTCTCCCCTCTCTGATTCTTCCTCCTCTCTGATTCTCTTTATCTTCACTAATTCTCCTGCTTTTCCAATTCTCTCCCCTCTCTGATTCTTCCTCCTCTCTGATTATTTACCTCTTCACTAATTTTCCCGCTTCTCCAATTCTCTCCCCTCTCTGATTCTTTCTCGCTCTCTGACTTTTTCTGTCCTCAAATTCCTTCTATCCTGCGCTTCTCCCTCTCCTCCAATTCTCCTCCAGTTCTTCCTGTCTTCCTCTCCTCTAATTCTCCTTCTCCTCCAATTCTCCCTTTGCTCTACTTTCCACACTCTCTGATTCTAACCCCTCTCTGATTCTCTACCTCTTCTCTAATTCTCCGGGTTCTTCAATTCTCTTTCCTCTGTGATTCTATCCCTTGTGCCCTGCTCTCTGATTCTTCCTCCTTTCTGGGTCATCACGCTCTCTAATTCACCCTCTCCTCCGATTCTCCCTCTCCTCCAATTGTCCTTCTTCTCCAATTCTCCCTTTCCTCCAATTCTACTTCTCTCCCTCTCCTCTATTTCTCCTCTCTATTTCTCCCTCTCCTCCAATTCTCCCTTTGCTCTAATTGTCCCTCTCCTCCAATGTTCCCTCTCCTCTAATGCTCCTCCTCCTCTAAATCCCCCTCTACTTTTATCCCCTACCTCGTCTCAGTCAGGATTGGATCAACTCCGTTTCTGAGTGGTAGCGACTAGCGCGATGAGTTACGGACACAATAGTCTCCACTGGGCAGATAATCCATTGATACTCAGTCCGTGGGAAGGCATAAAGTGATTAGGAGAAATATGGAGCCGCTTCTTCCTCGATGAAGCACGCAGCATCACACACAGACACACCCGGATAGCACCAGTGTAAAGCCTGGCGCAAATCTAGATCCCCAGCAGCTTTTAATCTGTTCAGTCCTGATGGATTAATGGAAAGATGCGTTTAGCGCCGAGGATCTAATACTGGCTGGCAGTGCGGGTGACGGGGTGGGGGAGGGAGGGGGTGAGACCGGTGGTCGGTGTCTGCTGTCCGGTGGCCGGTGGCCGGTGGCCGGTGGCCGGTGGCCGGTCTCAGGGGGTGTGCCGGCCTTATGGGTGCGTGATGCGGAGACAATAGACCGGTTCCGGTGATAAGAGACAGATTAGACGGCTTGTTATCTTCATGTGCTTCTTAATCTTATCTGTCTCCCTGGAGCGTGTTTGTCCTTAGATCGGGAAGGCAGGCTCGGCCACTGCTGACCCGCTGCTCCTATTAGCCCGTGAGTCACTGCAGGGGTTCCCGGAATGTCTGCACCACGAGCTGACCGCTGCCAAACATTGCCCTAATCGAGCTGCTCGCTGTGAACTCTTAAAAGCAAACTGCTCAGCAGTGGACGGGGCGGCCGTGACAACGCCTGCCGTGGTCTGATTAGAGCCGCTTAGCGCCTTCTGGTTTGACAGGGTATGAGCCTGAATCGGGACGTTCTGTACACCGTGCACCGCCAGGATGCCACCCGTCAAACTATGGATGAGGCTCAACATTTGTCACATCCCATTACCGGCTGAGAATGGCTGCATCCAATGTGACATTGTACATTAGGCGTCAATAACATTATGTGTTATTATTGATTTCCACTTTAGCATCAGTTTGGTATATACTATAACGTAGACGCACAGTTCCACTTTGAGATTATCACCCTTTAGTTGTGTACATATAGGTATCGTTTCTCTTAGCTCATAGATGAAAAGATTGCCGGGAATTAAGCGGAGATAGCCGCCTGGATTCTTTAAATCTACTTGGAGAGGAGTCTCTTTGAGAAGAGCTGTTCGGTGGTAGGCATTGAAGGTAGCGAAATGGCAGACATCCCTACATGAATACACACACGTGGAGCACCAGCTGTCCAATACACGAGTAAACACCAGACCGCCTGCCGTCCCGGGATCGAACTAACGGCCCACATTCACTGTGGCACGGGGCGGGGTGTATGTGTCCCGGGAAATGCGTGTCTGAGGGGTGGAGGGATGATGGGTCCTCCTGTGTCACTGGTGTCTGCAGTAGTTAGTTCCTCCTGAGGGCAACAACACTAACTAAGGGACAACCAACCACAGTCGCCACCTGCTCCTGTATGGAACACAATGGGTTGAACTAACCAGTCCCCGCCCTATACTAGTGTCACGTGGGGTGATGAAACGGTGCCTCGTCCTCTGGCACTGGTTCTGGTTCTGCACCTAATGGTGGTACTCTAGGTGCAAATAGGTCAGCATCGTGAAATGGTTGATGGTGGTGGTGATGATGGTGTCAGTTGTGATGGTGGTGGTGGTGGTGGTGGCGGCAGGCCTTCCCGTCGTGCAGTGCTTCACCAGTGGACGGGCTGCGACCCGCTCAGCGCCTCCCCGTGAGTTGCTCTGAGCCAGTCGGCCGCGCCTCTGCGAGACGGGCTGTGGGGACATCGGCACGGCCGGGCCCGAGCACCACCGGATGCTGCTGCGGGGGCGGCTCGGCTCGGCGCGGGGAGCGGGGAGAGGGGAGAGGGGGGCGGGCGGTGACCAACCACGGGCACCGGGGTGCCCTCGCTCCTTCCCGCCGCGACGTGGCGCCTCCTGTTGGATATTGGCGTCATCCCCTCCCCGGACCCGCGCGCACACACACCCGCCAAGAGCTACCCAGCTCGGCCCAGGACTCTTGTCACTTCTCGCCCCGCCCCGCCCCGCCCCGTCCCGCCCCGCCCCGTCCCGCCCCGCCCCGCCCCGCCCCGCCCCGCCCCGCCCCGCCCCGCCCCGCCCCGCCCCGCCCCGCCCCGCCCCGCCCCGCCCCGCCCCGCCCGCCCCGCCCGCCCCGCCCGCCCCGCCCCGCCCCGCCCCGCCCCGCCCCGCCCGCCCCGCCCCGACCCGCCCCGACCCGCCCCGACCCGACCCGACCCGACCCGCCCCGACCCGCCCCGCCCCGCCCCGACCCGACCCGCCCCGACCCGACCCGACCCGACCCGACCCGACCCGACCCGACCCGACCCGACCCGACCCGACCCGACCCGACCCGACCCGACCCGACCCGACCCGACCCGACCCGACCCGACCCGACCAGCTCCACTCAGCCCAGCCCTCTCAGCCCACCCCTCTCAGCCCACCCCTACTCAGCCGATCCCCACGCAACACAGCCCCATTCACCGTCGCATCAGTGCGCGTGAATGTGTGTACTCGTGTGCATGACGTATGCATGACGTGTGCCCGCGTGTATTATTGCATGTGTGTAGATGTGCACGTGAGGATGCGCATGAGTGCGTGGGTATGAGTGTCTGTGCATGTGTGTGCATGCTTGCATGAGCGTGTATAAGTACGTGTGTGTATGAGGTATCACTTATGAGGAATGAATGTGCATGTGTGTGACTATGCATGAGAGTGGCGGGGGTGCTTGCGTGTGTGTATGGCTATGAGAGTATCCATGTGTGTATGAGTGCAGGTGGGTGCATGTGAGTATGCGTGTGTATGTGTGTATGTATGCATGTGCGTGTATGTGTGTGCCCGCATGTGTGCACGTGTAAGAGTGCATGTGTGCACCAGCGCTTAAATGGGTTTGTATGATTATGCATGTGCGGATAAGGGGCGGGGCGGAGCGGGGCGGGTCGGAGCGGGGTGGGAGGGGGCGGGGCGGGGCGGGGCGGGGCGGGGCGGGCGGGGCGGGCGGGGCCGGGCCGGGCCGGGCGGGCGGGCCGGGCGGGGCCGGGCGGGGCGGGGCGGGGCGGGGCGGGGCTGGGCTGGGCTGGGCGGGGCGGGGCGGGGCGGGGCGGGGCGGGGCGGGGCGGCCGGCGGGGCGGGGCGGCCGGCGGGGCGGGGCGGCCGGCGGGGCTGCAGCCAGGGCCGCCGCCTCCTGACGGCCCGTATGGCTGGGTCCGGGCCCGGCAGGCTGTCGGTATGGGGCGTTAACAAGCGTCAGGGTGGCGAGGCGCCGTCGCCCCGCGGACTGCGGCGCCACCGTCCCCGATGCAATCAGCACGGCAGTCGGGCCGTGTGGCCAGACCAGCCTCACGTTGTCAGCAGTCGGAGTGTCACGGACCCTGAGTACTGGGCCACATTGATACACGGCGCCATTTTCTTATACTGCTACCGGAAGTGGGAGGTGGGCGGCCTCAGCATCAGCTTAGCGCGGCTCGGCAACTGCAGCACAAAAACCCAATTCCGGTGACTACTCATATGTATATGTATGTGTATACCCGGTATATATCTCTATATACATGTGTATATATGTATATATGCATATGTATATATGTAGATATATGTGTATATATATGTATATATATTATCCATATATATATTATTATATGTATATATATTATCTATATATATATATAATATTATTATATCTACATATATGCATATTCATGTAAATGTGTGTATTTACAAATATATAGTATAGTTATACGAGTTTTACCTAGGTACAGATGATGGATAACTGTTGTTTTCCCGAGGTACGAGCCTCAGATAGTCATGAGTCAGGGCCCGCCCACCCTACCCTACCATGACTATGATGTTGGCTTCTGCCGAAACTAAAACATATTAGTATCCATAGAATTTTTAGATCATTTTTTATCCTATTAAGTATGTAAAAGATTGCTGGACCCGGATGTGCTTCCTTCTCCCTGACCCACGACTATCCGACGCTCATACCTCGGTACTACCCTCTGGCTACTCGTAGCCCAGGGAGAACTTTACGTAATCTCATTTGTTATCCTTTTTTATACTATTCTTTAACATAAACTGTTTCAGTACAAAAATAGAATTTTGTGTTTCTCACCCGTCTTTTAGTTGGTGAATAAGCGAGTCGCCAGGCCGCTTGACTTTTCTATTCGTTTGTTGTAATTCAAAACCAGACACAGATAATCATTTGTTGGGCTAATAAATTTATTAATCAGGCTTAATAAATTTGTACAAAAGCCTTAGATCCTACACGTTTGCGAACATCTTCCATATAAGCTATACTCAATAATACAATTGAGACTATTAGCTTTAACTACTCTATCTAATCTCAGGTAGTACAAGCTGTGAACTATCATATTTCTGATGTTTATTACATATGTGCAGGTCAGATATCTGTATAGATCTACTATTGCAGTATTTCATTACTTATGTGCAGAACATATCTATGATTGTACTATCATAATAATTGTATGATACATCACTGAAGACACTATATTCATTTCTTTTGAGGAGGCTTGAAAATAGAAGACATGAGGCAGCAACTAAGGCAGATCACAGTCACACGGTCAGCTCACATCTGGCACACTCACACACACTTGCACTTTTATGTCATACAGCAACATTCATTTCTAGGTCATAGGAACCATAATCTCTCAGCCCTATCAACTGCTCTAGTCTATAGTAAGGGTGTTGGGATGGACAAATTTCTTATTGAAACTCAATGATCCGTCGATGACGGTGGCCAGGTAAGGACTGGACAAGCCTTTGAATCTACTACCGGAAGTTAACTTTGTATATAGCGACGCGCTACAAACTTTATCTATGGTATTCATAGTATCAAGCCCGTAGTCAGGGCTTTTGAATTATGCATGTTTCCGGCAACATGGACAATTCAAAACCAGACACAGATAATCATTTTTTGGGCTAATAAATTTATTAATCAGGCTTAATAAATTTTTACAAAAGCCTTAGATCCTACACGTTTGTGAACATCTTCATATCAGCTATACTCAATAATACAATTGAGACTATTAGCTTTAACTACTCTATCTAATCTCAGGTAGTACAACCTGTGAACTATCATATTTCTGATATTTATTACATATGTGCAGGTCAGATATCTGTATAGATCTACTATTGCAGTATTTCATTAGTTATGTGCAGAACATATCTATGATTGTACTATCATAATAATTGTATGATACATCACTGAAGACACTATATTCATTTCTTTTGAGGAGGCTTGAAAATAGAAGACATGAGGCAGCAACTAAGGCAGATCATGGTCACACGGTCAGCTCACATCTGGCACACTCATACACACTTGCACTTTTATGTCATACAGCAACATTCATTTCTAGGTCATAGGAACCATAATCTCTCAGCCAAATTTGGAACAGGAGAGATAATGGTTCCTCCCTAAAATACATTTTTATTCATGTAATTAAACACACTGTCAGACTTCCATCTACCGAGTGTTTTTATGCAATCTAGGGGCATTCCCACTCTTGCATACTCCTGGGCTCCCCCTCGCCGTCGGCTATGACAAGTCACCAAAGGCCACCAGGGAAGTCCACACGCTTTCAATGCAACTTGCATACACTTGTTGAACACTCTAGCAGTCAAGGGGTCCCCGTTCGCCATCATGAATGCTGGGGCGCCCTCATGCACTGGAGACTGATGGATGTACTTGTGCCTTGCACGCACTGGGCAGAAATCAGCACTTGCCCCTCTCGGTAGTTCGATGCTGTATCTGTCCTCCGGCCTGTGTGTAGTTTTTGTGCTCCTGACTGTTACCGTCAGGTGTGTGCTATGTGCCTTGATGTCACCTCCGAGCAGCATGTGACCGCCATCCCCTGATACCTCAGAATAAAACAAATTTGACTGTCTTAATAAACATAGATAACCTATTAATAATGCAACAATCAACACCACTCCATCATCTCCAATTTTTTTTAATTTTATAATCATCATTTTAATGTGTCCTGTCTTCAAAGGGAACGCCAAATTCACGATGTTATTTTTTAACTTAGATATGCCAGCCTTAAATATTGACATCGCAAAACAATCAAATGCCTCACTATTTCCCCTCAACAATCTTACCCATGTTCTTGCCCCACTCATGTAATTTTTTACAGCACCTTCAGTATTTAATTTATCATTTAAATATAAAGCATATAACATTACCGTTTAAATTTTGGGTTTCCTATGCTAGGTACACACCTACCGTATACGATTCGCACACTAAAACTCGCGACCCGACCCGACCCGCTTAAAACTGAATACGGGCCGATTCATTTTTCGAATCGCGAATCGCAATCATAAGGAAGCCGTTTTAGCCCTAAAAGTGAGTCTTAAGTCGTGAATCGCAATCGGTAGGTGTGCTAGGGGAGTGCACACCTCACGACTTTTGGGGAGTTTTTGATCGTATACGGTAGGTGGGTGCGGAAAAACGGTAGGTGTGTACCTAGCATTAGGGTTATTTTTTATGTTATTACAAAATTTTAGATACTCCCTAAATTGTGCCCTCTTATTGCTCCAGGTTCCTTCCAATAGTCCCGCCGAAAAATACATGCTTAGCCTATTCACTACTGCGCGCTTATCATCTGCAAGTTGATAAAGGCAAAAAACAACATTATCAACGAGCAGAACTTCACAAAAATACATCAAGGACATGACCGTCATGAGAAACAAGTATTTTCGGCTGCAAACCTCCAGATCTCCCAGGCACAGGCGCACAAGACAGGATCCTTTCCAGCACCAGAAGACAGAACCTGTTGGGAACCAGCATTATCAGTGTTAATGATAATTTGATAATTTTGCGGATCAGGGGAGGACAAATTTGTCAGAGCTACCACTAAATTTACAGCCTCTAATTGGGCAATATGAAAGTTATTATTCAGAAATTCGGCAGAGTATATATTGGAATAAAAATGAGTCTGACTGAATGCACCTCCACCCTGTAAAGATGAATCACACTCGATAATCCACTTTTTCTCCGGGAAATGCTTTAGCAAAACTAGCCTATTAGCACCTTCTGCAAAACGTAAAAACCAAGCTATGTCCCTAACCAAATTTTGGGTAACACAAATTTTACCTAAAAGGTGTACTTCTAAGAAATTCTAAAGTTCTGTTCATAAATAGCCGAGAAGGTATAACACATTTTGAAATAAACTGTGAACGTCCTACTAACCTCTGTACATTTTCCCGTGTAACTTTCCTACCCACTACCCACTTTTGACATTCAAGTAGAATATCTAAAGATTTTTCATTAGGGATCTGGACAAACATTTTTCCTGAATTTATTTCATACCCTAACCAAATCAACTTTTGAGTGGGAGGGATACATTTTTTAATAGATAGTTTCAAACCTAACGAAGCAGGTAGTTCCAATATGTAATCATAGGCTTCCTGTGGCTTATGGAGAGTACTTTCTACCCCCACAAAGTCATCCAAGAAACACAAAGCAAAAAAAAACCTTTTTCTCATCAAATAAACTACTGCAGCCATAGTTCTAGCACAGGCCATGCTGGAAGTCGTGCAACCAAACGGCAGCGCAATATCAAAATAAAATTGTCCATCTACTTTAATCCCGAATAAAGGCACACTTACGGGTCAGGTTCTTGATTGCCTGTACGCCCTTGCTAAGTCTATTGACCACATGGAACAACCCTCACCCAATTTGGTAACATCCTTAGCCAAGGACATTATAGTAGGCAAATAATATTAATAGGGCCTCCCTTGATAGAACCCCCTACTTATTCCAGCATTAACACTACGCCCCTTTGGAAAACTAAGGTCAACTATTATTCTACGTTCATCAGTATTTTACTTGGGGCGGGTCATAATAGGACTAATTTGTGCCCAAGGAGAAAAAGGAAGATTATCAAATGGTCCCAACAATGCATTGTGAGCCAATTCAGTCTTAAAATAATTGTTAATCCAGAATAGATCTTCCTTAGTACGGGCATGATTGCAATCCGATGCTGTCGGAATAAAAGTACCAGTAAAATTTGCAGGCCAACCAAACTCTAAATATGGGACTATCTCTTTATCGTCATATTCAACTAATAATTTTTTCCAGTTATGTATTATTAATCCATATGGCACTGGGACTTTAGCCGCAAGATAATTAGGCAGACCAGATGCTCTTACCTTAGCAAAAATAGAAGCATGCTCCAAAAATGAACTACAGTTAGCAGTTAAGTTAGGCCAGGTATTTAGCACATACAGTTTATAATCAGAGGGAGATGTATCACAAAAGTTTTTATATTATTATTATATAAATCTACATCATCACAGTCGTCGAATGAATCATCGACGACAACATCAGTATCATTGGTACTCAAGTCAAACTGCAACGGGTTCAAAACATTAACTGGACAATTCAATGGAATGACATTTTTAACAACAGGAATGAAATCCTTAACTGGGTTGAGCCTACCAATATTCCCACCCATATTAGTAGCTAGAGAGTGGTTTGGGTCCATCATGGAATCCCTGGCCATAGCAATACTGCCAAACTCAGTGTCCTTGTCAACACAATGTGGATATGTAATATCCGAGCTACTAACAGAAGCACAGCCCTTACCAAATACTACATCAACCTTTAAATTGTCTGCAACATCAACATGCAACCAAGGATTTTGCCAACTAGAAATAGTACTTTGACAAGGGCTATCAGAAGAAACATTAATTAAACTAGCGACCGGGCTAGTTTCAGGCTTTGTAGGGAGGCAACAGCCATCCCTAGTGAGAAAAGCACAGTTCTCACTGACGATATATGAACCACAAAACTGTTTATAAAAACATGAGTGCTCTGCTGCTGTGAGCACCCTATGTAATTACAAAACTCTTCCCCTTCATTTCACCTGTGATGCAATCAGCCTAAATCAATTTAACCAAGTCTGGAACTAGGAAGGAAAACCAGTCACACAGATGAACAGTGAATAACTTGTGCTTTATTGGCCACAACTCCTGTCCATCCCCTTTACCTGTGACCTAGCACCTTCCTCCTTATATGCTGCCCACACTGGGTCTCATTATCACTTTAGCCTGTATACTGAAAGCAGTGCCTACAGCCAATGGGACAGGAGTCCTATGGCTGTGTATACACTCAATTTGAATAGGTGAATTTAGATAGCATCAGACAGAGTGTCTGGGGTTCCTGCTCTAAAGTAGGTGTGTCTCACTCAAGAGCCAGGAGTAGAGTGATTTCTCTTCAGTGTGTCTGAAGCAGAAACTTGAATAATTACTTATTTGAGACTAGTGTGTGGTCAGGATAGGCCAAGGGAGTCAGGTGACTGGACATTCCCCAGCCAGCCAATCAGACACTCCCCACAGACTGGGTGGGTGGCCACCCCCAGTAGGGGCTGTCACTCAAACCAGCTGCAGGTGGTGCACTCTATACATATGCAAATTAGGCAGGTGGGTCAGTCGGTGGTCATGGGTGGACAGGATGTTGCATACAGTTGCAGATATGTATATAGATATATATATTAAAATTGTTCTTTTCCTCCCATTGTATTCTTTATGAACACATAGAGAAACGTTTCAATAATCATGTACTGTCTCTTGTAAAGGAAATCTTTTCATTAACTCCAATCATCATATATAACATATAGTTTACATCACTCAGTATCATGTACAATGGGAGTGGGATTCTATTACTGTTAGTTTACATAACCTGATTCCCACTCCGGCATCCAAGAATAATAATGCTCTCTGCCAATATATAATTCTTAACCGAAAATCCGTATATTTTTACATGTTTATCATTCATTTTGGTCTTGGCAAGCAGCCTAGCATTCAGTGTATATTCCACTGTAGGAACCCCACCCGAGCAGCGGGAAGGGACGGTTGTTGTTGTGACATCACCATGACAGCCACGTTGATCGAACCCAGTCAGACGCAAATCCAACACCGGTGCTGTCCGTTGTGCCACCGTACCCAAATTTACTGCATTTGAACCACCCTTCCTTGCAATTGATTTGCCATTATGTACAACCTTTCGCTTATCCCGATTAAACCATTTATAATGCCCTACACCAAATAAGTGGCCCAAAAAACTATCTTTTGTACCATGCCTACGCAAAGATTTCGATATTTTGTAGGTGGAGCCACCAACCGGGTAACCACCGAACTTGTGGTTCTCAGTCGAAAACATAGATGGCGTATGATGTCCTTTTGGAAATTTCTCAAAGAAACAGCTAGCATTTTTGAAAGGGGGACAGCGAAGGATAGGCTTAGAGTTTTCAATTTTCCCCTCATGTACACTACCAGGATAACCATCCTGATCGACATGAGAGCTAATAGGGGAATTTAATAAGGAAGGTGACAACAGCAAATTTGAAGGCCGACATGACACCGACGAAACAACTGCACCGACCTGATTTCCCATGACGAGGTCCACTCATGACGAGGTCCACTTCCAGACAATTTGCCAGGACGGACTGGATGTGGATGTTGGCATTCTACACTCTACCAGACTGGGGGGAAAAAAGGGAGAAGGCCAGGCCCGACCACTTCGGGTCAAGTTACGGGACGAGCGGATGAAGATGAACATACTGAGGAACGCGAAGAATCTGGCACGCTCCGACGACCAACTTCTCACCAACGTGTATATCAAGAAGGACATGACATACACCGAGAGGCAAGAAGACAAGAAACTGCGAGAAGAGCTGAAAGCCCGCAGGGACGAGGCCAGACAAAGCCGAGAGGACGCCCACTGGATCATCCGCCGAGGAAGGGTGATCAGCACCACCCGACCCGGGCGACAGACCGAACCGCCCCCCAGGGACATGACCGAGCCCGTGGCCGACCTGCCGCAGTAAGAGGCCCAGGCCCAACAAATGAAGAATCACGCTGTACAAAATCGCACAAGAAGCACTTAAGATGTATATACACCAACACTGACTCACTGCTTAACAAGAGATCTGAATTTGAAGTTATCATCGCTTTGACGGACGCAGACATCATAGGAATTACTGAAATTCTCCCAAAGAATAGAGACATGAACCCTGAGGACAGTGAACTCAAGATCGATGGGTACGACCATTTCAGTAATCTGGAGAAGTGTAAGAGAGGAGTGATCATATATGTCAGAGAAAGTCTCAACGCCGTCCCATTATCACTGCTAGAGGAGAGTAACTTTGAAGAATCAGTGTGGTGCCAAGTAAAACTAAAGAATGATGATGTGTTAACACTAGGTGTGATCTACAGATCACCGAACAGCCCACCCGAGAACCACGATCGCCTCAGAAGTCTGATACACGAAGTGAACGACTTAAAATCATCCCATCTACTAATAATGGGTGACTTTAGTTATTCCGATATCAACTGGAGAACGGAAACAACACCAGCAGATGTTAACAATGTGGCATCAAGGTTTATGGAGTGCCTGCAAGGGACCCAACTCACTACCGAGGTAGTCAGAAGCCTAACACATTGGATCTACTCATCACAAATGAGGGGGGCATGGTGGACAACATAGAGCTCAATGCACCAATCGGGAAAAGCCACCATGTCTGTATAAACTTTTACTTCAACTGCTATGTAGAAACACCCGTGAATCATCAAGCCAAGTACATCTAACACAAAGGTGACTACATGAATATGAGAGATAAAGCGCACAACATGTGCTGGGAAATACCACCAGATACAGACATAGAAACTGCATGGAGAACAATAACCAGCTCATGGACCAGTTCATACCGAAAACCAGACCGATGCACAATCGGAAGAAAAGACCGCCATATATGACGGCCAAAGCTAGAGATAAAGTGAATGAGAAGAAGAACACGTTTAGGACATGGAAAAGTTCTGGAGACGGAAGGGATTACCTCACATATGCCAAGGCCAGAAATCAAGCAAAGTGGGCATGTAGGCAAGCGGAAAAGAACTTTGAGAAAAGAATCGCCAGCGAGGCAAGGACAAACCCAAAAGCATTCTACAAGTATGCGCAATCCAAGATGAGGACTAGAGTGAGGATCATAAACCTGACCGATGATGGTGGTAACCTAGTAACAGATGACAAAGAGAAAGCCAATCTGATGAACCGGTTCTTCTCCTCGGTATTCACGGATGAAGACCTAACAAACATGCCAGTGTTCGATGAAAGGAACTACGACCATCCACTGACTGACTTCCTCATCACTTCAGATATGGTGAAGAAGAAACTGGAGAAGCTCAACCCGTCAAAGTCACCAGGACCAGACGGAATGCACCCTAGAGTTCTAGGAGAGCTTAAAAACCAGATAGCAGAACCACTCTGCCAGGTATATAGATTGTCACTAAAACATGGGATCCTCCCGAAGGAATGGAAAACGGGTTGGGTGTCAGCAATACACAAGAAAAGCAGCCGACTGAGACCATCAAACTATCGACCAGTAAGCTTGACTTCAGTAGCATGCAAAGTGATGGAGCAGACTATACGCGGCGTAATTATAGAACACCTGGTCAAAAACGAACTGCTATCTTCTTGTCAACACGGGTTCATCAAAGGGAGATCATGTATCACTCAACTACTCGCAACACTGGACCACTGGACAGATCTTATGGATGGTGGAGGTGACGTAGATGCTGTCTATTTAGACTTCTCAAAGTGCTTTGATTCAGTCCCCCATGAGAGATTGCTAATGAAGCTGGACAAGTATGGCATCAAGGGAGAATTGTGGAAATGGGTAGCAGACTTTCTCAGGGGCAGACAACAACAAGTATCTCTCAGAGGATATTTGTCAGCCATAGCTGCAGTTCTCAGCGGTATCCCACAGGGCAGTGTATTAGGGCCGCTATTATTTGTCATTTTCGTTAACGAGATGCCTGACATGGTACACACATGCATCCAGATGTTTGCGGATGACACAAAACTATTCACGCATATCAAAGACGAGTCTGATGTAGCTAGACTGCAAGACGACCTGAATAACCTACAAGCATGGGCTGATGCATGGCAGTTAAGATTTAACCCCGACAAATGCAAAGTGCTCCACTTCAATCAGAGGGCAAACTATAAAATGTCTACAACTGCAGGAGAACAGATAGAGTTGCAGAGCACGGATCTCGAAAAAGACTTGGGGGTCTGGATAGACCCGAGCCTGACCTTCTCTGTTCATTGTGAGACCCAGGCTGGGAAAGCCAATAGAACACTCGGCCTCATAAGACGTACTTACACATACCTGGATGAAGTCAGTCTGACCAAGCTATACACATCCCTGGTGAGGTGCAAGCTAGAATATGGATATCCAGCATGGGCACCAATGTACAGGAAGGACTGTGAACTTCTCGAGAGAGTACAGAGGCGCGCAACCCACCTAGTACCAAGCCTGAAGAATTTCTCTTATAAAGACCGACTACGAGCACTAAACCTGCCAAGCCTATACTACAGAAGGGCCCGCGGAGACCTCATTGAGATCTACAAACACCTCAGCGGAACTTTTACAGTAAAAAACCGGTACATCATGCTTGAGCCAACACACGGTCTGATAACCAGAGGGCATAATAAGAAGATCGTCAAACCCAGAACTAACAAGCAAGTTCGTCAAAATTTCCTCACTGAAAGAGCCAGGAACACTTGGAACAGATTACCAGCTGATGTAGTGAATGCCCCAAGCTTAAACTCTTTCAATGGATGCCTCGATAAGCACTGGGTAATTTACCGCTACAGTCAGCGCTCGCCGCACGAAAACTATAATTTCACTAGGTCCCACTTAGACAGGCCAAAGCTGCTAACAGGCACTGATGCCTAATTTCTTAAGCAGAAGAGGATAAGTATAAGAATAGGTAAGTACACTGGCCTACTGGATTATTGGATGCTGCCCCGACAGTGGCGCCATCTATAGACTTGGCCATGACCCAGTTCTTGATACCATCAGCAATACGCACTGTCTCAACGGTCGACTCAGTCCCTGGCCAACTGCAACTTAAAAACTCTTCACACGATCAACGTCTTCATTTAGGACTTCTTTTGCACAAATTTTTGTTTTACAGTCTATCTCCTTATGGGAATTACATCCGGCCACTGAGACTCTGAATGAAACCTCATTTGGAGGCCTTGGGCATGGATTTGGACCTGTTGGAGGATGCCAAAGTCCCAGAACATCCCCCGTGGTCGTTGAGAAAGCCATCGGTTATCCTCCGACTCACGGAACTGAGGAAGTCTGGGATACATCCACTCGAGTACCAAGTACTGCATGCAGAGATTCAAGGCCAGTTTGCAGACCACCTCTCCATATAAACTGATGGTTCAAAAGACCAAAGCCGGGTAGCTGCTGCGGCAGTCTGTCGACGGGAACAATTTGGTGTACGTTTGCCCGATCAGAGCTCGATTTTCACTGCAGAAGCCCGAGCACTCCTTCTCACGTTGGAGTGTATCGAGGTATCCAACCACACTAACTATGTTATATACAGTGATTCGTTCTCTTGCCTTCTGGCTGTTGCTGGACTGAAAACGAATCACGCTATTCTAGCAACGGTCATTTATAAAATGAAACAACTGACAACGGATGGGTATGACATCCACCTGTGCTGGGTGCCTGGCCATGCCGGCATACAAGGAAATGAACGAGCTGATCGGGCTGCGAAGAAGGCCCTGAACTGTGATCTTGAACCGTGTCTGATCCCTCACTCTGATCTGAAACCACTAATAGCCACCCACATAAAATCCAAATGGCAACATGAGTGGGATGAAAACATTAATAAACTTAAAGAAATTGAACCATCAGTGGGAAAGCCACCACACACTCATGCGGGAGGTTGGCGGGACCAACTGGTCCTTAGCCGCTGCCGTATTGGCCACTCGTGGCTTACACATGCGTTTCTGCTCAAGGCGGAACCTCCCGCTGAATGTATTGGGTGTCAGTCCCCGCTGACACTCAAACACATTTTACTAAGTTGCGTTGATTTTTTTGCCCTGCGCCAACAGTTCTACACTGCAGACAGTATGCATGACCTTTTTACTAAGGTAAAACAGGAAAACATTTTAGCCTTTTTGGACTGTACCACCTCATATAGTTTACTAAATAGATTCTATCAATTATTAATCAAACTTTTCTTTTTCTATGGGAATTTCTTTCCCTTGACCACAAATATATGATTGTGAGCTTTCTAATTTAATGAGTGTCTATTGGTACATAATTGATTGTCTGCTTTTACATGTAAAAGTGATGGTTTGAACAAAAAACACATTTCTCGCCGTGAATATGGCCTATGCTGCCGACACGGCGTAAAGCAACCACAAATCAATCAATCAATCAAACCTTATGGGAATGTTTGCGTCGTACCTTATACGCACAATACGAACATATATGAATAAACTTATTAACCCCTTCACCTTGATCACTAGCAAATCCGCACGTCCCTCCTTTATTCCAAATTACACATGGCCTGGCATTGACTCCTTTTTTATAATCAGCCGTAGAGGTCTATGAGCTCTGTTTCGACGGTGCCTCCACCTTTTTACCCAAACCACACACATCGCTACGAATTTCAATGATCAGACCTTGATCAGACCATCCGTCAGGCAACCGCCTATCGGCTATCATGCTAAATATCTTCTCACTGTAGCTCAGGCACGTTTGCCACGAATAGTTCTGCGCCATATCAAGTATTGAATCAACATGTTCTTCTATGTGCGGCACCCAGTCAGCCAGCACATCCCCTCTTCTAACCATACGCCTTATAGCAGACAGATATTCGTACCAAGTGGCTTCCCCCTGAGCTACTTTTCCCTTCTTTTCATGACGAATTATATATTTGTGTGGCAAAGTTTCAATTTATTCGACTGTCTGGCTTTTTTCCCAGCCAACCGTATCAAGTCTCTCATCATCGAATCGTCACTATCTGAATTATCAGCATCAAAACGGTCGTCAGCGCCGTGCGTTTACGTGGCACCAACAATTTAGCCGAATCAGAAACATTACCTTTTGCCATGCGTATCACGGTTCCAGTACAGCATGCATTACATGAGCGGGCCGGACGAAACGGAGAGTTTGTCGTCGTGTCTATGACCGTTACGCCATTATCCTCTATGACGTCATCAGATGGCACTTCCGGCCCGCTCGGGACCTGACCTGTATATTGAGAATTTCCTCCATGTGCACTTTCAAGCGACCGAATCCTTGCCATCAACGGCTCCTGAGATTTGGCCCGCTTTGCATCCAGTAAGCATGATATATCCTCCAGAGTCGCTCCTTGTGCAGAGGTTGAAGGAAGCATTGGCGAACCACCATCCAGATCTGATATTTGTAATCTTGTAGACGAAGCTGAACAACATGTAGCAATACGAATCTTTGAACCAGAAGCAAAATCGTCCTATAATTCCTTGGAGTACTTCCCCACAACACTGCGAACTTTAACGCCTTTAGGCATGTCGGACTTCACAAATTTCTTATTGAAACTCGATACACGATAACACGGTTTGGCCATATATGGGCATGTCCTAATTTCGCGAGAACGAGGCCACTTCCGGATATAGGTAAACAAAGCCTGATAGCCTTGAGTTTGCCAGAACGCACAGTGCAAAGCATTAGTTTTATTCAAAATTAAGAGAAATCCAGAACCCTAACCTTATCAATTTAATATAATCCTTTTGTTAAACATGTTTTCTATGTGTATTCCAATTAGTTTGTTTCTAGGTGGTGTAGTTTTAGAGATATTTAACGTTTTCTCTCTGAAGATTGCTCACTGCCATTGACAATGCATTGAGTATGCCGGTACGCGCAGTGCAAAACGTCAGTTTTGTTCAAAATTAATAGAAATCCAGAACCCTAACCATATCAATTTAATATAATCTTTTTGGTAAACATGTTTTCTATGTGTATTCCAATCAGTTTGTTTCTAGGTGTTGTAGTTTTAGAGATATTTCACTTTTTCTGTAAGAAGATTGCTCACGGCCATTCAGACTGCACTGAATTTGAGGTATGCGCAGTACAAAAAGTTTATTTTATTCAAAATTAATAGAAATGCAGAACCCTAACCGTATAAATTTAATATAATCTATTCGATGAATATGTTTTCTATATGTGTACCAAGAGGTTTGTCTATAGGTGGTGTCGTTTTATAGATATTTCACTTTTTCTGTAAAAAGAATGCTCACTGCCACACTGGTGATACTGCCACGCGCGTTTGTTTACCTACGAACACGAATTAGGTCAAGATGGCCGCCAAACCGTGTTATGGTGTATGATCCGTCGACGACGGTGGCCAGGTAAGGACTGGACAAGCCTTTGAATCTACTACCGGAAGTTAACTTTGTACATAGCAATGCGCGCTATGAACTGTATCTATGGTATTCATAATATCAAGCCCGTAGTCAGGGTTTTTTAAGTATGCATGTTTCCGGCAACATGGACAATGTTTTGCAAACGATCTAGCTGTCTTACAGCCAGCATGCACCAGGATTCTCTTCACTGAGATTCCTAATTGTCTTGCATTAGAGAGCATAGCCCCACCGCGTTGTGGGGGATGCATAGCATCCAGTATTGACGCCCGCCTCTTTAAGCACATTGATTGTCCATCTTGCAAGTGTGTCTCTTGAGATAGCCTTATGCGGTTTAATAAAGCTTATCAAAAGCTGTATGGAATTCCTTATTCCATGTGACTTGCATATATATGCCCTAATGGCTGACACTACAGAAATACATCGGTCATCTGGAAGACTATTTACAGTGGGTCCCCTGTATGGTTTGACTTTAAAGTCTCCAAATCGAACATTGCCTCATACTTGTCTATCTCTAGTCCATCCAGAGACAATGCCACAATTGTTTGGTCTCTATGACCCGTCACTAGCAGTTCCTTCATTGCTAAATGTATATTACTAGGCCATGACTTGAATAACTTAAATACTACTGACACATCCCAAAACCTATTATATTTGGGTTTGGGTAGGTTTCTCTCATACACCAACCTAATAAACCAGTGCACTATCTGATGCTTTCCAATTGTTTGTCCATCTATCCTCAGTAGAATGATTGAAAGTGAACACCATGCTGCATTAATTGCACCAAATCCTAAGCCTTCATCCTCTAACATTCTTAGAAATCTTACAATCTGAGTTATTGTAGGTTTAAATGACTTACCTCCTTTAAAGGCCCTGTCACACTACGATGTTTCTCACCGGCGTGCCGGCAATGCGCAAAATATTTGCAACCCATCGACACACGTCCAACTCTTCAGCGTTTTGGGAGAAAGTTTGACGGGGTGCAGCGTATAGTAGCGTGCTATGAGCGCGTGGCCAATGGGGTTTGACGTGCGGCAGAACAAAGTGTCAACGTCCCACCAGCGGGTTCCCAGGGTGCCATCAGCATGTTATCGGCGTGTTATCGGCGTGTTGTCGGCGCGCCGCCGGCGCGCCAACGGCGTGGGGGTAGCCCGTCATTAAAGGTTCGCAGAACGCCGGGTAACGTTAGGCACGCGGCAGACGCGCCAGCAACACGTCAAGACGTGCCAGCAACACGTCAAGACGCGCCAGCAACACGTCCACTGCATCGAGAAACGCTGGAGCAACGCCAATAGCGTGCCCACTACCCGTCGATGGGACGTTACCGACGCGCCGACGGAACGGTCGCATTTTGGCGAGAAAACTGCCATCGTTAACCGATGTTGATCAACGTTATGCCAGCGTTCTGGTGGCGCGCCGCCAACGGGTATCGACGTGTTGGTAACACATCCGTAACGCCCCCTCCAACCTGTCGGGGCGCGTCGAAAGTTTTGTGCAAAACGATCGGCGCGACCCGACGCGCGCCGACGGCCACCGACGTGTCGATTCACACGTTGCTATCCCTCAACGTGTACCGACGCGCCGGTAACGTGCCGGTAACGTGTCCTGATGTGTACCGACATTTCGACCAAAAAGGCAACACGTCGACGCGCCTTGGTGGGAAACGTTGTAGTGTGACAGGGCCTTAAGCAAACGGTGAAGTCCCCATTTCTTTAAATAGATTGTATATAATTTCACCATTCCTTTTCTCCAGGCATGTGAAATAAGTCATTCTTGTGTAATCTTATCTAATCCATATTGTTCTACATGTTTCCATAAAAAAGGAATGCCAAAAGGGGTGTCATTGACACGTCTCCGTGGACTGTTAGTGGTCCTTGATGTTGTAGGTTGTTCCTTTCTCATGGAAACCTGAGCATGTCTTTTGCTTCTAATTTCACTGCCGCTAGCCATGGTTGTGTGTCCCACTCCGGTACTATCAGTACTGCGTGTGCATGATCCATCTTGATCTTCCCGGCCACTCTGCTGATAATGCTGAATGGTGGGAATATGTAATCAAATTTATTATTCCAAATGAGAGAAAATGCATCCACTCTCCAGGCTTCTGCCTATGGATGCCAAGACACAACTTTTTGTTGTTGCATGATGCAAACAAATCAATGTCTGGCTTGACCCATTTATCACAAATGTAATTGAAAATACTGTGATTTAATGACTATTCCAGATGGTCATGGAAATGTTGACTTTTCCTATCAGCTAAAGTATTTTGACTGCCTGGGATATGCGCTATTGTTGGCCATATGTCGTGTTCCTCTGCCCAGTCCCAAATTAGCTTCGTTAAATGATTACATGGTTTGGAAAGAGTCCCTCCCATATTACATATGTAAGCCATGGCTGTTGTATTACCTGCTAATACCCTTACATGATTTTTAGGTATGTGGATTAGACTATGTAAATCCAAATAAATCCAAATAAATAGCACTCAGCTCTAGAACATTTATGTCATTTGAAATTTCATCCACTGTCGCCTGTTGGTCTCTATGTTGGTCTCCTTCTAGCGACGCATCAGTGGTAACTGTCATATTGGGTTCACCCATTCTAATAGGGTTTGGTGAGTCATCAATGTGTGAAAGCCACCACATAATATCCTGCAAGCCCTCTGGCGAGATGTTCATGGGCCTCTCAAATTTGCCATTGTGTAAATTTATCAACTTTTTGTTCGGTTAATGAAATGGTCATGTGTGTTAGGTCAATAATAAACCCCAAACAGTTTAACTTCTTTGTAGGTGTCAAAACCGATTTAGTTTCATGTATATAGAAAGCTAAGTTTGTAATTGTTTCACATAGCTGATCTACTGCCATTTGACATTGTTGTTGTGTTTGTGCAACTATAAATGAATCAGCAATATAGGGAAAATAATGTGTCCTTTCCTAGCCATATGGAAAAAACCAGCTTAAGCAACTTTGTGAAAATGTGTGGGGCACACGCTAAACCATTTGGCCTACAAGTGAACTCAAAAAGCTCATCATTCCAATCAAATCTGAGAAACTTCCGATCAGGTTTATAAATGGGCACAGTATAATATGCGTCCCTAAGATCAACACTGGCCAGCCATGAGTCTTGCGTTACCAAGTCTCCAGCTGTTTCTAGGGAAAACATCTTAAAATGTTGATGCTTTACCAATTTGTTTAGCCTTGTTAAGTCCAAAATAAGCCTAATGTCCCCATTTGGTTTGGATCTCATAAAAATATTCGAGATAAATTCCCCAGCAACATGGAGTGCTGGCTCTATAATGCCGTTTTCACAAAATTTAAGAACTTCATCATTCAAAGTCTGTCGTTCTGAGAAATCAAACCGTTAGGGAAAGGGTATGGCTTTTTGTATGGGATGTTCCAAGAGTGGTATCCTAACTCCCTCCACTAGGCTAAGAATAGTTAGATTGTCAGTGATGTCATTCCACTGTGAAACCTGACTCGGTGCGTCAGCCTTACCCCGCTTTGTAGCCATAGCTAGGAGTCTGTAAGAAACCAAAAACCACATGGTTAGGAATCTTTCATGGTGAACATGACACTGGCAAACAATCAATGATTAAGCCAAACATGTCTAATGGTGCTAAATCCGTATTTAAACTGTCTTTAATACAGGCGTGTGATTAAATTTGTCAGTCGTAGGTAAGCGGCATGGTTAACCAACCGAAACCAAATGAGGGGTAGGGACCAGTGTAGTGATAGCCTCACACACTCTCTCTCCAATAAGCTTCTCCCACCTGTGGCCTTTTGCAGCCACCAAGTTGGAGAAAATAGTTCGGAACTCGGAGGTATGCCTCAAACATTTTGTGGAATCCCAAGGAAACCCAGGAATAAATCCTACTGATGTAAGAGGGTCCTGCCAAGCATCTCTCCGTTTGGCAACAGGCTGCATTATATCTAGATATATATATGCATATATACGAATATGTGTGTTTATGTATAAATATGTTTATATACATACCTATATGTATATATGTGCAGATATGTATACATGTGCATATATGTATATATATATATATAAACCTATGCATATGTATCCATAGATATATAAACAAATACACAATACAAACCTTTTAAAATGCAATAAAGTGTTCATTAATATATGGAAACAGATATCTTTGTTTGTTTCTGTCGTTAAGCATCAAAAACACACAAATATATGAATAGATGAATAGATATATGTGTATATAAGCATATAAAACTGGCTATGGTGAAGGAGATAAAGAGAGAGTCGAAGCGAGGAGTTGGTGGGAACCTTCCAATTTTATTTTTGCAATGAAGGCCCATGGCCGGGCAAAAGAAATAGCCCTACCTATATAAAAGCTAAAATTGTATAGCAGCAGCGAGCTGGGTGGCGGCAGAGTGAATGAAAAGCAGCGGCAGCGCCGTAGCAGTGGAGCAGAAATTGCTAAGACCGCAGCATATATAGAATAATCGAGATCGCTAAATAAATAATTAAATAAGGTAGAAGAAACCCCGCCTATTTATATATATATAATCAATTATATTTTACATAAAACTGGCTATGGTGAAGGAGATAAAGAGAGAGAGTCGAAGTGAGGAGTTGGTGGGAACCTTCCAATTTTATTTTTGCAATGAAGGCCCATGGCCGGGCAAAAGAAATAGCCAAACGGACCAGGAAGAGGCCGCCCCAAACTACTCGTCGATCCCAACCTGGGCCAGGGAGGCGGAGAACCTGTAAAGGCGACTTCAAATACGCGCATACCGTCTCTGTGGCCCAGTCCCCCTGACTTTGATCTCCTCAATAGTCGCACCGCAAATCGCCAGATAAGTCGTACCCCCCCGGCGGACGGAGTGCGAGGTAAATTTGCACTCCCCAAAGCCCGCCATGCTTGCAAACATTTTCAGGATTGACTGATAGGAAGCATAGGACATAGGGGTCGAGCCCCCATCAGCTGGGAGTCTAAAAGCCAAATCGTTGGGGTCAGCTGGTATCTCAATAAAATGTTTCTTAGTCCAGAACACAGCACAGAGAGCCAGGTTACAGCACCTCGCGACAGGGATTTCCAATATCCTTTCAGCAAACTGGATAGTTTTACACTTTCTGACCCGCACTACCATACCCCAGTCGAAAAAGGTGAAGTCTGAACGCCGTAAGGTCGCATCGGAGGCTGTTACCTGACTCTTACGAAGCAGAGCACGAAACGACAACAAGATAGCCGCCCTCCATGCAGTGTGTCCTGGATTCAGTGTCAAACCCTCGAAAATCCTAATTAGCATACTGGGTAGGAGTGGAGGGGCACGCCTAGGTGTATCACCTTTAATACGCTTTATACCTTTCAAGGTCGCAGCGACGTAATAGTCGGAATAGGCAATTGTAGAGGCGGCGTTCTGTTTTAAATAGAAGTTTAAGCCCGACAAGTAATTTAGGATCGATCGATATGAGAGGTCTCTGGCTAGCCAGGTTGCATATAGCGCAACCCACTTAGAAGAGCATGGTAGGGGGGCCCTGGTTTCCCCCACCAGATCCACAAACCGCAGATAACGCTTAATCTGCACTGTTCTGGACGACCAAGAGTTAGGCGCATAAAAGCCCTGCTCATAGCATTGTTACTCCCTTGCCAGGTCTTCCCGTCCTGGAACAAAGCAGAAAGGGGGCCTCAAAAATATTTCTGCAGCACATCTTCCAACCTACGTCTACCTCAGCAATCCTGGCTGAGCTCCCATGATTGGCTAACCTACTTAATGCGTCACAAGTTACATTCCTAGTAGTGAAATGAAAACAAAATTCCACTTGATCGCAAGCCAGAACAACTTTCGTAAATAAGACATTATGGCCTGACAACGAGAATGGCCTGTATTTAGGGCACCCTGTACGACCATACTATCGGTCACAAATATTACTGAGGAGTCACCCCACATGTGGGCCCATCGACTGGCAGCTTCATATGCAGCGGCCATCTCCTTGATATTAATGTGTGTAGCCCCCAGGCCCTCCTCCGGTGAGACATGGTGATGTCCTGCATAGCCCCGGAGGCTCTCATCAGCCCCTTTATCATAAGAGCTGACCAGCCAATCCTCGCCATAAGTGGCGCCCATCCCCCAACCTGATGCATCACTATAGATAGACTGTACGGCCGAGAACTTCCCCAGCATGGCGGCTTTCCCATTAAAGCGGCCTGCAAAGCTCTCCCACCAGTCGATATCATCACGAAAACCTGCATCTAACCTAACATAATAATAAGGTTTGCGCACCAAGGCGATAAGGGTATATATCCCGCGACAAAAGGTACGTGCGCCCCTGATGACTTTAGCGCAGTGGGTGAGTAAGCCACCCAGTCTCTCTAACTCCTTACGCCTTGCTTTCCTGCGCCCATGAAACTGGCGCAGGACTGCATAGAGCTTCTCAAGCTTATCAGGTGGGAGAGATAGTTCTAACTTATTTGTGTCTATGTCGATCCCCAGGAACCTCATGTTCTGATTTGGTGATTGCAGCTTGTTGAAACTCAAGAAAAATCCCAACCTGCGGATGATAGAGGCTACTTTAAGCTGATTGGAGGCGGAGTCTGCGTAGGACGAGCCGATGATACAAAAATCATCCAGGTAGTTGATGACCCGCTTAGCACCTTCCCTTTTAGCACACCTCACAATAAAGTTAGAAATTTTGTAAAGATGAATGGGCTCGATGCGAGTCCCATAGATAGTCTGTTATCGACCATGTATCTAGCATTGTCGCCCCCAAAGCTCCACTTAAGCCCCTGCTTAGTCCGATCGTCTGGGTGTATCTGCACCGCCCTATAGGCGTCCTGTATGTCTATTGAGGACAAATGATCACCCCTCACTAGCGCATCTACTACCGTATCGACACTCAGATACCTAAACTTCTCAGCAAACTCGCTCGTTGCGGTATTTACCGATTCACCCCGGGGTCTGCTACAGTCGATCACAAGGCGACCGCCCCCCCCATCCTTAGGCACGACAAACATGGAGTGAACGCATTGGGGAATGTCATTGGCGAAGGAAACAATGCCCTGTTCTAGCTCTGCTCTTAATCTTTTATTGATCAGGTCCCGCTCAGACTTAGACAAGCGTTTACTATTACCATTCTCATATGTGTGGTTAAAATCACAGTCTACGACCCTAAACCCGAACACAATGCCACGTAGAATATAGGCGGCATCGGGATCAATATCCACTCTAAGAAACAGCTCGGAGAAAAACCGGCACGGCTTGAGCTGGCAGCACACACCCTTAAGCATATAAACATATGCACAAACTCCCCTCGCACAGTCAAGCTCAACTCTGAAAACAACAGGTGGATGGCCTTCAAATTCACACATTGATACAATTAGCCCGTCATCAGTCTCGAGCACTTCACACCAGTCCAGATCACAGTTAGGCACAGAAAGGCGCCGGTTATCACCATCACTAGGGGGGCCAATGTTCGCCCCATGTATGCAGTCCCGCCGGTCCTCACTACCTCTGGCACTCAGGTCACCTTCAACGACCCCCCGGTCGCTGTCCTCTTCACGCTGTGTGCTATTGTACGTAAATGTCACCTGGTCACCTGCAAAGACCTTCTCCATAGGTTTCCCCACCAAGGGGCATGTCGGCTTGGTATAGGCATCCGGTTGATGTTCCGATATGTCACCAGCACTGCTCGCAAGGTCTTGGTCAACTGCAAAGACCATCTCCGTTAAGTCCCTCGCTGTCCCTGAATGCGTGGTGTCACTCGCGACTGAAGGCTTGGGGAGGTCGACTCCGATGACCCCGCCCTCCTCTCGTTCACTTAATAACACTCGGTCACCTACAAAGACCCTCTCGGCTACATCTGCCCCATTCTCTGTACACCCACATGTTGGTCACCTTCAAAGACCTCTCTCAGGTTCCTAATCGCAGGGGTGGACTTATGACCAGCTTGGCCCGCGGGATTACACTGTTGACCCCTTGAAACTACGGGGGCCATCCGCGCGGCCAGCCCAAGGACTTCCCGAGTGTCACTCTTTGCAAGCTGGTCGCTTGTGACCCTTCCTATGGCATTTCGAGCAAACATGACCGAATCTGCACTCGTCCTCAACTCTTGAACATCCATCCTCCCCATTCCAAGCGTAGCAAGGCCTTTTCATATGTTGGCCTGACTTGCGGGCAGAATAGCTCGAGGTACCATACCTCTTTGATTTTACATTCAACGCTCCATAATGTAATACACTGGTTCCCCTGTTTGCACTAGCAAAGGCAGCAAAGCCAATGTCTTCCGCGAGCGACCTAATTGATAAATCGTAGTCTGAGTGAGCTGAGTCTACGTACTCGCCGGTATGTGCTCGTAGCGCTAAAAACACCAAGTGTTCCATTAGTGCTCGGTAGTCTTTCACACCTAATTCCTTTATTCCTAGGGCCCACTGCCCTGTCGCAGCAATTATTTCATAGCAGTTTGTCTTCCGGACGTCCTTGTGACCCACAGTAAAGCGTTTCAAACTCCACTTACTTCTACGCCTCCGGCTGGCGCTACGGCTTGAAGAACTGCTTCTGGACCTCCTTCGACGTGGAGTTGCACGGGAGCGGCCCGTATCCTTCCCGTATGAACAGAAGCCGTCCTCTGGCCAGCCCAACGAGGCTGCGTCCACGTATGAGTGGCTGGTTCCCGTATCGGCACTGTCAGTGGCACCAGTGGTCCCCCCGTGCCCGTCCAACATGGTGCCCACGTCATCTCGGTGTTCGTCCTTGCGCCGGTTCCTCCGTCTGTCGCGCTTGGCTAATAGTAGCTCTCGACGTTCTTCCAATTCCTCTAACTCGTCCTCTAATTCCAATGCCTCCAGCTCCTTTGCTGCACGCTCCTTCCATTCTAGTAGTGTAGCCCCCTCCAAAACACTCACGGGCACCTCCTCGGTCGGCATCTTTTCAGGCCTACCTGTCATCCCCCGCGTCGTCTGTGAGCATGTGCTCAGCCTGGAGCTAGCTTTTTTTCGTTCACACTCAATCGTATCTCCCGTGTCATGTACAGCACCACAACTATCACAGCAGGCTCTAGGCATAGTAAGATCCCCTGAGAGCCTGCCGATCACACATTCGACGCTGTACCGCTGCACGTAGCGTGCCCTGGACTTGAAGCTGTTTGCCGATAATCCCTGCCGAAAATTGGTCGGGTCGGGACGGGGGCGAGGCCGCGCACTCAGACAAAAGCCGCTTAATTGTTTACATAATCCGCTTAGCTGAAGCGGGCCGAACTGAGCGGATTAAGCGGATTACTATTTAAACTGACTGAGTATGTATATGCGCTGAGGTCAGCTAGTTCTCTGCAGCCGTTCTTATTTTTACAATTTATGTAGTATCGACAGACATTAGCTACAAAATTAGACTCAAGCGTCAGAAATTCGACACATATGTCAAAATATATGGTTCTAAGCGAATTCAATCATGATCGTTAGTCCTAGCCTCTAGGTCTGCCGATAGACATCTTAAAGTTGGTATCGACAGTCGTGAGAGATGAATGTCGACTCAAAATTCTATGGCAGATCTATGGCAGATAGAAATTCTACTCAAATTTCATGAAAACCTCCTTAGAATCGACCACTTCTCGTTCTTAACCTGCTATACGTTAAGAATCGACAAACACATAATCGACACACTTAGGCACCCAGACGGCACGGGTATCAGAGATACCGTCGGGAATAATGTTAATTTCACGATACCGTCTTCCGTGTGAAAGATCGTTCCACCAATATAGTCCACCAGAATCGACCCACAGGTACGGCGAAGGTGAAGTCGTCCGCAGGCCGGACGACCGGTAGAGCCCCCACAGGTAGCTAAGTAGACTGTGGAGACTGCGGAGCTAAAATTGTATAGCAGCAGCGAGCTGGGTGGCGGCAGAGTGAATGAAAAGCAGCGGCAGCGCCTTAGCAGCGGAGCAGAAATTGCTAAGACCGCAGCATATATAGAATAATCGAGATAGTTAAATAAATAATTAAATAAGGTAGAAGAAACCCCGCCTATTTATATATATATAATAAATTATATTTTACATATACATGTATGCATATACGTGCATGTATATTGGTCTATATACATATGACTCAGTGCTGAGGCTCCCGGCCTCCCGGCACCGGGAATCTCGGCCTCCTGGCGCCGACCTTCCCTTAAAGAATATGAATAGAAATAAAAAAGTGATAACCAACAATAAAATAAATAAAATATAAATACAATAATATTTCAGGTATGTTTTTCTTAATGTTGTTGTACCAGCAAGAAAAGCCATATTTGTGGTGATTATGCATCAGATGCATAATTACAGTGAATTATTTATTATGCATATATATTGGTATGCAAACAAATATATCTAAATCCTGATATGACCTTAGATGTTGCCAGGACGTAAAACTCCACCAACCAACCAATCAAAATGCTGTACAACAGTCCCCACAGGACCTCCTCCCCCAGTGGCAAGTGGAAGTATCTGAGTAGGCCACAGACCAGCATATACCCCATGGTTGACTGGAGGTGCCCTATTGTTTGGGCTTCATGGCTATCCCAACACAGTAGGCCTACTATCATGGGCAGTTCTGTCCTGTAGCCATTTGTTATAACTAATTAATTATTTCCTAATATTCACTGTTAATTTACTCAATTCCGTCCCAACTAAATATCTTTGGAATATTCAGGAAATTAGATATAATTTTTTGCTTTCTAGTGATGTGTTCCAATCTCATCCCAAAACTCAGTGTGCCACAACCATATTTGTGAACCTGCACATTAATCCTATATCAAATTCGACATTGGTAATTGAACCGGGGGTCAAATGAGGTAATCTAACTACCATATCCAAAGGAGGTAAGCTCTCCAACATGTTTAGGCGAGGCTGAACAATGTTGATAAGAAGTATTGCCAGGTGGCAGCACAGTAGCAGGAGCAGTCCACCATGGCGACTGTTCCTTCTAGTGTACCGAAGTTGTGGGTTCAAATCCAAGCCCAGTCAAATCAATGACTGACAAAAAGTATGCTTATCATTACTTAGCGTGGCACTGGACATTAATAATAGAATAAAACAAGGGCTGGCTTGCTCGGTATCAGAATAATGTGACTAGGTGGGGTATCGGGTCATGGTACCGCGCGGCCTAGTCTCCCCATGAGTGCACACTGTCACAAGTCGGTACCATAACTTTTTATGTTGTCAGGATGTAAAACTCCAACAAACAAACAAGTGCAAGCCTTTCGGGAGGCCCGGGGTGTGCTGTGCAGGATGATTGGTGGGTTGTGGGGTTTACGTCTTGGCAACAACTACGGTCATATCAGGACAGGTACCGAATTATGCCTGCGCACTCACGGGGACTTGATGGTGCTGCTCCACTGGGAAATCAGGATGCCAGACCCATGACCCGATATCCCACTCAGTCACATTATCCTGGCACTGAGCTAACCAGTTCTTGCCATATCCTATTAATGCCAAGCGACAATCAAGGAAAGCGACAAGTATCAATTTTGTAAGTCATTGGTTTGACTCGGCCGGAATTGAACTCCCGACCTCCCACACCGGAGGCCTGCGCTCTACCGGTTCGGCCACCGTGCCCAGTAGGGTTGTATAGGAATCTGCCAGTCCGGGGGCTGGTTTCATGATCGGCCACGTCAACTGTCATCCAGACAGTCTGCTAACCTTGTCTTAAATGCAACCTGTCTAGGTTCATGCCACAAGGAGAGCGTGACTCCTAATGTGTATAATAGAGATCCACAAGTCTTCAGCGCTAGTGGGAGAGACATGTCCCCTCTCTGTCATCCCGGCTTAGTGTCTACCGGAAACAGCGCAGTCCAGTCACGTCATCCTCCGCCGGCACCCTTCCACCGCTAACCAGTCTCCACCGCAATGCTGGGAGAATGAGGCTTCAAGACTTGTTTTCACTCTCCTCTCCTGTCATTAGTTCATGACACAGCTCACTTCCTTTCCACTACTACGCAGCCTCTATAGGAATGCTTGGAGAGTGTGAGGGTTCTGAGTGTATCCTCACTCTCCTCCCCTCTGTATCTACGCACTTTGCTAGCACCACTCATGTGCTGGGTGGCCGTGAGTGTGGTCTTTGTTGCAGACCTGGTGTAAACAATCAAAACCCTGTGATTTGAGAAGGAAATTCTTTACTGACCGTATGTAGCCTGCCGTGGTACTATTACATAGCACACTCCACTAAAGATTCCACTCTATCTAGTTCACTTCTAGTACAATGCTCGGAGCTGGGGCTGTCAAGTGGTCATCACTCTCCACACATATACTCAATAACTGGAAATTGGACTGTTCAACAATAATTCAGTCGATATTCTTAACACATCATTTATAATTCTAGATTTGAGATTTTACATTATAATTCCTTCAGTGAACAAATTAAATACTTCAATGTTTTTTCATAAGATCTTGGATGACGTCAATTCCTAATTATTATTTTGTTCACACGTGTTTCATTCGATAAACTGACCTTGGTACCATATGAAGTCACTGGAATATTTTTCCATTTGGGAATGGTAAATTAACTATGTACCTGTTCCAGAAAAAGCGAAAGATATGATTCTACATAGTGTAAGCCTCATAAGGCTCTGCATGTGTCAATTCAGTGCTTTCAAATGGGTCTCAGCATTTAGCTTCAGTCCATTTCAAGTCATTTCACTTTATCATATGCGGTGGTAGAATCCATAAGAGCGGTGGCTTCTGGTGCGGAAGGTCAGCGATTCGAATCCCAGCCAAGTCAAAACGAAGGACTTACAAAATTGATATTTGTCACTACCTAGCCTGGTGGTTGGCATTACTAGGACAGGGCATGGACTGGTTAGCTCAGTATCATGATAATGTGACTGAGTGGGATAGCGGGTCATGATGCTGGCGGCTTGGTCTCCCAGAAGGGCAGTACTATAAAAGTCACCATGAATGCACACTATCACAAGACGCAGCATGTCCTGCGTTGGTATTATGTGTTGCTTCGACATAAAACCCTAACAAACTTCACCAACCCACTCGGACTAATACCTATGCCTACGGATTTGCAGAAGAGAATACCACTAGGATTGCACAGTGAGCTATTGCTGCCACCCACAACATTAGTTCTGGCCACTACCACCAGAGGGCAGGTTGGTAGTGAAAATCCTATATGCGACTTTTTTCACAGAACATAATGTATAGTAAGTTGATACCGACAACAGTAATTCATGTTTGTGCAATCAGAAGGTGGTGGAAATCCTCTACTATGTATTGTCCACCGAGCATTCTGCACATTAATCTGATACCCACAACACTACTTCCTCACTGCTGCCAGAGGGCAAATTAGTGTGTGGAAATCGTCTATAGAATCTTTCCAGAGAACATGATGCACAGTAAGCTGCCACCCACAACATTCGTGTTCTCACTGCCATCAGAGGGAAGGTTGGAGTGGAAATCTTTTATAAGATCTTTTCCACAGCACATGCTGCATAGTAAGCATGAAGTGTAAAATTGTCCTCCAAATATGTTACGTTAGATAAACTACCACTTTGTGCACTGGTGCATGTGTAATCACCACCTCCCCACCTTCCGGTGTGTAAAGGGGCTGTCACATTAGGGTTTTTTGCGGGAGCGTATGGCGGCGTAGGCGCGTTACGTCATATACGTCGGCATATGCCATATACGCTACTCATACGCTACGCATACGCTACTCATATGCTACTCATACGCCGCCAGATGCCGGCTTATGTGAAGCGTATGAGGCATACGCCGCCATACGCTTTCATAAATCCGTCCGTCCAAATTTGTTTGTGCATGCTCAAAAAAACTCGACCTATGAGGGCATATGGCCCATACTGTCAAAAAATGTCACAGCACGCTCCCATACGCTCCTCATACGCTCCTCATACGCTCCTCGTACGCTCCTCGTACGCTCCTCGTAGGTTCCACATACGCTCAAAACCACCCGAAAGGTCACCAAATGTCATCATAGGCCGGCACGCGCAGGACCTACGTAGGTTTTCAATACGCTCCCGCCATACGCCGTAATGTGATAGGGCCTTAAGCTGAAGCTGAGACCCAGTCAGTGCTTCCTCATGGACCAGCGGAGCTGGGAACACACGTATTCAGGGAGCGTTGTCATTAGCACCTCGGTCATTAACATACTCAATCTCTGTCTTGTCCGTTGTCAGACGCACTAGTGTTCGTCAGTTGATGGTAGTTACTGCTTCAGTTACACAATGGCTTGCGACCAGTTAAGACCACTTTGCGACCAAAAACCGTCGACCTCCTTGCGACCAAAGTAAAAAGAAAGGTCAGAAAAACAATGGTCTGCAATCGGTCGGTGACCGGTCGGCGATCGGTATCAGACCACTTGACGACCAGTCGGCCTTTTGATTGCAAAGTGGTCGCAAAGTGGTCGCCAGTGGTCGCAAGCTGTAGTGATACTGGAGTATAAGCTATTGCGCGACGCAGTATGAAGGGACCTTTCGTAAACTCACCGATAAAACACCTTGATCGCTGATAGGTTCTTCTTTGCTGCTGGTCCTAAAAAGGGGGAACCGGGGGTAAAAACTTAAACACGTCACAGCTTAAGGGCGCATTCCATATACGCGTAATGCGTTATGCGTTACGCGTTACGCGTTATGCGTTATGCAAATGCCAGCATTCCATATATGCGTAATGCGTATTGCGCTATGCGTTATGCAGTGAAGTATATAAAAAGTACACACACACAGAAACAGGAACCGTCCCATTCTTCATATTTCTCATGAAGACCGTAATTATCAGTCGCCTCCTCCAGCCTTATATCAATGGACAAATGCGACTGATGCTTTTCTGTTCGCACCACCTTGTCCCGGCTGTCCGTAATTATCAGTCGCACACACAGAGACACACACACAGACACACACAGACAGAGACACACACACAGAGACACAGATACACACACACAGAGACACAGATACACACACAGAGACACACACAGACATACACACAGACACACACAGACACACACAGACACAGAGACACACACACAGACACACACACAGAAACACACACAGAGACACAGAGATACACACACAGACACACACACACCAACAGAGACACAAAGACACAGACACACACAGAGACACAACACAGAGACACACACACACAGACACAGAGACACACACACAGAGACACAGAGATACACACACAGACACACACAGCAACAGAGACACAAAGACACAGAGACACAGACACACACAGAGACACACACACAGACACAGACACACACACAGAAACACAGACACACACAGAGACACACACACACAGACACAGAGACACAGACACACAGACACACACACACAGAGACACACACAGACACAGAGACACACACACAGAAGCACAGAAATGAGAAATATGAAGAATGGTACGGTGCAAACATGTAGGTTTATGCGGCGGACCTGTTAGGAAGCAGTCTTCAATGAGAAATATGAAGAGTGGGACGGTGCAAACATGTAGGTTTATGCGGCGGACCTGTTAGGAAGCAGTCTTCATGAGAAATATGAAGAATGGGACGGTGCAAACATGGCTCAGTTTAGCTTGCTTAGAGGGATGTTAGGACCGTCCCAAATATGAAGACTGCTTCCTAACAGGTCCGCCGCATAAACCTACATAAAAATAAACAATTATTCTCCATACTGCTCTATATATGACCAAATATTGCATTTATATCTATGTACCTTTTTGTACGTCACATGGGGGTTCCTACCTTTATTATAACCAAATTATAGATAAGTATTCATATTTCTGTGCATATGGTAGCATTTTTAGCTTTCCCATAACCGGTCAACAAAATCTGGGACGGTCCTAACATCCCTCGGAGCAAGCTAAACTGAGCCATGTTAGGACCGTCCCATATTATGAGTGTAGCTTTCTATCAGTCGCCTCCACTTGCTGTCCGGACCGCACTTCGTCCACACCTCTCTCTATCACCTCTCTGCCGGCCTGGCACCTCCTTGATATGTCTGAAAAGAGTTCCAGGAGGGGGTGCCCGCCGCATTTTCACTTTCTACTCTTACTCTGTCCGTGTCTATGGCTCGCCGGATGGTCACCATAGGGCAGATAGGCACGGTCCTTTGACTCAACTCTCCTCATTTCTCTTTCCTAGATTCTGCCCATTCGATTTCTCCCAGGCACACTTCTTCCCCTGACCAGGGTTGTTGTGTTCTTGGGTGGGGCCCTTGACCTATTACGATTTCTTTGTCTGGTTCTTGTTGCTGGAACGACCGCTGCTCCCACCTTTGCCCGCCTTCCTCGAGCCCCTGCTGACCGGATACAAGTGCTACACTACACTACACACACCTACAGCTCTACTACATACCGGCACGGAGAGATCCGCTGCCGCCCGGCGCCCCGTCGTCACTACGTCGTGAAGGATGTCCCAGCCTTCATAACACTTCCTCTACGAAGACCACTTCCTCTACAAAGACAAGTCTTCAAACCAAAGATTGGGCCGATTTATCGGAGCCTCTCTATAATGTTGCAGTTCTGCAACCGGTAACCGTCGTAAGGTTACGAACACCCCCACATGATGATGAGTCCCCTCCTCCAGCACACTCGCTACTTCGCTCTCGAAGTGCGAACACCTCCACGCGACACCCCAGCAGCTAATGCCGCACCGACCCAAGCTACCACGGTACCCGGACCCCTGCCTGGCTGTACCGTCACCAAGCACCGCTACGCGACACCCAGCAGCTAACGCCGCACCGACACCAGCCACCACGGTCCCCGGACTCCCTGCCCGAAGCCCCGTGGAAACTAGAGTCACCAAAGCACACAGCACCTACAACCCAAGTCCACCTCCACCCCTCCTCCCAACCCACCACCGCCGACGA
Source organism: Branchipolynoe longqiensis (assembly GCA_030323885.1). Taxonomy (NCBI): domain Eukaryota; kingdom Metazoa; phylum Annelida; class Polychaeta; order Phyllodocida; family Polynoidae; genus Branchipolynoe; species Branchipolynoe longqiensis. The sequence goes on along the minus strand of CM059196.1, from coordinate 62,834,420 downwards.
TCGGCAGACGTCCCCAGGTTAGTACCGTCCTCTCCCACCACCACGGCGACTTGCTGCTGACTGTTACTTCCTGGTTCCTCTCCCTTGTTTGTTTTTTTCAGTTTTCGTCGTTCTGTGCCCCTGTGTTTGTTGTTGTTGGTGTTGTTGTTGTTTGCTGTTTGTTTGTCTGTTTGTTTGTTGGGTGGCATTGTTGCTTGCCCCCTGCCAACCCTACAAAAACCGATCTGAGCCGGTCAAACACAATTGTTTGTACCGTCCCACTTCGCCCTGGCCACCACGGCACCTTGCTGTTGACGGTTGTTTCCTTGTTGCTTTCCTTTGTTGTTGTTTTTTTCAGTTTTTAGTTTTTACTGTTCTGTGCCCCTGTGTTTTGTTGTTGGTGTTGTTGCTGTTGTTGTTGTTGCCTGTTTGTTTGTTGGGTGGCATTGTTGCTTGTCCCCTGCCAACTCTACAAACACCGATCTGAGCCGGTCTAACACAATTGTTTGCACCGTCCCACTTCTTCAAATATCATAAGGAGACCGCTTCCTAACAGGTAGTCGCTTTTGATACTGTTTAGAGCACATGTTTGGACCGTCCTACCTTCCCCACCCCTACTGTTGTCTCCGATCTGAGCCGGTCTAACACAATTGTTTGTACCGTCCCACTTCTCCAAATATCATATAGAGACCGCTTCCTAACAGGTAGTCGCTCTTGATACTGGTTAGAGCACATGTTTGGACCGTCCTACTTTCCCCACCCCCACTGTTCTCCGATCTGAGCCAGTCTAACACAATTGTTTGTACCATCCCACTTCTTCAAATATCATAAGGAGACCGCTTCCTAAACAGGTAGTTGCTCTTGATATTGGTTAGAGCACATGTTTGGACCGTCCTACCTTCCCCATCCCTTCTGTTGTCTCCGATCTGAGCCGGTCTAACACAATTGTTTGTACTGTTCCACTTCTTCAAATATCATATGGAGACCGCTTCCTAACAAGTAGTTGCTCTTGATACTGGTTAGAGCACACGTTTGGAGCGTCCTCCTTTTCCCATCCCTTCTGTTGTCCCCCACAACCACTGTCACCCTACCCCCAACCAAAACTCCACAATCTCTACCACTGTGACTGTGTACCCAGTCACCACCTCACTGATACTTCCACCCCCCCCCCCACTGTCACCGACCATCACTGTCACTGTCAATCCCCCCCTTCCTATCACTGTTTACCTCATCACCACCTCGCCGATACTGTCACAACCCCCCCACTGTCACTGACCATCACTGTCACTGTCAGTACCCCCCCTGTCACTGACACCCTAGAAAATAGCAATACACATATATTGCCCTTCTTGGCTGTCCGCACGCCACCTCACCTCGTCACCACCTACTGCAAATCACTGTTTACCTCATCACCACCTCGCTGACACTGTCACAACCCCCCCACTGTCACTGACCATCCCTGTCACTGTCACTGTCACCGTCACTGTTACCCCTCCTGTCACTGACGCCACTAGAAAACAATAATACATATATATTGTCCCTTCTTGGGGCCGCTCATAGCCACTTCACCACCTCTCTCACTACCCCCTGACGCTGTCCACCTCCTCCCCCCCCCCAGTGTCACTGTCACTAATACCGGCACTGTTTACATACATACATAACCCTCACCCCCCCTCCGCCGACTCATACCGCTCCCGTCCGGCAGACCTCCCCCAGCACAACCCCCACTGTCGCTTCTCCCTAGCTGCGACTGTCCCTTCTCCCTAGCTCTCTTCTTTCCTTTTATTTATTTTCCTTTATTATTTATTTTATTTTATTTTATTTTTTATTCTTTATTTCTTCCTTCCTCATCGTCATTTGACCAGGTACTGATCCATTATCTGCCATTGATTGATAGCTCGTCCTGCCCCTGTTCGGGTACTACTCCATTCTGATCGGGCAGGGTCCTTATAACTACTGACTGATTCGGGTGGGGTACTGATCATCTACTTGGGCACGGGTTGGTGGGCTTCTTTACTATAGGCTCCCAATTGATCTGATACCTTACTGACGAGCAGCACACCTACACACCCCTCACCCACACCACACACACACCAACTACCGATTCCCCCGGATAGCCGGACGTTTCACCTATCACCACACCATTACCCACCAGTGATACTTATCTCCTCACTCATACCATCCTCTAACTATTACTATTACTGATGGGCTGGGCTTCCTTCTGCTTGTGCGTGTTCTGTTTTCACTGACTGACCAACCTACTCCACACGCACTACCTCATCTCCTCCCCCCCCCCCACTGGGTCGACATTATTCGCTCACGGGGCGGCCCCCTCACCCCCTCCTCCCCAATCAGCCTCAACCGCCTCGCCCCCCACCCTGACTCCCTTGGGCCAGGAATCTTACTGGCGGCTCAGTCGCCCCAAACCCCTCGCCGCAACCGGTGGACCACCACCAACACCTCCCTCATGCCAACCCCGGGTAGCCACCCCCCAGAACAAGGGCACAGCATGTCACGGACACCCCCAACGGACACCCCCTGCGACCCCTCCGGGGTTCGCACCCGGGCTGCCACCAGGGCCACACACCCCCATACCACCCCCCAGGTAGACACCCGCCCCACGGAAACCCAAGACAACCCCCCACAGGTCCCCCAACCTGCCTCTGACCACGCCTACTCCAACATCCCTCCCCCTGCCCAGTCTGCAGAAGACAGCGACTCGTCGTCCAGCTCGGACGACGACAGCGACTCGTCGTCCAGCTCGGACGACGAGTCCGTCATTGACGTAGACTCCCCTCCAACACCCCCCAACCTCGCCAACATGCTCCACAATCACCACCACAAGCCCCGCCGCTCCCTGCCCTGACCACAAACCAATCCCAAGTCCCCAAAACCAGGCAACCCTTACCCACAGCCCCGCCAAGCCCAATGCTCAACAACCCACAGGGAAGGGCAAAGGGAAGGGGAAATCTTCCAAACCACCCAACAGGACCCCCACAGCCGCCACCCCCACCACCACCACCCCCACCTCCCCCGTCCCGGGCACCAGCGCCGCCACCTCTTCCTCAGCCACCGAACCTCCCTCAGCAGACTCGGGATGGACCACTGTGGTCCGAAGGGCAAAAAAAGCCACTGCCCCCCCCAAAAAGAACTCGCCCACAGAGTTCCACCCCGACTCACGCCGCCCCAAACGTTTCCTTGCCCTCTTCTTATACAGCGGCGATGCCAAGGAAACCCTTAGGGCACTTTCCCTAATAGACAGGACTGCCGGCACTGACACCCTGTCCCTAGACAAATACCCAAATCACATGGTGATTGGAGCCCGGACGCCGGAGTCTCTCTCGAGACTCCGTGCAGCAGCCAACTTCGCTGAGATCAGAGGCTCGGCGAAGACCCACCACTACGTGGTAACTGGGCTCCACCCACTAGCCGACCCGTCCGACCTTGTAGGACAGCACGGGATCATCCGTGCGTCCCGCATCACCCCCAAAAGTGGCAAGCCCACCCACTGTGTAAATATCTACACCACCTCCCCCCTCAGCACCCTCGCCAAGCTTGACTTCGGCCCCTTAAGCCACCTTCGGGTGGCAACCCCCCACAAACGCCCTACCTACTGCACCCAGTGCCAGAGGTATGGGCACTACAAACGTGAGTGCAGGGCCACAGAGGAGGTCTGCGGGCACTGCGCGCTACCTGGCCACCTCGCGGAGGGGTGCGTGCTGAACGCCAGATGCACAGCATGCGGTGGCGATCACACCTCCCGAGACCCCAGCTGCCCAGAGAAGCGCAGGCTATGGAGCAAGCTCAACCCCCCCCCAAACCAACTCCCAAACCGACCAACCCAACCCCCACCCCACCCCCACCCCTACCACACACCTGACAACCCCCAGCCCATAACTCCCCTCATCAACTTCCCCCCACTACAGCCAAAACGCGCCCTCCTCCCAACCTCATGCGCTCCACACGCCCTCCTCCCAACCCCACGTGCTCCACCCCTCCTCTGCCTCCACCCGCACCCACCGCACCCCAGCAAAACCACCTCCACCACACACCGCCCACACACATGATCCATCGCCACACAAACCCCAAGGCAGACCAATACTGCCACACCCAAGTGCGACGCCGGCACCCAAACCCCACGCACACCCACACCTAACACCTTACCCACACCAACACCCATGCCCGCACCCACACCCACACCCACACCAATACCCACACCCGCTTCCACAACCACCCCCACACCTGCACCCACCCCCACCCCAACACCCCCAGCCACACACTCCCACGACATACTCCAAGCAATCGAAAACAACCTCCCCCAAGGGACAGCCAGCGACCCGCTGGGTTCCATAATACAGCTATTTATCGGCTTCCTCCGCACCTCAACCCTCATGCCTCAACCCACAACCTCCACACCACCAATCAACCACATCACCCTGAGTCACCAACATGGATACTCAACATAACAACCACAACACCGACCGCCACCCACACCCGACCAACTCCTCCAACCTCACAGTCCTCTCCTGGAACTGTGCAGGCCTACGGACAAAACTCACAACCCTCATCAACAAACTAAAAACTGACCGCATAGACGTGACTATGCTCCAGGAAACATGGAAGATAGAGCCACCACAAATCAAAGGCTACACCACCTACTACATCCCCGCAGTGGAATCACTGGTCGGAGGTAGACCAAAGGGAGGCACCACCACCTTAGTCAACAACCACATCCACGCCACCAAAATACCAACGTCCAGAGCCAACCCCACGGCCAACACACTACGTATACGCCTCAAGCTGGCCACAACCACAATAGACACCTTCAACATATACAACCCCTGCAACACTCAATACTCCCTGGAGCGCATCCTCCAGGCGCACACCAATGCAACAACACACCAAATAATCATGGGAGACTTTAACACCCACCACTCCATCTGGGGACGCAACAACACAGACACCGCCAGAGGATGCACCCTACTCGCAGAGGTCCTTGACTCGGCGAACCACACCCTAATGAATGATGGTTCACCCACTCATCGCAGCGGCTCGTCCATCGACCTCTGCATCCTAAACACACAACTCGCAGCCACAGCCTCGTGGGAGCTGACTGACCTGTTTTCAGACTACCACGCAGCGCTCCTGCGCACAAAAGCTACCAAGGTCCCTCCTCCACAAAGCCCGGCCAGATTTAATCTGGACGGAGCCGATTGGGAAGCCTTCAACCAACACTTACAACACCTCACACACATTAACCCTCCCAACACTTGCGACGAGTTCACCACGCTTGTCCGCCACGCCATGGAAGCCACCATCAAACCGCCGCCCCCCGGGCACCACTAACTCTCCCGCCATCAGGAGAGCCAAACACCACAAAAACAAACTCCTCCGCAAGCTTCGTTCCAACCCCAACCCAGGCACTGAAAAACTAGTCAACATTGCCACCCAATGGTTGAACGAGCTCATCACAACTGAAAACGACAGAAAATGGAAGTTGTGGTGCACCAAAATCTCATGGAACACCTCACTCACATGCCTCTGGCAGAAAATTCACAACCTACAGGGAACCACCCCACGGGCACCCTTTGAGCCTAACCCACTACAAACAGCCACAAACCAACTCACCACTTTCATTAACAGGACAGACCCACAACTCTACTTACCAAACACACACCTACAAACCCTCGCCAGAGACACCCCCCAGCGAGAGGAAGCTATAAACAACGCCATAGACCTCCCTTCCGCCCATGGCTTTGACCACCCCCTTACAAAGATCGAGCTCGGGAGGGCACTCCACCCTCCACGAAAGAAAACGAGCCCCGGAGCAGACGGTGTACCTACCACGGTGTGGACCCGCCTGACCACACACAACAGGGAAACTCTGCTCCCCCTCCTAAACTCGGTCTATACACGAGCAACTATACCGCAATCGTGGAAGGACGCAGTCATCGTACCCATCCCAAAGAAAGACCCAGGCGAGTTCAGGCCGATCTCGCTACTACAATCCCTCGGGAAAGTGGTAGAGAGAATCGTACTGGGCCGGCTCGAGACCTTCTCCAATGACCCGGCCAATGGCTTTCCCGAAGAACTGGTCGGGTTCCGAGGTGGACGTGGCACGCAGCACGCCGTCCTCACCCTCATCGAGGAGATAGTACGTGCCAGGGGAAATCGCTCCTGCGCGGCTGTTATCTTCCTCGACCTGGAGAAGGCCTTCGAGCTGGTCGACCACAACGTAGTCCTCGCCTCCTTGGTTGAGCTGGGAGTCACCGGGAAGCCCCTGGCGTTCGTCCAAAACTACCTAAGCAATAGGCGAGCCAGCGACCGCTTCCAGGGCAGCACCTCTCCCCTCAACCACCTAAAAAACGGCGTCCCACAGGGGGCTGTCCTCAGCCCCTTTCTCTTTAATGCTGTAGTCGCTGCCCTCATAAGCCGACTGAAAACAGGCATTACGGAACGGCGCCTCAAACACGTCAAGATTCTGTGCTATGCAGACGACATCGCTGTCGTCTGCTCACGCACAAGGGACGTGGCCCTCCTCGCGGCGGATATCCTGCTCCTACTCAACAGCTCCTGCTGTGAGCTGGGGCTCAAAATATCTGCAAACAAAACAAAAGCTATGATGATGTTTGCTGATCAGCCTCCCCACCCACTCCGTGCCGGGGACTTGGACATCGAGTGGGTGGAAGCCTTCGACTACCTCGGAGTCAGGCTCGACCACCAACTCTCCATGAGCCCACTGGTAAAGCAACTGACCTCCAGAATGAACAAGAGACTTCTTCTAATGACTAGAATCTCTGGGTTCAACTGGGGAGCACCAGCTGAAGTGCTCAGGCTTTTCTACAAACAGGCTGTGCGGGCCCTCAACGACTATGCAGCGAACACCATCTCCTGGATTGGTTACTGCAGAGAGAACCGTAAGTCCTGCCTGCCTCGCAGTAGCACCCTGACAAAAGACCTCCTCACCCTGGAAAGAGTCCAATACCAGGCAGCGCGACTCATCACCCGAGCTCGCAGGACAACCAGGGTTGAGATCCTCCTCCTTGAGGCCAACCTCCCACCACTCCACCTATGCGGACAACAGCTGCTGGCAAACCACCTCTGCCAAGCCCTGTCCACAGGCCACTCCACCTTCTACCGCAGCACAGCCTCCTACCTACAAAACGGCCCAGGACGGCGCCTCGGCCTCTCCTGGGGTGCGAAAACGGCCATCCGCACCCTGAAAGAAACGCATGAGCTGGCACTCGCTGATGTCCCTGACCTCCGGGCGAGACCCCCCTGGTACTCCGTACCCGTTGAGGTCAGACTCACCAGCCTCTGCTCAGCATGAAACAACTACCCGACTATAGTCCTCAGAACACTGGCGCAGGAAGCCATTGCCCGGGCCAAAGAGGACTTCCCTCTAGCGACCACGGTTTACACCAACGGCTCACTCAACCCTGACACAGGCTGAGCCGGGGCTGGCTACTTCCTACCAGATGGGCAGGCTAGACGCCTTATCAGGGTCACGGACTACTCCTCCACCCTCGATACAGAGCTCGCCGCCATCCACCATGCACTGACCCACCTGCGGCACTGCAGTTGCATAGTGGTCACTGACTCACTCAACGCAGTCCGCAAGATCAAGGACCACAGAGCTAACCACTCTCTGGCCACCTTGATCCAGAACACCATCGTCACCAGGCATGAAGCTCAACTCGACACAGTGCTGGCCTGGGTCCCCTCCCACATAGGACTTCCCGGCAATGACCAGGCTGACTCAGCTGCTCTGGATGGCTCCCGCCGTCCTGAGATCGACCTCGTCATAGACCACTCCTTGTCCAAGCTCAAAGCCACCCACGCTAGAGCCACCAAAGCCCTGTGGGAGGCTTCCCTCCACAACACCGCCGTCAGGAACCCATACTCCATCAGTTGGGCCTGGCACAAAAATGTCAGAGCGCGCCTACCAGTCCCAAAAAACCTCTCTGCATCCGTGCAAGAGGCGGTCACGCGCTTCAGGACTGGATACAGGCGGTTCATTGATACCCCTGCATTGCAACGATGTCCATGCGGTGACAAAGCCTTCAACGTCGCCCACGTCTTGGCGTCATGTGTGGCCTTTGACAGGACCGCCATCCGAGACTTCCTTGGCCCACCACACAGCTTGTCTGACGTCCGAGCTGCGCTTGCCATCCTCGAGAGACTCTCCGAGTCCTCATGGGAGCCACTCGGTAGATTCTACAGACAGAACTACCACACCTTCGAGATCGTCGGCGGCCCCGAGCCCATCACCGACGACTCTGAACCCAACAGCAGCGACAGTGACTAGCAACCACTGTCAGGGAGCCCTGTGAGGTCCCGACCAGGGAGCCCCGTGAGGTCCCCCAGCAGGGAGCCCTGTGAGGTCCCGACCAGGGAGCCCCGTAAGGTCCCCCAGCAGGGAGCCCTGTGAGGTCCCACCCGGGAGCCCCGTGAGGTCCCATCCGGGAGCCCCGTGAGGTCCCACCCGGGAGCCCCGTGAGGTCCCACCAGATGCAGCCCCTACATCAGGAGCCCCGTGAGGTCCCACCCGGGAGCCCCGAGAGGTCCCACCAGATGCAACCACAACACCAGGAGCCCCGTGCGGTCCTGGACACACCGATGTGACAGGCCTCGGCCTCTGCACCCACAACGCCGGTTCCCGCTACGATCACCGATGGAGTGGATGCCGGGACCGCGGATACAGCCACACCCACCCACATCACCCCGGTCCAAGGCTCTGAACCACCCACCCTGCGACTAGGGCCCGGAGGTCCAATGCGCCGCCCATGGCCCTGCTGCCAACGACACTGGATCCCGCCTTGCTCTCCGGCCGAGGTACAGGACCGTGGGCCCAAGAACGTATTGCCACTGCCGGGCCACCGCCGCACCACAGCACAAGACACCGCACAAAGACCATGCCCCCCCCCCCCCCCCCCGCCCCACCACAAGAAACAAGAAGGAAAGACCCCCCCCCCCCAAGAAAAACACGCCAAAAACGGGCCGTTTTAACGGCGCCGTTTAGTAATGCTGCAGTCCTGCAGCCAGTGACCGCTAGGTCACGAACCCCCCAATAATAATAATAATAACTCCTCCAGCCTTATATCAATGGACAATGCGACTGATGATTTTCTATTTGTACCACCTTGTCCCGGCTGTCCGTAATTATCAGTCGCCTCCTCCAGCCTTATATCATTGGACAAATGCGACTGATGCTTTTCTATTCGCACCACCTTTACGCATTATGCATTACGCACCGATCGCTACATGGAGCGATCGGGATAATGAATTTCTGACGCATTCGCATTCGCATTACGCATTACGCATGTATGGAATGTAGCTCATAGGTTTCAAGGCGTTTCGATTTGTTGTCGCATTCGCATTCGCATTACGCATTACGCGTATATGGAATGCGCCCTTTATCCTAGTTAGGCTTGTTGTGTTCCACATATATCCTATTTTAAGGCACAATTAAAAGAAAAGCAGTTTGGAACCCAATTGCACGTCAGGGTGGCTTTGAACTTGACTAAGTGGAGAACGTTACGCATGTTTCGGTGTGACACAAAAAGCCGCCTAGTGTCAGATTTAGAACAAAACCCTTATTTTTTCCTAGTATGGTTTTGAACTTCACTCACCAGGAGTAACTAAGTGCAATTTTATGAGGGTCCGTCCACTTGAGAGTAGAACAGAGGACTTATAAAATTGTGACACTGAAACATGTTTGACATGGAAAGGAAAAGTTTTTTCTTCAAGATCAAACAAACACCACAGAGCATGAAAAGGTATTTATGCTTATTAGTTTTTGACGCTGTGGACATATTTCAAAGTAATTTTGTAATACTTCCATAACTTCTGATGTTATTGGAGTTGTAACGCATGTTTCATGTGACATGTAACGCATGTTTCATGTGACACTCAATAATAACTTGGCTCAGAAATTGCTAAAAGTATGCACACACAAAAAGTCTTTGTTAAGGGTATTATTTCTACACATTACATGTATGCAAGTATGTCTTTTGAGTGCTACAAGTTTTGCTTATAATGGGTTCTTCAGTTTTGGTCCTAAAAAGGGGGAATCGTAGGTCAAAACTGAAATATGTTACAGCCTATCCCAATTAGGCTTGTTGTGTTCCACATACATCCAATTTATTACACAATTTAAAACAAAAACAATTTGGACCCAGACTGCAAGTCAGGGTGGCTTCGAACATGACCAAATGGAGAATGTTACGTGTGTTTCGGCCGACACAAAAACCTTCATTATGTAATATTTAGAACAAGACCCTTATTATTTCCTAGTTAGGTTTTGAACAGCAGTCACTAGGAGTAACTAAGTGCAATTTTATGAGTGTTCGTCCACTTGAGAGTAGAACAGAGAAGATATAAAATTGTGACACTGAAACATGCGTTACATGGAAAGGAAAAGTTGTTCATTCATGATGAAACAAGCACCACAGATGATGAAAATATTTATGCTTATTAGTTGTTGATGCTGTGGACATATTTCAAAGTAATCTTGCAACACTTCCCTAACTTCTGATGTTCTTGGAATTATAATACATGTAACATGTAACGCATGTTTCAGGTGACACTCAATGATGAATTAGGTTAGACACTGCTAATAGCATGCAAAAAATGTATTTGTTCAGGGCATTATTTGTACACATTACATGTATGCAAATATTTCTTTTGAGTGTTATAAGTTTTCTTATGTAGAAAAAGATATTGTGATGACTTAGAGGATGAAGATGACAACAGGTGAACGCGTGATAGCATCAGAGCGCAACATCCTGTTTATAACTTGACACCACATCATCAGTAGGTGTGTAGATGCCCACAGTATATTTGAAAATCATGGTGAGAAGAGATTTGATCCATTATTGGATTTTGTATCGCGAAATAAATGTTCGCCGTTACGCATGTTTCTTCTTGATCGATGTGTGACACGCCACACTAATAGCATCATAGCGCAACATCCTGTTTATGACTTGACACCACATCATCAGTAGGTGTGTAGATGCCCACGATATATTTGAAAATCATGGTGAGAAGAGATTTGATCCATTGTTGGATTTTGTATTGCAAAATAAATTTTTGCCGTTACGCGTGTTTCACCCATGACACAAAGTTTTTATTTCACTTTTAATGCATTTTAGGAAATAATATTATAACTTTTGTGTCCAGAACTAGGCATCTATGATGCTATCCTATTTAAAGCAGCAGGGTTTTTCCTGGCTTGCATGGTTGGATATTGTGAAAATTGAAGGTGAACGCGTGTTTCATGACGTGACACCTCATGAAACACGCGTTATGCTCACTTTCAAGCATCATTGTTTTACACACAGACACTCAACAGTCCTAAAATTAGTTTTCTGACATTTTTGCATGTTGCAACTTTGCAAATAAACTAGCTATGTTTGAATATTTTGGTCTACAATGAAGTAGTTTCCAACACAAGTAGTACAGTTTCACCATTCCCATTTTTAGCTGTCATATTTGCGTGACAAATGAATCTATTTTTGCAATAAAAAATAAACTAAACATTTCTTTCTCACTGGATTGCTGTCATTGCTTCTTTGGGGTATAATAAAAGGAATTTTCTTCATTTGGTATGAAAAGGAGAATTAATTTAGACGAAAACAGTTACAATGTGAGGGACTAACCAATTAGGACCAGCAGCAAAGAAGAACCCATTATATATCACCATTTGTCTTCTATTGTTTCTGTGCATTTTGCTTTATCACCCAGTTTACTTTTGGTTGTGATGAGTGTTAGCAGGTCTTTGTCTACCCAAGGGTCTTGGTTTTTACGTACTTTTATTTTCTTCATGGGACACATCTCATCAGTTGATTTTCTTATTTCTGTGATGATGTTGTCCCAATAGATATCAACATCATCTCTGTTTTGTGTGATGTTGTTTATGTTTTGGTGCAGATGATTTTTTAATGTATCTTCTGAGTAGTTTTTTAGGGACCTGCCCATTTTGTATTCATAGTGATTTGTGCTTTTGAGCTTTTTCTTGATTACATATACTAGTTCGTGGTCGCTTATACCCCAGCTTCTAGTGCCCCATTTTGTGGCATGATTTGAGTTGGTTAATATTAGGTCTATTGTTGAGCTATTGTTGCTTAGCCTTGTGTTTTCAGTGATGAGCTGCTGCAGGCCTAAGATCTTGATGGTGGTTTGCAGCATTAGTTTATTTTTGTCATTGCTGCTGTAATTCACATTGAAGTCCCCTAGCACAAAGATTTCTGCATTTGTTGATTTTTTTACAGTGTTTATGCTCTTTTCTAGTTCTTCAAGGAATACTTCAATTTCACCTGACGGTGGTCTATAGAGGCTCGCTATGGCTACATTTGCTTGCTTTTCGTTTTTTATTAGGCACCATAGTAGCTCTATGTGCTCATTTGAGAGATTTGTTGGTTTTTTATCTTTTCGGTGTCTAGGTTTTTGGTGGCTTTGCAGTAAATGGCAACACCTCCACCTTTCTTTGTTTGCTTCATTGCATTAATGCGCTGTCTGTCATTACGTACAAGCCTATATCCGTCTATATTGAGGGTGTTGTTTTGGTGTTTGTCAGTGAACCATGTCTCTGATAACGTTAGTACATCTAGATTGTCTTTTTTTAGATGCATTTTTATTATGTCTATTTTATTGGATGCACTCTGGCAGTTTAGGTGGGCGAAGTGTGTGCCCCTTCCCAGTTTGCATTCAATCTCTTCTACCATATTTATTTTACTTTAAATAATATTTTTAGGATAGTGGTTGCTGTTGCTTGATTTCGCGAGTTTTTGATTTTGTTTTTATTTTATTTTGGCTTAGTGATTGATGGATTCGGGGTGTATGTGCTGGTGCATACAGCACACATGGCCCCTTTTGATAGATAGTCATGCATACCTCCATTACTTTTACTTTTACCTGTGCGCATAGAGGAAGACATGAACATTAAAGTGTGTATTAGTTGTACCTGATTATACTTATGATTTAGGGTTTGGTTAGTGAAATTTATCAAAGTTTGTGATACTTATGTTTTGGAGCCCTGGTGCCCTTTCCAGTTCTCCGTGATGCTTTTTGACAGCCTGGCATTGACATATCTGGCATATTCCTCATTGTAGTGTATACCATCCATCATGCCAATGCCATATCGTGCCGCTCTCTTTCCATGCCTTGTTTTGTGGGTTGACGGTTTGTTGTCTTTTAATCTAGTGTGGTCGGAAGTGGAGCAAGCTGTGTGTTGCTATGTTGTTTGCACCTCCTCCTTACCTGCTGGGATAGCTCTTATGCTTTCTCCTGCTCTTAATTTTCAATTTCTTCTTGTTTTCTTATGACATATTTGTTTTTGCTCATTTATTTATTTGTTTATTTGTTTATTTATTTGTATTTGCTTCCTTGCACAGGCTTTCCTTTATTTTTTGGAGGATGTTCCCCATTTTATTTTTGTATCCTTGTTTTACTGTTTCACCTTCACTGGCACTGTCCAGGTACTGACCTGAGCCCCAGTATGGGCATTTTGTGCATTCCCTGAATGCGTTTCCTGGAGCATTTATTAGTTTTCTCCTTCAGGCTTTCATTTTGTGTGAATTTTGCGCGGACGATGTCCTCCAGCACGTTTTCATTGGTTTTGCACCAATCCTGTGTTCTCCATATCTTCTTTGCCATTGCCTTTATCGTATATGGATTTTCAGTGTTGTCTATCATTCTCATTATTTCGTGTTTCTCATGGTATTTTGCCATTATTGAGCTGTAGTATTGCTCTGCTGATGTATATTTTTTACCATCCTTTCCAGTGATTTCACACTTGTAGAGATTGCTGAAAGGGGAGTTGTGTCCTTGGAAAGACACTCCCCATGTGTGTTCCCTAGTTGCTGCCTTCTTTGGCGTGATTTCTGCTATTTCTATTTTATCAAATTCATTGGGCTTATAGATTTTTCCATTTACCTCTATATTGCATCCTTTCATTTTGATTGACTTTATTTTTTCATTTTGTTCTCCATTGCAAGTGTGTACATTTGTTGTACCGTTTTCTCATTTAGCATTTCGGCTTCTGATCTGACCGGCCTCATTGTTACCTTGCTGTAGCTTTCTTTTGACTGGAGCATTTTTTTTTTCTGGAAGAGTTCGTTTTTGTGTGACTCCTTTTCCGGCTGGATTTTGATGCTCCTTGGTCTGCTTGTGATTTTTTTGGTGTTTTGGGTTTCTGTATCTTTGGTTTCCTTGTCTTTATTTTTGTCTGAGGTCTGCTCGTTGTTGTCTGTGTTTTTTTTGGTGTTGCCTCTTTTTTCATTTTCTTTCCTAGACGGAAGGCTTTGGTCACTACCGTCCAGCCAAAGTCACAGTCTGCTTCTTTTTGCATGTTTGTGACAGTTTTCTCCATGTTTTCGTCTTCTTTTTCCGGGATGCCATGTATTATGATGCTGAGTTTTTTCCCATCACTTTTTGTCGCCTGTGTTTGGGCTGTATCCGTGGGTGGCTTCCTTTTGTCCGTGGGCGCAGTCCTGGCATTGTTTATACCTTTGTTTTCATTTGTGATGTTCTTTTGTTCTTTGAGCTTCTCAAACTCAGATTTGTACCACGTGCATTCTATTTGCAACGTGTTGTACGCTACCTGTAGTGCCTGCAGTTGGTTTTGATATTCATTGTCATTGACCTTGTACCTTGGTTTTGTTTTGTTTTTTCCATCATTTCCGTTGTCATTTGTGCCGTTTCTGTCATTTACTTTTATATCCTTTTTGTTTTTGCCCCCCTTCGCTAATTCTTCTTTGACTGTTTGGATTACCAGTCTCACTATCTCATCCTTATCCATATGCTTATCTCCTTGTTCTTCTATGCATCAGACAAGCATGTGCAGTAATAGGAATATCTAAATAGGACATTTAGGGTTAAATCCAGGTAAGCGTTTAGGTTTTCAAAATTAGATGCCTTCATCGAGCTATGCCGTTTGAACTAAATCCATAATATTAGACGGGATGGCTGAATGAGTTTGAGCGTCCGTCTCCCGTGTTGGTAGATCGTGGGATTAGAACACACAGCTTCGAACCATGGTCGAGTCAAACCAATGATTTAAAAATTGATACTTGTCGCTGCCTAACCTGGTGCTCGGCATTATTAAGAAAGAGCAAGGACTAGTTGGTTCAGTGTCAGGATAATATGAGTGAGTGAGATATCAGGTCATGGTACTGGTGGTCGCAGCACTATAAAATCGCCAGTGGGGCAGCACTATAAAATCGCCATGAGTGCTCACTGTCTCAAGTCCGCACCAGTCCTGATGTGCCCTTAGATGTTGCCAGGACGTAAAACTCCAACAACCAACCAAACGACTAATGTAACTTCTTTTTTGATTGGCAAATTTTACTAAAACTATATCGCTCCGGAAAATCCTGGAATATAATGGGACAGATTATATAAATATTATTTATCGAACTAAATTGGTAAATAGTTTATGCGCTTTATTTAAGCTGTCTATATAGGGTCCATTTAAACACCAACAAGAGAGCTGTTTTATTTGACTAAAGTAATGCATGACCCCCGGAAACTGGCCGAGACTGGTGTCGCCTGTGCCTGCCCTGGAGGCGTCTTGGACGCGCTGCCTCCCGTCTACTCCGGGCGGTCTCCTGTCAGATGGGTATCAATTCGCTGTGCCCGCATCACTCTTGATGACTGCGCCGATAAAGTAAGGACTGGGAGCTGTCAGGAGAACTCGGGAACTGGAAGCAAATATAGGGGATGATCTCCCATCAAACACCGGTTCACATGTGGATCCGTTACATGTACTGCTCGTGTCATTGTGTGATTTTTAGTTGTGTTTTATTAGTAAGACACATCCGGTTTTTCTCACTGATGGGTTGGCCACTAACGGTATCGGAGGGATTGTGCCCTGTCGGTGCAAACATGTATCAGAACACCTCTGCAAAAAGAAAATCAAACCGACAACAACACTTTTAAAAACCAACTATAGTCGTCTAATGATATAATATAATTCTTTTACTATTTAGGTCTCACTATGCTAAATGCCCTTGGGTTTTAGCCGATAAGACATTTAATCAATGTTAAAATGGTGACTCTCTGTTCATTTCTGGCTGCTTCGTGATTCGACGAATTGTGTGTGAAGCGGGGCCTGCGCGCGCCACCGTCACGCTTGAGTACACACCAGGTGCTGCGCGTGTCACCTGTAATGACTGGCACACGCCTCCGGGTCTCCCCTCCCACCCTCTCTCCCTCGAACTACCTCAGACGCGCGCGGTGAAACCAGCGAGCTAAGATGGCGGCCATGTGACGTCACGTGTCGGATGGTCACGTGCGCAGATATATAAATATATATAAAAAGTGCGCTTCGCGGAGATAATGGTGTCATAATAGTCGCAGTCGGAGTCCGAGCTGGAGGAAGGCGGGGAACCAGGAGGAAGGTGGAGGAGTTTGTTGTAGCTTCCTTTCACGCCCGTAATATTCCCGCTTATATTTACACGGAATGCTTGGAACTGATTCGCACCAATTCCTGGCAGAGCCACCTGGCGTGATTTAATGTAGAGGAAGAAAGCCGGTTGGCGGAGCCACAGGTTAGTTTTGCAGCACCATTATAGCACAGAGAAAATAGGAATAAGTAGAACATTTCGTTAATTAATACTTGCATAATTAAGTATATATCACGTATATAGAAATGTACATACATATATATTTAGATGACATCGAGACAAATATGAATTTGTGTACGGAGCAATTGAGTCGCCGGTGAACAAAGATCTGCCCATCGATAAAATCAATTTAGGAAAGATTCACGGGAATATAATTATTTCGACATTGCCAGGATTAAGCCTGAATGGAGTAGTTCAGTAAGTTATTCATCCCAAGTAAAGACATCAAGTGAGCGGCTTCTCCGAGTGAACATGTCGGACGTGGACCTCTACGCCACGTCGATGATGAAGAGCATGACGTTCGGTTGCCACGACTTCCGGCAGGTGGCGCCCGAGCTGGCTGGTGGCGATGACGTCACGCCGGACGCCTACCAGCTCACCACGCTGGAGACTACCCCCTATGGCTTCGGCGACCCCCTGGAGAAGGCGCTGGAGATGCCGTATGATCATCACGTGATCGCGGGACGCGTCGGGTTCTACCACGGAGCAGACGACAATCGAGAACTAACCGAAGAAGACCACCTCCACCACCAACATGACCAACACCTCCTCCACAGCTCTAGCAGCGACACCCTCAACGCTGCCATGATCACGTGTGGGCTTCCACTTTCCGCTTCCGGTATGCCGGCATCCCTAATACCGACGATGACGTCACCACAAAAGATGGTGGCGACGGCAAAGATAGCGACAACCACAACAACATCCCCGTCGATGCTGACCTCTTCGAGCTGCTCGGAGAACACTGTCACCGAGTCGCCTCCAGGTGGTAGCCATGGCGGGCACAGCGACGGCGTCGGGTATGATCACGTGATGCTGTGGCTGAACCAGCAGTCATGCGGAGGGACGGTGAAGCGGAAGCGGAAGATCAACCGGCGCCAGCGGCTTGCAGCCAATCAGCGAGAGCGGCGCCGGATGGTGTCCATGAACTCCGCATTCGAGGAGCTTCGCCGCACCATTCCGACGCTGCCCTATGAGAAGAAGCTGTCGCGCATCCAGACGCTGCGGTTCGCCATGGACTACATCGGCATCATGGCAGACATCCTGCGTGCCACACCACCGGAAGCGGAAACAGAAGTGAAACCGAAATGCCAGCAGCAGACGCAGCTGATGCAGCAGCATTGTCAGCAGCAGCAACAGTGTCAGCAGCAGGAGCAGCAGCGGAAGCAGCACCCAGGGTGTCAGTGGGAGTAGGAGAAAGTAGTGACGTCACAGCCACGTGGGTTCGGCTCCTGCGCAGTCCTCGTGACGGTGGGAAGTGTGCTGTTTTCTTGTGGTTTTGTTGTGAGGTTGTTTTCTGCATATTTTCATTGATTAGAAATTGTGTAATTCTCTCTCGCCGTGAATACGGTTTTCGCTACTGACAAGGCGTAAAACCACCACCAATCAATCAGTGTATTTTTTTCTTACTATAAGATTCGCCTTAATTTATTTGATCATGGCATATAATGCCTAGTCATCAGAATTCACCATCACCATTGGAACACTCTTGGAACCATACAGCAGACTTTATTTGTTATGTGTGGCAGTATTTAATCTGAGCGAGATTCCCTCCACCTAGTGACACATTGATTGCAGTGTCACGCTCAAGTGATTTGAGCTGATTGCATTGCATATTTGCATATATTAGGTTTCCCATTTGAGAATGTGACTAACAGGGCATATAGTGTGTCGTCTTTGCCACAATTCCTTTATGCAAATATTTATCTTGGTATCTCGAATGGTATTACTTGTTTTCAACGGACAACTCTGCATCCAGACCAACACTGTCCTGACAAAACAGGTGTTCTGTCATTGAAGAACCAACCCGTCAAATGAGACAAAAACAGTTTGTACATTAAAAGAATTGTCCTATATGGTAGGGTTTCACCGATCACGTGGGTGGCTGAAGTTACTAGCTACTGTATATCTATTGGTTGATCGATTGATTGATTGATTTGGTGATATGAGGTACTAACAGTGGTTACTCTATATAAGGACGGCTACTGCTGAACTCCATAACTCACTCAAACATGCCAAGAGTTCAAGCGCAAAACCCTGTAAACGCCAATCTCAAAATTAAATTAAAATAAAAGATTTTTACCTGAGGGTATTTTTAATTATCATTAATTCCACTTTTCTCAATTTTTTGCATTAACGTTTTCAAGGATTTGCACCTGAATCCGTATTAATCCAATCATTTCCCCATTCAAATAAACTCCGTCCTGATATGCCCTTAGATTTTGCTAGAAAGTAAAGGCCCAACAAACAAAGAAGACATCATACTAAAAGCAAGTGCCATAGAGGGAAACAATAAATACCAAATTGTTATTCAATAATTCGCTCGGGAGTAGATCCCGTGAGTTCTCAACCACGACGCTGGCACTCCAACCACAAGTCCATTCCACCTGGGCTATGCATTTAAATAAATATTCACACAAACACGCCTATATGTATGATGTATAACATATCATGCGAGTATAAATGTGTGTATTATACTAAGCTGTCCCAGTGGCACCATCATCCACCCACCACTCCTACAACTGCATTAGATATGTGTCAATTGCAACGAAAGATTTCTTTTCTTTAAATATAGGGAATTTGACCTATTGTCAGAGATTATATCCTCTCTACCGACTGCCAGCTAGTTTTCTCCCTTGAAATGTAATATACATTTATATATATACCCACACATAATACAGGTGCGTGTGTGTGTGTGCATGTGCGTCTGTGCATGTGCGTGTGCGTGTGCATGTGTGTGTGCACGTGCGCGTGCGCGTGCGTGTGCGCGTGCGTGTGCGCGTGCGCGTGCGCGTGCGCGTGCGTGTGCGCGTGCGCGTGCGCGTGCGTGTGCGTGCGCGTGCGTGTGCGTGCGCGTGCGTGTGCGTGCGTGTGCGTGTGCGTGTGCGTGTGCCGATGCGAGAATGTGAACCCGCAACAGCTTGACTTGATGGTATGATTATGATTAGTTAGTTGCGCTTGACTTGATGGTATGATTATGATTAGGTAGTTGCGTACTTGTGTGCCTGGCTTTGTTTATAATAGAAAATACACTTGTTGCACATTACACAGAAACAATGCACCGAATCCAATTTTCGTGCACGATTATATTATAATAAATAAGTATATATTACAGATTACTGTTTGTCCATGACACACTGTCGAAGCCATGTGAATCCTTCACACTTATGTACATATTATGATAATGTAATCATCAATAATAATTAATCATTATGAGTATTCATGGAAGGAAATAATTACAAATAAAAAGGTTTAGTTTCCGAAAAGGATAGTGACAACAATAGGTATTTTCGTTATCAAGGTCTGAAAATAAGAAAGCAAGCCAATGCCAATCGCCACTAATTGTAAGATGATGGAGAATGTAAATAAAGTACTGTACAGCTTATGTTAATGGTGACGTCATTAATGGTGGGAACTTCTTGATTGGATTGGTAGTTCTGATTATGAAATTCGTCAAAACTATGGCTATTACAAATGTAGTAAAATCCACGTGGACATTCTCATGAATGAATAGCACTGCCTGTGAGTGACTGGTAATTAGGAAAAACGCGAACACAGCAGATATAGTTATGGCATTTTTAATTAGGTAAAGGTAAATGTCAGGTCATACAAATGTCAGCTCAGAAATGCTTAAGAAACGAGGCTAGAGATGCTATGACGCCTTATATAGCGAAAGTCTTCCCGAAAGGGACGCATCGGCAGTTCGAGCGTACTGCGTGATACGTCATCAAGTCCTGTTTACCCGATCGGCGGCAAAGTTGCAAAAGACCCGGTAGTCGGCGTTTGAGACCCGGTAGTCGGCGTTTGAGTTGATTACATAGTTCTAAAGAATTCCGCTAGTCAGCGACACAATAGACGTCCTTAGTACTGGCACGCCTTGGTCTGTATTCGCGATCCTGATTACCCGTAATGCCAAAGCATTATGAACAATGCGTACCATTCACCCAGCCTTGTCCAGTGAGCATGCGCAGTGAGCTGCCACCCACAACATTAGTCCTTGCCACTGCCATCAGAGGACAGCTTGGTGGTGGAAATCCTCTATCTGACTTTTTCCAAGGTGGATGATGCACAGTGAGCTGCGACCCACATTGGTTCTTACAACTGTCATCAGAGGGCAGGGTGGTAGTGAACATCCACTATATAATATTTTCCACAGCGCATGCTTCACAGTGAGCTGCTATCCACAACAGTACGTCTTGCCATTGTCATCAGAGAGGAGGTTGATGGTGGAAATCTTCTATGAAGCCGTATCCACAGAACATGTTGCACAGTATGTACCCACAATATTAATTAATATCAATGCCAGGAGAGGGCAGGTCGGTGGGGAAAATCCTCAATAAGACCTTTTCCACCGAGCAAACTGCACTCTAAGCTGTTACCTGCAGCAGTGTTACTACCATTAGATGGTAAGTTATTGTTGAAAATCCTCTTTCTAGTATTTTCCCACAGAATTAGATGCTGCAGCTCCACAATATTAGTTATTGCTACTGCCCTGAGAGAGCGGGTTGGTAGTGGAAATTGTATATTGTGTGGAAACCAATAACATTCTGAATAGCATATTAATTAGAATCGTCAGTATGGAAGGTTATATGGGATATACTAACTGTGATCTACCAAAAGTTAGAACATTGTCATAATTATTGTATTGTTCATTATAGGCATGGTGTGATTATAGCATGTTGGCACAAAATTGTGTTGTAATTATGCCCTACCGATGTGATGATTCACAATATATTCTTGTGAAATATTATTTATGTGGAAACTAAAACTAGGTCAAATAAAAACACGTTATTATTCCTACTACGGTGTTAATTTGTATTGTGCATACCTAGTATATATGCTATGTACTTTTTTTATGAGAGATGTGTGTATATATTAATCCATATTATATATATATATATATATATATATATATATATATATATATATATCGATTTCAGTGACAGATCTTACCTATACCGGCAGATCCATGGGAGCATATTTAGTTGTTGGAGCTGCCACCTAGTACATCAATGGCATGGGACTGGTGGTTGCCTAACATATATCTCTGCTCACCTTCTACACCAGCTAACGACCAGACACCGTTGGTGTACAAGTGGTCAGAACCCTCATATGTGGCGCCGCTGTGGCTACTAATGTGACTGCACAGAACCTGTAGACAGGTAGAGAGGATATAGTGAGTATAGTATAGGGAACTGTAGACAGGTAGTTCATACACATATGTTTAAAAAAATGCGCCCTATGTGCCATACAACTTGGCACCTAACATTTCAATCCTATCACTCTCGTCAATTCGTGTCATGTTCACTATCCATCTATCGCCATGACATCGCACTCCACCCACCCGTACCCCCACCGCCAACACCACTCACACTCACTCCCCTACCCACATTTGTGACATGGTCTCTACGCACCACCCACCCTCCCACTCTCCTATCCTCCCACCCTCTCCACCGCCCACCCACCCGTCCTCCCTCCCGGCATCCCCACCTCCGACTTCCCCCTTCCCCCTTCCTCCCTTCCTCCCTTCTTCCCTGCTTCCTCTTCTCCCCCCCTTCCCTCCTCCCTTCCTCCCATTCTCCCCTCTTCCCCTCCGCCACTCCTCCATCCACCCCTCCTCCCCTCCTCCCCTTCTTCCCTCCTCCCCTACTCACTCCTCCCCTCTTCTATTCCTCTCCTCCTCTCCTCCCCACTCCCCTTCTCCCCTTCTCCCCTCTTCCTCTTCTTCCCTCCTCCCCCTCCCCTTCTCTCCTCCTTCCCATCTCCCCTTCTCTCCTCATCCCCACCTCCCCTCCTCCCCTCATCCCCTCATCCCCTCCTCCCCTCCTCTCATCCTCTCATCCTCCCCTCCTCATCCCTCCTCCCCTCCTCTCCTCCTCTCCTCCTCCCTACCTCCCCTTCTCCCCTTATCCCCTTATCCCCTTATCCCTCCTCCCTCCTCTCCTCCTCCACTCTTCCCCACCTCCCTCATCCCCTCATCCCCACTCCCCACTCCCCCCTCCCCCTTTTCCCCTCCCCCTCCCCCCTTTCCCCTCCCCCAGCCCCCCGCCCCTCTCGACCGCCCTGCTCGCGCCGTTATTGAACCCAAGGCCTCCCCTCGGGCCCTTCAGTCAACTCCGCAAGAAACTTTTGCCGCCGGCTACTATTCCACGTGACACGGCCCACCTGAAGTATATAAGCGGGAGATAATGATCGCGACACCAATCAAAGATGGCGCGCGCGTCTGTGTTTTGCATAGAGTGACGCGTTCTTAGCAAGTCGGATACAATGGATAACTGTGGTCGCAACATGGATGCTATTATTGTTAGTACGCATCCGCATGACTGAACAGAGACAACTGGGCGAGATGTAATTCTACATTCCTGCACACGGGTGTTATTTTGATACAGAGGTGCTTTCTGTTCAACAGGACCGACAGTAGTGCCATGTGGAATCATGAGAATAAAGTTGGTTGGTTGGTTGTTGGAGTTTTACGTCCTTGCAACATCTAAGGTCATATAAGGATGGGTACTGACTTGTGACAGTGTGCACTCATGATGATTTTATAGTGCTGCCCCATTTGGAGATCAAGTCACCAGCACCATGACCTGATATCCCACTCAGTCGCATTATCCTGACACTGAGCCAACCATGCCCTATCCTAATAATGCCGAACGCCTGGCTAGGAAGCGAAAAGTATAATTGTGTAAGTCATTGATTTGACTCAACCCAAGGTTCGAACCCCACGATCTACTAAAACGGGAGACGGACGCTCAACTCATTCAGTCATCCTGTCCGGTCCAAAATATAGTTCCATGCCGAACAGCATAATAGCTCAGTACTGAAAAGCCATCCCCCTAACATGTGAATGACCCAGCTAGCACTACTCCCACCAGAATACCCACACTGCCACTGAACTATTAACCAAACCACTTCATCTACTTTAAAACTGCATAGTCCGATGAAAATATCAAATTTTCAAAACCAAAACAATTATCTAAATTTGATTCTACATATCTAACTTAGATACTGGTGCACTTATTAAGCATTTGTCACCACATATAAGGGAATACTGAGGCAATTGAATAGAACCTGTTACTGCAGAAACCTATGGGGTCAGAGTTTTGACAAGCTTGCCAATATTAATTTTGCATGGTTCCACTTCAAATATCTCAAAAGTTAGCCACTTAAAATAAAAGTTGCTTCAAGGTAATGTAAGATACATAGTAACGATCACCCTAATGTATTTATCTCAGAAAAGATTTCAGAAACTCAAAACCATCGGACTATGCAGCTTTAACTCCACAGCAATTTATCAGTTTGAGGATCCTATGTAATCAATCACTATACGTGTTCTCTTAATTATGTGTGTATACATACACGTATGGCCGGTACACCAATGTACCGGTGCTGGGAAAAACAATTATCCGGCTGAATAAAAATGCCACGAAAGACATGATTGTACATATTTATAAGCATCAGGATAATATTGGTCGGGGGCTGAATAAGTTCAGCCTTCGATGTTATCCCAAATGAAAGCACTATTCTTGCTGATTCAGGTTGCTATGGGTTCTGTAGTCATTATCAGGAGAGATTTAATTATGAATATGGTTTGTGGAATATGCAAAGCAGTTCTGATTAAATTTAATGGGATTAATAGATAATATTACTGACCGTAGAAAAAACAGAGGACATGTTTTTTTATTTCCAACATTTATAGTGGGTGTTTCTTATGGGACGGTTAATTGTTTCTCTTTTAATTCAATAAGTATATAATACGGTGATAATGTCACGTGTTTTCTTTTTTAATGACTTTAGGAATTTAAAAATGTTAGAAAGATAATCTTTTTACTTTATATTAAGATTTTTTCTCCGGTAAATTCAAAACTGCATAATCCAAAAAAACACAAACTTTGCAAAAGCAACACATTTGCTTAGACTTAATCTTACATATCCTACTCCGATATTAGTGAACTTGGTAACTATGTTTGCAATTCGGTCTTCCTGTGTCATGCTACTACACTCGAAAATGGATAAACAAAACCTATGACCAGCATTTTGGTATCACCAACATTAATTTAGTAGGTTTTCAAATAAAATATTTCCTAAGTTTACCCTATCAAATGGAAGTGGTTTTAAACTGAGTGAAAATAGATTTGAATGATCTACCTAATACATTTGTCTAAAAGCCAAAATGGAAGAAACTCAAAACCATGAGATTATGTAACTTTAAAGATCCAGGCTTGTGATTTCACATGTATTGCTCACATGAATATTCTATATATTGTATTGAAAGACCACTCTTAGAATGCGTTATTTGAACTCAAACAGAGGAGGTTGGGATTGGTCTACCCAGCACCAATATGTCTCAGTACCCCACTGCGATTACTGTGACGTCACACAGGTAAGGGAAGGGTGGAGTTAGATGTTTCGAGGCATACTGACAAGGCTTCAAATTTACCTGAAGTGATAGATAGTAGAGTTTGTACAACTTTCCATATGTATATTGTGCCTCAGTGTAAAAATATGGCAACATTAGGACCTGTGTTATTATACATTTGGTCGGTGTCATGATATACTTGGTATGTAGTATTATAATATTGTATATGTGTCACTATCAAAAGATACTGAGCAATGGTTTACATTGGCCACAATTCCAGAGATGTTATCTGTACTTTTAATTTGGCTAATGTAATGAGAGCATTTTTTCATTACATATATGTGTGAAAAGTGTATATTGGTATTTAATGGATTAGAGGTGTGAAATAATGTGAAATAATGTGAAATAATATAATTCCTTCTATAAGTACTAGAAAGATATATTTGGTATGCTTTAGACACCCTTTAAATTCTAAGAATTATGGTAATGTTACCTAGTCTGTAAATTCATAACTTTCCCAATACTCAGCAGTTATAGATAAATCATGACAATTAGATCTATTAGTCAGTCTCCACTATCAGGTGGGAGGGGGGGGGGGCTGTCCACTGCCGTCATCCACAGGCCACCTCCTCTCTCCTGATTATCAGTGTTGCTGGGGTCTGAGTCACCCCAATGAGAGTCCAGGTTACTGGATGGATACGCTGGCCCTCTAAAATAGCTACACATTTATTCAATTTGGTGTGTCAATGGTATCTATAATTCATGTAGTAAATTATGCTTTTGGAATAACACCAGAAGCTGGTGGCCACAATATATTATATTTGAGATAAAAATGGTAATCATTGAATCATTCTATCTATGTGTGTCCAAAAGTCAGTCTCATTGTTATTTTTAAGGCCACTAAAATATCTTAAACTCCTATCTTGCTGTGGGAGGAGCTATGTTTGATGTCTTTCTTTAATATAAGGTTGGTGATTAAAAGATAGCTATCAGAAACACAGATTTGCTGCAACCAGGAGATCTCCTTGTCATTCACTGTTCCTGCCTGCAGAAGCATTCTCCGCCCAGAGCCAGAAGAGCATTTTATATATTATTTTATATTATTTTATAGATTAATTTTATGCCTAATTTTATACCAGTCTACACCACTGAGGACATTGATTAGGGCTGACTGACACTAATAACCACAGCTTGACCACAGAGACCTCATACCATGGTTAGGCCCTAAATAACTCCCAGATAATAGGTTGTGTTAAGCTACACAAATTATGAATACTCATATTTGATCCTTATATTTGTGAATACGTATAGGTGATTTGATGTCGAGTCCCAGTGATACGATTGAATCTATACGTAGTCAGGCAGGTGTTGCTATTTTTTAACATTTCAGATTGCACTCTATAAACTAGGACCGATTAATTTTGCTTAGCTTATTTATGAATTGGAGTGAAATCACCGTTCTAACTTCTCTCCAATTACTTGATAATACTCTTGGTGTGATTTATCTAGGTGTACTTACATGAATACTAGAATTGAAGCAGTCAAATACAAGCTGCAAATCTGAACCGGATCAAACCTAAAGACGCCTTCAATGATTATTGGATGCATGCAGTATTTCGAATAGTTCTCGAATGAGAAAGTTGGATTGTTTGATTGTGTGTTTGCTTGCTGGCTTATTTTATTGTTTCTTTGATTGATTGAAAGCTCTGTCAATTGGTTCAGCAGCAAAGGCCATAATCATAACGAAAAGTGAGTAGAATTTATTTGCGGATTTTTCAGTTTTCAACCAAAAAGAATGGATCCTTCACTTTTAAATGATAACATCAAACCACATTGCTAAGTACATGTATGTGGTAAACGAGGTTGTGCATTGTAATTCGCTACACTCGGCTGTAATGAAAGAACAGGAGAACAGAAACAGAAGCAGCAAGTGGATTAAATAAAGTATTTAATAAAACCAAGTCGGACCTTGGCAGGTGTTCAAGGATGTATCAGGCGGCGACAGAGGCCAGTAAACATATGCTGACTGGAATGCATAACCAGGAAGTTCAGCCCAATGCAGAGATGGGTAGTAACATGTCGGGGATCAGCGCTCACCCCCCCCCCCCCCCCCCCCCCCCCCCCCGAGAAAGAGGGTGGGTGGGTGGGGAAACGGTGTGCAGTGTAGCAGTGCCAGAAGCAAAGTGAGTGAGAATGGAGAGGGCGATTTAGCAGGAAAGGTAAACAGACAGCAGCCTCGTGAGCAAATTATTCATGTTAGCCTCAGGCCAACATGCACAATTACGGATCCTTGCGGTTAAATATATTCCGTGAAACCGGGTTGGAACATCGCCACATTCCATGACAGTTTCCATGGGTCTTATTTGGGGGTCTCTTTTTGTTAAATCTGCCTCGTCTGATGAAGGTATCGATTATGTTTAAAACAAATCGATGGCCTAGATTGTATCTGATATATTCAACCTGGATCCTGCTGCAGTTATTAAGTATTTGTTGCTGCATAGAAGTGGTCAACTTAATGGAACTTGTCACTGCTGAAGCCTTCCATGTTTGCCTTTCGATGTACATGCCAAACTTAGTTTTACATGATTTCACTTCAAGTATCTCCAAAGTTAGCCATTTATAATCAAAGTTACTTCAAATTAAAGTAAAATAGATCATAATAATGAAGCTAATATAAGTATCTTTCAAAATTGATAGTATGAACTCAAAAGCATCGGATTGTGTAACTTTAAATTAGAGCTGAAACATGATCCATCTTGGCGCGTTGTCAGGGAGAACATTTTGCTGGCTGCTCAGTTTTAGTTGTGTTCCTTTACACCAGATGGCGCCACCGCAATACGTACAGCATGGGACGACACGGGATGCTGGACTGGCCCGTGCTTTTCAACCGTTGCTCAATTGCTTGTTTGCTTGTTGTTTGATGAGATTTTACGTCCTAGCAACATCTATGGCCATATCAGTGCGGGTGCCAACTTGTGATACTACGCACCTGTGGTGACTTTATAGTGCTACCTTTGTGTAATATGTGTTGATGTCGACACCGTGCGTTCTAGTTTGCTGTTGTTTGTTTTTGTGTGTTGTTGTTTTACGTCCTAGCAACATCTAAGGTAATATGAGGATGGGTACCGATTTCTGACAGTGTGCATTCATGGTGACTTTATAGTGCTGCCCCACTGGGATACAAGGCCACCAGCGCCATTAGCTGATATCCCACTCAGTCACGTTATCCTGACACTTAGCCAACCAGTCCTTGCCCTATCCTAATAATGCCAAGTGCCTGGCTAGGAAGCAACAAGCATCAATTTTTAAGTCATTGGATTGACTCGACCAGAGTTTGAACCCACGATTCCTTGGTCTACCAACACGGGAGACGGACGCTCTAACTCATTGCAACTGTCTTTATTTAGAACGTTCTCTCATGACGTAACCCTGTGCCACACTTGGGGGCGTTTGGAGAACAACACAACTGAAACACATAAACATTACAACCCGGGCTGCTGACACCAGGACCCTAATCACATCATCGTGATATCCCACTCAGTCACATTATTCCGTGTGCTATCATAGCAAAGTCAAATACAGAACAGTAAAACCTCTCTAAAACGACCGTCCTTGGGACCGACTTTAAGTGGTCCATTTAGGGAGGTGGTCGGTTTAGGGAGTTAGAATATGGCTGTAATGGTATTGTTGGGACCCACATAAAGTGATAGATATAGGGGAGTGGTCGATATGTGGTGGTGGTCGGTTAGGGAGGTTTTATTGTGTGTGTGTGTGTGTATATATATGTATAATGAATGTAATTCAAAATGTATATTTTGACTTCATGGACATTTTTGGGGAAATATGGTGTAATTTGCGGAAATTGAACAGAATGTATTGTTTAAAATCTATCAATTTCCTATTGATTAGAGTAATTTATAGGAATGATGGCAGCTTCAGCTCAAGTGTGTTAGTCATAGATTCATTTCGGCCAAGATGGCGGTTCGTTTTTTAGCCTATATATATATATATATATATATATATATATATACATAATATATATATAAATATATATATATATATGTGTACATGGACATGTGATTGGCGTCGTTAAACAAAAACACACTTTTT
Organism: Branchipolynoe longqiensis; assembly: GCA_030323885.1. Classification (NCBI taxonomy): domain Eukaryota; kingdom Metazoa; phylum Annelida; class Polychaeta; order Phyllodocida; family Polynoidae; genus Branchipolynoe; species Branchipolynoe longqiensis. The sequence continues at coordinate 62,805,350 of CM059196.1, read as the reverse complement.
TTTTGTTACGGACATGTGACTAATTGTTCCCACATGGGTGCTGCCAGTACAACATTATACAGAGCCTCCTCCGGTACACCCACCACTTAATTACCGGACAGTATACCGACATGCACCGCGCGTGGCTCAATGACCCCCTATCCTTATCGGGTGGTCACAGGTGGCGCTGTGGAATACATATGCATATCCGACACGATTACACAGCGCACAATGTGAGGCTGTGAGCATTACTCAAACCGCATCTGGTTCTGGTTCTCGCTCAAGGACATGGCGTGGTACGTTTGTGCAGACCTCCCATCGTTGCTCCAGAAGCCAGGTTTCTGTTTGTGTGAGAGCATTCGGATTTTCCGGGTTTTGTTTGTAGTTAATAAGGAATGCTGTCATTAGCAGCTTTTGTCATTGAACTCTAACTTGAGCCACTGATTTGAGTTTGTAATTTGGAAAGCTGTCTTCGTGTGTTGCTACTAGTGCTACCAAGTGACTGAGACTGAGAGACAGGGAGCCATAGAGACGGCGAGAGACAGAGAGACAGAGTCAGAGGAGACACATACACATAGACACGCAAAGGTACACTGAGAGACACGGAGAGAGATAGAGAGACCACATAGAGAACGACAAGGAAGAAATAGAGAGACAGAGAGAGGCAAAGGAAGGCAAACCGCGGTGGAGAGAGACGGAGAGACAGGAGACTCAGAGATATACAGATACAAGCAAATGTACACTACATAGAGACGAGGAAAGACAGGAGAGAGGGGGAGGGAGAAGGAAAGGGACAGAGAGACGGAGGAGATAGAAGAGACTCACAGAGACAAGTAAATGTACACTACATAGAGACGAGGAAAGAGAGGAGAGAAACAAAGAGACACAGAGAGGCGGAGAGAGAAGGAAGGAGACAGAGAGAGACGGAGGAGATAGAAGAGACTCAGAGAGACCGACACAGACAAGTAAAGACAAACGGAGAGATGGAGAGACCACATAGAGACGGAGAAAGAGAAGAGAGAAACAGAGAGACAGAGGTCTAGAGCTACGCAAAGAGACGGAGAGATACAGAGAAATACGTAGAGAGTCAGAGAGAGGAGGTGAGAGGTGAAGAGAGGCGGAGAAGGACGGACAGAGGGTGAGACATGTATAGAGACAGAGAACGACAGAGAGAGATAGGAAGGCACATAAACACAAAGGGGGACAGAGCGATGCAACTCCTACATAGTGAGAAAGAGACAGAGTAGATAGGTAGAAGGGAGATAGTGGAACAGACAAAGAAGACGGAGAGAGACAAAAAGAGAAAAGCGAGACGAAGAACCAGAAATGTACAGAGACTGAGAGAATGTAACAGGGAGCAGGAGATTTACAAAGACTATGGGTGTTGATTCTACTATCTAGAGATTGTGTGTCCTTCATTCAGTGGAGTGAACAGACCTAAACCAAGTAATGCGCAGCTGGTAGTGCTGGTTTCCGGTTGTCTAAACCACCAGCAGAACCTCCACCAGGGAACCAATGGGTATGCCGAGACACACGGCGCAACCGGAAGTGTTCAATGACAGCGACTGTATCTTCAGAGTTAGCCACTGCCGGGCTCCCCAGGGTGCACTTGACCCAACCGGCTCTTCTTTCTCTTCCTTCTCTTCCTCCCCCTTCCCCGCCTATGACGCACTCAAATGTATGTTCCTTGCACAATCAAACGCTAGCCAGCAGGGCGCCATGATTCCCGTTCCGGCCGCTATGCAGCAGCACCCGCCGCTATCAGCTACTACCGGAGGACAACATCCGGCTTATGAAGAGGAAGAAGGAGAAGGGGAAGAAGGAGAAGGAGAAGAAAGGCAGCTTCTGGAATATGATGAAGAAGCGGATCGGAAGTACGGCATGTGCGTGCACGACGCGACAGCCGGAAGTCGGCACTCAGATCACAGTAGCCGCCACGACCACCACGACCACCAACAGGGGGTGCCACTTGCGCTGAGCAGAGTTGCCAGGAGACACGCGGCAAAGCGGAAGCGCGTCATCAGCTTTGACCAGCGGAAGGCGGCCAACATCCGGGAGCGCAGGCGCATGGTGAGCCTGAACGATGCGTTCGAAGGGCTGCGGAACGCACTGCCCACCTTCTCCTATGAGAAGAAGCTGTCGCGCATCGAGACGCTGCGACTCGCGCTCACCTACATGGCCTTCATGACCGACGTCCTCCACGGCGCCAACCCGAGGCATGTCCGCCTCCTCCCGGCCCACCCACCGTGTGTCGCCGCGTACCGCCGGGCCACGCCGCCCGAGGGCGCCGCGGCCGGGGGCCGGGCTGAGGCCGGGGCCGGGGCCGGGACTGGGGCCGGGGATGGGGCCGGGACAGGACCGGGGACAGCCGACGACAGCAGCCCCTACGTGTACTATGGATGACTGACCGACTACTGCCAGTCAGATGCATTAAGATACAGAGTTACTAAGATTGGCACAATCCCATCATTTTGAGTTTCTGATATTTAACTAATTTAATATATATGTTTAGATAGAGTATGGTAACATTTCACTTTGTCAGTCAATATTTAATATAAATATCTGTGTATCACTTTGAGTTTCTGATATTGACAAAGTATATATGCTTAGATAGAGTATGGTAATATTTCAGTTGGTCACTCAATATGTAATGAAAGTACCAATGTGTGTCACTCTTCCTCATCGCTCATCTTTTAATGCACCATTTATATAACACTAGTGACGCTGAACACGGCCGATGTCGGTGCCGTCTGAGGTAGTCAACCACTCCGCCATAAAGGTACCCGTAGTCGTACCGTCTGACGGGACTACTTTAATTAAGTTCATGAGAGACAAGAAACAATACCAGAAACGGGGAAGAAAGTAGTCCACGTCTTTTTTCAAATGTACATATTCTATCAAATCTAAATTATTACAATTTGGTTTCTTACTAATAATTAACAATATTACTAATATTATTAGAATGGTGTAACGGATAATTAAACTTGGTTTTCCACCGGTATGATTACAGAATGGAAACTGTCAATGATTGATCTTAAATTAAGCTTGGCTGTAATGCAGCATTGTCTAGTTTGATATTAATCTATGAATCATGGGTTGCAGGAATGTATGTCATAGTATGATAGGCGTTCCTACAACCCGAATGATGGAAAAACGTGAAAACTGCACATTTCGATGAAAGCATTAAATTTACTCAACCAAAACACTCACGTAAATTTGATCGCACATATTCAACTTAGATGATGGTGCTCTCATTAAACAAGTATTGCTGCGTTGTGGGAATACTAAGTAAATTTAATAGAACTTGGCAATGCTGAAACCTATACTATCCAACATTTCAATATGCATATCAAAATTAAGTGTGCATTCTTCATTTCAATTTGACTTCAAATAGCCGATGATGAAAATCAATATGCTCTGGAGGCGTCGGTAAATATATTATTGACAGAGTAGACTGTATATATATGAGTCAGCCTCACGAAAATGGACCAATCGGTGGTCAATTGAAGATGTCGGCATCGCAATTCTGAAAAGTGTAGTGCATTTGTTTGTTTCATATTAAATTATCATAGAAACAAATAAGGCTGTTGTATTTTCTCAGCCTTTACATTCAGGATAAATTTAAGGACTTTCCAACACCTCTGTCAATGTTAAACTATAATTATACCGATCGACACTGACATTCAATGATCGACGCCGACAACTTTAACAGATGTTGGCATCGCAGTTCTGAAAGTGTAGTGCATTTCTTTGTTTTAAAATAAATTATCCTAGAAACAAATAAGGTTGTTGTATTTTCTCGACCTTTACATCCAGGATAAATTTAAGGACTTCCCAAAACCTCTGTCAATGCTAAATTATAATTATACCGATCGATGCCGACATCCATGCTCGATGCCGACAACTTTCCCCAATTGGCCTCTTTTCGTGATCCTGACTCATATATATACATCTGCTGTTAAAGTTGCATGGTCTGATGAAATATAATTTTGTCAAAATTAAAACAACTACTTACATTTGATCCTATATATCCAACTTAGATACTGTTGTATTAGCTAATGATTTGGGACAGCATATACAGAATAACCAGCAAATTTATAAGCTCACCCCTTTAGACACTCACTTTGAAACGCCCATTATGCAGGGAGGCCATTAACCAACTAAGCCAATCTCATGACCTCATTAGCCTCCCCCCAACCAAGTAGGCCTATTGTGCAGGGCCATAGAGGGGAAGGGAAATGAGGTGGATGTTGCCCCTCCCATCTATATTGGACATTCAATGCTGTTTGGTCAATTCTATAAATATAATTAAACAATTTGGGTAATTTAAATTTGTACATTTGTCAATTAAAATTGCATCTGCCATCAGGACTATGTATAGTATGAGGGAGGATGAGACATGGATGACATAGCAGTAAATAATAACAGAGCAATAATATCTACATGAGAAATGCAAATTCATTATGGGGCTGTCACATTATGATGCATCGCGCAAACGTACGGCGACGTATGTGATTTTTTGCCGCTAGGTCATTATGCGTTACGCATGGATTAGACCCGCATTGGTATATGTCAATCTACGTTGACGTTCATCGACATACGGCAGCACGCATCAGGGGGTCGGTGAAGTTTTGTGCATGCGCAAAACTTTCGATGTACAACAATGCATGGGTGCTTACGTTATGCCTACATTAGGCATATGTCGAGATAGGTTAGATGCGCATTGGAGGAACGTTGTCCTTATGTTGTCCTACATTGACTTTCGTTCCTCTGACGGAGAGCGTTCAGTCTGCGCATTGGCAATGTAGCGCCACCATATGACAACATTGTTCTAACGTATGCATAATGTATGGCCGAAGTGCGGTTGGCGTTTCTCCACCATGTCTCGACGTATTTGACGTATAGGGTGCACGTCTGGTGCTTGCTTAACATATATAACATTCGCCGGCGTTCTGCGAATGTGCCGTGAGTGTTTTGCGGGTGGGTCGGGTGCGCCCGCACCTTAGCATGTGCATTACGCCAATGTAGCGTGCACTGGATGCACGCTGGTGCAACGCCAAAATGCGCTGGACTGTCATTGGACATGCGTCGCTCATGCGCTGGCACTACGCTCTCATACGTTGTGCAACACATTTAACGGTTGCTAGCGGAACGTTGGGAGTGCGTTATGCCAAAGCTAAGTAAACGGCACATGAGAGGCACGTTAGCCACATGTTGTGCCAAACTTTAAAAAAAATATTTCTCATCCGTCGACAAACGCTACCACTACGTCGGACCGAATACGCAGATTTCCAGGTTTAATGCTATGATGGCAGCAACTGTTCTGGTAATGCGTTATCATTTGGACTGGATCTATCGCAAATGCGCCGGGTTCTGGGCTTAACGCTATGATGGTAGCAGCCGTTCCACAGCATATGCGTTTGTGGATGGCTCGGGATCGCAGAGCATGCAGTTCGTCATAGGTGAGTGTAGAAAGTGATATGGTGCTACGACCCCAGTCCGTCCTCCGACGCATAGGCTGTGGGATGGCGCATTTGCAATGGATCCCATCCAAACGATAACACATAGGCACAACCAGAACGGCTGCTGCAATCATAGCAATAAACCCAGAAACCTGCGCAATTGCGGCGGATCCTGTCAAACCATTAATGCTCAGGCCCGGCTGAATCATAGAATGTGCAATTTGGTGGGTGGTTTGCATAATTTGATGTTTTGAAATTTCTGCCAGTGGGATGATGTCAATCATATACTGATGTATATGTGATGTTGGATATTCGATGCTACTTGGTCAAGTCGATAGATATAAATCAAATTAACCTTTCTACAAAATTATATTTTGTGAAAAACCCGAGTGCCATGGACCTATGGCACTAATCCATTCCCAGAATATTCTTAGCCCAAACAGAAATACCTACCTACAGTCCTGTCAGGTTCCAGGATTAGTAGGTCATCTCACATCACATGGTCACCGGGAGATGACCATCTGGGTCATAGCCACAGGACTTTTGACAAGCTTGTCGAAATTATTGTTGGTTCTTTCAGCTCAAATCACTTCAAAACTAATCATCTTTAATCAAAACCACTCCGGACTAATGATTAGTAGCTCGTAACGATCAATTTGATATATTTATCTAAAAAATAAGACAAAAATTCAAATGCCATCGGACCATGCAACTTTAATTTCGGTGTAGTTTAAGGTTCCTAGCTATGGATTATGTCACCTCTCGCGCAATGTTATTGTTATTGTTCTCCTTTTATTCATCTGTTTTACACACAATGTAGGCACAATGTGTCAACAGCTCACAATTTCACAAAGTTCAACTATGGAAGGTGCGTTCTAGATAGAAGTCGGAGATAGTGTTCTTCCTGAATTGTTGAAAATAGGTTTGATAAAATATATGAGGCGGCCTAGTCCTGCAGTCCTCAAGAAGGCTAGAATCACTTCTTGTTTCACATTTGTAAACAGATCATGCATACTGTTTTCATTGTAAAAGTGTTGTTATGTAGTTGATTAGTATGTAATATTCAGATCCTATTTCCTGTGTGAATAGACTCATGTCAGTTTGTTTTACCTGAGAGCCTCTCTGATGAGAGTGAACGAGAGTTCTAAGTCAGTGCAAACATCTTTGCAGTGTACCAAGCTTAGCTTCGGAGCATTAGACGTGTTAGACTTTCTCTAATACTTTTGAGGTTCTGCCATTTGAATATTATTATATTGGATTAATCATTATAATTGACCTGGAATTAGTTTGAAGCAACTTTTATTATAGATGGCTAACTTTGGAGATATTTGAAGTGAAAATAAGCCGATTCAATTTTGGTGTGCACATTGAAATTCGGAGACCATAGTAACAAGTTCCATTATTAGTAATATATTGATTTAGTAGTATATTCCAAAAAGCAACAAATGCATAAAGTTGCATAGTCCAATGGTTTTGGGGTTGTCATTTTCTTAGATTTATTATTAGATTGATCATTATAGTCTGCATTTCTTCAGTTTGAAGTAGCGTTGCTTTAAAATTACTAGCTTAGGAGATATTTGCAGTGTAAACATGAAAATTAATGTTGGCATGCTTGTCCCACTCTGATCCCATCGGTTTAGCAGTAACAGGTTCTATTAAATTAGCTTAGTATGCCCTTCTATGCATCAGTAAATGCTTAACAAATACAGCAACTAATATCTAAGTTGGATATGAAGGTTCAAATCTAGCCAACGCGTTCTTTGCTTATTCAATTTGGAGTACATTTTATAATAATAATAGGCTAACATTGGAAATATTTTTTTTAAAAAATCTGATTATCGGTTTAACTAAATTGTTATGTCCTTCGTCTAGGATGTTGTAAGTTAGGTCTGGAAAATTAGTGTCTCGGAGTTGGCATATTATTCATAGGAATATAATCACCTTAATAAAATAATATTCCCTGCACACATCCCCGGCTATGCACAGATGTAGAGCACAGCATGGTGTAAGCTAATTAACTACTACTATTGCGTTGTGCGGATTCAACACCTAGGTTGAGTACGATGCTATGTTCAGGGCCTATGCCCACACCGGTCCTGTGCCCTCGCCACTAGGGTCTCCGGCAGTGGTGCATTTCACAGCCCACTGATTTTTTCTTTATTATTATCTGTGTTTATGCAGATGATCTGTGTCTGCGTTTGTGTAGTTAACTTGGATGGCCGGTTTGCCAAGCCAGATATCTAAGTGCAATATAAGGTTTACTCGATTGTAATAAATGATTGATATCGCTCATTACATTATAATATCTATTGTGTTGCCTTCCGCTACTTGCTTGCATATATCAATATATTTTACCTCGGTACTATGCCTCTGGCTACTCGTAGCCCAGGGAGAAGGAAGCACATCCGGGTCCATCAATTAGCATAATCAGCTCACAGCAGGAGGATGTGTTGTGAGCAGCTCCGGCAGAGGCACCTCAGGCACTCAGTGCAGATGAAGACGCCACACCGCCTGCGTGGGTACAAAGGGATTCTGAGGAGGTAGGGGGGGGGGGGGTACGATACTGGCCCCAGCCCCACGGATAGGGACCTAGATGAGCAAGAGGAAATGTTACCATCTAGAGTGAGTATGTCAAAGAAAATGCGAAGCAAGGTTCCACAAGATTCTGATCAGTCGGAATGGGAGGACTATTCGGAAGATCAGGCCTCAACAGACGACGACTCAGAGGAGGAGGTTTTTGTGTCTGCACGGAAAGCACAAACAATTCCTCAGAAGGAGATGAGTACACGAGAGCCCGTAAAAAGAAGCCCCTGATGAAGAAGACTAAGAAAAAGTCTAAGAAGAGGAGGAAATACAAATCCTCTTCTTCGGACTCATCATCAGACTCATCGACGACGAGTTCAGACTCCGACACCAAGCACTCCGGCAAATATGCTAAATCGTGTGGGAAAGAAACAAAAAAGTGTAAAGTGCTTAGACGCAAGAAAATACACATAACAACGCTCATGAGGAAGACCATTCAAGGCCACTTTAACACCTTTAAACCAGCAGAAGTCATAATCAAGATGGCGGAGAAATTCACAGGAATTAAAGGAATTCCAGAATCCGCCATCAAAGAGATGGATCCTGAGGTTAAACTCAGTGAAGAGAGCAAAAAGTTTGAGATGGCTCTCTACACAGTACATAAAGGGGTACTCTTGGCTCTTACAGCCATTGCGCCCATCGCCAACAGGATGATGGCACAGAACAAGTTCTCGTCACTCTGTGATGATATGAATGGAGGAATTGTGTTACTAACAGCAACCAGCAACTTCCTCTCCCACAGACAGTTTGAAAACGTCTGTAAAGCGGTCTGCACAGATGCTGGAAAAGAGGGGGCATGGTCCAAAGATTTTATGGACAATGATGGAAAGGAATACACACTATTCCTAGCACCAAAGCCTATTGAGGGCAAGCCGTTGGATAAGGGCAAGATGTTCGGTGGACAACTACAATACTTGTTCAAGCAAGTGGAGACCAGCTCCAAGTGCGGAAAAGACATGGAAACTGACAAAAAGAAATTAGCTGTTGGCAACTGCAACCGCTTCAAGAAGCTGAGGCAGGATTTTCGCAACCGAAGAATCGGCCAACGAGGAGGCCGGTTTGGAACCAACTTCAGCTTCCAAGCCAGAGGAAGGGGCCAGAGGCAGTTGTTCGGCTGGAATGACGGGAACAGGTCCTTCAAGAGGGATTTCAACACTCAGAAGACATTCCCCCACCCAGGTAGCAAATAGAAGTGGCGACTCAAACAATAGCAACCATAACAGTAAGCAATACCTTTCAAGCCAGTAACCTCAATAACTGTCTTTCGGAATGGAATATAGTTACAGATAACTTAACTATCCTTAGCCTAGCAGAAGGGGTAAGGATTCCGTTAATAGACAAACTTATTCAAAATAGAATACCATTTCCATATCGGTTTCATGGTTCAGAATGTGAAGCATTAAACAATCAAGTCCTTAAGTTTTGTGAAAAGGGCATTATAGAACCAGCACTACACGTTTCTGGGGAATTCATCACAAATATTTTCTTAAGACCGAAACCAAATGGGGATCTTAGACTAATTTTAGACTTAACTATATTTTAAAAATTCATAGAATACAAACATTTTAAAATGATTTTGTTAGAAACAGCGAGAGACTTAGTCACACAAGGCAATTGGCTAGCCAACATTGACCTTGAAGATGCATACTAAGAGTGCCCATCTATAAACATGATTGAAAGTATTTAAGATTCTGTTGGAACGGCAAACTTTATGAGTTCATGTGTATGCCAAATGGACTGGCCTGCTGTTCACACATTTTCACAAGTTTACTCAAACCAATTCTTTCGCTAATGGCTAGGAAAGGACATTTCATGTTCCCATACATTGACGATTCATTTATTGTCGCATAAACACAACAACAATGCCAAGCAGCAGTAGATAAATTATGTAAAATGTTTATAAATTTAGGTTTCTATATACATGAAACTAAATCAGTACTAACGCCAATAAACAAGCTAACATTTCTGGGGTTCTTTATTGACACCATAAAAATGACTATTTCATTAGCAGAACAAAAAGGAGTAAATTCACAACAACAGCAAACCAATTACTACAATTGAACAAACCAAAAATACGACAAGTCGCAGTCTTGATAGTAATAATGATAGCCTACGCACCAGCTATCTTATATGGCCAGGTCCATATCAAATCCTTAGAGATAGATAACAACTTGGCACTGGCCTGCACAAAAGGAAATTTTGCTTATGACAATTTCGCCAGAAGGCCAAAACGATATAATTTGGTGGCTTTCACACATAAACAACTCACCCAACCCGATTAGTTTGGGAGAGCCTAACACTACGGTCACAACACATGCTTCCTTAGAAGGCTGGGGGGCCCATAGAGACCAGCAGACAACAGGTGGCCGTTGGATGGAAGATGAAATCTCCGACCACATTAATGTACTAGAGCTTAGAGCCATTTACCTAGGACTCCGCATTCTGATTCACATTCCAAAAAATCATGTAGGAGTTCTAACAGATAACACGAGAGCTATTCGTAATATGGAAGGGACTCACTCCAAACCATGTAACAACCTGGCTAAACTCATTAGGATTGGGAAGAGAAACAAGAAATATGGCTAACAGTAGCACATATTACAGGCAGCCAAAACAAGCCAGACATTGATCTCTTTGCATCACGCAACAACAAAAAGTTACCAAAATATGTGTCTTGGAATCCAGAGCCAGAAGCCTGGAGAGTAGATGCATTTTCATTAATTTGGACAAATAAACTCTATTACATATTCCCCCCATTCAGCATTATCAGCAGAGTGGCCAGGAAGATCAAGATGGATCACACCCATGCAGTACTGATAGTACCAGCATGGGAAACGCAACGATGGCTAGCGGCAATAACATCAGCAGCAAAAGACTTGATGAGCTTCCCAAGCGAAAGGAACAACCTTCAACATCAAGGACCACTAACAGTCCCCGGGGACGTGTCGACAACACCCTTTTTGGCATTCCTTTTCTAAGGAAACATTTAGATAGACTCCAAAGTAAGTGGTCTGTGAAACACTTCACAGAGGGAAAAAAAGCGGTGCATAAATTGAATTGTTATGAACTAATTGAAGCGAACTGCTATTGGATGTTACAGACTAAAGACTCGTCTATTAGAGATTACAGACATTTTGTTTGTCATATAGCCTATTTGGCGGGAAGGGCGAAGTCTGATCGCTTCGTTGTTTCGGCGCCTGTAAACTATGATTTGGGTGTTCATCGATTAGCATTGGAGGAGGGGTTATTCCGCGTTCAATCCAGGAAATTCAGAGTTGACATTGAGGTATTATGCGTTTGACTGTTTAAAAACAAATAACTTTAGCCAAGTAAAGAAGTCGGGGGAGAGTAAGCAGTATACCAAGGATGGAACTCGTCCCTGCTATAATTTTAACAGTGAGGATGCTTGTCCTCGAGACGAACAAGCATGCTGTTATGGTCATTGGTGCGGGAAGTGTTGTGCGAAATCGCACCAGCGGGATAAGTGTAGAAAAGACTGGTATAGCAGAGTGCTCGAAAGCACCGGTATTCAGGAAAGCCCGATGCTTGATGTTTGTCACGGCGGTCGGGTTTGTTGACAAAGGTTGTGACGTGTGGCGCATGCCGGTCACCGGAGCGGTGCTGGGCAGTCATGTTATGCACACTCAGCCAGCTTCATTGGACATTGCGCAAGACAGTACTATGGACAATGCTTGGCTAGATTGTTTATTTAATTGGACTGACTTGGGGAGTGATTGGTTGACCATGTCTGTTGACTTGAACTGTTTCAGGGTTTGTGCTATTGATTGCTTAAATAATGATTGTATTGTTGTTTTTTCTGTTACTGATCTATGTTATCGGGGTGTTTGCCACTGCCGACATTCCATTGCTGATAATCTTGTTCATTTGCAGCCTTGTCGAGTTTTTTCAGAATTATTTTTATTCGGTTCTCGAGATGGAGATTGGGATTATGTTTTGAGGGGTTTCATTTTTGGTTTCAATGTAATTAATTATGATTGTTCCGCAAAGTATGGTACCGCCAATAAGACTATTCGTTCACAGGAACACTATAACTTTATTTCAAAACAATTGACTGGCGAACTGAATAATGGCTATATTTCTGAGACTACTATTATTCCTACTTGTAGCCATAATATTTTCTGTGTGCCAAAATCTTCAGGACAGGGATTTTGTTGTGTGGTGGATTGTTCCAGACCGTTGTGTAGTTCTGTGAACGCGTATGTGGACAGGGTCTGTCAGACATTTTCCTATTTGGGCATCGACGACCTTGTTGCCAGTATGCGTTCGCCGGAATATATATCGGTAGTGGATATAAAGAATGCTTATTAAGCGGTCTCGATCCATCCTATGGATAGGCAGCGGCAGGGATTGCAATGGGACTTCGGTGAGCGAGTTCAGTATTTCTTGGACAATCGAATGTGCATGGGTTTGTCGTTTAGCCCTTATATATGGTGTTCTCTGTGGTGGAGTGGTTAGAGTGTCTGACTTTTTTCTAGGTCGGACTCCTAATCTGAAGGTCAGTGGTTCGATTCCCCGTGCCCCCATCTCTGCCAATTTGGATTTCCACCTCTGTGTATAACTTACAGCGACATCAAAGGCCAGTTGCTCTCATACCATGTCTATGTGGTGTGGGAGATTAAAAATCCCTTGGGTCAGTAAAAGTGTAGGCTAGGGCTTTCTATCGACAAACTGTCTAATGGTGAAAACAAGCCTATTCAGGCTTATCCATGATAGGCAGTATAAATCTTCAACAACAAATATATTTACCAGAATTAGTGATTTCATTGTTCGTTCATGTGAGCGTCGAGGTGCATTGAATGTGATCAATTATTTAGATGATTTTGCAGTTTCGAGTGAGTCTTGGGACGCATGTGTGGGTTCGCAGTTATGGGGCTGTCACACTACAGCATATGGCGTTAGCGTATGCCGGTGTATGTGGTTTTCGACCCATACGGTGTCATACGCTGTCATAGCCTACGCATAGGTTAGGCATAGGTTATGCATAGGTTGGGCATATGCCGTATACGCTCGTCATACGCCATCGTAACCCCGTCCGTCCAAAAATTGGGAGAGCAATTATTTATCTGCCCTGAATTTTTTTCTTCGATGCATCTAATGTGGTTAAGACGGTTCTAGGGGGTGCTAAGAGGTCGTTAGGGTGCGTGGTGCATCGCATGACCCCATTATTACCTAAGCAGTTGCTTTTGATATTTTCATTCATGTCTCAAAGCATTGGTCATGTTGCAATCCGCACTGCTTTGCTAACTGGTTTTAGGGGGTTGTTGAGGAAGTGCCAATTGACTAAGTCTGAATCTGTTTTATGTAGAGGGGACTTTAAGTTCTTTAGTTGGGGCATGCTTATTACAATTAGACGTTCGAAAACTATCCAGTTTAAGCAGTGCGAATTGCTAGTTCCGATCGCTAAGGTGTCTAATCATGACTTATGTGCTGTCTACTGGACTCGGAACTTTTCTTGCAATGCAGGGGGCTTCTTTGGAGGAGATTAGGACTAGGGGGACCGGTCTTCTGATGTGGTTTTCACTTATATCGCTTCTCCAATTTCAGAGCGGATATTAGCATGTGTGTCACGACGGCCCTGTCGGGCTACTAGTTTGGCTAGGGGCGCTGTGCGCCATTGGCGGTTTGTGGCCAGCCAGGTACAGTAATATCTTGTGTCAATAAACTGTAGTTCCCATAACTATTCTTCCTTATGCCTTAGTGGGTCTACAGTCAGTATATACACGTATATACCAGTGTAGGCACCCGCGGGTTGGTTCTCCTCCCCTGTCAACAGGTTTCATGATCAGCGTTTCGAACCCGCCGGCTGCGTGGTGGTTCTGGCATTTATGCTAGTCGGCGCCACTAGCACCGGGCGGGTTCGACTAAGCATTATGCGCCCGCTACTCGCTAGTCAGCGCCACCAGCAGCTATATAACCACAGCGCTCGACCGGCCCGGTGCCTTCGTGATACGCCACCCGGCCTGCACGCCAAATTAACTCAGCGTTCGGGAGAGAGGAAAGTTTTTTTTTGTATTATTATGATTCGGCGGTTTGTGGCCAGCCAGGTACAATAATATTTTGTGTCAATAAACTGTATTTCCCACAACTATTCTTCCTTATGCCTTAGCGGGTCTACACACAAGTTATTTAAAGAAATGGGGCCTTCATTGCCTTCTCAAAGGAGTCAAACCGTTAAAACCTACAATAGGTCAAGTATTACGATTTCTAAGAATATTAGAAGACGAAGGACTAGGATTCTGTGCTATTAACGCAGCGAGATGTGCCCTATCCATTACTCTACCAAGAATAGATGGACAAACTATTGGAAAACATCAGTTAGTACCTTGGTTCATTTGATCGATGTACGAAAGAAATCCACCCAAACCTAAATACAATAGGTTTTGGGATGTATCAATAATATTTGAGTCATGCAAGTCATGGCCTAGCAACAGACATTTGTCAATGAAAGACCTAGGATTTAAATTAGCAGTTTTATTAATGCTAATTATGGGACACAGAGGCCAATCCATTGTGGCACTTTCACTAGATGGACTAGAAATAGATAAGGATGAAGCTAAATTTGATTTACAGACATTACTTAAATCAAATCGCACAGCGGACCCACTGTCCACAGTCACGTGACTAGTTTTCTGGAGGATAAATGGATATGTGTAGTTTCGGCCATTAGGGCTTATATATCCAAGCTATGCGGAATCAGAAATTCCAGACAACTGCTAATCAGCTTTATACGGCCACATGAAGCTATCTCAAGAGAAACTCTCGCAAGGTGGACTATCAAACAGCAGGCAGTACATACTAAATAAAGTTGACCTATATAGATAGGCAGGTACAAACATTGATGTGAATGAAAAGGTCAGGAATGAGGTAAAAGAAAAAAGAAAAATATTGGAAGGTGAGCTTTTTTAGCCTAGCATGACGATAGTTGGTGTGGGAGGGGGCGGACATTGCTGCCCGAAGGTCAATTCTGTGCCGTCTGCTGAAGAGAGAAAAAAACATTAATCAATTAACTACCCTCTACTAGAGGCGAACCTGACTATTATAATCCCGGACAGGTTCAATAGCCGCCCCTGACAAACTGATACAGGCGAATCCCCCAGGCTGCATTCGCACACAAAGGACACATTGCCCTCTCCACCCACCACCAACACGGTTGGTGGAGTTTTCCCACACCCTTCGACCCAATATTTTGTCACTTCGTTTTTTTTTAAGCTGCATAATTCGATGAAAGCATAACAGTTTAGAAACCAAATCATGTATACCTATATTTAATCCTACATATCAAAGTTAGTTAGTGACGAACCCTTTAAACATTTGTTGGTGCATGGAAGTAATCCTAAATCTCATGGCTGAAAGGCTATTATGTCCAGCATTGCTGTGTGTCTAGCAACGTTAATTTGGCATATTTTCACGTGCACTATATCCAAAGGTAATCCTTTAACAACAAAAGTTAGTTCAAACTGCAATAAAGTAGATTAAGCGATCAGTCTAACATATTCACTAAAAACTAAATGACAGCAACCCAAATACCATCTCATTACGCAACTTTAAATTCGTTTCCTTTACCCGCGGTTTGTGCAGAGCGATGCATTGTGGGTGCATGACTGCCATCTTGATCTGATGATCACGCCCATATCAGTTGCCATGGGAACCACATAAATATAGCGCACGTCCGTCACGTCACGTCACGTGATGTGACCGGAAGTGACGGTGCGAATTGTGGGCCGTGTTAAGTTAGTGCTGTCGGGGAACCAGCTGTTGTTGTTGGTCGCCTTTCATTGTGATCAATATTAGCAGGGCGTCGCTTGCCATATTAATCATCCGGTTGTACCAACAACATCTCCATGTCAATCTGATATTAATTAATGCCACCAAGTAATGTAATATATTCACCAGGCAATGCGGATCTTTAATTAGACACATGGATATGATGTGTCTGTAATCACGCTAATATCGATATGCCGGGTGGCGATCCTTATATGTTGAATATATGTAACATATATCGGTGGATTTTTTTTTTTTTTAAATAGGCTTGTTTGTTAAGACCATCATGACCCCTGGGGCGTCCCGGTGACCCCCTAGTGTGAGGGGTGGACATCCCGCCCACAAGCAGCGGGAGGTGGGGCGGGCAGGTATAGGTAGTGGGGCATACGCCAGTCTATTCAGCTGACTCCTTGTGGATGAGTCCAGCAGCAGCTGACTCCTTGTGGATGAGTCCAGCAGCAGCTGACTCCTTGTGGAGGAGTCCAGCAGCAGCTGACTCCTTGCGGAGGAGTCCAGCAGCAGCTGACTCCTTGCCGAGGACTCCAGCAGCAGTTGACTCCTTGCGGAGGAGTCCAGCAGCAGCTGACTCCTTGCGGAGGAGTCCGGCAGCAGCTGGCTCCTTGCCGAGGAGTCAAGCAGCAGCTGAATCCTTGCGGAGGAGTCCAGCAGAGAATGGCTCACATCGAGTGTTGCGTGAACTCAGGTGAAAGGGCGGGTAGGCGGGTCTGTGCGCATGCGTGAGGGGGCTAATTGGCGCTTGGTCGGGGGATGCGGGCGAGTGCCTACTACACACCAGCCTAAAGCCCGTAATTAATGGAACCTAACAAACAACTTGGTATTTCTCCTTTGTATAAATAGTCACAGTAAGCGAGCGCTAACGGAACAAACAGCATTCAGTTGAGCATGCTCTATTCTGCCTCGGACAATCACCTTCCGATGAACCAGTGAACACACCGGATGCGGTTATCGAGTCGGTAGAACGCAGGCTTCCCGTGCGGAAGGTCCGGAGTTTGATTCCCAGTCAAATCAAACCAAGAACTAACAAAATTGATACTTGTCACTTCCTAGCCTGGCGCTCGGCATTATTAGGATAGGGCATGGACTGGTTAGCTCAGTGTCGGAATAATGTGACTGAGTGCGAAATAGGGTCATGTCCTGATCTTCCTGTGGGGAAGCACTATAAAGTCACCATCAGGTCATACTATTGCAACATGGTACCAATTCTGATATGACCTTAGATGTTGCCAGGATGTAAAACTCCAACAAACAAACCAATGAAAACGCATGTACCCAATAGTGAGAATGGCGTTAAGCCACTACCACCAAGTACCAGCGCCACACGGCTAATGAATGATCTCTCTGTGTGTCAGCATCTGGCTTTAATAGAGCAAGTAAATACCGATGCAACCTCTTTGACAATGTTTCTGTCGTTTTAAGCTGCATAGTCCGATGAATGCCACCATATTGTCTCAACCAAAATGTTTACTTATATTTGATCCAACGTTCATACTGGTGCACTCATTAAGCATGTTTTATTTTTTTTAAAGATTTATACTGCTTGTCATGGATAAGTCTGAATAGACTTGTTTCCACCATTAGACAGTTTGTCGATAGAAAGCCCGAGTCTACACTTTTACCAACCCAAGGGATTTTTAACCTCCCACACCACATAGACATGGTATGAGAGCAACTGGCCTTTGATGACGCTGTAAGTTATACACAGTGATGGAAATCCAAATTGGCAGAGGTGGGGCATGGGGGCTCGAACCATCAACCTTCAGATTAGGAGTCCGTCCTAGAAAAAAAGTCACACTCTAACCACTCTGCCACAGAGGACACCATATCATGAAGTAGGTTTCTATCTCGAACTTCATTGCCAAGCTTGTGTACGTATATATAATATAAATATACATATATATATAAATATACATATATATATATATATATATTGATATACTATTTATTATGGCGTGATGAGGTGCTTGGAAACGTTTGCTTATGTGTCTGTTTGGTGGGGCTTTACGTCCTAACAACAGCTAATTCATAGCAGGACGGGTACCGACTTTTGACAGTGCATGTTCATGAAAGACTTTTGGGGGTTCTGCTATTCCACCAGCCTACCCACCTGTGATATGTATACACCACTGATCCCACTGGCTGCTCACTTGCTTGCTGCCACTAGGCTCATACACACCTGTTCTATTTACTTTTATTTTTATTCTTATTTTTTGCTATTTTATCCTTTTATACTATATATTCCGGTAGGGCATTTGTAGCCCAGCCAGATACTTCTACACTGACTTAATAATAAAACTGTATCCACCACACTGCCTTCGGCTTACTGCGTACCTACATATAAATATACATATATATATATATATATATATATATATTGATATACTATTTATTATGGCGTGATGAGGTGCTTGGAAACGTTTGCTTATGTGTCTGTTTGGTTGGGATTTACGTCCTAACAACAGCTAATTCATAGCAGGACGGGTACCGACTTTTGACAGTGCATGTTCATGAGAGACTTTACAGTGCTGCCTCATTGGCAGACGAGGACACTGGTACTCTGATCCGATACTCCACTCCGTCACATTATCCTGAGACTGAGCCAACCAGTCGTTGTCATATCCTAGCAATGTCGAGTGCCAAATTAAATAGCAACAAGTACCAATTTTATATGTAATTTGTTTGACTGGTCAGCGTTTGAACCCACGACCTTCCGCATGGGAAGCCAGCCTGCACTATTCGTGTTACCGATTCAGCCACCCCGTTCAGTCCACAGCTCACGTGTAGGTGGCACCACCGTGTGTAAACATGTGGCCAGTTTACGCCTGGAATAATTATTTGTAGCAAGAAAATAAATGTCAAACCAATCTATTAATCCATGCGTTTACTCGTCTGTTTGTTGTTGTGCATCTACATACATCTATATACAAATATATACAAATATATACATATATATACATATATATGTGCTCTATAAACCATTATGGGAATATAAACAAGGACACTACCTATATTCAGTTCCCTATGTAATAGTATATTCACTATATCCTATCTAACTGACTCTGTGTAGTACATCATGGCCACACTGGCGCCACCTGTGAGGGGCTCTAAGCACTGTATGGAGGCTGTGTCTGGCCGTTATCGCCTATAGACCCATCGGGATGACTATATATACATATATATATACTAATAATATACATATATATATATATATATATATCCATATAGATACATATATATATACACATGTCTGGTGGCATGTGATATATATATATATATATATATATATATAAACAGTTGGCCCCAATAAACAGAACAAGATAAGACTGATGTGGTTGAGAAGAAGATATATATTCTCTGGCGGAGATATATTAAATGCCCACCTAAAGTTAAAAATTGAATGCGTTAAGGCCAGGCGCAGCTGGCATACAGTGCACAGGGCCGCTCACAGGGGGCGCCACCGTGGTCTATGTCATAATAACAGGGTCAGCTAGATAGGATAAGTGCTAACTATTACATAGGGAACTGAAGATCGGTAGTGTCCTTGTTTATATTCCCATAATGGATTATAGAGCACATAAACAGTTGGCCCCAATAAACAGAACAAGATAAGACTGATGTGGTTGAGAAGAAGATATATATTCTCTGGCGGAGATATATTAAATGCCAAGAGACCCATGGTCCCCCCAACCCCACAGTCTCAGTATACCGGCTCAGTCGCACCGGCCAGTGCCGTGGAAACCCTAATGTCGTTCATTATGCGGACGCTCAATGGCGTCTGCAGGTAGGCGAAGATGGTATCGCTCGCCCAATCACCGCGCACCCTGAGCTCTTCCAGGGTGGCGCCACACAATGATAGGAAGGTACAGCCCCCCCTCCTCAAGGAGTGGGATGAGTAGTCCCCAGCGTCCAATCCCGTGACCCCACAGAAGTGCTTCAGCATCCCTTGGTATGTCGAGTATCGCAGTTCCATCGTGGCGCCCGCTGGCGTGGGGATCCGGAACGCCATTGCATCAGGCCCAGCTGGGACCTCCCTGAAGTGTCTCTCAGTCCAATTAAACTGCACACAGGGAGAGGTCCGGGCACCTAGCCACAGGTATTTCGAGCATCCGCTCCGCGAATTGTATCGTCTTGGAGCGACGAACTCGCACCAACATTCCCCATGGGAGAAAGGAAAAGTCTCCCCTGAGTAGTGACGAGTCCGAGGCTGTCACCTGGCACTTCCTCAGTAGTGCCCTAAAGCTGCACAGTATGGCCGCCCGCCAGGCGGTGTGCCCCGCCGAGGTGGTCAGGGCAGCGAATATTCGCCTAAGCATGTCAGGCAGTAAGGGGGCCGCCTGCCTGGGATGGCAACCCCGCTCCCGCTTGATGCCCTTCAACGTGGATGCCAGCTCAAAGTTTTTGTAGTCGATCGGCTCCGCGCCCTCCGTCTTCAAGAAGAAGTTCAGGCCACTGAGATAGTTGCACACCGATGTGTATTTGAGAGTCCTGGCCAGCCAGACTGCATACAGTGCTGTCTGTTCCGGAGGGCACGGTGTGGTGGGAAAGTGGCCCCCGAACTCCTCAATGAACTCCAGGTATCGTCTCACCTGGACCCCCCGTGTTGTGATGGAGTTTGGGGCATAGTACTTGCGTTGCACGGCCAGCTTCTCCCTCCGCAGCTCCACAACTGGAAATAGAAGGGTCAGGGGAGTTGGTGAATATGTGGTTGCAACAAAGCCTGCGTGCTCCGTCTGCGACCCGGATTCGGTCCTTACTCTCACTGGCGCTCCAACGGCTCAGGGCGTCGCAGATCATGTTGTCAGCACTCTTCACATAAACAGACTGAACATCAAAATTGTACTGTGCCGCTATCCAGAACAGCCTGCGCACGAAGTGCATGACCCCCTTTGATTTGGACCGACCCGAGGTCAAGGCCGCTCGGACCGTCTCATTGTCCGTGACCATGACCACCGTGCTGTCCTTCCACAGGTGGCCCCAGGTCTGGGCCGCACAGAAGGCTGCCCACATCTCCAGCACGTTTATGTGGGCCCCCCTACAAGTCCCATCGGGTGTGGCGTGGTGGTGGCCCACCTCATCCCTGATCCTCCCGTCTGGTCCCTCCCCGAAGGCTCCAATCCTCCAATCGCCGGCATGGATCGTCCCGAACCCCTCCCCTGAGGCGTCGCTGTAAGTCGAGATGTATGGGGTATGGCGGCCGATTATTTTTGCCTTCCCATTGAACCGTCTGGAGAAGTCCACCCACCATCGTCTATCCTCATGGAAACCCCCCGAGAGGCGGCCCTTGAAGTGGGGTTTTGCCACTGTGTTGATCGTGTCGTACATGCGTCTGCAGAAAGTGCGGCCTCCCCGGACCACCTTCTCACAGTGCGCCAGCAAGCCAGCCAGCCGCTCCAGCTGGATCCTCCTAGCCTTCTTCCGGCCCTCCAGGGCCAGAAGCGCCATGGTCATCCTGGTCAGCTTGTCCTCCGGCAGCGACATCTCCAGGGCGATGGTGTCGATGTCGATACCCAGGAACCTTGTTTTGGTGGACGGGGAGGTTACTTTTGGGAAGCTTATGTAGAAGCCCAATCTCCGGAGGATCCCCATTAGGGTGGCCTGGGCCGTACAGCCCGCGTCGAAGTCCCGAGCTACGATACAGAAGTCGTCGAGGTAATTTACCACCTCCCCCACGCCCTCACGCACTGCACAGCGGACAACAAAATCAGACAGCTTGCTGAAGACATAAGGGCTGGAGGCCAGCCCCATGCATAGCCTGTTATCTCTTAAAAAGACCGGGTCATTCCCGAAGTCCCAGAATATGCCCTGGCGGTCCCGGTCTCGTGGGTGGATGCTCACCGCCCGGTAAGCATCGCGGATGTCCACGGTCGCGAGATAGTCTCCGGCTTGCATCAGGGCGGCCACATCGTCAACACTATTGTAGGAGAATTTGGCCGTCACGCTATCCGTGTAGTTGTTGACTGACTCCCCCTCTGGTCTGCTGCAATCCACGATGCCCCTCACCCCCCCTCCATCCTTGGGGATGCAGAAGAGCCTATGCACACATAGCGGCCGGTCCGCTGCCCTGGTCAAAGCCCCTGCCTCGATCTCCTTCCTGAGTTTGCCAGACATGACCTCTCTGTCCTCACGGTCTCCCCGGGCGCCCTGATGGCACTCATAGCAAGCGTCGCAGTCCCGGTTTATTACCATGAAGCCGAAGCAGATGCCTTTCATGATATATTCGGCATCGGGGTCAGTATCACCCCTCATGAACAGCTCTGTGAAGACCCTACATGGCTTCATCTGGGACACGACACCATCAATGCTGTGCGTGCAGCTGCACAAACCTGTCATGCAGCTCCTCCAGAGTCGGAAGTCGGTCACACAGTCGGTAACCGTCTCCCTGACGGTGATGTCGAATACATGCTCATCTCCTGTGCCGTCCTCGACGTGGAGCCACCCCGGGTCCAGGCCATCCCCCCTGCTTGTCCATACAGGGGTGCCTCTGTGGGGTGTCTCCCCCACTTGTTGGTCACCGGGGATCCCCCCCAGGGTGCCCGCCGCCGCCATCAGGGTGTCCACCCCGTCCCGCGTGTTGTTATTGTTGTTTACATCCGGGGCCTCCCGTGGCACGGGTGTCTCCACTGACCCCCGTGCTCCACTGCAACCCTCCGTAACGCCACCATGGCAGCCTCCCGCCCCCCCTGGGGCTCCCGTGTTGTCAGTCCCACCCAGGGGCGGGGCCTCCCCGCGTGCCGCGACCACAGTGTTGTTGTTGTTTACATCCGGGACCTCCCCACGTGCGGGAAGCCAGCCCTGCGGCTCGGGCATCTTCACTGACCCACATGCGCCACTGTAAACATCCATACCACGCCCTCCGGCGCCGTCAAGTAATGCATCACACCCAGTACCTCGGAGACCGGTACCGTCCCTGTCCCAGCTGCGTCCACCGCCGGGTTGTGTGTCTGCCTGGGTGTCCCAAACCCCAGTACCGCTACCGTCCCTGCCCCGGCCGCGTCCACCGCCGGGTTGTGTGGCTGCTTGAGTGCTCGCTGCGCCCCCCCCCCCCCCCCCCCGCGCCCCCGTTTTCCCGCGGTATGGCCGAATCTGGGTCATGCTCCGCGTCCCCGGTGTGGCGCGTCCCGGTGCACCGTCAGTCCCGGGTGCACTTAATGCGCTTGTGGCTGCGGCTCCCGCACTTGCTGCACCAATGCCCGAAGCTACAGTCCCCCTCCTTACTGTCACAACCCACTTCCTTGTTCCAGGGGAAGCAGGCCCGCTTGCCTCCCTTTTCATAGGTCTTGAGCCCCTTTGGATTCCCGGTGGTCGCACTCTTAGTTTTGGCCCGCATGGCCTCATGCCCGTAGTGGATCAGGCTCGCCGCCGCATTCCCTGCCGTGAATGCAGCGAAACCCTCCCGTTCCGCCAGCTTACGCACGGCCGTGTCATATCGAACATGGGCAGTGTCTTTGAACAGCTCATGCTTAGCCTTCGATGCAATGTAAGCAAGGTTGCTGAATAGGGCTTGGCCATCTTTTAACGTCACACGGTCTAGGCTCAGGAACCACAGGCATGATGCCTCCTGTAACTCGGCCACTGATAGTTTGCGCACATCCTTCTTATCCTCAGTATAGTTTTTTAAAGACCACTTACTTTTCCGTCTCCGGGACGTGCTCCTTGTCCTGCTACGTGAACTGGAGTCACTACGAGAGTGCGATCTGCGCCGCCGTGTCCGGCTCTTGCGCGATACCTCCCCGTAACTTGAGTGACCTCTTTCCGTATGGGCTGCTCCGCCCTGCTCGGCTGGTGGTGGCTTCACTGTGTCCCTGGCCGCCTTTTCCTTTACTAACACGGTCCGTCGTTCCTCCAAGTCAAACATGCGCTTGTCCCTTTCCAGCTGCCTTATTTCCTCCCTCACGCGTCGCTCCTCTTCATCAATGCACATACTCCGTACGTCTTTTGTGATATCCTCCATCACTCGCTCATCGGAGGCTTCTCCTGCCGTCGCCATCTTGACCGCCGAGAATTTGCGCGTTATGCGTATGTGGTTGCCTGCGGCGTCCTCCCGTTTCACGTCAGTAATGCACCTCGGTCCAGAATGAATTTTACCACACGGGTTGCAGAAACCCTCAGACATACCGTATCGCACAGATGAGTGTCAAGCTAGCATGATTCCAGATAGAAGGCGAGCTGGATCGGGGAGCTGGATCGGTTGCACACCGATATGTATATATGTATATGTGATGTTAAAAATGAATGCGTTAAGGCCAGGCGCAGCTGGCATACAGTGCACAGGGCCGCTCACAGGGGGCGCCACCGTGGTCTATGTCATAATAACAGGGTCAGCTAGATAGGATAAGTGCTAACTATTACATAGGGAACTGAAGATCGGTAGTGTCCTTGTTTATATTCCCATAATGGATTATAGAGCACATATATATATATATATATATATACATATATATATATATATATATATATATATATATATATATCACACGCCACCAGAAAGAGAGAGCTGTTTATGAAGCCTATTTCAATCGGTTTAATCGATTTGAAGTAACCATTTGAGAACATCCACTACGTTTGCTTGACACACTACAGTCGGGACTGCTAATAAAACAGCCCCAATCTTCACAACTGACGCCAGTACAACAAGTTGACCACGCTGTTCGTTCTCATTAGGTCACCGTCACCCACCCCCTCCCCCAACTCAACGGTCATGACCCTGCCTCACCCACCCACCCACTCGCAAACCAGCCATCTGCATCGTCCACTCACCCCCACCCCCCACCCCCACCCACCCCACTCTGTGTCCTCAACCGGAAGCGGTGCCAGAATCGGTACAGCGCAGGCCTCTCGTGCGGGAGATCGGGAGTTCGATTCATTGTACAGGTGCTTTCCGGCCCCTGTGAATACCGAGCGTCGGGTTAGGTAGCGAAAAGTATCAACTTTCAAGTTATTGGTTTGACTCGGCCAGTGATCGAACCAATGAACTGCAGAACAGGTAGCGGGCGCTCAACTCATTGGACCATCCCGTCCTGCCTAATGTGGATCAGGGGGTGTGGAGAAATACTTGGTTGATAGTTGTGATCGCCAGTGTATGCCCCCTGCGAAGGACATGAGATGGGGGTTTCGCGTCCTAGTGACAGCAAAGGGCACATCAGGACGGGCATCGACTTGTGACAGTGCGCACTGATGGCGACTTGATAGAGAAACTTGCTGTTTGCATCGGACCATGCAGCTGTAATAGGCGGGCGTTGGGCCAGCCAGAGAGATAATCCATTCCAAACGTATTGACAATGGGGGACCTCTGACTTTTTAGTTCAAATTCCTGCCGTTCGCGTCTCCACTGAACGAGTGGGCCTATTCGGCAAACTGTCACACTGCAAACCCAATGACTATGAGCAATCTTCATACAGAAGAAGTCAAATATCTCTAAAACCACAAGACCTACAGACAAACCACTTGGTATACATATAGAAAACATACAACGAATACATTATATTAAATTTCTACGGTTAGGGTTCTGTATTTCTATTAATTTTGAATAAAGTAAACGTTTTGCACTGGGCGTACCGCCAAACTCAGTGCATTGTCAATGGCCGTGAGCAATCTTCATACAGAAGAAGTCAAATATCTCTAAAACCACAAGACCTACAGACAAACCACTTGGTATACATATAGAAAACATACAACGAATACATTATATTAAATTTCTAAGGTTAGGGTTCTGTATTTCTATTAATTTTGAATAAAGTAAACGTTTTGCACTGGGCGTACCGCCAAACTCAGTGCATTGTCAATGGCCGTGAGCAATCTTCATACAGAAGAAGTCAAATATCTCTAAAACCACAAGACCTAGAGACAAACCGCTTGGTATACATATAGAAAACATACAATGAATAGATTATATTAAATTTATAAGGTTAGGGTTCTGTATTTCTATTAATTTTGAATAAAATATACGTATTGCACTGCGTGTACCGGCAAACTCAAAGCATTGTCAATGACCGTGTAGGCCCACTAGTACCGATGCGCCACCAAGTGTCGGAAAATGAACTACGCCACATGTCCCCCATTTGTCTGTGACGTAGGCATCACACTACTCCTGCATCGTGGTTGGATAGAAGCAGTTCCTTCTACTATCAAGTGTATGTAAATAAAACAAAAAGCACACATTTATTCACTGCTATGGTCTAATTCTGTTATTTAGAACCATGAATATTCAATTGTTGGTTTAAATAATGTTATTTATGAGAATAGCTTCCTCAAAAAGTGAAATTCGGTCAAATTAAACACAAAATCCAAGTGATATTAATGCCGCCACATCGGCAGTGTTATGCTGTACTTTCTGTCCAATCATGATGGCCGACGAGGCACTGATCATATGGGGCTAATCGTTTGACGCAAATCCTCAATATGATGGTTTGCCGTGTGTTCCTAGAAATAATCTCCGACTGAGGTGATATATTATCAGCACAGTGGTCGGAAATCTCTGATATTTAATCCCATAATAGGTTTTTCCTTAAAATGGCCCTACCCCGCCACCCCTCGATCAGCGGGGAGAGATAAGGAATGTGAGTGGGCGGGGGAGGAAGGGGAGCTGGAAGGTAATCCCGGAAAACCTATCGCAGAGGGTTTCCCATGATTGGTGTATGGAGGGCATAGATAACTATGCACACCAGACACCTACAGAACATACCCGCAGATCGTGCAGAGTAGTCTGCCCACCCATTGTCTCTACAAACGGGATTTCAATTCGTACAGGCGAAAATGTGACAGTGCCTTTTGTTGTTAATGTTTTGCAGTTCTGATCCGGGAGAACGCCTCCTGGCGTCCCGTGTCAGTGCGCACTGGACCGTGACATCTCGTTGGTTGTAGCGACACGCTGTAGACGTGCCTAGCGACACTTTAGGAATTGTCACTTATTCAGCGGGAGGGCAGTGTTGAGCGAAATCTGAATTCGAATACCACCTGATGAACTGAACTGAACTTGCGTGTATAATACATTGTGTGAATACAAACAAACAAGCGAATGTGAACCGGTATACTGCATGGTAAACTGTGCTGTATATGTGTATATAATGCATACTATAAATACAAACAAACAGAGGAGTGTGAGCTGGTATACTGCATGGTAAACTGAGCTGTATATGTGTATACATAATGCATAATATTAATACAAACATACAGAGGAGTGTGAGCTGGTATACTGCATGGTAAACTGAGCCGTATATGTGTATATATAATGCATACTATTAATACAAACAAACAGAGGAGTGTGAGCTGGTATACTGCATGGTAAACTGAGCTGTATATGTGTATATATAATGCATAATATTAATATTAATACAAACAAACAGAGGAGTGTGAGCTTGTATACTGCATGGTAAACTGAGCTGTATATGTGTATATATAATGCATAATATTAATACAAACAAACAGAGGAGTGTGAGCTGGTATACTGCATGGTAAATTGAGCTGTATATGTGTATACATAATGCATAATATTAATACAAACATACAGAGGAGTGTGAGCTGGTATACTGCATGGTAAACTGAACTGTATATGTGTATATATAATGCATAATATTAATACAAACAAACACAGGAGTGCATGGTAAGCTGAACTGTATATGTGTATATATAATGCATAATATTAATATTAATACAAACAAACAGAGTAGTGTGAGCTGGTATACTGCATGGTAAGCTGAACTGTATATGTGTATATATGATGCATAATATTAATACAAACAAACAGAGGAGTATGAGCTGGTATATTGCATGGTAAACTGAGCTGTATATGTGTGTATATAATGCATAATATTAATATTAATACAAACAAACAGAATAGTGTGAGCTGGTATACTGCATGGTAAGCTGAACTGTATATGTGTATATATAATGCATAATATTAATATTTATACAGACAGACAGAGGAGTGTGAGCTTGTATACTGCATGGTAAACTGAGCTGTATATGTGTATATATAATGCATAATATTAATACAAACAAACACACGAGTGTGAGCTGGTACACTGCATGGTAAGCTGAACTGTATATGTGTATATATAATGCATAATATTAATATTAATACAAACAAACAGAGTAGTATGAGCTGGTATACTGCATGGTAAACTGAGCTGTATATGTGTATATGTGCATTATAATAACATTATAATTATATAAATAACGGAGCTCACATATAGGTTTAATTGTATTTATTATTGTCCGTACTTGTTATTTGTTGAGTTGGAGTCGCGCGCCAACCTCCTTCGGCACGCGCGCCTATGGGGCGCCACCTGTACGGCGCCATATTGGACTCACTTCTCACTGAATTTCGATTGAAGCAGACGTGTGTGTCGAGAGCTCATAATGTATTGCGATTTGTGTGGTTCGTCGCACAAGACGGACAAATGCAAAAAGAAAGGACGTAAAGGGAAGAAATTAGTATCGACAAGAGTTACACGTGCTTCGGCTCGACAAACAGGTGAGAGTCTAAAAGACTCAAGAGAGAGTTCACCTGAAATTTTGGAGAGAATGTCGTCACTAACGTTGGGCGAGCAAGAGACTTCGCTTTTGAAAGAAATAAGAGACATGGAGTTGGAGGAGCGAGTGATAGAATTACAAGAGAAGCGAACACTCATGAAGAGAAGACGGCTGGAACGGCAAAAAGCAGGGGACGAACAGTTGCAGGGGGCGACGACTGCGGCGGTGACCTCGACAGAGCGAGTGGAGGCGGCCATGACAGACGAATGGCTGCCGGCAATGGTAGCCGGTGCAGGGGTCGGGGCTACAAGCGGGAAGGACGAACACTCAAGATACGGTGTGTCGAGACCTTGACATAGGTCGCGAACAAGGCGGAGGCGGCGCACGCCATCGGATTCAAGGAGTCGAAGCAGCAGTAGTAGTCGACGACTTCGAAGTAAGTGGAGAATCAGACGGTTTGCTGTGTTAGGGAAAGAAGTGAAAAAGTTGAACTGTTATGAATTACTCACGGCTTCAATTAGGTGGTGCCTTGATATACAAGATTTAACTATTGCAGACTATCGCTCTTTTCTTGAGCATATATGCTTTATGGCGTCCAGAGCTCGACAAAATGATTTTATTGACTCGACACATGTGGAGTACGATAAAGACGTTCGTAAGTTAGCAGAGATACAAGGGTTCGCAGCATTTGGTAGTAGTAACACGGGCCTGGGAATGTACCACTATGGCATGCACAACATGCGGTCGAAAAAACAGTCGAATAATGTGCGTAGAACAAGAGCTTACACAAAAGAGGGCAAGACTGGGTGCTTCAAGTGGAATAAAGAAGGTGGTTGCAGTAGGAGTGATGACAACTGTAATTATGGTCATTGGTGCATGAAATGCGGCAGTAAAAGCCATAAAAAAATTAACTGTACTAAAGACTGACGAGTTAGGTCAATTATCAAACCCGCAAATAAAGAGGGGAATGTGTCTGTAATACATGGCAAGATGATGGGAAGCGATAGTAATATTGCTAATTCTAATATTAATCCCATGTTAGTTTTGAAAAGTACAGTGAATTATGGTATGTCGGGTTCTTGTTTTAATGACGATACTGTAAGGCAAAGTCCTATAGTCACACACTTGAAGCAGCATAGTCTGGAGAGTGAACTACATGATAGTCATGAATTTAATTACTCGCGTCCAATTGTTAGGGAGGTTACATGTGCGGCACCCACGAATGAAATAGTGGGCGTACCTAATCGGGTTCAAAATACATTGGGTGTGCAATTAACTAATTGTGTGCAAATAGAGCCAGAAGGTGCGAGCCAAGTTAACGATAATAATCCCAATGTCATACTAAATGAAGTTGCATGTACTAGTGATACCCAGGCAGTAGGTCAAAGTAGAATAAATAAGCAAATAGATGAAAGTTCTGCTGTTAATTCTGAGGTTTCTCAATTAAATAGTCAAGTCAGCAGAATATGGCAATGTTGGATTAATCATGAGAGTATTAACGAAAATGACATGTTATATGTTAAAACAATAAGGGGAGAATATAATTGTTGGGACTTCTATATTAAAGAATATCCCCATAGTAGTCCAGTCGTAATTCGTGTTGATGGTGACTGTGGAGATGGTAGGTGCACATGTATGCATTATATAGCAGGTAATCGGATGCAACTTAGGCCATGTCGGTTCATTTGTGAGATGTTTATAAGGGGTGATACCGATCCTGACTGGGTTTATATTTTGTGGGGGATGGTTTTTGGCTTCCACGTTACAAATATCGACTGTACAGTGGATTATGAACCTATTTTTAAAAAGATCGGTAACACGCTTTACAGAGACATTATTACGCAAAAGTTGTTGTTGGAGTTGAACCGGGAGATAATTAGTTTAACGGAAAGAACACCTCAATGCGTTCACAATATTTTTTGCATCCCTAAAGAGATTGGAGGGCGAGGAATAGTCGACTGCAGTAGGCCAAAAGATAAATCCATTAATAATTACACGGAGAAGGTAGCTTTGAAGTTTAATTATAAGAGTGTCGATGATGTGATAGATAATATAGAACAAGGAGACTATTTGGCTACTGTTGATTTTAAAGATGCATATCGCGCTATTCCTATCCATCCGGTAGATAGATCTAGGCAGGGCCTAATTTGGGATTTTGGAGATGGAAGGGGGCCCGTATACCTTTTGGATAATAGGCTTTGTATGGGATTATCATCAAGCCCCTTTGTTTTTTCGAAAGTCTCAGATTTCATAGGGAGATGTGCAATTAGAGAGGGAGTGAGTCGTATAGTGAATTATCTTGATGATTTTTGTGTCATCAGTTCGACTTACAATGATACTGTAATTTTGCAGAATAAATTGATTAGTCTTCTTCGAAGATTAGGATTCGACATAAGTTATAAGAAGTTAATTAGTCCGAATACGAAGATTAGATTTTTAGGTATAATGGTTGATTCTGTAAAGTTGGAGTTAACAGTTCCTAAAGATAAGTTGGATAAATTAAGTGCTACTTTGGAAACCTTTAAAGGGAAAAGGAAGGAAACCAGAAAGAACCTTGAGAGGTTGGCGGGATTGTTAGCCCACTGCGCCAAAGTAGTGCGCGGTGGGCAAACTTTTTCTCGTCGAGTATACGACTTAATAAATACGGTAGCTCGTCCATATTATAAAGTCAGGCTGAATTCGGCATTCAGAGAAGATATAAATTGGTGGAGTTGCTTTGCCAAGGAATTCAATGGGAAGGCCTTGATGATGGGAAAGTTTTCGACAGTAAAGTCAGTTTTATAGTGATTCGAGCAAATGGGGATATGGGGCTATGCACGATATTGACTGGTTGGTTGGATGTTATGACAAGCAAGTCGATAGGAAGTTACAGGAGGTGGTGGGTCACCACTATGACCAACCTGAGAGTAAAGTGTTAGATGCCCATATTAATATACAAGAAATGTGGGCGGTATATGCAGCGGTGGAGAGATGGGCACCCAGATGGCAAGGGGACTCGGTAGTTATGGTGACGGATAGTGCCACGGTACAGTCAGCGTTAGTGACAGGAAGGTCGAAATGCAAGCTAATAATGCATTATGTAAGAAGATTATTTTGGTTATCCATAAAATATAATTTTGTATTTACCGCAGTGCACATTGCAAGTGAGTCGAATATTATAACGGATGCATTGAGTAGATTGAATGATCGTTATATGCAGGATGTCATACATAAAGCAGATTGTGATAAATGTCTATGCTGTGGTATTATTTTTGAACGGCCATTCTCTTTACAGGGATCGATAAACTTAGAGATGAGCAGAGGGCATTCCAACTAAACTCCTACGCTCCTAACTCTGTGACGGCTAGGGAGGTGCAGGTGAAAAAATATCTGACTTTTGTGGAGGAATTTTCCGCAACACACTCCCCCATCCCATGCGACTCGTCACAGGTGGCTTTATATGCGACCTGGTTGGCTAGGACTTTGAAGTATTCCTCGATTATTAATTATTTAAGTGGACTAAATTATTTTCTTAAAAGAAATGGAGCGGTAGCTATTGATTATTCGGACTTTATAATTTCTTCTACGTTGCGAGGGATTCGGAGGGAGCTTGGAGATACACCTAAACAGGCCATGCCATTATTGCCAAATATGTTGAAGAGTATTTTTTCTCAGTTATCGACTAGTTCGGGTCATATTGCTTGGCGGGCGGCTGTCCTCTGTAGCTTCAGGGGATTGTTGAGGAAGTCGAATGTGACTCATTCAAGGGCCATGCTCCGTAGGAAGGACTTTAAAATGTACCCATGGGGGATGATTTTGAAGGTTCGTAATTCGAAGACAATTCAGTTCGCAGAAAGATCTTTAATCATTCCTATAGCTCGTTGTGCAGACTTAGAGCTATGTGCAGCCCATTGGACTGAAAAACATTTTGAGGATAGGCCAGCCGCAGGTGATGATTGGGCGTTTTTGTTGCCGGATAATAAGGGAGGGAATTTCCCGTTATCTTAGGAAATTTACCAGTCGACACTCAAAATATTTGGGAGTCGAGTTGGTTTGGATGTTGAATTATTGTCATCGCACTCTTTACGAAGAGGGGGATGCACGTACTTGTCAATGTGTGGTGCCTCGTTAGAGGAGATACGTACGAGAGGAGACTGGAGTAGTAATGCAGTGTTTGAGTATTTAAAAACACCACTGACTACAAGGATAATGAATGACATGAGAGTGGCGGCAAGGTTAGCGGATGAAATTGTTTGAGTTGGGTTGGGGACCTGGTAGGTTTTGGGCACATTTATCAGTCCTGCCAGAGACTAATAAAAATAGTACTCAGCCCAACTCATGTTTGTTACCTTTCTGTCGCAGTGACCTTTATGTGCATTATAATAACATTATAATTATATAAATAACGGAGCTCACATATAGGTTTAATTGTATTTATTATTGTCCGTACTTGTTATTTGTTGAGTTGGAGTCGCGCGCCAACCTCCTTCGGCACGCGTGCCTATGGGGCGCCACCTGTACGGCGCCATATTGGACTCACTTCTCACTGAATTTCGATTTTTGTTGGTGGGCATATTTATCAGTCCTGCCAGAGACTAATAAAAATAGTACTCAGCCCAACTCATGTTTGTTACCTTTCTGTCGCAGTGACCTTTATATAATGCATAATATTAATACAAACAAACAGAGGAGTGTGAGCTGGTATACTGCATGGTAAACTGAGCTGTATATGTGTATATAATGCATGATATTAACACAAACAAACAGAGGATTGTGAGCTTGTATACTGCATGGTAAACTGAGCTGTATATGTGTATATATAATGCATAATATTAGTACAAACAAACAGGGGAGTGTGAGCTGGTATTCTGCATGGTAGACTGAGCTGTATATGTGTATATATAATGCATAATATTAATACAAACAAACAGAGGAGTGTGAGCTGGTATATTGCATGGTAAACTGAGCTGATTATGTGTATATATAATGCACAATATTAATATTAATACAAACAAAGAGAGTAGTGCGAGCTTGTATACTGCATGGTAAACTGAGCTGTATATCTGTATATATAATGCATAATATAAATAGAAACAAACAGAGGAGTGTGAGCTGGTATACTGCATGGTAAACTGAGCTGTATATGTGTATATAATGCATGATATTAATACAAACAAATAGAGGATTGTGAGCTTGTATACTGCATGGTAAACTGAGCTGTATATGTGTATATAATGCATAATATTAGTACAAACAAACAGAGGAGTGTGAGCTGGTATACTGCATGGTAAACTGAGCTGTATCTGTGTATACATAATGCATAATATTAATACAAACAAACAGAGGAGTCTGAACTGGAACTTCGTTTTTTTGTCTTCATCATCCATGAACACACTTCCCCAGGTTCTGTCTGCGTTATTGTGATATGGGAGTAGATATTAATAGAATTACAGCCATTTCTTTGTAGCTGGTTCATGTGGTGTCTCAAAAAGGGTGTAACATTCGAGTACACCAAGAACTATTTTGTTACTACCAGTGACTTGCAACCTATCCTAGTGCATGAATCTTACATCAGGTGACGTGCGGCAACAAATTATGACATATCTTTACCTTTTGTGTAGCACATTGTGCACCTGAGGAAGAGAAAATATACTGGTGTCTTCAGCAGAGGTAGAAATGACATTCAAGAAAGACAGGAGCCATTTCCTACTGGTCAGCACTATAGTCACCTTCCATGTGCACTATCAAAAGTTGCAACCAGTACTGATATGACCTCAGATGTTGCTAGGACAGAAAACGATGAAAAACAGAAAACATGGGAGGAAACCTTTGTCAAATTACTTTGCAAAAGAAAGGAAAACTGGCTCCTCAATCTACTTGATTCATGTACTTCTGGTGTCCTGTAACATTCAAGATACTGAATGGTATATTGCAATAGTAAATGGCATAATGTGCGATTAATAAAGTTCCCTTAATCCTGTCAATTTATGTCTTATATTTCTGTACACAACAGATGTCAAGCTCTTATTTCCAAAAAGAACAGGAACAAATTCACACTCGGAATTTGTACCTTCTGTCATAGTCTATGCAACAATTTTGACCAGGTTTCAGGAAAATGATCCATGTGTGCATATAGTGCGTTAGATGAATACAAACAGACGAATGTGAACTGGAATACTGCTTGATAAACTGAACTATATATTTGTATATAATGCATTACATGAATAAACCAGACGAATGTGAACTGGAATACCATGTGATAAACAGAAATGTATGTGGTATATGTGTTTTATAGTGCATTATGTGAATATGCGTAAGGAAATATGTCATAATGTGACCTAGCAACAGGCTAGGTACCGACAAGTATCAATTTTGTAAGTCATTGGTTTGACTCGACCGGGATGTTGAACTTCAGAGAGGAAACCGGCGCTCCATCGACTCGGCCACCGCGCGCGGTCCGACCTCAGCTGTTGCTAGGACGTAAACCCCTCAAAACAACAGGGCGCACATATGTAGAAATGAGCGGGGTGCCTGTGGAAAGTCTGCGCGTGTCACACTGCACGGTGTTCTCGCTCCGTGTGGCGGTGCAGTGTGTACAGGTGCCACAGGTGTGTGAGGTGGTAACAGATGCAGACAGTCACGCTCTTACTCATCACCTGCACGCGCCACACACCGGAACCGGAATTAGCCACAAAGTCGATTAGCCTGTCAACAAAGCGCCACCTTGTGCCTGATAGCAGCGGCACCAATTACCCAGCATGCAATTTTAAATTTAACTCCTTTTGACAATTATAATTCATGTCAGATTTGCTTTTAAAATTATTTGAGGAGAGGGAATTAAGTAGTTTTCATTTGACTACACATCTTTGGTTTTTTTCCCCGCCAGTGGCAATGGTCTTCAGGCCATTCCTTTTTGCTCCCACTGTTTACAATACGGTTAATATAGTTTACACTAAAACAATACAGTAATAGTAACACTACTTTGGTAGCAATTTAGAAGCAGTCGGACAGCAACATGTATATTTATTAATTTTGCTTGTTGTGGAGGTTGTTTTAATTGTCTATCACAATGATATGCGAGCATTACGACCAAGTCACATTGACTTCTTTTTTTGTTGTTGCTAGGTTTCAATTTTTGTAGATTTTTATGTAATGAGATATTCCAATTGAATTATCAGTACCATATTAACCAGTGCCATATTAATCAGTACCATATTAATCAACACTATATTAATTCGGCCTTGTTCATATAATAGCCCCCGAGCTTCGCACCGGGTAAGCGTTCCAAACTGATTATGTAGCAGTATTTAAGTTGAACTTTGAAACCCAGTTTCGCTAGGTTGTTAAAATAGCGGAATACTAAACAGCATTAAGTTAGATAATTGATGTGTACATGTGTATTACATCACCATTTTAGTGTATACTATTAATCTGTTTAAATAATTACACAAAATTGCAGTATTATTGTTGTGTTTCATCTGAGAATGCTTCAGGAATGTTAACGCTGCATAGTCCGATGGTTTTGAGTTGCTGCCATTTGTATAGTTAAATTTAGCATGGTCATTGTTATAAACCACCTTACATCAGATTGAAGTACCTTTTATTATAAATTGCTAACTTTGGAGATATCTGAAGTGAAGACATGTCACATTAATTTGGGCATGCTTGTCTATAAGTGTCAGCAGTAAGGGGCTCTAGTTAATGCACTTAGTGTGGCCCTTCTATGAAGCATCAACTGTTTCAGAAGTGAACCAGCATCTTGTGTATAAGTGTCAGCAGTAAGGGGCTCTAGTAAATACACTTAGTGTGCCCCTTCTATGAAGCATCAACTGTTTCAGAAGTGAACCAGCATGTTGTCTATAAGTGTCAGCAGTAAAGGGCTCTAGTAAATGCACTTAGTGTGCCCCTTCTATGAAGCATCAACTGTTTCAGAAGTGAACCAGCATGTTGTCTATAAGTGTCAGCAGTAAGGGGCTCTAGTAAATGCACTTAGTGTGCCCCTTCTATGAAGCATCAACTGTTTCAGAAGTGAACCAGCATGTTGTCTATAAGTGTCAGCAGTAACAGGCTCTAGTAAATGCACTTAGTGTGCCCCTTCTATGAAGCATCAACTGTTTCAGAAGTGAACCAGCATGTTGTCTATAAGTATCAGCAGTAAGGGGCTCTAGTAAATGCACTTAGTGTGCCCCTTCTATGAAGCATCAACTGTTTCAGAAGTGAACCAGCATGTTGTCTATAAGTGTCAGCAGTAACAGGCTCTAATAAATGCACTTAGTGTGCCCCTTCTATGAAGCATCAACTGTTTCAGAAGTGAACCAGCATGTTGTCTATAAGTGTCAGCAGTAAGGGGCTCTAGTAAATGCACTTAGTGTGCCCCTTCCATGAAGCATCAACTGTTTCAGAAGTGAACCAGCATGTTGTCTATAAGTGTCAGCAGTAAGGGGCTCTAGTAAATGCACTTAGTGTGCCCCTTCTATGAAGCATCAACTGTTTCAGAAGTGAACCAGCATGTTGTCTATAAGTGTCAGCAGTAACAGGCTCTAGTAAATGCACTTAGTGTGCCCCTTCTATGAAGCATCAACTGTTTCAGAAGTGAACCAGCATGTTGTCTATAATAAGTGTCAGCAGTAACAGGCTCTAGTAAATGCACTTAGTGTGCCCCTTCTATGAAGCATCAACTGTTTCAGAAGTGACCCAGCATCTAAGTTGGATGTGGAGGATTAAATCTACATGAGCGTTTTGATTACGAACATGTGATGGTTTCATGGGACTCTGCAGCTGTAAGCATGTGCCGGTTTCCTGCTTCAAATTAAAACACTCGAAAGCCAGCTACAGGACTCCTGATTGTGAATGGTGTTTGTGTCAGACTGATAAGGGATGCCAACTAACATGTGTTACCATGTCCAACCTGCCCCCCCCCCCTCGTCTCATCACCGCCTCACCCACCCCGACCACCACCACCACCACCACCGTCCCACTCCTACCGATCACTCAGTGGCAGACAACAGGGGTGACTGATATGCTAATCCCTCTTTAGATTAGCATTCCACCCGTCAATAAATAAGTCTATTAGAAACATGGTTCTAGCAATTTCTGATGGTTCCATGCTATATGAAATGTAGATATATTATATATATATATAAATATATATATATATATATATACATATATATATATATATATATATATAGCCAGACGGGATAGGCGAATGAGTAGACCATGGGATCGTGGGTTCGAACCCTGGTCGAGTCAAAGAAATGACTTAAAAATGTATACTTGTCGCTTTCTAGCCAGGTGTTCAGCATTATTAGGATAGGGCAAGGACTGGTTTGCTCAGTGTCAGATTAATGTGACTGAGTAGGATATCAGGTCATGGTGCTGGTGGCCTGGTCTCTCAGTGGGGCAGCACTATAAAGTCGCCTTGAGTGCGCACTGTCACAAGTCGATATGACCTTAGATGTTGCTAGGACGTAAAATAAAAACAAACAAACTATATATATACACATATATATTGACATTTATTCACACATATATAGAGAGAGAGGAACAGATGAAGAGATGAATGTGTTTGTTCGTTGTGCTGAGTTGTAACAGTGCACATTGGCGGTGGCTTTATAATGCTGACGCACTGGACAATATCTCACTAAGTCATACTATCCTGATACACAGCAAACTAGGTCTTGCTTTAGCCTATTAATGCAGAGTATCAGGCTAGGTGATGATACTTATCTATTTTGTAAGTCATTTCTTTGATTCGGTCAAGGTTCGACCCCACGACCTCCCACATAGGAAACCGGCCGGTGTTCTGAATGATTTGACCATCCCGTCTGGTGTGTGATACTGATAGCATGCACTCCTGGAGATGCAATACCATTATTAGTGATGTAATAAGTAACAAATAATAACGGTAATAATAGTATCAAATAGTATTAATCGAAACCAAATAAATAACATGGTAGGGTACGTTGAAAGGCTAAAATTAAAGAAAATAAAAAGTTCAAATAAAAGAATTTTGTTTGGAGTTGATTAAGGACTAATTTCAATTCCAGAATTCCTTGTTCTATCATAGCCTAACAGCAGGCTAGGTCGCGACAAGTATTAATTTGTAAATCATTGGTTTGATTCTAACAGTGTTCGGACCCCTGGGTTCGAGTCCCACGACCTACCAAAACGGGAAGCAGACGCTCAACTCATCCACCATCCTGGCTAAAGAGCAGTTCTTACCCTAACGTGAGTGGGTGGGCGGGTGAAAAGAAGAGTGCTCAGCAGGGCCTGCCAAGGAGTGGGGATTCTTAATTAGGGAATGAGTTAGTTCACATCAAAACAGCAGAGCATGGTGTGAGCAGCCTCATTCGTAAATCAGCCATGTTCTACCAACATTCATGAATGTCGATGACCTAATCAAATGTGTATGTGACCTCTCATGGTCACATTGATATGTGATATGTGATATGCTTTCAAAGCCTATTATCTGTGCTACTTACACAATGACTGAATGCGTGTATGGAAGCAGTCCAGTTCGGATCACAACCTAGATCGATGTGATTCACACACAGATCCGTACCATTGAATTCCCCCACAGCAAGTTCGATAGTCTTCATCCACATTGTATATCATATTGTCTGCACTGACCTCTCAGGCAAGGATCCACATAGACTGGTAGGTAGGCGTGGATAGGGTGATTTCGTCACGGAGGGTGGGTCGTGTGATGGTTAGCATGCTAGCCGTGGAATGGCACGAAGTGTGGGCTCGAATCTTGCTCTTGGCACAATATTTCCTATGACATTGGTTCCATGACCAGGAGGACCTGAACAATCTACCTGTTGTCTGGTTGTTAAACGCATCCTGTGTATGTACATGTAAGTGCATTGCTTGTATGTAATTGTAAGCTGTAAACGACTTATGGATTTAAACCATTTCAAATACTTACAATTCTAGGGGGATGAGTGGTAGTCTTTTGAATTCCGTTGGATTTTCGGGGGGCTTTCAACTTATCTCTTATGGATTGTTTCTCCTCAAATACATAGTAATGCCCAATTTACAGGAAATTTTATTTTTTGTTTTGCTTGGAGGCGAATCTGATCTCTACTGTGTATATCCGGTCGCATGTTCAGTTTGTCTGTGCGTCTCCTCCCCTCCCAGCTGCCCTGATTTGTCCCTCGGCAAACCCCCCAACAAACACACATAGTCACTCAGACACACGTCACACCTCACTACCCCGAGTGAAACACCTCTGCCTTGCCCCTTACTCCTATCTTATGCCACCCCTAGACCCGCTTCTGCCCCCCCCCCCCGCCTCACACACACCTCAACCTCAAAATCCGGACTGAACCCCTTCTGCCTCGCCCCCCCTCCCTCGTCCCCTCTCCCAGGATACACTCCTCACACCTCATCACCCCGACTGAAACCCCTTTGCCCAGCTCCTGCCCATCACCCTGCCCTTCCCCTGCCCCCAAACTCACATCACACATCATCACCTCGACTGAACCGCCCTCTACCCTGCCTCTCCCCCTTCCCCCTCACACACCTCACACCTCACCACCCTATTGCCCCGGTCACATAAACGTTAGTGGACGTAGTTGAATGTAGGTGAACATAGTGGAGGGTAACGTGAGTCAAACGTGGTGTAAGTATGTTAAACTATGTTGAAATATGTTAAGGTATAGCAGGTTTTGGTACAGATAAATACGTTATTGTACAGATAAATACGCTATGGTATGGATGCCGGTACGTTCAACTACATTCAACTACATTCAATTACGTTAGCCTCCACTACATTCACCTATGTCCACTAACGGCTATGTGACCAGGGCTTCATCCAAGTACGCTAGAGTATGCTAGAGCATGCTATGCACACTAGAGCATGCTGGAGTATGCTAGAGTATTAGAGTATGTAGCGCTCTTTTGAACATGTCCAAAAATTAAATCAGAACTCACGCCCCACCCATATTATTACCAAGTTAGCATGATGGAGAAGTATGGATGCCGGTATGTTCAACTACTTTCAACTATGTTCAACTACGTTCAACTACGTTCAATGATGTTCAACTACGTTCAACTAAGTTCAACTGTGTTCAACTATGTTCAACTATGTTCAACTATGTTCAACTACATTCAACTACGTTCAACTACGTTCAACTACGTTAGCCTCCACTACGTTCAACCAAGTCCAC
Organism: Branchipolynoe longqiensis; assembly: GCA_030323885.1. Classification (NCBI taxonomy): domain Eukaryota; kingdom Metazoa; phylum Annelida; class Polychaeta; order Phyllodocida; family Polynoidae; genus Branchipolynoe; species Branchipolynoe longqiensis. The sequence goes on along the minus strand of CM059196.1, from coordinate 62,764,903 downwards.
TAACGTGTATGTGACCGGGCCTTTACTCAGCACCCCACCTGTCCATGCCCCTTCACCCTTACCTCATACCCTTCCCCCTGCCCTCCCTCCCTCCCCCCCCCCCCCTACACACATCTCACACACCTGACCACCTTGCCTAAGCCCCTTCTCCCCTTGCGCCTCCCACCTCCCCGCTTCCCCTCTCCCCTCTCCCCTTGCCTGGCCGTAGGGCGGGGCGGGAGGGTGGGGGTGAGGATGGCCGGGTGGAGGCAGGCTGGGCCGGGTGGAGGATGGCCGGGTGGAGGCAGGCTGGGCCGGGTGGAGGATGGCCGGGCCCGGTGTCGCAGTTTCAGTTCTCAAGCAGTTGCAGTTCTCAACATTGCTTCCGCGCATCCGTCAAAGCATCTGCGCATGTGTCAAAGCATCGTCTGTGCATGTGTCAACATTAGCCCGATTCAAACCATCGCCGATCGCCGCAAATCGCTGTCACTATAGTGTCAGTGTGACTAACCTTATAAATTTAATATAATCTTTTCGGTAAACATGTTTTCTATATGTATACCAAGCGATTTGTTTCTAGGTGGTGTGGTTTTAGAGATATTTCACTTTTTCTGCATGAAGATTGCTCACGACCATTGACAATGCCTTGAGTTTGGTGGTATGCGCAGTGCAAAACATTATTCAAAATTAATAGAAATCCAGAACCCTAACCATATCAATTTAATATAATCCTGTTGGTAAACATGTTTTCTATATGTGTAGCAAGCAATTTGTTTCTAGGTGGTTTGGTTTTAGAGATATTTCACTTTTTCTGTGTGAAGATTGCTCATGACCATTGAAAATGCGCAGACGATGCCGTTAGATGTTGATGCATGTGCAGAAGCGATGTTGAGAACTGCAACTGCTTGAGAACTGAAACTGCGACACTGGCCGAGTGGAGCCAGGCCGGGTGGAGGTGGGCCTGGCGGGGTGGAGGTAGGCTGCGTGCACTACGGAGGGCCGGGCCCTGTTCCTAAGTGAAGACGACATGTCAATGTTTCGCTCTGATGAAGTTTCGCTCTGATGAAGGCAGGTGGAGGAGGTCCCAATAGTCTTATCTGCGCCTCTATCTAATCCGTTAAACCATATCCCCGCAACAATGTCTGACAGTGACAGATAGCTTCCACACTTACTTCAAACTCCCTTCCCCGCCCCTCACCCTGCATACAAACTACCATGTTACATTTGTAGCAAGCCCCCCCCCCCCCCCCCGCCACCCGTCCTAGTGATGAAAGCTACGTAATCGTATTTGTGTTCTTTGTGCCTTTACGTCCTAGAAACATCTAAGGTCCTATCAGAATGGGCACTGACTTGTGACAGTGGACATTCATTGCGACGTTATAGTGCTTTCCTACTGGCAGACCAGGCCGCCGGCATCATGGCCCGATATTCCACTCAGTCACAGTTTGATTTAACCGGGATTCGAACTCCCGAGCTTCCGCACGGGAAGCATACGCTCTACCGATTCGGCCATCGCGTCCGGTTGCTGCATAATCAGATAAAAGCATAAGATCGGTTAATTCAAAGTATTTATATGAATCTGATCCTACATATCCAACTTAGACACTCGTGCGCTCATTAATGTATAGAGTGGAATCTGGAGTCCAAGTCAAAGAACTTCTCACTACAGAAGCCTATGATGTCAGAATTGTGAGGGTTATTTTGATACTTTTATATGCTTATGGTTATAATCTATACATAATATAGATTAAATATGTATGTTTACACTTCTAACATCTCCAAAGTTAGCCATTTAAAATAAAGGTTATTCCAAACTAACGAAAGCTAGATTAGAACAATTAACATCGTGTATTTATCTCAAATAAAACTGCTGAGGCTCAAAGCAATAAGATTCTGTAAATGCGCCAATATCTAAGTTGGATATGTAGAATCAAACCTAGATATTGTTGAGGGTTTGAAAAGTGGCTACTTTGATCGGGCTGTGCAGGAATAACTCATTATAATGCTATGAGTTAAAGTTGCATAGTCCGATAAAAGCATCAACTTTTCAAAACCAAAACAAGTAGCTAGATTGATCCTACATATTTAACTTAAATACTGATGCACTTATTAAGTATTTGTTTCCACATTGAAGGGAATGCTGAGTCAATCTGATATAGCCTGTTACTGCTGAAGCTATGGCACCAGAGTGTTGGCATGCTTGCCAACAATAAGTTAGGATGTCTGAACTTCAAATATCTCCATTTAAAATAAAAGTTCCTTCAAACTAAAGTAAGGTAGATTATAACCATTAACTTAATATATATATATATCTCAGAAATGACAGACACTCAAAACCATCGGACTGTGCAACTTTAAGGATTGGTCTTGGTGAAGGGCGGGTTGATGGTGGAGGTATGGGTGGGGACGAGAGGGTCGGGCAGGTAAAGGAGCTGATGTAGATGGCTTCATATAAAAGCATAGCGACAAGATAGAAGTGGGTGGCAGTGCATGAAGAGACAACAAAAGGAACGCCAGGAAAGTCCGATGTGTGTGTTAGTGTGTGACGCATGATCTATTGGCCGGTATACACATGCCCATAGATCAGTCCTACATGCAGACACACTGCATCTCCGATTACCAACTGCAGATGAGTTTCCTTAGGAAATCGTTGGACCACTTCCGCCCATTTGGAGCTGAACAATTGATGGAGATCAGTTATGAGAAAGATGTTATGCCTGTCTATTTTCTACTCTCAGTTCTTTTAAGTAATCCCTTAATTCACTCAGATGATGTTGCAAGGACAATTATTAAATTGTATAATGTACACTGATGAAATACTATGTGAAAATCATTTAATGGCGGACTGGGAAAAGATGCCTCGTCCTCATCTTATAAAGAAATATTATTTTTAATATGTTAGAAAATATATATATATAATAAAGTATACCTATCAAAGATATATAGAAAAAGTGTATACAAATCATTTTATATTTGCTAGTTCAGTGATATGATGGACAAAAGTGACCTACCTAAACAGCTGCTAATATTCCAGAAGCCTCATTCACTAAGTATGCTGGCAGAGCATATGCACGGTGATGGATTTCATTGTCTGATAGGGGGGGGGGGTAATAAAGCCAGACTGAGTTACGATTATATATGTATGATATATATGTATATATATATATACATTTTTTTGGTGACAAGTTATTTATTCTGTCCATAACGTATAAGCTCCTGTCAGGGTGCTTGTTTTCAAGGCTGGGCAGCTGTGATACTGGTTTAGTCTGGTCCCGCACTCAGGAGTGTTTCCTGTTTGACAAAGTACCGTTTTTTGGCTTGTCCCACTGATTTCTGGCTTCGATTTCTTGCTTTGTGGTAGTTTTCTATGTCTAGTAGTAGTCGCCTGCTCAACATAGCTAATCTACCTTTTTTTATATTTGTCCATAATTAAATGGATTAATTCTGAGGTTACCCATGGGTCTTGGTTGTTTTTGATTTTAAGTTTTTTTATTGGGCAGGTGGTGTCGAGATGCTTTCTGAGTTCCCTAATGATGTTGTATCATTGGTCATTTACACCTATGTCAGTTTGAAGTGGCAATTTAATTTTTTCTTTCAGATGAGCTTCTAGTGCCTCTTTCATGTAGTTTTTGTATGATCTACCCAGACAGGGTAGATCATACAAAACATGTTTTTGGTTATTATTTTCTTTCTAGTAACATATATCAACTCATGATCGCTGATGCCCCAGTTTCTTGTCCCTGAGGTGTGGGCATGATTTGAGTCTGTTATTATTAGGTATATTATCGAGCTGCTTTCTCCAAGTCTTGTTATCTCATTAATTTTTGCTTTAACCCTCTACTTTTGTTTAAGTGCTCTAGTGAGTGTTTGTTATTGTTGTTTGTTTTGTAGTTTATATTGAAGTCTCCTAGTAAGAATATCTCAGCCTTTGTTAGTTTCAATATACTTTTTAGCGATGTCTCCAGTTGTGCGATGAAGTCTTCCATGGCTCCATTTGGCGGTCGATATAGACTCCCTACAGCTATGTTCATGGTATGCAGGTATTGCAGATATAGCAATACCTCAGGGAGTTTGACGCCCCTGCCCTCTCAGTTGTAAACCACTGCCTTGTGGTACAGGTTCTTGACAGAACCAAAGGCTAAGGGAGCAAACCCTAAACAGAAAACCATGTCACAGTGGCAGCATTAAGGGCGGTTGATGTATGGAACTCCCAACATCTCTCGACCAGCCACTGCAGGGGCAAATAATTTTGTGCCTGTCTTGCCATGTTCTTGCCAGTGTGAAACCTCTATTTGCTCCCCGAGAGAGTGCCGCTGGTAACTTGCAAAAGCCAGCAGCACTTCAACACTTTTGCAGGCGGCTTTCATGAAATGTAGTTGTGGCAAGATGGAGTGAACACTTCCAGAAGCTACTCAACGTCCCTGGTGACATAGATCACGAAGCTCTGGACAACATCCAGCAGCGCATTACCAAAACATGCCTCGATGAGATTCCAACCATGGATGAGATGGCCAAAGCAATCGCCAGCCTGAAATATGGCAAAGCACCTGGGGGTGATGGAATTCCTGCTGAAGTATGGAAACACGGAGGAGACAATCTGTTCAACAGACTGCACCAACTAATCACCAATGCCTGGGAGGAGGGTTCTGTACCCCAAGGATGGAAGGATGCCAGCATTGTAACCATCTACAAGAAAGGTGATCGAACAGACTGTGGGAACTATAGAGGAATCTCTCTTCTTTCCATAGTAGGCAAGATTTTTGCCAGGATCCTCCTCAACAGACTATCTATTCACATAACACCTGATGTAGTTCTGGAATAACAGTGTGGCTTCAGAGGTAACCGGACCACCGTGGATATGATATTTTGTCTCCGACAGCTACAAGAAAAGTGCATTGAGCAGGACCGACCACTGTACATGGTATTTGTCGATTTCACTAAGGCGTTTGATACAGTCGGGAGGACCGGGCTATGGCAGCTACTGAGGAAGTATGGATGCCCAGAGAAGTTCACAACTATGATCGAGGCTCTACATACAGGAATGATGGCAAACGTTAGTGTTGGAGGGGAAGTCTCAGAATCGTTTGGGGTTACCAATGGAGTCAAGCAAGGTTTTGTACTGGCCCCCACACTCTTCTCCATCTTCCTATCAGCAATGCTCGATGAGGCTTTCCGAGACATGGGGATGTCATCTGTATACAGTCCAGACAGAGCGCTGACCTATTCAATGTCGCACACTTCAGAGAGAAGACCAAGACTACTCGGATACTGGTGAGAGAGCTGCTATTCGCAAATGACAGTGCACTGGTTTCCCACTCTGCTGAAGAGATCCAGAAAATAGTGGACGCTTTCTCCGATGCATCAAAGAAGTTTGGCCTGAAGATTAACATCAAGAAGACGGAGGTGCTGTACCAACCGAACTCTACAAGAACTCAAGAGGAGAAGATCATGGTTGACGGAAACAAGCTGAACTCTGTTCCGGAATTCACCTACCTCGGAAGCACTATATCAAGTGATGGATGCATTGATGCTGAAATACAGAGGAGGATGGCCAAGGCTAGCGCATCTTTCGGCCGACTATGCCAGAGACTCTGGAACAACCACCATCTGTCCATTTGGCAAGATCTACCGTGCAATCATTCTATCCGCCCTACTATACGGAGCCGAGGCCTGCACTGTGTACAGACGACAGGTGAAAAAGCTGCATGCCTTCATGATGCGACATCTGCATTCAATCATGAGGCTAACCTGGAACGACAAAGGGACAAATAAGGAAATACTCGAACGGACGGGGCTGCCCTCTATGGAAGATTGTCTGATCAAAAAGAATCTCCGGTGGACTGGACACCTCATGAGGATGTCATCAGACAGGCTACCAAAGCAGATCCTCTATTCTCAACTGTCTTCTGGTTACAGAAAGAGAGGGCGCCCCATCCCCAGTTCAAGGATACCATCAAGAGAAACCTAAAGCTGAGAGACATTAAGACCGACTCATGGACGCAACTCTCACAGCAGAGAGCTAAATGGAGAGCGGCAGTCAAGTAATGAAAGCAGTCTTTGTCGCATCACGACCGACAGCATGATGATGATGACAGCTATGTTAGATTGTTTCTCATTTTTTATTAGTGTCCATACTAATTCAATATTTGTGTCCGATCTGTTTGCTTCTTGTAATGGTTTATGTTCAGAGTTTAGTTTTTTTTGTGTATATTGCAACACTTCCACCCCTTTTTTGTATTTGTGTATGGGTCAGTGTTTTTCTATCGTCTCTCACAAGCCTGTTCCCACCAATCTCTAGTAGTTGGTCACTATGCAGCTCATGAAACCATGTTTCTGATAGTGTTAACACATCAAATTTACATATATCTAAGTTTAGTTTAATGCTGTCAATTTTGCTGTAGGCACTTCGGCAGTTTAAGTGGGCAAAATGCGTGCCTCTGCCTAGTCTACAGTCAATCTCTTCCACCATTTTTGCATGGCAGTTAGGTCTAAATAACTTTTGGTGCTGGAGGCGGTTTCTAGTGTGGAATTGAGATTAGTATTTAAACGACTCAGCCTGCATAATGTGGTCATCTACCTTAATTTGCTGTCGGTGCTTGCGCCGCCAGTGCATGCGGTCACATTACTGTTCCTGTGCAGCATTAGTAAGGTGGCTGCTGAGTATATATATATTTCGATATTATTTTGCAATAATAAATAATGAGATTCGGTAGACTTTGAATAATTATTAAAAGATTTATTGCGGCAATTTATGTTATGGTTTCTAAAACAGCCATTTTGACATGATATTTTGGTATCACCAGTATATTTTGCCCTATATGTGATCCATGCTGATTTGCTATGTTTTGTTAGGTATCGGTTTTAGTACATTTTCTTAATTTCAATACCATATTTAATAGTGCTCCTCTGGATAGGCGATGTGTAGGATCGCCTGATATATAGTTAATGTTTTAAGGTGGGTGGTTGAACATGCATGGTCACATGATGTAGTTAGTGTTTCCAAAGTAACACGCATCTGCAGATTGAACACGTAAGTAGTTAGGTCAATAGTTAGGTTTTTAGGAAAAGGAAAGAGGGGAGAAGAAGAGGAGAAAGAGAGAGAGAAAGCAAGAAAGCAGGAGAAAGAGAATGGGTACTTATCCATTTGTGCCCTCATCTCCCTCACTCCCAATCTGATATTTTGTCGGCCACTTTGTGAGCAAAATTTGTTAGTAGTGGACACCGTCATACATACCATATGTATAGCACTCCGTCCATTTTCCTTTCCATAGTTTGTGAATGTACGTCGCATATCTTGGAGTTCTTAGGCTGACATTCATAAGTCCCTCGTTTAGTCTGTGAATGAATCCGTTTATTTCTGGTATGCAGCTGTTTGTTAGTTCCTGATAGCCGGTGTGATCCTTATTTCCTGTGTAGGCTTCTATGTCCATTCCCACCAATTCACAGATTACTGGTGCTTCAGTCATTTGTAGGATGGATGTTTGTGCGTGCCGGTACTCCTCCATCATATAAAGGAGTAGGGATTCCTTTTCTTGGAAGTGTGGGATCAGCTCCCTCCTGCCTGTTTTGACAGTTAGATCAGATACTCTTGCCATAATGTAGACCTGGTTCCATTTCTTTGTGTTGTATTCCCATAGAATTTGGTCTACTACCCTGCTGGTAACTGCGCCAGGATACGTCTCTGTGCGCACATGGAAGTTCTGGTGTGTTTTCCATTTCAGTACTTCTACTATTTTGGGAGCGATGGTTCTCATCCCAGAGTCTCCGCAGAGTAGTATCATTGATTCCATTTTCTAGGTTAGGTTATGTGTGCTTGCTTGGGTGGAAGTGTGTCCAGAAAGGTGCATCGCGGATGCGTTGCATAAGCAAATTTAGCGCTAAACGGAGCGACCCAACCAGTCACGGTTGCGATCCAATCAGCCATGGTTGAACTCGTTTGAGCCCGCTTGAACTTGCCGGAAATAGACTTTCCTCTTCTCGTGTTCGCGAGAACTCAGTGAGGTAGATTAGTTATCTGCATTATTGATATATTATAGAACAGAAATACTTGCCAATAAACATTAACTTTGTTATTACTATAAAATGATATTTATTTCAATTATCATAATCATGTGTTGTGTTCTTTTTTATTTATTGCAAATGGCGGCCCCCATAAGGGGCGGCCATTTGCAATCAAAAAGAACAGCTCTGAATGGCTCAAATTATGGAGAGATCACATTATTTTTTAGTAGTTTCTTGTTCAGACATAGTTACACATATATATGTATCTTTTGTACAGATTAAAGTGCTTGAAGTATATTTTTAATTTATCAACATCGACTTCTGTTTAAATCACACAATATCAGGACTTAAAGAATGGGAAACTCATCCTGCAAGGGTATGCTCAGTATGACCCAGTGGTCAGCCGTTTTTGCTCCTTTCCTCGATGTGGACCCTTCTCATGCGTTGCAATGTGTTGGTATGTCGTGAGGTAGTTCCCTCTCCATATTTCTCTTAACATATGCTTTATTTATATATTTATATTATATTTATATTGCCATTTTTATTTTTATGTTACTTGTTATTTGTCTCTTTATTTAGACATTATTATTGTTGTTCGCATGCGTGTTTGCCTGTTTGGGTGGAAGTGTGTCCAGAAAGGAGCACCGCGCATGCATTGCAATGCATTGGTGTGTCTTGAGGTAGTTTCCCTGCATATTTTTATTAGTATATGCTCTATATATTATCCACCAATTTATATACAACAACATAAACAATAGCAATAACATCAGTCCAACTGTAACAAGGCCAGTACCAAGAGGTATAGCAGCAGCATAAGTATTGGCAACAACAGAAACAACAGTAACATTATCACTATGAACAGTACAGGAACAGATGCAACAGAAAGAGAACAATAACAGAAATGAGAGTAATAGCTGATTGATTGATTGATTGGTGGTTGCTTTACGCCGTGTCGGCAGCATAGGCCATATTCACGGCGAGAAATGTTTGTTTTTTTGTTCAAACCATCGCTTTTACATGTAAAAGCAGACAATCAATTATGTGCCAATAGACACTGATTAAATTAGAAAGCTCACAATCATATATTTGTGGTCAAGGGAAACAAATTCCCATAGAAAAAGAAACGTTTTATTAATAATTGATAGAATCCATTTAGTAAACTATATAAGGTGGTACAGTCCAGCTGCCCTCAAAAAGGCTAAAATGTTTTCCTGTTTTACTTTAGTAAAAAGGTCATGCATACTGTCTGCAGTGTAGAACCATTGGCGCAGGGCCAAAAAATCAACGCAACTTAGTAAAATGTGTTTGAGTGTCAGTGGGGACTGACACCCAATACATTCAGGGGGAGGTTCCCCCTTGAGCAGAAAAGCATGTGTAAGCCACGAGTGGCCAATAAGGCAGCGGCTAAGGACCACTTGGTCCCGCCGACCTCCCGCATGAGTATGTGGTGGCTTTCCCACAGATGGTTCAATTTCTTTAAGTTTATTAATGTTTTCATTCCACTCATGTTGCCATTTGGATTTTATGTGGGTGGCTATTAGTGGTTTCAGATCAGAGTGAGGGATCAGACATGGTTCAAGATCACAGTTCAGGGCCTTCTTCGCAGCCCGATCAGCTCGTTCATTTCCTTGTATGCCAGCATGGCCAGGCACCCAGCACAGGTGGATATCATACCCGTCCATTGTCAGTTGGTTCATTTTATAAATGACCGTTGGTAGAATAGGGTGATTTGTTTTCAGTCCAGGAACAGCCAGGAGGCAAGAGAACGAATCACTGTATATAACATAGTTAGTGTGGTTGGATACCTCGATACACTCCAAAGCGAGAAGGAGTGCTCGGGCTTCTGCAGTGAAAATCGAGCTCTGATCGGGCAAACGTACACCAAATCTTTCCCGTTGGCAGACTGCCGCAGCAGCTACCCGGCTTTGGTCTTTCGAACCATCAGTGTATATGGAGAGGTGGTCTGCAAACTGGCCTTCAATCTCTGCATGCAGTCCTTGGTACTCGAGTGGATGTGTCCCAGACTTCCTCAGTTCCGTGAGTCGGAGGATAACCGATGGCTTTCTCAACGACCACGGGGGATGTTCTGGGAGTTTGGCATCCTCCAACACATCCAAATCCACGCCCAAGGCCTCCAAATGAGGTTTCATTCGTAGCCTCAGTGGCCGATGTAATTTGGCCTGGCTTCATACCTGGATTCGTCATGTTGCTCGAATAGACAATTGTGTGCAGGATTCAATGCATTAGTTTTTATCTTGACTACATATTGCATGGCCAGTTTGATTCTCCTGTTGTTAAGTGATGGTTCATTGGCTTCGACATAAAGGCTCTGAACTGGTGAGGTGCGGAAGGCCCCAAGGGCCAGGCGCAGTCCCTGGTGGTGGATCGTGTCCAGCAGCCCAATATATGATTTCCTTGCAGAACCGTATACTATGCTGCCGTAATCCACTCGTGAACGAACCAAGGTTCTGTACACGGAGAGCAGAACATCTCTGTCCACTCCCCACTCTGAGCTGGACAGCACCCTCAGAATATCCAGAGTAATAGCAGCAACACCAACGATGTCACTAAGTGAAATAGCAATAGCGGCATGAACACCGACAAGACAGTACGAGAATTGACTGTAACAGCAACAGCTTCAGCATTAATAACAGAAACAATGGAAAAAGCAAAATCAACACTTGACAGCAGCAATAATAGTAAGAATAACAATAGCTTAACCACAGTAAACCAAATAATAATTTAATTGGTGTTGTCAATGTTGCGTATGCGTGAGTTGAAACTATATTCTGTTTGTTGTTGCTTGTTTGTTTGCTATTTTACATCCTAGCAACATCTAAGGTCATATCAGGACGGGTACAGAATTGTGGCAGTGTGCAGTCATGGAGACTTTATAGTGCTGCCCCACTGGGAGACCAGACTGCCAGCACCATGACCTGATATCCGACTCAGTCACATTATCCTGGCACTGAGCTAACCAGTCCTTGCCCTATCCTATTAATGCTGAGTGCCTGGCTAGGAAGAGACAAGTATTAATTTGTAAGTCATTGATTTGACTCAGCCAGGGTTCCCCGGTCTACCAACACGGGAGCCGGATGCGCTAACTCATTCGGACATCCCGTCTGGTTCTATATTCTATAAGAAGGTGAATCTAATAAAGCTTTCCTGATGAGCACATGCTGCTACCCAAAACAGGTGTTCCTGCAACTGCTATCAGAAGGTGAGTTGATTGTGGAAATCCTCTATGATGTCTCATCAACAGAGCATGTCACACAGTGAGCTGCTGTGCACAACAATAGTTCTTGTCACTCCCTCCAGAGGCTAATTTGGTTGCAGGAATCATCCACAAGACCTTTTCCACAGATCATGCTGCCCAGTGAGCTGCTACCCGCAACATTAGTTCTTTCCACTCCCGCCAGAGGCTGTTTTGGTAATGAAAATCCTCTCTAAGATGTTGCCACTCCCACCAGAGGCTGAGTTGATAATGAAAGTCATATATAAAGAATAAGACATTTTCCACAAAGCATGTTGCACGGTGGTAACAGCGACAACATTGGTTGTTGAGTCGGTCGGTGATGGGTGGAGACCACAATATTAATTCTGTGGTGGGTGATGGAGGAAACTGTACATAGAGTAACAGTGTGATTGTTGTTAGTGTGTTGGTGTTTTACGTCCTGGCAATATCTCAGGTCATATCAGGACGGGTACTGACTTGTGATAATGCGCACTCTTGGTATGAATTGTATAGTGCTGCCCCACTGTGAGAGCAGGCCACCGACACCATTACCCAATTTCCCACTCAATAATAGTATCCTAATAATAAGCAACTAGTCATTGCCCTATCCTAGTAATGCCGAGTGTTAGGTTAGGTAGCGACAAGCATAGATTGTCTAAGTCATTGGTTTAACTTGACTGGGACCAGAACTCCATACCTTCCGAAATAGTGTGGTAATGGCAACAATTACTAAATAAAAAGACCGGCGCATTTAATATTATTTGTGTGGTGTGCAGCGCCAGGTGCATGTGTTTTATGGGGCTGTCACACTACAATGTAACACGGTAGCATAAGCTGACGTAGGTGAAATTTGGCCATTACGTTGAGATACGTCAAGGAACGTCCAGATACGTCACGCATTCGTTAAGCATATGTCAAGATACATCGAGTTACGTTGTGATATGGTGACACACGGCAAGGTTTGAACATACCCAAAACCTTTGAGATAGCTCGACGTACAGGCCATTATGTTGGGCTTACATTACACTCACATTAGGCTTACGTCGAGATATGTTAGATTTTCGTTAGAGCTACGTCGGTCGATGTTGAGCTATGTTGACTTACTGACGGAGAGCCGGGATGAATGTGCAGCCCGCATGCTGCCAACATTCTGCTAATATATCTCGATGTAGGTCTAACGTGTCTCTGATGTGTGTCTAACATTAGTCTAACATAAGTCCAACATGTCTTGATGTATTCAACGTAGTTGATGAACGGCTGGCGCGTGCGTAACGTATGTAATGTGCACCAACCTTCTTCGAACATAAGCGAACATGCTGTTACCAAGGTGTGAATGTTTTGCCTTCGAGAATATAAAGGCATCCATGTCGAGCACGTTGAGCACTCGCTGTCCTTACGCTGAGCATGCTGGACTGACATCGACTCACGTTATAAATTACATCAGAGTCACACGTGGCTACATTAGGGCAGGCGTAATTATGCAAGTCCTACGCTAATCCAATGCTAAGGTTTCACTAGGCTGACACCCCACGTGCTGGAGGGTAGTTAGCCTTACGTTGGGCCTTTTTTTTTTTACGTTCTAACTCATTGACACACGTTACAACTACGTTGGACCAACGTTTCCCCTACGTCCACTAAATTGACGCTGTAATGCCGAGAATTTCAATGTATCTCGACGTAAATAAGTACGTTCCCCACTCGCTGGCCCGTTACGTCATAGTGTGACAGGGGTATTAGGAACGTGGTTCTTATTGTGACACTGACCACGCCTACACATGTGGGTGTCCTTTCACGACCACGCCCCCTGCCGGCGTCACACACAGGGCCCGGCCCGCACCGGCACAAGACCGGCCTTGTCAACGCGAGCCACGACCGGAAACAATGAAGAGTTCAGCAGGGAACTCAAGCAATGTGTGCTGTGTACACGGTCTTACTTTCTTATGAATTGTCATGAAATACCCCATGTATTCGAAATGACCATTGTATATATTTATATGTACATTGATGTATACCAACACGCGCCTGATGCACGCGTAATGCATAATGATGTATCCCGACATAGCGGCAAAAAATCACATACGTCGCCATACTTTTGCGTGATGCATGGTAATTTGACAGCCACATTACGCTCACTCACTGTACCGCTGATATATATCGACATGCATGTATTCCCTATCTATCAGTATACATATATATGTACGTAGGCATATGCTATGCATATCGGGATATATTTCGGCGTGTATCTATCTAATATCTAGCATTTGGGCAAAAACGAGATCACTGAGATTGTGAGAACACACATTAGAGTTAATGTAGTGCGTTTCTAGTGAGTCCGTTATTGTCTTCCGTTCTGGCAAATTGTCGTCTGCTCGTTAATGGAATGTGTTGCACAGTAATACTGTATCCTTACATGACTTCTGCTTTCAGCACCACCATCATTGGACAGTAGGTCGGCGGCAATTAGTGGCAGTGCACGATGGAGGACCTGTGTGAAAAATAACCGACATCTTTGTGTGCAGACGGCTTCTACATCTGTGTTTAGAGTCGGGCTTAGCGTGCTGATAGGATTTGCTTTGAGGGGCGAATTGCTTCACTGTGCTTGAGCCAATCAGAATTGGTTTCTTGTTTGTCTTAGGTTTTTTTTAATGGCATGCGGGCAATAATGGGGCCAGGAGCTGAAGTATGTGTCACGGTTCACTGCGTATTATTTGTGCACATAATAATACAAGATAAATCAATATAAATGGAATATTTTGCAACAAGTCAGTTTCATTTTAGTGAGTTATAAGGATGCTGAGAGATTAACGTTGTTTATTATGTCGGTAAATTTACATATATGTCGAATGACTAAGTATCGGAATGTGAGAATAACCAAAAATATGGACCAGGTGAATTCTTTTTTAGCTAATCCTGTGTCCTAATCGATTGCTAACTTAGTGCCATTGTATTGCTAGAATGTATATTATAAATATATATGTTTTTGGTGTGCCTTTTTAATCAATTAATGTATATATATGTGTGTGGATCGGAGGTGATGGGGGGCGTTTGGCCCCTAGTACTGATGTACATATTATATATATATATATATATATATATATATATATATACATATGACACCATATGCATATATATTTGGGGGGTATTGGCGCCACCGTCAAGGTGTATAGGTCACTGGCCCGCTGCGCGACCGTTAGAGCAACCGAATTACTACTGAGTCTACACTGACATTTTGTTTGCTATTTGTATTTGTATTTGTGGGCAGGGCAGTTTAGCCCAGCTAACTGTATATAAAAAAAATAAAGTATATCATCGAACCTTGCCTTCGGCGGAACTTACACACATTTGCATATCGGCGGGGCGGAAGGGGGCGGGGGGAGGGGGGCGGACGGGCAGAGGGGCGGAGAGGCGAAGGGGCGGAGTGGCGGAGGGCCGGGGGTGGAGGGACGGAGGAGCGGAGGGGCGGAGGGGCGGAGGGGCGGAGGGGCGATGGGGCGATGGGGCGGAGGGCGGAGGGCCGGAGGGCCGGAGTGGCGGACGGGCGGAGGGGCGGAGAGGCGGAGGGGCGGAGGGCTGGAGGGGCGGAGGGCCGGAGGGGCGGAGGGGCGATGGGGCGGAGGGCGGAGGGGTGGAGGGCGGAGGGCCGGAGGGCCGGAGTGGCGGACGGGCGGACGGGCAGAGGGGCAGAGAGCCGGAGGGGCGGAGGGGCGGAGGGCCGGAGGGGCGGAGGGCCCGAGGGCCGGATTGGCGGAGTGGCGGACGGGCGGACGGGCAGACGGGGCGGAAGGGTGGAGTTGCGGAGTGGCGGAGGGGCGGGGGGCGGAGGGCCGGAGGGGCGGAGGGGCGGAGGGGCGGAGGGAGCGAACAGACGGAGACGGGCATGCCGATGGGCGGTAGAGAGTGCTGGTGTCGGCGGGAGGGCCGAGGAGGGACGGGGAAGCTGAAGTGGTTTGAAGCGCGGGGGGGGGGGGGGCAGGATTGGCGGGATTGTCGGGGTGGGAGGGAGAGGCCGCCCAGCGGACAGGGACGGACAGAGGCGGGCAGGTAGAAAAGAGAATGTAGATCTCTGAGCCTGCAGTATTTTGTCTCATATCGGGTAAGAACTGCTTAATGTATATTTAAATAACTCACGAAGTAGGCTGCTTTACAGCCGCTTTCGACTCAACTAATTGGAACGGGATCGTGAAGTGGATGGAGTGCTTGTCAGTTCATGCAAATATTAATAATCACCAGGTCATGAGTTCAATCCCCATTTGAGACAAACCCAACACTTCCTAAATATATATATCTCACTATGATGGTGTTGATAGGACGATAAATGTGCTAAATTATAATTTAATACTAATGATAATAGCGTCAATTAAGGGTAAATTGGGGTAATTACTCACATCCTGGAAAGGAGGAGTCGGGATTTTCAACATTAATTAATATCAGTTACTATTAAAGTATGCACTATTGATATTCCACACTGCGCTAATATAAATAACGTTCACCTATTAAATCATACAAAAAGAAACCACGCCATTCTTCATTTCCTTCCGTCTTTTATTTTCCATAATTTACTAATATAAATTATGCAGCTCAGTAGAAAATATTCGCAAGTTGATTATTTACAGATGAGTTGAATGACAGTCAAACGGAGTCTATATGTAGACTGAATATATGTGCACATATGTATGTATATGCATATATGCATATGTGTATATGTATGTATATACTTGTATGTATATGCAAATATGTATAGCATATGTGAATATCTGTACATCTGCATATCTATACACATAATTTGTATGCATATATATGTGCATATCTATATAATACATATGCATACTTACATATTAAATAAACGATATATAAAAAATATTAAATTAATGCAGGTGCGTGGGTGCAGATTTTCTAGTCTATTAATTCAATTCCTAACACACTCTATTCGACTAGGTGAATAAGAAAGAGACGTTGCTCTGACTATTAAATATGGTGTGAATAAAAATGACTTGGAACATCAGTAGAGATCATGTACATTGCTGTATCTGTGTGAATTAATGCATTGTAAAATTATATCTACATAAACACATGGTAAATTCCTTCTTCGAAAATACCTCGAGATCCGATGGGTTTTTTTGTATAGAAGACAACAATGATGAGAATGACTATCACTGACTACAGGCAGCTGATGGATGAAGATGATACCGTACAGGATATTCAACATGAATATCTACAGAAGTTGAATATTCTTTAGCTGATAGGCAGTGTAAATCTTCGATTACAAAATAAGTTAATTGCCCTTTTCAGCATGACAAGCAAAGAGTCCAGATATGCAAGTCGCTTTACAGCCAGTCTTCGTCTAATTGACCTGCTACATATCCGTGGCATTTTTAATGTGTTTGCCAATATGCCTTGTGTATTTCAATGTCAATATTATTACCAACGGGGCGGTGCTTGTTGGTTAGTTCCGTGAGTCCTCTCTGCCCGGAATTGACGCCCCCCGAACCCCCATGGCGATCTAACAGGTGGCGCCACCTCAGCCGCCCGCCCTCACACTCCAGCTGCTGTTGTTATTTCCCTATTCATTTCGCCATTTGTCATTTTGAAATAAAAAAATTACAAATCTGAAAAAAGTGCCCACACAGACAACAAAAAAGGCAGTGTTGAACACAGGTTCAAGTGAGTCCTCATTAACGGCCAGTTTTCTTCCAAAATGGTGATTTGGTACCTTTGAAAAAAGGTACTGAAGCAAGTAAGGATTTGTTGTACCAAATATGAGCTATACGATTTCGACATTACATACGTAATGTACAACATATCAAACGGCGGATTTCATAATTACATCTAATTTTTACAGAGTATGAAATAGATTATTTTCGTATCTATATGTGTGATGTTGCAAAACAAGAGTCAGAGAACTACATCATCGTTGTACTTTTACAGAATATGATTCTGATAATTTTCGCATCTGTTTCTGATTTGACCAATTATTAGACAGAGTTTTGCTTATGCCTAACTGTCAGAATACACACACAGAAATCTCACATTCTGACACAAATTAACATTTCCACTTGTTATTCGCAACGATACGATGCACACTATAGAGTCCGAATATAATGCTTAGCTGCTTGTTATTTTATAAATGTGATATATACTAGTTTGTAACTACATTTGTTATTTTGACAACCATGCGGCAGAGGATTTCACAATCGCATATAATTCTACAAAATAGGATAGGCTTATTTTCATAACCATATTTGTGACTGAAATGATGAGATTGAGATAGAGGATTTCGCAAGCACATGTAATTTTCCTAAATACTTTGCAACTTATGTTTGTATCTATGTTTCTGCCTTTATAAACTAGTATTAGTCAAAGGGTTATCATTTGAGAAAATATTAAATGCTTCGTACCCATATTAGTGATTTTGATAATTATGGGATAGTAGATTTCATAGCCGTATGTAATTTTACGGAATGGCATGTAGATTATTTTCGTAGATGTGTTTCTGATTTACCAACTAAGCAAAGGATTGCTTAGTCACATCCTATTTGAGAAAGTATGATATGTAAGATTGGTTAACTATAT
The DNA here is from genome assembly GCA_030323885.1 of Branchipolynoe longqiensis. Classification (NCBI taxonomy): domain Eukaryota; kingdom Metazoa; phylum Annelida; class Polychaeta; order Phyllodocida; family Polynoidae; genus Branchipolynoe; species Branchipolynoe longqiensis. The sequence goes on along the minus strand of CM059196.1, from coordinate 62,747,118 downwards.
TTGTGATTTTACTAAACATGAGACAGAGGATTTTATAATCGCATGTGATTTTACAGAAAATACTATCCATCATTTTCATAACCATATCTGTGATTTTACGAAACATGAAACAGTATTTCATAATCACATGCAATTTTACAGAATATGATATCGATCATTTTCATAAGAATACTTGTGATTTTACGAAGCATTAGATAGAGGATTTCAAAATCACGGAATATGATATCGATGCATGTCATAAGCATATTTATGATTTTTCAACCCTGAGACAGAGGATTCATCCATATAATTCTAACCATAAGGAAATGACAACGCGCTTCTAAATGATGTTTTGCGCATTGCATAGATGTCTGAGATTGTGGGGAGAATGGCATTTCGTTGGTGCTAAAGACATGACTACAATAGCGCCGTAGTATCAGTTTGATGTCCACATCGTGTGTCAGCTCCATCCCATTGTGACAGCCCCATTTGAACTCACTCTGTGCACTTGCACATCCGAAGGATGTTCACCATTTCCGCTTCCAAGTACCTGCAAATGTATGTATTTCAGTTCTATGAGAGATAGTTAACGACACAAGCCGGCTTGACCTATTGACTTATTCTTTTGTGAATGACGTCAATGCATTCCAGCAAATTCTCGTCTGCCGTCTGTTGCTTGCGTCTGAGTGGCGCTCCTCACGTTAAGTTGACCTCATTTCCACAATTTTCCAAGTTGGACCTCTCGCATGCGCCGTCTTAACCACTCTAATATCAATGTCACCGACTTCCTTGTTCTTTGGCCGTCATGATATGACCTTGGATGTTGCTAGGACGTAACGCCCTGACAAACAAGTCCGATGAAAGCATCAAATATTCTAAATCAAAACATTTATTTATATTAAATTCTATCTATCAAGCTTAGATACTGGTTCACTTATTAAGCATTTGTTGTTGCATAGAAATGGGAAGTCAAATTAATGGGAAACCAATTACTGATGAAGCCCATGACATTAGCATTTTGAATTACATGCTAACATTAATTTGGAATGTCGTCACTAAAATATCACCAAAGTTAGCCATTTATATTTTTAAGTGACTTCAAACTTAGGTAGATTATAAGGATCAACCTAATACATTTATCTCAGAAAATGTCAGAATTTCTAAACCATCAGACTATGCAACTTTAACCTGTCACAGTGCCAGAGTGAGTTTTCCTCGTGCTGCCACCATGGCTGCCTCCCTCATCTTCGCATCTCCGCCATTCCGTACCACTTCCGCCATGAACGAGATGTAGGTCATGGCCAACCTCAGCGTTTCGATACGCGACAGCTTCTTCTCATAGGAGAAGGTAGGCACACGCCGCCGCAGCCCTTCGAATGCGTCGTTCAGGGTACACATCCGGCGCCGCTCACGCACATTCGCTGCTGAACGCTGGTCTTTGTTGATGATGCGTTTTCGCTTTGGTCTACTGCTGCTTCCGCTGCCACTGCTGCTACTTCCGCTGCTGCTGACAAAATGGCGTGGTGACGATTGCATGCCATGAAAGAGGTCCGCATGGTCATGTGCAGGAGCATTGAAGACGTTTGCAGACTGGTAGTCATGCTGATACTGCTGGTGCTGTTGGTGTTGGTGTTGGGTGTTGTGCATATACATATGCTGCTGTTGTTGGGGATGTTGGTGATGTTGCTCCTGTTCGTGGTGGTGTTGGTGATGGTGATGCGGTGATTGCTGCTGATGACTTTGCTGTAGCTGATTGACATGATGCTGGCTGAACCCACCATACAAACACAGATCATCCGTGCCGTAGCCGAGGCTGTCCAGCGGCGACCCGCAGCTGTCACTGCTGAACGGCGACGCCGTGGCTGACAAACAGTGACTTCCGGTTCCGGTTGACACCCCGGCGTACCGCCGCTCATACAGACCTACCGACTCCTCCGGCTCGTCGACACCAACCCCAAACCCCGGCGCCTGCAGCGACATGAACGACTGAGGTGACCCACTTCCGGTTCCATGAACGCCCTGGTCACTTCCTGTCAGACTCGCCTCGTCGACGATCGTGTAGAAGCCGGCGTTGTCGATGCCGTCAATGCTCTCCTCCACGGCTGAGAAGTGGCCGCCGTGCTGGTACAACTCGGCCAGGGCATGCGCGGTGCTGATGGCGAATTGCCGCCCGCTGTCGGTGGAGGGTCCAGCCGCCGGCGGGGCGCGAGCGGGGGCGGGGCCCGAGCCCGGCGCCGCTCCCTGGGACCTGGGGCTCGACGCCGCCGCCGCTGTTGCCGCCGCCGCCGCCGGCGCTGCTTCTGCCGGAGTGACGGCCTGGCGGAGCGCCGAGAAGTCGGTGAGGGCAGTCACGTCCAGCGCCTCCATCTGGCTCTTACCCGGCGCCGTCTTGTACAAGCCCCGGCCGGCACCTCCCTGTACGAGCACCCGCCCGGCCGCGCCCGGTGCTGGGCTAGCGGACACGGTGAAAGTTAACGGCGGATGGCGATAAGAAAACGGACCTCTTTTACACCTGTAGTTCACCACATATATATGTATATATCAATATGTGTATACATGTATAATTATTCGCCTGACTATGCCTGGTCCTCCTTCTTTTAAGGCAACATGGATCAGAGTCATTACAGCATTCCACAGGTGTCAAGTCCAAGCATCCCCAACTATCGCGTCACTCTACTACAATTTCTCAGTGAGTGTGTACCACGAGCAAGGTGTTAATTAACAACAGTTGTAGTGTAAGTCAACCGGGACTACGACGTTTCCTCCAGTGTGCTGGTTGATTGCACTTCCGTTTTACCCCGTCGGTACAAGTGATAGAGTTGGGATGTGTGTGCGCATGCGCAGATGAAGATGTCGCGCCGACAGCCGACCCGGTGTATATGTCCTCTCCTGCCCGCAGCCACACCCCTGTGGGCCGAGCTGTGATCAGCTGAGCGTGACGGTGGATTTGGGGGGGGGGGGGGACGGGGGGGGAGGGTGAGCGGCCACGCGCCCACCGCCGGCCCAGCCGCGTGCCGGGTCGGGAGGGCGGGGCCAGCGCCTGTCAATCACTCAGGTAGACGGGGCTCTAATTGGTGCCTGACGGGCCGAGTTGATCGACTGACGGTTGAGGGGGCAGAGAAGAAGGGGGAGGCCAGGTGTACCCACATCTTCCTGTAGTACGGTAGGTCTCCGCTAGGTGACACCTTCAGGTGGCTGTCACTGACAAGTTAATAGACATCGCCTCCTTGTCAAAGGCAAACAGCTGAAATGATTTAGTTGCGTATGGAGATAACTGTCTAATATCAAAAGTGCCTCACATCTTTTCACAATCACAGCATATATCTGTGTATATACACATATCACTTTCTGTATATATATATATGTATATATGTATTATATATGTATAGGCTACATATGTCTATCATTATGTGTATATATATATATATACATTGTTATATATATATATATATATATATATATATATATATATATATATAATCAGAGTCTTTTCATTCTAACAAAAGGTTAGTACAGACTACTACTGAGTACTAATCTCCATTCGTCCCCTCCCCAATATGTGTGTGTGTTTGTGTGTGTGTGTGGCGCGTGTAGGACCCCATCAATTTGAGTTATATAAGTACTTATGCAAATTTAAATACCGGAAGTGTCTTAAACCAAATAATTACTCTCGATTATTTACTATGCCGCAGTGCTCACACCCCAACGCGCCCACCAACCTCCCCGACCCTCCAGTCAGTCGTCACAGAGCATTTGTGTTTCATGTAATTTAGGTAAAGGTCGAATATGTGACCTCTTGCTCGAGATTATGCTCATATATTGACACACTGGTTTCATTTGTCGTCTTAAACTATAATCACTATTTTTAAATCTTATGTAGAATAATATAATGTACAATTTTTTATATAAGCGCATTTGAATTATATATTGTGATTCCCGCACGTTTTTGCTGGATTCTGATAACTGCACAAAAGCTAAAAATAGATATTTGTGGGTTTTTTTAATGTAAATTCGGTGGATGTCTCTAAATAATGTAGCTTTGAAAGGGTCATTGATGTTATGCACTATTTCCATGGACCTATGATGTACTATATGTGGGAGAACATGTAGAGGGAGAAGGCAGGAGGAAGGGGGAAGAAGGAAGAAGACAAACAAAATAAACACGGTGTTTGGACGATCAGGAAGAGGACGATCAGGAGGAAAACGGGATGAAGAAGGGGGGAAAGGAGGAAGAGAGGAGGAAGAAAAAGAAGAAGAAGGGGGAGGAAGAGGCGGACTAAGAGGAAGAGGGGGAAGAAGGGGAAGAGGGGGTGAACATGGGAATGAAAGCGAGGGAAGAGGAGGGAGGGAGAACAGAAGGAGGATGAAGATAATGAAATGGAAGAGAAAGAAAGGGCGGAAGAGGAGGAAGAGAATAATAAGTGGGGAGGAAGAGGAGAGGAAGGGGGAGAGGAAGGGATCGAGGAAGAGAAAGAAGAGGAAGCGAGGGAAGAGAAGGACGAGGGAGAATAGGAGGAAGAGAAGGAAGAGGATGGATATGAAGAAGAGGGAAGTTTATTTAAATTCGAAGCACAATTTCTATGACACTTCCACGCTATCCCTTGTATTTTTGTAAATAAATCATTCCGCGCACAATCTGTAAGCTTCTTTCATTAGCCACATTGAAAGGTGGGGTAGAGTCATTATTCAAAGAGAAGATGAGGGCAGAGTGGGAGGGAGGGCGCATTGAAGTGATGTGACATGTGTGTATTGGCCACTATAGAGGAGTTGGAGGTACTACTGGGGGAGAAGCGCTATAGATATATGTATCCTATACATAGATGGAATTATTCCATATGTATCAATGCAAAGTATACGATGCTTCCATATACTTATCGAGGATGTACATATATAGCATATGTATGTACATATGTATAATCATGGATTTATTGTGTACATAGGTACATATAAATATATAAATGTCGCCATATAAGAATAGTTAGGTAGATAGACAGACAGATAGCTGGATAGCTAGATATATACTATAGATACATGAGATGTTCCCATGGAGATCTATATACACAAAAAACAGTATACATATATATGCATGAACACATGTATATATCTTCCTACACATTCTTTGCTTATAAATATGTTTGGGATGTTTCAATATATATGTATACATAATAATATATATATGTATACGTATATATAATTATGCATATATTTCATATGTACATATATGTATTGTATACTCAGATGCATATATGCACATGTACACATATGTATATATGCATATGTACATAAATGTATATATGCATATGTGCATTATTTCACATATGCATATATGTACATATGCACATATGCACAAATACATAGATGCATATGTGCATATATGCAGATATACACATATACACATATACACATATACACATGTACACATGTACACATATACACATGTCATAAACTCATATGCACATATACACATATACACATAAACACATACACGCATATACACACATACACACATACACATACACACATACACACATACACACATACACACATACATACATACACACATACGCACATACACACATATACACATATACACATATACACATATACACATATACACATACACATATACACATACACGCATACACGCATACACGCATACACGCATACACACATATACACATATACACATATACACATATACACATGTCATATGCACATACACATATACACACATACATACATACACGCATACACACATATACACATATACACATATACACATATACACATGTCATATGCACATATACACATATAGACATTTACACACATGCATATATGCGGCAGCGTCGGGTGAGCTGGGTGGGCAGAGGCTGCGGCGGGTGTTGACATTAATGTCTACTGTCGACACTCTATCTCACACCACATCTACAACACCGCGTTATTCAATAGAACGGCGTTGACAAAGCTGAGAGCGGTCGTCCATCTGGACAGACAAACAGACACACAGACAGACTGACAGTGCACAAGACGTGTAGAGGCGTCATGGGGGCTGCATACACCGCCAAGTGGCACTCATGCCGGTGCATTGTTAGTGTGGCCCTTCCCTCCCAGGGCTGTGTGTTGTTGTATTCAGAGCTGGGTCAGTGTGTATATATTATATGTGTGTGTATCTACTCGGACTAGATTCCTTTACCGCTAATTGCCTTATGTAGACAGGGAAAGGGAAAGATGGGGCCCGTGAGGAGAAAGAAGTAGTGTCATTGTCATATTAGGGTATATATCATATGACAGTATCTCTAGCGTTATATATGGATATGTTTATATATAATTATATATGTATATATATTTGGCTATAATGCGCAATACGACCAGACGAAATGGCCAAATGAGTTAGAGCGCCCATCTCCCGTGTTGGTAGATCGTCACTTCCTAGCCTGGCGCTCGGCATTATTAGGATAGGGCAAGGACTGGTTTGCTCAGTGTCAGGATAATGTGACTGAGTGTTGGCGGCCTGGTCTTCCAGTGGGGCTGAACTATTAAGTCGCCATGAGTGCCCACTGTCAGAAGTCGGTACCCCTCCTTATATGACCTTAGATATTGCTAGGACGTAAAACAACAACAAACAAACATAATACGCAATACAGACCAGTATATGTAGCATTATATATATATATAAATTATAGACTAATATATGTACATGGATACATATATTCGTCTATAATTTTTAATGAACACCAGTATCTGTAGCGTTATAAATATGTGTATATATATTCGGCTATAAACTTATAATGTTCTATACATTCCAGTATCTGTAGCGTTATATATATATGTATACATATATTCACCTGTAATTTTCAATATACCCCAGTGTCTGTAGCATTATATATATATGTATATATAGTATAGTTATACAAATCTTACCTGGGTACAGATGATGGATAACTGTTGTTTTCCCGAGGTACAAGCCTCGGCTAGTCGTGGGCTAGGGAGAAGGAAGCACATCTGGGTCCAGCAATCTTTACCTACTTATTCAGGATAAAAATGACTTTAAACTTCAATGGATACTTCAATGTTTTCGTCTTGGCACAAGCAAACATGCTAGTCGTGGCAGGGTTGGGTGGGAGGGCCCTAGCCCATGACTAGCAGAAGCTTGTACCTTGGGAAAACAACAGTTATCCATCATCTGTACCCAGGTAAGATTCATATAACAATACTATTTTACCTCGGTACTAAGCCTCAGGCTACTCGTAGCTGGGGGAGTCTTTACGTAACTGATTTTTTATCCTTAATCCATTTTAATTCAGTATACCTTCGTATTAAACAGTATTTATATTAAACAGATATACTTTCCAAAAAATCTCACCTCTCACGTGAACTGGCGAGTAAGCGTGTTGCTAGGACACTTGACTTCTCTAGTCGTTTGTTGTAATGTTTTGCAAACGATCTAGCCATCTCCCAGCCTGCATGCACTAGGATTCTCTTAACCGAAATCCCTAGCTGCCGTTCCTTCTATACCAAAGCTCCTCTTGTGTGGTCTAATAAAGCTCACCAAAAGCTGTCTAGAATTTCGTAATTCTTTTGTCTTGGATATATAAGACTGTATGTCGGACACTACACAAAGACATTGATCCTCCGGGAAGCTATTCACATGTACCATGGACAGAGGGTCCCGTGTGCGGTTTGATTTTAATAACTGATGTAAATCAAACATCGCCTCCTTTTGAGCAATCTCCAGTCCGTCTAGGGTAACACTACAATTGTTTGTCCCCTATGTCCTGTGACTAGCAGTAATAAAACTGCTAACTTAAATCCCATCTCTTAATATCTAAGTGACAATTACTCGGCCAAGACTTGAAATCTATTATATTTTGGCCTAGGTGGATTTCTTTCATAAACCGACCTTAAGAACCAATGAATCACCTGGTGTTTATCATTTGTCCATCTACTCTTGGTAGGATAACAGACAATGCACATCTGGCTGCATTAATTGCACCAAAACCTAACCCTTCATCCTCTAGCATTCGTAAAAATCTTACTACTTGAGCTATTTTCGGCATTAAGGGCTTAACTTTCATAAGCAAGCAATGAAGTCCCCACTTCCTTAAATAACTAGTATATAATTTTACTGTTTTTTCCTCCAGGCATGTGAGACAAGCCTTCACTGGGTAATTTTGTCTAGACCAATTGTTCTAAATGTTTATTCAAAAAAGGAATGTCAGGAGGGGTGTCATTAACACCTCTCCGTGGGTTGTTAGCGGCCCTTGATGTCGTAGGTTTGTCCGTGCTCTTGGAAATCTGAGACTGTCTCTCGCTCCCAATGCCACTGCTGCCAGCCATGGCTGTGTGTCAACCTCGGGCACGATCAGGATTGCATGTGTGTGATCCATTCTTATCTTCCTGGCCACTCTGCTGATAATGCTGAATGGTGGGATTATATAATAGAATTTGTTATTCCATTCCAAGGAAAAATGAATCCACTTGTCAAGCATATGGCTCTGGGTGCCACTATACATATCTAGCTATCTTGTAGGTGTTTCGTGATGCAAACAAATCTACCTGTGGTGTGCCCCACTTAATGCAAATTTATTGAAATATGTTGTCACTCAATGACCGTTCCAAGTGATCATGAAAATGGCGGCTTTTATTGCCTGCTAAGGTGTTCTAACTACCTGGGATATGCACCACTGTTAGCCATATATCATGCTGCTGAGCCCAATTCCAGATCAATTTTGCTACTTTATTGCAAGGTTTGGACCTAGTCCCTCCCATGTTATGAATGTGAGACATTGCTGTAGTGTTATCTGTCAACACTCTAACATGAAACTTGGGGATACGCACTAAGCTACATAACCCTAAATAAACTGTACTAAGTTCTAACACATTAATATGATCTGCAATTTCATCATCTAACCAACATCCTCCAGTTGCCTGACGATCTCTACGAGCACCCCATCCATCTAATGACGCATCTGTCGTAACAATAGTGTTGGGTTCACCGATTCTAATGGGATTGGGAAGAGACTCAATGTTGGCATACTACCATTGAATATCGTCTAATGCTCTTGTTGAAAATGTCCTCTTTCTATCAAAATTGCATTTTGTACGCGCTAATGCTCAATTCTTGTCTATTTCTAGCGACGTAATATGAGCTTTCCCATATAGGATAGCTGGGGCATAGGCTATCATTATTCCTATTAATACTGCGACTTGCCTAATCTTAGGGCTCATTGACTGCAGCAAATGGTCTGCTGAGGTGAAAAAACTTCTCTAGTGTCTGTTGTGTTATTGAAACGGTCAAATCTTCTGTGTTCAACAGGAAAACCAAACATTTAACAAATTTGGTTGTAGTAAAAACTGTTTCTTGTCATGAATGTAAAATCCCAATTTAGTGAACGTTTCACACAAATCATCAACTGCTCTTTGACAGTCTGCCTTTGATTTTGCCATTATGAATGAATCGTCAATATATGGGAACATAATATGTCCCTTTCTAGCCATTTATGACAAAATGTTTCAACAGCTTAGTAAATAAGCGAGGGGCACAAGCTAAGCCATTAGGCTTACATGTGAACCCATACAGTTGATCATTCCCAAACAAAACGGAGGAATTTCCTATCTGATTTGTGAATAGGTAGCATATAATACGCATCTTTCAGATGCACACTAGCAAGCCAGGACCCTTTCATGACCAAATCCCTAGCCGTTTTGAGGGAAAACCTCTTAAATATGTAACCAATTTGTTTACCCTTGTCAATCCAGAATCATGCAGATTTCACCATTTGGCCTGGGTTGTGAAAATAAATTTGAAATAAATTTGCCTTCCTCATGAACAGCAGTCTGTATTATTCCTCTCTGACAAAATTCCAACACCTGTTTATTTAATGCCCCTCTCTCGTTTACATCAAAATGATATAGAAAAGGAATTGTTTCCTGTAAAGGGTGTTGCGTAAAGGGAATATTCCTGGCACTATACTCAGAATAGTCAAATTATCCGTAATTTGCCACTCATCTAAACAACTGGTATTAAAAGTTTTCCGGTTCCAAGATTCGAACCAGTAACCCTCTGATCTTGAGACCAACATTCTGCCATCTGAGCTACAGAGGGACTGGTATATTTCCTGCCTGGAAAATGCTTACAGGTATTTCCATGGCCACCGGAGTTTGCGTTGCAACCGCTACTTGTTCCCTGGGTGGGGGAACGGCGTCTGGGGAGTAAACTCCCTCCTGAAGGGACGAGTCCCTTTGTTCCAGCCGAAGGACTGGTGCTGTCCTCTGCCCCTGGGCTGAATGGCATAGCCCGAGCTCGACCGACCACCTCTGCGGGTGTGACGGTTGCAAAAATCCTGTGGCCCTCTCCTGAACCATGCATTGTTGGTGTCACTTGCCACCTCTTTACCGGCATCGGTACCTACCACCTTAAAGAAGCATTTGAAACATCCATACAAGAGGAATTTGCTGGCGGCTGTCAGCATGGCAATCACCCCATTGATACGTCGGGCCAATGACGGGAACTTGTTCTCGGTCTGCATATGGTTTGCAACAGAGGCAATCGCCATCAAGGCTCCCATTCCGAGTTGTCTGACTCAGGGACCGCCCTCCTTGTTCTCTTCTGAGATCTAGCTGGGAGCATCTGCTCCAGCTTCATGAGCGGCTCCTCCAGCCCAGCAGGGCCAGCGTCTGACTCGCTTTCCTCCCCTGACACCGGTTGTACCGGGGAGGCTTGAACCGTCACCACCGGTGACGAGTCCTCATCATCAGATATGGGAGCCTCAGGCTTACTGCACTGCGTAGCCATACTAAGCCTCAGGTCAGAAACCTGTAACAATCAAATGACAGTTAGAGTGTGCTCACCCAAATGTCACAACGGGCTAAGAAACCTAGTTTGTGCATTCACTGGTGTTGGAGAACGTATTTACATGGTTCCAACACAGGCATGAGAAAATTTCTCATGTGAGTGTCGTAGGGTTATGGTTCAAAACCAAAACCAAACGAGGGGTAGGGACCAGTGTATCGGTAGCCTCCCACACTCTCCATCCCGTACACTTCTCCCAGCTGTGGCTAAATATGCCAACAAGTTGGAGGAAATGCTACGAAATTCAGAGGTATGCCTTAGTAACACAACATGGGGAATCTTAACAGAAACCCAGGAACAAGTCCCAACGAGGTGTGGCTCTAACCACACCTCTTTCCATTCGGCAACGGGCGGCAATTTACTGGTGTTGGAGAATGTATTTACACCGTTCCAACACAGGCGTAAGCAAAGCTAATGTGTAATGTCGCAGGTGAATGGTATGGAAACCAAAAACCAAATGCGGGGTAGGGACCAGTGTATCGGTAGCCTCCCACACTCTCTGTTCCGTACAGTTCTACCTCCTGTGGCTACAATGCCAACAAGTTGGAGAAAATGCTATGAAACTCGGAGGTACGCCTTAAAACCAGTGGGGAATCCTTAAAGGAAACCCAGGAACAAGTCCCAATGAGGTGTGGCCCCAAACACACCACTCTCCATTCGCCAATGGGCGGCATTTTAACAGCTGTAAACAATGAACCTCGAAACCGAAAACCCCTTACGGGCCTCTAATCTAGTCGTACCAGTGCAACAAAGAAAACTCGAAACCGAAAATCCTTTATGGGCCTCGTAATCTTGGCAACAGTATTCTGCGTGAGCCTAATATCGCTCTGTCGGTTCGCCACTTAAAATGTTAAACTCAAAACCGATCAAGTCCCAACTAGATGCATACTGGTCAAGCATTACATATATCTTGGAGCCAGTGACAGTTGCTACGACCATCACATCTGAAGAACTGTCTCCATTAAGAGCTGTATCCTATTGATTGATTTATTAACTTCGGTAAATCGACGAGAAATGGTTTCCGAAAAACCCTTATGGGCCTCGTGTCAACACCGATCTAGGTCACCATGCTAGTACTGCGGGAGCCTATTATCACTCAGTCGAGTCACCTTTAAATTTTTTTAAATGACCGAAAAATGGTATCTACACAAGAATAAATATCCTCCTGTATTCTTGGGTCATAAAAACACATTAATATGAAACCAAAAGTGTCATTATCCTAGTAATAACACACAATTTAAGTAAAAACTAACCTTGAACTACACAGCGTGTTTCGCTGTGTTGGATTTATGCTAATTGCTGGACCGGACCCACTCTAGTATATCGATCACTTTATTTGGGTTCCAAACGATCGCCCATACAAAACCATCGCAATGATATTTTGTTTAACCTCCCTTAACCTGCCACCTCCCTAACGGGACAATTTAAATCGGTCCCATCGTCAGTCCATTTTCACAATTACAGAGGTTTTGCTGTATATGTATAGATACATATATATTTGGATGTAATGTTCAATGCACATTAGCATCTATTGAATTATATATATATATATATATATATATATACATATATATGTATACATATGTATATATTCGGCTATAATATTCTATGCACATTAGTGACTGTAGAATTGTATATATATATATATTATACAAAGGTGTCGGCTGCCTATAGGTGCGGAGGATGTGGGTTCGAATGCTGGCTGATTCAAACCAATATCTTTCAAAATTGATACTTGTCTCTACCTACCTCGTTATCAACATTACTAGGCTAGGAGTACGATGTGCCAAGTAGCAGTGAAAGTATGAAGCCTAGTATTCACAATTGAAATGTCATCTACTTAATAAACAAATAAACAAATAAAGTATTGTCTAGATTTGATCTAAATTTAAGTATTGATGTACTTAAAAAAACATGTATTGCTGCATAAAAGATATATTCAATTAATTTAATAGAACCTGCTACTGATGCCTAGTCCAAGCCTTCGATTTGCACATTATGTTTTGCCTTCAAATCCCTTCATATTTAGTCATATATAATACAGGTGTGTTTGTTGTTTGACGTCCTAGCAATATTTAAGGTTATATCAAGACGATATAATGCCGGTAGCGCCAACCTAAAGTACAGTGGATTATAACGATCAACTGCATATGCTTATCTTTAGAAAAATCAATATGGCATTCACTGCAAACCGTCAGATTATGCAACTGTGTAAGAACTCAATAAGAGGGTCTCGATTCCGGTTCTCCACACAAGCATGGGGCATGGATTATTAGCATTTGTGTAAATAACAATCTAGAAGCAATTAGCATGCTCTTTAATTACATGTCAAATCAGCGCAAATGGCGTTGTGAGACGTTGACAGTCCCCGAGGGCCGTCCTACACAGCCGGGTTCTCCGCGCGGCGGTGTGGGCGTTAATTAAGTAATTAATCATGTGTAGCGTTTGGCTGCCGGTCCTTTGATCGTCACTAACAGGTCACGCGCTGGTGAGTACGTGTTAATCTCAACAAACACAAGGGGTGGAACCTGATTTCACACCGCCCAGGTTTAACCCACCATGGTGGTAAGAGCACGCACCCGGCCACGGACACACGGACACACGGACACACGGACACACGGACACACGGACACACGGACACACGGACACACGGACACACGGACACATGGACACTCCCCAATCTCCCCACACTTCCCACACTTCTAACACTCCCCACACTCCCCACAGCTGTGGCTACATATCGGTCGAACCCGGGGACATAGAAACAACGGTATACAATAATATAATGACAATAATAATAATAATGAAATAGTCCCCTTCCCCGCCTTTATTCTCGCATAATACGTTATACATCATGTGCATGTATTATATATATATATATATATATATATATATATATACATATTGCTATACACAATAGCAGAGTTTAGGTGACAAACCATTCTACTGACACTCGATCCCAAAATCCCATCTCCATCAATATGATAATTAGGCAATTCACCACACAGTAGGCATACACACCTGTGAAAGGAAACTATGCACCTAACCACTCCGTAATGTAATGGTCTAAACAATACACATGTATGTATCTAAGTATGTATGTATACAACATATAACTACTATCTTATAGGTGAACTGTCAAACTATACCATATGTAAGCCTTGGAATGATTAATATTGTTATTTCAGCTGACTTGAGCTAGCTGCTGATGACAATATCAGACTACATATACATATATTGTAAATAACTATAATGTCACATGGCTGGAAGGCCAGTGTCACGGGGCTGACAAAAGACTTTATGCGATGAATAAACTATATTTACAAAATATAAGGTAGTCAAGGCGTTCATTTGTTGCTTATATAGCGATAAAAAGAGCGAGGTGCTGGCTCAGAACGAGGCTCCGTTGGGAACTGCAGCCTCGCTTTCATGTCACCCGCCAATAAAAAAAGACGCGCCACGCCATCCGTGATCCGTCATCCGTTAGCAATATTGTGTGCGCATGACGTCATTAATAAGCGGCGCGACAGATTATTTACGCGACAGGGGGCGCTCTATTGTACTCCCCGCCACCGGATGTGATAGGCTAGTCGGTAGAGCGTCCGCCTCATGGGTAAGGTGGTCATGAGTTCGCCCCCTCCCGCGTCTAAGTCAAACCAAAGACTCACAGAATTAATATTGGTCGCTATCTTGCCTGGCACCATGAGTTCGCTCTATCACCCCCACCACTACCGTCGCTATCCTGTGCTGATATGACCTCATATGTTGCCAGGACGTAAGACTCCAACAAGCAATCATCGCTATGCATACCAACCTGGTGGATTTGAGTCAAACCAGAGATTACTTGGCGCTCGTGTTACATACGAAAAGGAAAAGGGCGGAGCGGGGCGAGACGTGGCGGGGCGGGTCAGGGCGGGGCGGCGTGGCGCGGCGCGGCGCAGGGCGGCGCGGGGCGGTGCGGGGCGGCGCGGGGCGGTGCGGGGGCGCGGGGCTGCACGGGGCGGCACGGGGCGGCGCGGGGCGGCGCGGGGCGGCGCGGGGCGGCGCGGGGCGGTGCGGGGCTGCGCGGGGCTGCGCGGGGCTGCGCGGGGCGGCGCGGGGCAGGACGGGGCGGAGCGGGGTGGGGGTGGGGGCGGGGCGGCGCGGTGCGGTGCGGCGCGTCGCGGGGCGGTGTGGGGAGGCGCGGGGCGGTGCGGGGAGGCGTCGGCAATGATGGTGTTGGGGTGTGTGTTCTAGAACAGTCAGGAAATATGCATGGATAAAGGAATATGGACCCACACCTCTGCCATTCCGAGGTTAGCATCCTATGTCCATATGTACCGCATTCATTGCATACAGAATCGTGGCCATGTCGCCAATCACCTGACAGCTGCCATAATAAATGCCAAGAGTGAGCATAAGCATATTCAGCGCAGAAAGGAGTGGGGCAACCAGCCACGTTTGAACTTGTCTGAGCCTGTTTGGATTTGCCGGAAATGGACTTTCCTCTTCTCGTTTTCGCGAGACTTCAGTGCCAGCCAATCAGAGCTGTTCTTTTTTATTGCAAATGGTGCCCTCCACGGGGGCAGAAGCTGACACACATATATACATACTGAGAATGGCTCTCAGTGTCAGCCAATCAAAGCTGTTCTTTATTATTGCAAATGGCGGCCCCCATAAGGGGCGGCATTTGCAATCGAAAAGAACAGCTCTGTTTGGTTCAAATTATGGGAAGGTCCCAGTCGTTATTTGTTTAGTAGTTTCTGGTCTATATGTATCTTTTGCGCAGATTAAAATGCTTGAAGTATATTTTTAATTTATCTACATTGACTTTTGTTTAAACCACACAATATCAGTACTTAATGATTGGGAAACTATTCCTGCAATGGATATGGGACAGTGCTCAATATGGGACAGTGGTCACCCGTTTTTCCTCCTTTCCTCGCTGTGGACCCTTCTCAGAGTGAGACACACTCATACTTCAGTCATTCTAGGTCGAGCGTCCTATAACTATTAACCCATCTAGGCCCTCTGCTGATATCACCATGCCCACACCTACCTGTGTATGCAGCATTTCACCTGCAAAGTTTAGCGGTCCTCATCACAGAGGCATTCAAATCGCCTCAGCTGATCTTTAACGCCGAGTCTCGCTAGACCTCCGCAGGGTGCAGACGTCGGGCGTGACGTCGTGACGTACTAATGAAGGGCTCCGTCGCTGCCAGGACACGCACCCGTTGCCATGGTAACGAGGCGAGTCAGCGCGTCGCTGTCCTTCCCATCCGACCCCGTCTCGCTAACGCAATGCCCAAATAAACAAACATCAAAACACAAACAGACATAAACCTAAACTCAAAGCTAAACTGAGCACTCATGTTGCAAAGTCTGCTCTGTAGTCTCCTTTGGAAATAAATGCAATTTGATTCGAGTCTGCGCCATGACTATACATAGACTCCGTATGGAATATGTTAATGGTGTGAGAGTACGACATGTATTGCCGCGTGAGCTTACTAATGGGCTATTAGCCATACGGACATAGCCCCGGAAATATGTGTTTATGTTATCTGTCTGACACACCACACACGCGCATGACAGAACACCTCCCCTAATGACAACCTACATAGCAATCTCACTGGATGGGAGGACTCAATGTGCCGAACATGCTATATTAAATATGCCGCGGTGTCTATTGCTTTTGTGTGTCAAATGTAATTGTGGGAGGAACAGCCTAACTTTCACTGCACGACATCGTTCCTTTCCCCCTTTTTCCCCGCTTCACGTTCCGCTTGGTTGGTTTTGGTCGCCTATATGTAGAGTAATAGAGACAGCTGTGGGTTTTTAATTAACGTAGAGGGCGGTTCAGTCGACGCCATTGTTCGAAGAACATCTGAGTTCTTGAGTGCCAGAACTGGCAGAATTCTACTTCCGGTGAAGGGTTTTTAATCGATTTATTCATGTTTATCTATTGTCTGATAAATATATATTTATATATATAATTGGGGCATTATATATCTATATATAATATCAAATGATGGTTAGGTTTTAAGGTCGTTCTGGTCACTACTCCTATGTTAATCGGCTCTGCCAATATGTATCATCATCGTACTCCACTGATGCTTCGCCATGTATGGATTATT
Organism: Branchipolynoe longqiensis; assembly: GCA_030323885.1. Taxonomy (NCBI): domain Eukaryota; kingdom Metazoa; phylum Annelida; class Polychaeta; order Phyllodocida; family Polynoidae; genus Branchipolynoe; species Branchipolynoe longqiensis. The sequence continues at coordinate 62,730,174 of CM059196.1, read as the reverse complement.
ATTACTAATATAAATACTAGCAATGTTTCATATTAATTTTGATGGTTTTTAGTAAATTTGGTCACTTTGAATCGAGTGGAATCCATTTTGAGTCACATAACCATGAGTGTTGTTAACTCCACCATTAGGTAGCACCACCGATATTGTTTACCACATAAGGGTACAGATGGATTCCACAAGATGGTGGCACTATATTGAAATGAGGGCATACAAAAGCCCGGAATATAGCAGTGAATGTATATACACATAGTCTCTGAATATAGTCAGAGACCATGAATATATATATAATGACAGTTCAACACAATATTGGTCCAGGGACTGATGCAGAGCCTAGCTTTAACCTGTGCTGTACACAGGTTAAAGCTAGTATATATATATATATATATATACATATCTGACCACAATTATTATTATGAACAGTTCGACCATTGCTTTTAGCTGTTGGGTTGTGGGAATGCTGCTCAAACAGACTCGACAAATATGCACATATATATTTTTATATATTCAACAGCAAGGTGTGGGGTTCGATCTGGACTGCACGAGTGTTCATGCGCTCCAACCGACGGTCAGACATGTGTGGGTCACTGCGTTGAAAATAGTACGGTTACATAACCAAATAGTTTTGACGTTCTGACATATTTTGTAAGATCAATATATATGGTTGATCGTTAAGATGTACTTTATTTTGTTGGAAGTAAATTATTACAAAGTTTTTTCTTTGGAGAAATATATCACGGCTAATCAGCTTTAATAAATGGATTAGAGATTCTATGTTGGCGAGCCCGAGGTCAAGAGTCGACAAATCACGGTTCTTGTTGTTTTAATTCCTGGTAATATTAATAACATGTATTATATAAATATGCATTATATAAATATATATTATATAAATATATATTATATAAATATATATTATATAAATTTATCTTATAAAAATGTATCTTACATAAATATATTTTATATAAAGATTGCGATGGGGGGGGCCACTCGTGTACAACACCCCGACAGGTGCGGGGAGGCATTCCACCAATGCGCCTATGGGGGAAGTAGCAAAGTGTATATGTTCCCCTAGAATGTATACTTCTATAATGCGTTATACATCCCATATTTGTCGTGGAGGTGTTGCTGACAAATGGGATGATCTTACTGTGGCCGGGCCTCGAACCCAAATGTGTGCTATTCCGGGGTCTGCGTTCTGAGCATTATCTTATCTAGGCTCCCTGGTGCAACCAACCCACCCTTGCCTCCATCTGTATGTAATATTACACCTGAGGAGGTGAGTTCAACTCTCAACATTCATCCCATTGGGATCAATAATTGTTGCACTTATTAGTACACATATTACACATATATAGGTAGTATAATTTCATTACACCTATACAGGGCATGTTCAACATGATACAATGCTTAGCATGTATCAACTTGTGGTCATGGCACAACTGTTGAAAGCAAATTGAATACCTTTGTCTAGAGTGGGACTCGAACCCGCGTCCCTGCCATTCTTGGACAAGCCTTTTAATCATAAGCTTATCCAGCTTCCCTGATGCTCATGCCTAGGTATCAACGATGTAACCTCAACTGTTGCTTGGTTCTAATACCCCAAAATTGTCCAATCAAGAAGGCATTCTTCTGTCAGAAGAGGAGGGCATCACAGCGCTATCCGCATTGGCAATGATGCAACGCATTTAACGCTGCAGTCTGATGAAAGCATAACCTTTTCGAAACCAAAGCACTTATCTAAATTTAATCCTACATATCCAACGTAAATACTGCTGCCCTTACTAAACATATTTTTGCTGCATAAAAAGGATTTAGAATAAGCTGTTAATACTGGTGAAGTGGTGTTCTCTGTGGCAGAGTGGTTAGAGTGTCTGACTTTTTTCTAGGTTGACCTCCTAATCTGAAGGTCAGTGGTTCGATTCCCCATGCCCCCCCCCACCTCTGCCACTTTGCATTATAACAACTATCGCTGTGTATAACTTATAGTGCCATCAAAGGCCAGTTGCTCTCATACCATGTCTATGTGGTGTCGGAGGTTAAAAATACCTTGGGTCGGTAAAAGTGTAGGTCGGGCTTTCTATTGACAAACCGTCTAATGGTGAAAACAAGTCTATTCAGACTTATCCATGAGAGGCAGTATAAACCTTCACGAAGTCTATAGTGTCCAATTTGGCATGTTTTCACTTCAAACATCCACAGAGCTAGGTATATATAATAAAGGTTACTTCAGACTAATGTAACTGTAAGGTACATTATAATGATCAACTTAATATATTTATCTTAATATATGGCAGAAACTCAAAACTGTCGGACATAATAGCTTTAACCAAAAACATAATACCACCAAAATGAGGTAATCTTTGGAATTGAGATGCCCATCACATTTTTTAACGCAGGAGATAAATATATGAGGCTAACTGAAAGAAATAATGGGGCCCATTTGCCCTCCTTCTTTGTGGTCGAATTCTATCTGGCTCATACCGTTTCAAAAACACGATAAATATGCACTTTTTTAAATCCTGGTTTTCTCTGAACACGATATAATATTATAAGTGCCCGAGTTCCAATGTTCCCTTCAATAGAGCCCCACCCCCTTGTTTGTACTAAGTTAGCAGAGAGCGCAGTTTCCTACTTGACATAGGGGGCGCTGTAATGCGCTTTTCTCGGCGCGGCTGTTAGTGCGCGTTAAAAAGATCGACACGTGTCGACATAGGTGTGACGGTCGCTGGCCTCCTCTATTATCGCCCACCTCAATAGGTACCTCGGTATTATCCCGGGGGTGAGGGAAGGGTGTGAGGTGTGGGGTGTTGAGGATTGGGGTGGGGTGGGGTGTGTGGGTATGGGGATGAGTGTGGGTGTGGGAGTGGGTGTGTCAGGGTGGGAGGGAGGGGAACGCCCACCCCTAACTTGGAACTCCCGCCGAGTTCGCGTGTGTGAGGACATTGTTTGGGCGGGAGGGGGCTACATCCACTATGTTGCACTGACGTCCAACTTGGCCCTGAAACGCCGAGAATTTCGACGTATCTCGACGTAAATAAGTGATTCTTACGTTGCCCACTCGCTGTTACATCGTAGTGTGACATGGGTATTAGGTCAACAGGATTACCCTTCCTGTACTAGTGTCCAATTTCTATTTATCTTTCTAATAATTTGCATAAACTAAATTACCTAGATATATGTATGCCCTTCAGAGCGATATTAATTATCTCAGCTAGATCATAGGCGGAGGGGCAGGATTTAAACGGTGGAAATACATGGCCAAACCCAGCTGGGCCAACGTCAGAATGCATATGCAAATATCCAAATCCCGAGAATTAATAACATATGTAAATCACAGCTCCCCTATTCCAATACATACACAATTATGATTGGTAGATTGATCTGACCCTCTGTGATATGTAACCCCACAACCCACCCCTTACTGGCCCTGACCTTTGATCTTTTGCCCCGCCCAAGCCGCCATACATTCACGGCACCTCGCCTCCATCCTTAATGACAAATTAACTTCCGGGTCACATGAATGACCCGGAAGCAGCAGCTCTCCAAGGTCCAGTCCCCAGACGTTCACCACACATGGAACGCGCGCTGGACGCCATGACACCTCGGTGGCCATTTTTGGTTTGGTGTGGGAGGGCAGACGACAATTTGCGCCGTGCAGAGGGGTGGAGATGGTGGAGTAACAATAGCGAACAATGCATGAAAGCCGGCGCGCCCGACCCGCGCTCGCCGCAGCGCCCCCTCGTGGCTCATTTCGGCGCGCTTTGATGTGATTGTCACGTGACCGTGATGGCGGCTCGCTGGGCCCTGTGGGATCTCTCGTTGACGAAGCTAAGTGGCCGAGAGTTGGACCGGGAGCCAGCGGTTCAAGAGGGCGTGATTATTGGTTATTGGGAGGTGCCGCCATTTGCATTTGTGGGGTGTCGCCCTCTGTTGATGGCCTCTGGTGTCGCCCTGTGGTGCTAGCCTCTGGGGTCGCCCTCTGTTGTCTCCCTATGGCGTCGCCCTCTGGTGATGGCTTCTGGTGTCGCCCTCTGGTGCTAGCCTCTGGGTCTCCCTATGGTGTCGCACTCTGGTGCTGGCCTCTGGATCACCCTCGGTGTCGCCCTCTGATGTCACCTTCTGGTGTTGATATCCCGGGACAATAGATGATTTCCACCACCAACCCGCCATCTAATGTTGTAGGTATAATAATAATAATGATAAAATATTTATTTCCACATGATCAAAGTACACACAAGTTGATATTTATATCAGTAATTTATTCACATGAAAAATTAGAAAACAGAAGTAAAATACTTATGAGGTACTATCCCATTTAAAAATAACACAGATGCATTTGTTATACGATAGAAATAATAAATAGAAAAATATAAGTTAAAAGCATATCAACATTACCCTCAATACTGTAAATTACATCTCAATATTTATGTACTAGACTCCTATGTATTTTCCCTCTGGTAAAGCTTAAATATTTTCTTTTTATACATTGGTTGAAACTTATAGATATTTTTTGAACATTTGATATTATCATCAAGTGAATTCCATATTTTTATACCACATATAGATATACATTGAGACTTTAAAGTTGTTCTTGCAAATACTTGTCTTAGGTTGTCACTCTGCCTTGTATCATGGCTACTATCTGAACATATTTTGAATAAAGACTGTCAATTTTTTGGCAGTAGCCCTTTGTTTGCATTGTAAATTATGATAGTAGATTTGATCTGAACCAAGTCTATTCATTTTAATACATGAAGATCAAAGAACAGCTTATTAGTGTGCTCTCGATATCCAATGTTGCAAACAATTCTCACTGCTTTCTTCTGTATCAAATAAATACACTCAATATTTGTTTTATATGCACTTCCCCATACTTCACAACAATGCGATACATAAGGCAGAAATAATGAATAATACAATATTAAGCATGCATTTTTGTTTAGTAGCTATTTTGGCTTGTGCATAATTGCAATAGTTTTGGACAATTTAGATTTAATCATACTAATATGCTTTTTCCAATTAAGGTTATAATCTATTAGAGCCCCTAGAAATTTACTGACATAAACCATTTCGATATCAGTATCATTTCTATGTACCGTAACATTAGATTGTATTTTATATTTAGTTAGTTGCAAACCATATGTTCAATTTAATAACTTCTTTGCTTATATCATTTCCAAGTTGAACTGGGTCATTTCCTGACCTAAAGATAGGAGTGTCATCAACAAATCCAATGAATTTAAGAAGCGATGATACATTACAAATATCATTTATATATCAAATGAACAACTTAGGTTGCAGAATTGAGCCCTGAGGGACTCCACATACCACATTTGCTAAGTGTGAGTCCTCGTCATCTAAGTTTACATATTGTTGTCTATTTTGTAGATAACTAGTAAGCCAGTTATTGGCAATGCCTCTGATACCATAGTGATTTAATTTTTGTATTAACAAATTATGGTCAATTGTGTCGAATGTTTTTTTAAGGTCAATAAATACACCAATAGTATATTTGTTGTTGTCCAGAGCTGATGTAATTTCTTCTGTCAGTTCCAATACTGCCAATGATGTAGACATTTTAGATCTGAAACCATATTGACTGCTACACAAAGTATCATGTTTGATAGATAACAGTTCACTGTACAGCAAGCTCCATGGGAGATGTCTTATAGAGGATCCACTTCCATCCCGGCCTTTGATGATTGTGGTAAGAACCTGAAAATCATTGAAACTTGGGTTGTACGTCAACTCTGGAAGTGAGTTTTGAGTTTATTATTATTTAATGCAATGATTTATCAACACTCTCATATGCAAATAATACAATTTGAGTAAAGTAAGAAACATGTGGGTGATGTTGAGCTAGATTCATGATAAATATATATTTAACAACAGTACCATTTAATGCATTAGTAACTCTGGAGATGTTGAACTCTAACCAGACAGGATGGCCGAATGAGTTAGAGCGTCCGTCTCCTGTGTTGGTAGATCATGGGATCATGGGTTCGAATCAAACCAATGACTTAAAAATTGATACTTGTCACTTCATAGCCAGGCACTCGGCATTATTAGGATAGGCAAGGAGCAGTGGAATGAGGAAGACCAATTGTCTGCGATTGAAATTTCCCCTGCTTAAACAACTAATGTATCAACAACAACAAATCTCAATTCATTTAGTTCTGCAATTATCTAGGCCTAAATGCAGAGAATCTCATATTTGTCAACAGGACCTTGCTTCGGAGGTTTACAAACTGCTGAACCTGACTCATTCTCTGCACTTGCTATGAAGCAACATAGTAACATTTATTTTAAATGGATTACTGGCCCAATAGGTTTAGCAGTGCCAAGTGCTATTAAATTGTCGTCGTATTATTCCCAGGTTTAGCCATAGAAAATAACCTGCTGTTTACACTGCTACGGCCACATTCACACATTGCATTAAAACACCACCTTTCCATGGACCGGATCCACATATAATAACTATTTGAAAAGAAGAAGTACATAGCTGTCATCCAAAATCGAACGTCAGACTGATTGTATGTTATTAATATGTAATCTGAAGTAGTTATAGCACTTCTCGTGTTAAATTGGTTTAGGGTTGATTACCCATCCCTGCATCACTGCACCCTCTAGTCACATACCGTACGTATGCGGAACGTGGTTGTGCATAGTTTGTTTATTTGTCGAGACAACAGCGAAGGATAGGCACCGACTATGACAGTGCACACTCATGGCGACTTTTGTGGTGCTGCACAATTGGGAGGCCCAGCTGCTGGCATACCACTCATCATGATATACCACTCAGTTATATTACCCTGATACTGAGCGCACCAGTCATTGTCCTATCCTGATAATGGATTGGTTTGACTCAGTCAGGGTTCATACCCACGACTTCCCACACTAACTAGTAACTGCCAGCCCGCACTCTTACAGAGTCGGCCATAAATATATATATATATATATATATATATATATATATATATATATATATATATATATATATATATACTCAGGGGGAGTAAAGAGGACTTTAAAAAAATTAAAGTCCGAAACTAATGAACATATCAACATGACAGTAATAACACAATGGAATAAAGTCAAATTAATATCGATGTAATGTGCGCGTTCGCTGCCCGTGTGGGCGGTATGCGCGAATTCGGTCTGTTTGTAGTGTCCGGGTTAATATATAATTCTGCTAATTTATGCAGCAGAATAAGGATTATTATGGTAAGAAATAGGCCATGAGGGGCCAGCGGCTACTGGATGTCGCGTCGGTCGAGCTCTCGTCATTTTTTGTAGTTTCAATTCCTGTATATCAGTTGTGTAGGGTGGCTGTATTAGTGTTAGGGTGGGCCGCTGGCCCCTCGTGGCCTCTTTCTTACCATAATAATCCTTATTCTGCTGCATAAATTAGCAGAAATATATGTTATGATGGTAATCAGGCCATGAGGGCCAGCCGCTACTTTGTGTTGCGACTGATAATCTGGAATTGGTTGTCATTATAATCATTGGTATCACAGTTGTTATGTACCCATGATGAATATTGTTGTTTTTTACATTAAGTACACGTAACACACTTTTTTGTTGCTTAATGCTTTTTATTCAATTTTATAAACAACCAGGTGACTCTTAAGTCTATCACATGTAAAATTGGTACATTTTTTCAACCTCAATCTTTGTGACCCTCTGGTCTAGATTGTTTTGCCTTTCTTGGATATGTAAGTAAGCATTGTCTTAACAGTTCTGTTCCTGCTCCCAAATGTCCGGCATCAGGTTTGTTACTGTGTAACTGTTAATGACCAGTCGGTTGTAGAACCTCCTGAATGTTCCTTCCCCCGACCACCCTGCTGCTAGGAGGATCGTGGCTAGTGGCACCTGCCTCATGGCCGCCGTGCTGGTCGCTGCATGCCTGCATGAGTAGGGGGTGTAGTCTCACATGTTTACCCCTGCTTCCTTCATCGTGCTCTTCAAATATCTTGTTAGAGTGTCCTGTGAAACCCTTACATGTGGTGGCCTGGTGGTTGCGAACACCGCCGGGGCCACCGCCATGAGTTCACTCTTCTCCATATTTGTTTTTAGGTGGCTGTACACACACAGTTCTAATACCTCAAATTCCCTGAAGTTCAAGATCAGCGGGTTCCTGCTGGGGTCATTTGATTTTAGTTTTGTGGTGTAGGTCAGTGTGCACATCCCTTGCCCCCACCTAAAGTCTTCCCATTTCATTAACCCTAGTGCTTGTAATCATTGGCCCGTAGCCAATAGGAATAAGCACAGTGTTCTCTTATTGATTCTGTCCACATTTAGCTGTTTTGTCGGTCCCCACCTCCGCAAGAATTCTAACAGTGGTAGTGGATCCTAGATCATTGTGTATTTTGGGTTGGCTGGTTTTAGGTTGCCAATCCCTTTGAGTAGTCGGTTTACCAAGGGGTGTTCGCCAAACGGCATGCCCCCCACCATTACAAATGTGGATAGTAACGATCTCACCGTATTGATTGTGTTGCGCGCTGCCCCACCCAAGAATAGGGCCTGCAGATATGCTATGCCCTGTTCTATTGTTGGTCTCCTGGGGTTGATCATTTCTGCATCACAGTGTGTGACCCACCTCCTCAGGACCAACGTGTACTGTTTTTGGGTGGCTGTTGCCCAGGAGGCCGTGAGGGTGTGGGCGGCTGTCCTGTTCATCCCCATAGGCTCGAACATGCTGCCTAGAGTGGTGTTATCCTCAATCGCATGCTGTCCGTCAGGGGGAATCACTTCCCCACATTCCCCTTCAGTGATAGTGTACCTGGCCTCACCGGGATGGTCCGTGATGTTGTGAAGCCCCTCAGTTTGTGCAGCAACAGGTAACAGGGCTGTGTTGGCCACTCCGGTGTCACCAGGATGCCCCTCGGTTGCTCCTGTATGATCTTGTTTATCACTCTCGACAGGCAGCTGAAAGGTGGAAACACGTAAGCATTAGTATCCTTCCAACTCAGTGAAAGTGTGTCTGTGCCCCTTCCCCCATGTAGGAATTGTAAAAGGTCTCTGTCTGCCTCCCTGATTTCCAGACTGTGGTAGGCTTGTGAGATGTCTATTGCTCGCAAGCCAGGTGCCCTATGTTACTAATTGCATCACCATGGTTAACTGCTCCATTTTGAAGTGCCTGTAGACTATAAATTCATTCAATTTCGATAAGTTGAGTATGGGCCAAAAATCCCCATCTTTCTTAGGTCTTAAGAAAAGGTGGGACACAAAGGTGCCTTTAGTGCTCGTGGCCCTTTCAATTACCCCCTGCTCCCACATCTCTTTTATTTTTGCATTTAGTATTTCGTTGTTCCCTTTACTGTCCGACACCGGCTCTACTGCTTGCCCGGGTAGGTTGGTGATCTCAATTGTTTATGCCCTTCACCATGAGCATTATCTGTGACACACTCCCATTCACTTGCTCTCTCCGTCACACCCCCTGCTTTAAAGTTGTTAGGATTGCTACTCACTTTGTTTATTGCCTTGCTGGCCGCGCTCTGTATCCCGCTCCTCTGCCCCACCCCCCTCTCTGGGGGGGTGTCTGTCCTCCTCCGCTTTGATGGTGGTGGTCTTGTTTGTGGAGTGCGGAATACTCCGAGTTGTTCTGGGAAGAGTACTGGGCTGGGCGGCCCCTCCCCTGGCTGCCTCTGTAGTTTCCCTGCTCGCATTCTGGCCTTGAATACTGCCTGCTGTTGCCCCTCACTATGGCATTGGCTGTTTTCTGGTTTGCTTCCGGCGTGGTGACCTGTGCCGCCTAGGAGGTACTTGAAGCCCCTGCTTCCCTCCTTTTTTGTCAATGTTTTTATCTGAGCCTGCAACGTCGGTCACACGTTGTCCTGCCTCCGGCCCAGAATCGTGTTGCTGGTGCGGGCTAGCAGCTTCAGGGTAGTGACCCACGCCTCCATCATCTCCTTCTTAGCCAGTGGTCTGTCGGTCTCTATGCCATCCAATGCTTTTACCAATGGCCTTGCGGCGTACTGCACACCCCACTGGGTGGCCGCTAGAGCCGAGTCATTGTCCCTCACTCGCTGCTGCAGTGTATGCTCTATCCCCGGGTTCATTCGCGTTTTGTGGAGCACTTCCACATTCCCTGGCCTAGGCAACATTGTGTACAGTTTGGTGATCTCAGCTTTGGTCATCGGGTTGTTCCAGAGCGTGGTTAGCAACTTGGCCATATGTCCGCCAGGTTGCCGCACTCCGCGTCCAGCAGTGCCTTCTCTGCTGGTATGAATTGTTCCAAATACGAGTTGTTGCCCTCAGGCACCCTTCCCATGACCTCCCGCTGCCCTGGTGCGGCCTGAGTGGGCATGGCCACGCAAGCTTGTCGTACCACCACCGGTGTTGGTGTCCTGATGGGTGGTGGTGGTGTGGTCATCGGTGTTGCCGGCCTTGCCTGCTGCGCGCCCCATCTGGGTATGGCAAAGGCCGACGGTCTTGGCTTTGGACTTAATCGCCCAACTGTAGATCGCCTCCTCCCGCCAGTAGTGGTGGGGAGGATTCCCCCTGGGACCAGTTTATTGAATAGCCTGCCCTCCTGTTACGAATCTCCTCCTGTAGTTCTAGCTTTTGTACCTCCAGGTGCTCTAGCTCTGCGATCGGAGTGGGCAGGTAATTGGACCCCCTCCATTGGTCTCCACAGGCTGGGACCAGTGGCAGGCTGAAAGTATTTGATAGATCCGCTACCACCATCCTAAGTCCTCTGTGCAAGCCTCCCACTGGAGTGTAAGTCGGTGAAGTAGCTGCTAGTACCAGCCTCCTCACGTTGCTATCTGTTTGTACCACCATGTCTGGTGATGGCGGTGCGGGTAGCGGTGTTCGTCCCGCGTCAGCGTCCCCGTCCTGTCATCTCCATGTCTGCCTCAGAGTTAGTGTCTGATTCATGTGGCAACGGAACATACAGCGCTTCAGAAGGCGATTCTCCCCTTCTTCTTTCCACCCTTTCAATGAACTCTGACAGTATGCTTGCCGCTCGCTTGCCTTTCCCATGGAAGTTGCCTGAAAAGCCGTGCGTGAGATGTGGTGGGCCATGGTGAAGTGAGCCATTAGAGGTGGCCGCGATGGCTTGGCTGTAATGGCCGCCTATATCATCCAACTCATGTCAGTGTTCGTAATTTAATTACGCCCCTGCTGCAGATTATGGCCTCAGCGGCATCAACCTGTGAGGTGACCCACCTGTTGGCCTAACCCCTGACTGCGGCCGGCGTGTCCCCATGACCTGCCCCATGGCCGTGACCTTACCCCGTCGCCGGGGCGGTCTGACGGGTTGCCTACTCCCTCCCCGTCCCCAAACGGGAAGCTCGGTTGAGGGAGGTGTGTGTGTGGGGGGGGGGGGGGGCGGGATCCTGTGGATGGGCCAGCTGAGTGTGCAAGAGTCCTTAGACTCAGCCAAAGGACCGTGCCCAGGCACGCTTAAGCCGACAATTTGGTACAATGCTGCCCAATTGTCTAACCTCCGGTACAGGCAAACCTGACCACGTGCAATGCAGAGGTTTATAAGACCCGAAGGTCTGGCCCATGGGCCTTTCCGCCGAAGCGGTGGCAGCCAGCAGGTTCCATACTTACCGGGACAATACCAGCTCCAGTGATATTGTCCTAGCTTCCGGTACAGTTTACACTGACCACGCGCAATGCAGAGGCTGGGTGCCCAGCGGCACACCCGCTGATACCTTATCAGCACGCTGCCGCGATGAGGAGGCCCGCGGCCCTCCTACCGTGCAGCGCGTCGTATGACGTCTTGCTCTCTCGATAGCTAATCCAAAAGTGACGAGAGCTCGACCGATGCGACATTCAGTAGTGGCTGGCCCTCGTGGCATGATTACCATCATTGAAATTAATGTCCCGCATACTCGCCACCAGCCATGAGATGTTGCGTGCCGGCCCCACGCGTGCCCAGTGTCCTAAGTCCCAGCTGGTAGTAGTTGTAGTGGCACGCATATTGAGGATGGGGGGTGAGTGCACCTCAAGTGCGGGACAGAGTGGCGGCCATGGTGCTGGTGGCATGCCTGATACCCACGGTATCAGAGATCACGTACGCAGTGTAGGTGTTCGAGGCCCACTCGCCCAGTTCGCCCAGTTCACCCGGTTCGCGGATGTGGCTTCCAGTATTCCCGCGTTGAAAAAGGTGCAACAGAAAATGGGTGCAGTGGGGTGCTGCCTCCCTCACTGGCCCTCCCTATCCTAAGGAGGGGTCCCCGTAGGGGGGGGGGGGGACTTGGGGGATAGCAGGCAGGTGTTGTAGAGGGCCTGTGTCAGGCAGAGGGGGTGCACGCACAGTCATGCTTGGTGCTGGGATGAAGCGCGCAGGGCCGCGGTACTGGTTTGGTTTTGAACAGCGGGTGGTGAGGCTGACACCCGATTGCGCGAACAGGGCATCCATACAGCGCAGGTGCCGCGAGGGGTCGAAATCCCCAATGGTAGTGGGCATCAAGTTTCAGCACCGGATCAGTCCATAGAACATCGCTTGCATCGTGGGGATCTGAGGGCAGCCCAAAGTAGTGCAGAACCTGATATATGTGTTGCAGTGTGTGGCGCTTGCTGTATTGTCAATGTTACCATGGTGCACGCTGTGTGCCGACTGAGTCGGGCGGCATGGTGGAGTGTGGGGCATGGCGGTCATCTGTGATGTTGTGCGTCAGCGCTCTGGCCCGCCACGCAACATGAGCTGGCTCGCCACATCGGCCACAATATTGCAAATGCCCGGGTAGTATACTGTGCACAGCTTGAAATTGTAGGCTACAGAAGTTTAATATATCTGCCGCAGGTAATCCATGACGAGGGGGTCCTTTGCGGTTGATGATGGCGGCCGCAGCCTGGTTGTCGGTGTGAATGTAGACATGCTTGTTCTGCCAGGTGTGCGCCCAAAGGTGCGCTGCCAGCACCAGGCTTAGGACTTCCTTATAGTTTATCGATAGCCAGTCGCTGAAAGCCAGAGAGAACCAAGCGCCATTGTGGTATCCCCCCATGCCCTCCAGGCAGGAGTCGGTGGATATGGGTGTGGCGGGGGCAGCATTGAGAATGGGCGTGCGGCCATTGTGGTGGTGGGCAAACAGTACCAAATCAGAGCAGATCGTCGCACACCGTGGCATTGATGTGGGCATGGTGGGGGGGGGGGGGCAGTTGAGGGGCCCATTACATCCAGGAGGTGGCGGAGGTGGGTGTGCTCACCATATATCACCTGGGCGGCCCAGTTCAGCTTGCTGCATATGGATTGCAGGCCCTGCTTGGTGAGGTTGCGGCATTGTGAGGCTGCCTCGGCCTCATGTATGAGGGCCTGGAGCTTCTTGGGCGGGAGGGCGAGTATGAAATCGATCATGTTGATTGCCACTCCCAGGAATGTAATGTTGGTGCTGGGTCCCACCAACTTTCCATAGTTGATGGTGAAGCCAAGCTCACGCAGCAGTGCCATGAGTTCATCCATAATGCGGCGGCAAGTATCGCGGTTGGGGTGTGTGATGAAAAAATGCTGCAATAGACCAGCACATGGTCGCACCATCCCCCTGCGTGCTTTATCCCGATGGCCGCCTGCGTGAGCTGGTTGAACACTATTGCGCTCAACCGTGCACCGAACATAAGCCGGGTGTCGAACATGTAAGTGGGGGCGCTGTCGCCCGCGAACGTCCACTGGAGGCCGGCATGTGGGTAGTCCGCTGGGTGGATGCGGACACTCCAGTACGCACTGAAGAGATCCACTTTGCCCATGTATCCGTCCCGCTGCATCATGGTGGCAGCCTGCTCTATGGTAGAGCAGTTGTAAACGGCACCGTCAGCATAATCATTGATGGCGACCCTCCCATGGGCGCGAGGCATCATGTATCAGACGGATACCACCTGCCTCCTTGGGGATGGCTCCCAAGGCGCTGGTGATGTGTGCCTGTCCAGTGCGCTTGCGGTACCGACCGTTGTTGAGCTCTGCTTGTATCTGGCTCTCAATGGCTGGCCGTAGGTCATGGCGTGTGGCGGAGGGGTGGTTAGGGTGGTTCAACACCATATCGGATACGGGCGAGCTGGTGATGTGAAAACCATCACGCACTCCATCAAAGATCTTCGCACATGCAGGGAGGAGGTCAGGGGGGTGGGAGCAGCCTCTCCCAGGCCTCTGGTATTAGGGCTCCCCCCCCCCCCCCCGCCAACTTCCCCTATTCCCTCCTGGTGTGTTCGTGCTTGCACAGGGAGTATGGACACTTCCCCATATTGGCGAACAGCCGGCATATCACTTTGTCGCCCGCAGCGGCGCTGGTGGAGTCTGTGCGCCCCATCCTATTGTGATGCTGGGCATTGCCGGGGGAACTGGCGGTGTGTGTGCTGCGCCCTTCAATCACGGGGTGGCGCGCTGCCTGGGAATGAGGAGCTGCATCTCCAGGTACGTCGTAGGCACGCCCCAGGCGGTGCCGTGTTCGGCTTGCACTTCACAGTATTCGGTATCGTACTCCATGATAGACTGCCACTCAAAGCGTCTGCAAAGTTGGGGATGCTGGCAGTGTATGCCAGGTAATATTCCACATCCTCCCTAGCCACATTCCCCATTTGAAGGAGGTTCGCGAAGAGGCATTGGTTGGCTGCTCCCACTCGCCTTGCATTGGTAAATGCAGGCGCAGCTCTCCTCCTCTCTCTTGAACTGGACCAGGCCTGAGGGAGGGTCGACTACCTGGAGGTACTCTTTCCGCTTTTTTGCAATACGCTCACGGACAGTGCGGGGCAGATAGTCTATGATATGCAGAGCCTTGTTGGTTTTGGGGCATATCGTCAGGTTGTGGCGCGAGTCGGTGCCGAGCCCGAGCAGCTCAGAGCATGTGTTGAAATCGCGCATGCGCGGTGCTGAGTGGCGGTGGGTGGGCAGTGATGGGGTGCGGCCGAGGCCTCCCCTCGCCTTATCTCAATGGCGATGTCATGACCATTAGTCCACCGACAGCACCAGCTGCGCCATGGTCGGTCCTGCACTGACATCCCTGACCTCTGGGGCCATGGCCTCCCTCGCTTTATCTAAAGCCGTGTTCACACGGGCAATGTAAATCGGTTCGTAGAAATCGACTTGCCTAGTTCGACGCACATTTCGCATGTGAATGGGTGTCTGAGGCGGATTAGGGCTGAATCGATTTCTGTGATGCGGATACTGTAAACCACTTGTGGAGGTCGATTACGTGAGTCGATTTCTGTGAAGCGATTTATTTTGCCAGTGTGAGCGCAACCGACTTACTTGAGGCGGATTAAGCACGGCACACTATATAATATAATTTGGTCTATGAAACCGCTAGCTGTGCACAGATATTTTTTTCATCATTTATTTTTAGGGTTTCACTGCCCAGCAGAAGTTTTGACCGTTCCAAACCAATACGATTCAGTCCATACATATCTAGGTCGAACCCACACTCTCTCATGGCGACGTCGACGAAGCCAAACTGGCGCTGGTTAGTATGGACTTGCTCATGCGCTGATATCGATTTCCGGCCAAAGTACTGCCCATGTGAATGCGCATCTAAATCGATTCATATGATTCGCCTTGGCTGAATCGCTTTAGATTTTGATCGTGTGAACACGGCTGGGGCCGATATGCCCATTTGTCATGGGCTTTCGCCCGGCCCGCTGACCCCCGTGTCGCGCATTTAAATCCCAGCCGCAGGCCTCTGGGCATATATATATATATATATTTTTTTTATTTTTTTTTTTTATTGAGGCTGTATTTATACTGTCCATAGCATATAAGCCCGGGTATTCAGGCTTGTTTTCAATGCTGGCCAGCTGTAGTGTTGGTGTTGTCTTATCACACAGTAGCTGCTGATAAGGTATTTGATTGCCTGTATTTCAGTAGCAGATAGATAGTTGGTTGGTCTGGTTAGTACTATAGTAGTCTATGTTAATTTTTTTGGATTTTCTTGGCATATATGTGCTTTATTTTTTCTACTCTTATTTCTAGACTAGCCTACTCCTATTTACATATCATAGGCTTGTACGCAGCTGTGAGGTGTGTTATCTGGGTGCTTTTGGTATGGTTACCTTCCATTGGGCGTCTCGCTGGTGGGCCGTGACATGTATCACCTGCCCCTTTGCGGTGCAGCTTAGTTGGGGGTTCCTAGCCTTATTTTGTACAGATATTTTTTGTATGTTTTTAGGTCAGGAATTTGTCGTTCCTTTACTGTTTGGGCATTCCACACCGTGGCAGCCATTTCTAGCGTGCTTCTCTCGTGAGCTTTTATTTGGCTTCTGGTCTGCTTTAGTAGTGGCGCATTATTTGCTCTAGTTGCCCTTTGTGGTTTTGTTAGGAGTTTATTGTCTTGACTATAGCTGTATGCTAATGTTTTCAGATGAATTATTCTCCTATTTTCTAGCAATTTTACTTTGGTTCTTTTGTGTATGTCATAGGTGGGGTGCAGCTTGTCTACTCTGAGGCAGATTTTCAGGGCTCTGTTCTGTAGTGTTTGCAGTTTTTTTAGAAGTTCTTTCTTTGCACCCATGTCAAAATAGGGTAGCACCATGCCCTTGAAGATTTTTATTGACATTTCTTGTGTCATGTAGTCTCTTAGCTTTGCAAATAGCCACAGTTTGTGGTTTACCTTTTGGACAATTTTGTTTATACATAGGTTGTAGTTTAGTTGGCTGTCCAACTCAAGGCCTAGGTATTTGTAATGGTCTACATTTTCTAGTGTTTGGTTTCCTAGCTTACAGTGTAGTTTTCTTTCTGGCATTTGTTTATGCGAGAAGAGAACTGTTTTTGACTTGCTTGTGTTGATGGTTATTTTGTTGGACTCACACCACTCATCCCGTTTTAGTAGGAGCTTGTTTAGTTTAGTTATTACCTCCTCTTCTGTGGTGCCGTTTGCATATATGACTGTGTCATCTGCATATAGTTGGAGGCATTCGGTTTGTAACCATTTTTCAAGATCGTTTATGTAGATTATAAAGAGCAGTGGCCCTAGCACTGACCCTTGGGGTACACCACATGTGACAGGTTGGTTGTCTGATAGTGTATTGTTTATTTTTGTTCTCTGTTGCCTGTCTTTCAGGTAGCATTTTATCCAGTCCATAGTGTTGGATTTTATGCCCATGGATTCTAGTTTTTCCAATAGTATGTTATGGTCTACTGTATCGAATGCTTTGCTGAAGTCAATGAAGGCTGCTCCAACTAATTGTTTTTGGTTCATTGACGCCAATATGTCATTTGTTAGGTTAGCTATTGTTTTAGATGTGGAGTGCAGTTTCCTGAAACCTCCTTGTCTTTCGTTTAGTATATTGTTTTTTTTCAGGTGTTCATTTATGTGTCTATGTAACACTTTTTCAATGAGCTTGCCTGGGGTTTGAAGAATCGATATTGGCCTGTAGTTTCCCATGTTTTGTTTGTCTCCACTTTTGTGGATAGGGGTAATGGTTGCCATTTTCCAGGCTGAGATAAAATGCCCCTGTTCAAAGGAGATGTTGAAGAGGTCACTATAGTGGCTGGGATGGCTTGGAGTGCCTCTTTCAGCATTTTGGTTGGTATTTTGTCTATTCCACTTGGTTTATTTGTGTCTATGTCATTTATTAGTTTTTTTACTTCTATTATATCTGTTTTGCAGGTGGGGATTTCATTCTGCACAGTTCCTGATCTATTTTCCCACCTTTTTTTAAATTTTCCTGACAGCGTTTGTCCTATTGTGGCAAAGTGCGTGTTCAGTTTGTTTGCTGCATCTTTGTCTGAGAGTATTGTCCCTTCGTTATCTTGGAAGGTTGTGTGCTCTTCTTTGTTATTTTTGGGGAATAATAGGTCTACATTCTTCCAGAATCTGTTTGTATTGCTTCCCCAGTCTCTGTCCTGCTTTATTATGTATTTCTTTTTTGCTGTTCTCACAGCTTTGAGAGAGTGGTTTCTGGCAATATGGTAGGCCAGTTTGTCTTCTATAGTTTCTGTGAGCTTTGCTTTATTACCCAGTTTACTTTTGGCTATGATGAGCGTTAGCAGGTCATTGTCTACCCAGGGGTCCTGGTTTTTTTGTATTTTTATTTTCTTAATGGGGCACATCTCGTCAGCTGATTTTCTTATTTCTGCGATGATGTTGCCCCAATAGATATTAACATCATCTCTGTTTTGTGTGATGTTGTTTATGTTTTGGTGCAGATGATTTTTTAATGCATCTTCTGAGTAGTTTTTTAGGGACCTGCCCATCTTATACTCATAGTGATTTGTGCTTTTTAGTTTTTTCCTTGTTACATATATTAGCTCATGATCACTTATACCCCAGCTCCTGGTGCCCCATTTAGTGGCGTGGTTTGAGTTGGTTAGTATTAGGTCAATTGTGGTGCTATTTTTACTGAGCCTTGTTTTTTCAGTGATGAGCTGTTGTAGGCCTAAGATTTTGATTGTGGTTTGCAGCATTAGTTTGTTTTTATCATTGCTGTTGTAATTTACATTAAAGTCTCCTAGTATGAAGATTTCTGCCTTTGTCAGTTTTTTTATGGTGTTTATGCTCTTCTCTAGGGCTTCAATGAAGAGTTCAATTTCCCCTGATGGAGGTCTGTAGAGGCTTGCTATGGCTATATTTGCTTGCTTTTCATTTTTTATTAGGCACCATAGTAGTTCTATGTGTTCATTTGATAAGTTAGCTGTTATTAGTGCTTCAGGATCTAGAATTTTGGTGTCTTTGCAGTAAAGGGCAACACCTCCACCCTTTTTTGTTTGGTTTAGTGTGTTATTTTGCTGCCTATCATTGCGTACAAGCCTATATCCATCTATGTTGAGGGTGTTGTTTTTCTGGTTGTCAGTGAACCATGTTTCTGACAGTGCCAGTATGTCGAGATATATATACATGTACATATTACCTTTGTATTTATACTCGTATACTGCGTTATACTTCACATATACATATACATATATATGCCGTCCTTTACATATATGCACCCATATATATATATATATATATATATATATATATATATTTAAATGAACGCGAACACACAGGGGGGGTAAAAAGGACTTTTTTAAATTAAAGTCCGACTAAAGGTGAAACAATGACAAACCAATTAAAGGTGAGCAACACATGTACCAGTGAAATCAAAGTTAAACCTTAGGCAGCAATGCGCGCGCTGCTTCAATGGGCCATAGAGTGATATGGTTATGCAATATTACAAGCTAATGTAAAGTCAAATGTAAAGTCAAATGTAAAGTCAAATGGGTAACTGTCCAGTCGGGCATTGAACCCAGTACCTGCAGGGAGAAAGAAGGTGGCATGCCGGCCCACTGCCTGGCGGTCGGCGCGCCCTCCCCCCGCGCGCCCAGCGTTATGCAATATTACAAGCTAATGTAAAGTCAAATGTAAAGTCAAATGGGTAAGTGTCCAGTCGGGCATTGAACCCGGTACCTGCAGGGAGAAAGAAGGTGGCATGCCGGCCCACTGCCTGGCGGTCGGCGCGCCCTCCCCCCGCGCGCCCAGCGTCCCCCCCCCCCCCCCTTTTCCCTGGGTTGGGTGGGAGAGGTGAAGTTCCTTCCTCCGCCATGGTGGGTAAGCGCAGCACCGCGGGAGGGACGGAGACGTGGTAGCCGTGGAGCAGCTCAGTAGCGTGGTGCCTGTGTGCGCGCGGACCGGCGAGTGGCGGCAGCTGGACAGCGCTGGCGGGGCGCGGCCGCGGCCTCCCCGCGCCTTATCTTAATGGGGCGTCACGGTCATTAGTGCGCCGCCTGCGCTCGCCGCCACGGCGCGTCCCTGTGCTGACCCGCTGACCTCTGGGGTCGCCGCCTCCCCCCTGCCCTATCTTACTGTGCTCGCCAGATAGACACGGGCTGTTGCGCATTTAAATCCCAGCAGGGAGCCGCTGGGTACATATATATATATATATATATATATATATATATATATATATATGTTATATCACTTATTATGCGAATATAGATAACGTATTTGACCGGATGGGATTACTGAATCGGTAAGCGAACTGGTTGGCTTCCGGTCGTCCATTGGGGCAGCACTATAACGTGCTGTGTACTGTGAGTGTGTACTATCACAAGTAGGTACCCATCATGATATGGCCTTAGATGGTGCTAGGTTGCAAAGCTTCAATAGACAAACAAGAACAAACGAATAACGTATTGATCCACGATTATAAAATTGTGTATATCGGGATGTATTCCATACCACTGATTGTGTATTTGCTGCAAATTAACCATCTTACTTGCAGCCTATTGCCTAGTACACACCTCCCGTATACGACCTAAAACTGCCCGTTTCGCGCATAAAACTGAGTTTTAGTCATTAGGTGTGCGACCCCCGCGCACACTAGATGCTTGCGATTCGCGTATAAAACTCAGTTTTAGGGCTTACAACTCGAATCGCAACCGATTCGAAAAACGAATCGGCCCGTTCGAGAATCGGTATATGTGAGCGGTCAGTCGTATCGTATACGGTAGGTGGGTGCTAGTAGGCGACTGATCGCGTCGGGGTTTTAACGCGTCAGCCAATCGCCGGGCCGGAAAGGGTCATGTGACCTTGTCCATACAGAAATGATAAAAATGGTGGACTGGACGAATGAGGCGGAGGTTGCGATGGTCGAGATGTGGCAAACTCTGCCGTGTCTCTTCGATGTGTCATGTCAAGACTATTCGAACAGAGTTAAGAAGGTTGCTGCGTTGGTGGTGATCGCAGCAGAGGTCGGACAGTCAGGTAGGCCCGTTTTCCCGATATTATTTACTTTTTTGTTTGTCATCCTTGTTGAGAAATGTGCCGGTGGCTGAAAATGGCATCTGTGGAACGGCGTCGATCTCACATGAAAATTACATTAAACGAGCTATTGTTTTTCAACTCAAAGTTAGCGGGCTATCAATAACACATAGGTAAAGAATAAATGTTGCTTCTTTATTTTTCTTATTCTCGAAACGGCCAGTTTTTGTCGTATACAAGTGTGCCTGAGTTTAACCACAAGATGGCGGGCGCATGAAATTCAACTGTAAATTAGCTGTAACTTAATCGCGAAACTTAATCGCGAAACGTAATCAGAAAAATGATTCTGGATACTTAATCGCGAAACGGCTCATGTTTGGTCCCCTCCCCTCCCCCTCCCTATATATGGGGGTGCCTGGTTGTAGCACTTATTATTTGTCAGGTTTCTTACTGCTATGCGAACTGTTTCCCTAATATACAATAAAATACAAGACGGGTACAATTTATTTTTACAGTGACGTCCATCTAGAAAAGGATGACGAACCTCCACACCCAGTACACACGCTTCCGTAAACAAGCGGCCTCAGGTTCTCAAGGGAAGCGTCTGAGGGCCAGGCAGAAGTGGATCCAGAGCCCGCTGTCCTTCCTTGCGCCCCATTTGCAGCGACGTCAGAGTATCAGCAACCACGTACTCCCGTCGCCAAGCTGCAGTGAAGAAACTGCTGAGGTAAGGATACTTATCAATAATGAACACACACACTATCAGTTCTAAAGTAACGGTTTATTTAACATATATACAGTCAAGTTTTCTAAAATTGTACACTATTTAACATATATACAGTCTGTCAAGGTGTCTAGATCATGTCTGACTGCCACGGCACAGACCCTGTCGGTGAGTTGACATATTCCACCAGGTAATCCCGTTGCATCTTGGCCCGTTGAGTGGAGTTTGTCCCTGATGGGAACGGCGCCTGACTGAGTACTCTGTCAGTTCTCCACGTCCCGGGAGTAACAGAGTGCATCGCTGGGTCCTCGTAGTCTGTTGTTGCAGTGCTACCGATCTTCTCCCACAGGAAGTTGTGTAGGGCGCAGCCAGCCATCAAGATTTTCTCGACTTTTTCCGGCGCTAAGGCTATGTTCATCAGAAAGACTCTGAATCTGTTCGACATTATGCCGAATGCATTCTCGATGACACGTCGGGCGCATAACAGGCGATAATTATATATCCGGTGATCCGTCCGCATGTCTCTGTGGCTGAAGGGCTTCATCAGATACTCTTTCAGGGGAAAGGCATCGTCCGCCATAATGAAATGCCCCAAAGGCCGATCATCTCCGGGTAGTGGTTGGGGGGGGTGGGAACGACTCGGCGTGGTTCTCCAGAGCCTGTTGTAGGGTGCATCCAGAAAACACACCCCCATCACTAACCCGGCCATTGCACCCCACATCGACAAAGATGAACCGATAATCGGCGTCAACTAGCGCCATGAGTACGATGCTAAATGTGTGTTTATAGTTATAGAACGACGACCCGGAGTGCGCTGGGGGTTTTATGTGGATTTGCTTCCCGTCCAGGGCGCCCATGCAGTTGGGGAAGTTCCATCTGGTCTGAAACTGGTCAGCAACTTTCCTCCACTCCTCCGGGTTCGACAGGGTCTGCAAAAACAAAAATACAAACACACTTAAAAACAAAAATACAAACACACTTAAATATACCGGTTGTTGGCGAAAAACTAAATTGTTTCTCTCTTCACGCTTACAGGGACTCGGTGACGAGACGGCCGTCAACGCCAACGAGGAGACTGGTACTGACGTGGAAACCCATAGTGTGTCGTCTCAAAACCTCAGTAACGTCGAAGATGATCCCGCAGAGGTGGGATCGAACCGCACCAGCACCAGCACCCCAAGGTCCAGCCAAGATTGGGGGAACAAAAAAAAGCGAAAGAGATGGGACGGCGACACAAGAGATGACAATTTAATGCACCTTGTTATTACTTCTACCAGGCGCAGCAATTCGTCGAACTGATCCGACGGCATGCGACTGTAGTTGGTGAAAGCATGTGGCTCATCTGTGTGTAGACCAGCCATCAGGGCATTGAACGCACCAAATTCCTGTCGTTGAGCTATGTGTGGCCGAACCCACACATGCCGAGCTATCTTTCGACGTCGTCGGCGGCAGCGTATCACAAGCAGAGCAAGCCCAATAGCGACCGCTCTCTTTTGAGCAGCTGAACACGGCGCCATTTTGTTTTTGCTTTCCTGCTCACCAACAGCTCAGAGTTGTTCGCGACCCCGACACCAGTTGCAGCGAAACAAACGTGGTGCCATCTAGCATTGCTGCCCGACGGCCGATCAACAACTGCTAGGAGGCGCTGATGCGAGTGTAGTTCGCGCTAAATACACCAGGTGTGTGGAACGCAGTCGTGAAACGGACGGTATATGTGCGCACCCCAGGTCGGTATATGTGCGCACCCCCGGTCATCAGTTTTAAGTCACAAACAGGATGGATCGGGTCATGACGAGTTGCGTCGGTCAGCCAGTTTTAGTGCGCGAATCGTATACGGTAGGTGTGTACCAGGCATAAGGGAGATACTAGCGCCACCAATGGCTGCTTTTGACATTCCCCACTGATGCGCGCCCTTCTCACTCGCCGTGCCACACCCACACCAAAGCCCATCCCCAAAAGAAGTTGTATATTCAAATGCATCAAATCCACAAATTTTACTTATCCACTAATTCGAGTAAAAAGATCATGTTTTTAATTCGATAGTGTTATCTCCAATATCACTCACTGTCCACACATATCAAATCCACGAAAACCACAATTTTCAGGTGTCCACTTTTGCCAGTAAAAGGATATATCGCAATTTTTATTTTATAGTGGTATCTCTAATATCACTGTCCACACACACATACCCACCCCAAAAATAAGTTTTATATTCAAATGTATGAAATCCACAATTTCTAGTTGTCGAGTAATGCCATTAAAAGGAGATATCTCATTTTTTATTTGATAGTGTTATCTCCAATATCACTGTCCACACACAAGGGGAAGAACCCACAATGAATTCGATGGAGGGGTGGAGTGGGGGTGGTGGTGGGTGTAGGGGGGTACAATAAATGGAAGTTAGGCGGGTTGGCTTATATTACATATATACGCTACAATACCGCGATGTGAGCCCAGTGAGTGTCCCTCCCTTTGTCCTGATATGACCTTAGGTGTTGCCAGGACGTACAACTCCAACAAACAAACAAACCTTCCCTTTGTGAACTGTGCAGTTGTAATAACCGCGTGCTATAATGCACATATAGTGCGCGCAGAGGCCTTGAGTGCTGCTTCCCATAATAAGGCACGATAGTATGTCACCTCCCTGAAAGCAGCTCATGTAATGATGACACAGCAATATGCAAACAACACCGAGGCATTGCATTATATGGTCCGGTAGATAAGCTATTTATAGATACAGGGCAATGCTATTAACAACAACACACCTGCTACTGTCAATAATGACACTAATTATGATGATAGTGGTGATAGCGTGGCAGGCCGCGTATGGCCGGTTCCCCTTGGTATGTATTCCTGAGTGTGCATGGAAGGAACAATGACAACAAGAAATGCACGATTCCACTTTTATTGCAATATCTCCACTCACTACGGCGCCACAGAGCAAAGTGACCCACCCCCTGACCAGTCAGTTCGCGGGTAACCTCTCCAGGTGTGGGGAGCCAGTAGCCGGACGCAGTAGTGGCAGGCAGTCCACACGGGGACCGGTGTGGCCGTCTCAGCTGCCACAAGGCTGATTTGCCAAATGTCGTTTCTGCGCATGTGCGGATTCGAGTGTACATTCAAACTGCGACACCACCCCAGCCCACCCTCTCCCCTTTCCAGTGTTGTCAGCACTGAAAGCAGTGCTGGTACCGTCCTGTAGCAATACAAGTCCTATGTGTTTTTTTAATGTTAAAAAAAAAGAAGTTTTGGATTAAACCACCATTTTTTCCACCCAGAGCATGGAGAAGTGTGTTCGTTTATTCAACCCGAGTCTGTAGGATGTGTGCATGCGCCAAAAGGTGGCTCGGGTGACCCGAGTTGACTGGCTCAGTTTTGACGCATGCGCAGACGACGCTGTTGGATTCTGACGCATGCGCAGAAGAGAATTTTGGCAAATCAGCCTTGTGGCAGCTGAGACAGCCACACCGGCCTACTGGCAAGCCTGCTGCCACATGTCGCAGTAGAACAGCAACAGTGGGCGGCACAGTCTGTGGCCATCGCGTGGTGGTGAGGCTCGTGTCAGGACTCCTGCAATAGTAATGATAACGACAATAATAAAGGCGCTAGCTTGTCTTTCATTGTTGAAAATACGTAGGCGATTGCATCTTGTTAACATTTAGATATCATGTATAATATATTATTGATTTACTTATATATATATACAAGTTTGGTTCAAGACAATCGCTCTGGCTAGCCACTTCCATTCTTTATTAACAAATTAAGGGAAAATTTAAGCTAAAATGGAACAAATCATTGGTCACATGACCAGAAGACCAGATGGCGGCAGTCAACTACTACTTCAATACACACTTATGTTCATCCAGGCCGCTCAAGCAGTATTCCATACCCACAATCTCCACGTGCATGGTTCTAACAGATTTACTAATATGTGGATGAGAACGTTTATGCAATATATACTATTACTATATTTAATAAATGGTCAGCTCTCATAAAAGTATGCCATCTAGGTTTTGGGAACTATTTGCTAGCAAATAGTTCCCCACATGTGCGTGCAATAGACGCTGGTACATTCACAGAGTTTAGGATTATCCCTTTAGTTTGGTGCACCATGGCTGCTTTATTGAACCCACAACAATAAAATGAGACCACTTACCCGAACGCAATGAATTTTGAAGGATTATTTTAGTTTTTTTAGTATATTTATTAGCTATTTAAGCAAGGGAAATTTCAATCACGGACAATTGGTCTTCCTCATTCCACTGTTCCTTGCCTTATCCTAGTAATGCCGAGCGCCAGGCTAGGTAGCGACAAGTATCAAATCTTAAGTTATTGGTTTGGCTCGGCAAAGGTTCGAACCCGGGAGTTCAAATCCCATGATCTACCAGAACGGGAGGCAGATGCTCAACTCATTCGACATCACGTGTGGTTAATGTTGGCATCGTATTTTTCACTACTCACATATTTTTATGTGTTGTCATTTTGTTTGTTGGCGGGGGGGATTCAAAAGTTTATTCGTCGTAAGTCTCATTGTGTGTGTTCTGCTACAATGGTTGCATAACTGTTGACATTTTGATTTATATTCTTTACTGAGGAAGAAATTGCTAGCACCTTACAGATGTAGATAATATGGAGTAGGTAAGGTTTGTATCAGTTGCAGTCTTCAGGAAATTAAAATGATCTCAGTTTGTTGTGACATGTAAAACTTGGTGGGTTATTTATTTGGTGGTGGGTGGTATGCAGGTATAGCAATATGTCAGGGAGTTTGACGCCCCTGCCTTGCAGAGTTGTAAACCACTGCCTTGTGGTACAGGTTCTTGACAGAACCGAAGGCTAAGGAAGCAAACCCTAAACAGAAAACCATGTCACTGTGGCAGTATTAAGGGCGGTTGATGTATGGAACTCCCAACATCTCCCGACCAGCCACTGCAGGGACAAATAGTTTTGCGCCTGTCTTGACATGTTCTTGCCGGTGTGAAACCTCTATTTGCTCCCCGAGAGAGTGCCGCTGGTAACTTGCAAAAGCCAGCAGCACTTCAACACATTTGCAGGCAGCTTTCATGAAATGTAATAAGACCGACTCATGGACGCAACTCACAACAGCAGAGAGCTAAATGGAAGCGGCAGTCAAGTAATGAAAGCAGTCTTTGTCGCATCGCGACTGACAGCATGATGATGATGATGATGATGATGAGGTTTTGGCATGAATTTAGAATTTGTTCATGAATTGGTTTTATGTATGTCACGATCCGTCTAGATGGATGCCTTTTTCGTTTGTGTCTGGATTGCTAACTAAATCTATCCTATGTTCTGTGTGGTGCTAGCTAACTCATTGTCTGCTCCCCTCGAACAGGTAAGCAATTTCCTGCTGCTACAACTTACAATCATCCGCTGGTTCAATGATAGTGGAAATAGATCATCATCAATCCCTTAATGGCGAGGGTCATTCGGGTACCTCAGATGAGTGCAAATAGATTAGTTCTTAACGTAACTATCAGGTTTGCGATATTTCTAACCATATTTGAACCAGAATTGGCCATATGCAGTCCTTTTGTTCCAATGCGCCTGTAATTAAGGGGTAAATGATGATACTGAATTTATTTCAGACAGGATCGGCGGGAGGGAGTGAATCGGTGAAACCGCTGACTGGCTTTACGTATGGAAGATCGTGGGTTCGAACCCCAATAGAGTCAAACTAATAACTTACTAAATTGATTCTTGTTGCTCCCTAGACCGGCGCTCAGCCTCCCCTGGTCCCGTTTCCCCTTCCTCTCCTCCTCATCGTCCCCCCACTTCACGCCTCCTCCCCCACCTGCCCCCTCCCGCCCCTCCTCTCCGCCTCCTCACCGTCCCCCCACTTCACGCCCCCTCCCCCACCTGCCCCTCCCACCCCTCCTGTCCGCCTCCTTACCGCCCCCCCACTTCACGCCTCCTCCCCCACCTGGCCCTCACGCCCTTCCTCTCCGCCTCCTTACCGCCCCCCACTTCACGCCCCCTCCCCCACCTGCCCCTCCCACCCCTCCTGTCCGCCTCCTTACCCCCCCCCCCCCACATCACCTCCCCACGCCCCCTCCCCCACCCTGCCCCTCCCACCCCCCCTCCCCCTCCTCCCGCCCCCCCCCACCCCCCCCTCCCCTCCCCCCCCACCCGCCCCCTCCCACCCCTCCTCTCCGCCTCCTCCCGCCCCACCCCCCTCCCACCCCCCTCCCCCCCCTCCCCCTCCCCCCCCCCCCTCCCCCCCCCCCCTCACCTCCCCCCCCCTCACCCCCCTCCCCCCCCCCCCCCCTCCCCCCCCCCCCTCCCCCACCCCTCCCCCTCCCCTCCCCCCTCCTCCCCCCCCTCCCCCCTCCCCCCCCCCCCCCCTCTCCCCACCCCCCCCTCCACCCTCCCCCCCCCCCTGCCCCCTCCCCCCCCTCCCCTCCGCCTCCTCCCCCCCCCCCCCCCACCTCCCGCCCCCTCCCCCACCTGCCCCCTCCCACCCCTCCTGTCCCCTCCTCACCCCCCCCCCCCACCTCCCCTCACGCCCCCTCCCCCACCTCCCCCCCCGCCCTCTCCCACCCCTCCTGTCCGCCTCCTTACCCCCCCCCCCCACTTCACGCCTCCTCCCCCACCTGCCCCCTCCCACCCCTCCTCTCCGCCTCCTCACCGCCCCCCCCCACGCCCCCTCCCCCCTGCCCCCTCCTGCCCCCTCCACCTCCTCACCATCCCCCCACCTCACGCCCCCTCCCCCACCTGCCCTCTCCCGCCCTTTCTCTCTGCCTCCTCACTGTCCCCCCACCTCACGCTCCCTGCCCCACCTGCCCCCTCCCGCCCCTCCTCTCCGCCTCCTCACCGTCCCCCCACCTCACGCTCCCTCCCCCACCTGCCCCCTCCCGCCACTCCTCTCCGCCTCCTCACCGTCCCCCACCTCACGCCCCTCCCCCACCTGCCTCCTTCCGCTCTTTCCACGCCCTCCGCCCCGGTTAACCCCAAGCCCCGGCCGCGTGTCCATCACCAAGCCGACTGTGCATTTGCGCCTCCTCTGATATTGTTTCTCCACGTTGCCCACGCCCAGCCGCAGCCAGTCTGCTCATTATTCCAACTTGTGAAAAGGACTTAAGGCAGATATTAAAAAAAAGACAAAACTGGATCGGCAAATGGCCAGGCAGTGCTACAAAGCCTAATTACGCAGGGACATTGCGGTTGATTTGTGGTGTCATTAAATACAGCTTAATCCGAGCCGCGCCAATAAAGAGCGCACAGTGCTTCGCGGCACGAACCCTTATAATTTAAGCTGAGAAAAATAAATATCCTCTGAGGAAAAGAAATATCTGTTTTGTGGTGGTTGCGCCCAAAAAAAAACATAATTGGAGTTGATCGAAAGCATATAGAATTTGGGGTAATTTCTATGTGGATTCCTCTATTATGAGAAGGGGAGCGGGGAGGGGAGAGAGGGGAATAAAATGGACCGGACTGGAGTTGGAAGGGTGGTGGAGAAGAAGAGCATCTGGATCTGGAGTGAACACAATAATGGAGAAATGTGTTCTAGCCCCTCTATACAACGAGTATGGTAACATAACCAAGGTGATGGGTGATATATGCATGATCAGTAAAGTTCTACTGTCATTGAGTAAGAACAACCAAGGTGGTGGGTGATACATGTATGATCAGTAAAGGTCTATTCTCATCGAGTAAGAACAACCAAGGTGGTGGGTGATATATGCATGATCAGTAAAGTTCTACTCTCACAGAGTAAGAACGACCAAGGTGGTGGCCAACTAAAGTTCGTTTGACGACCTCCCGTACAGTATTAGAGCCCATATATATATATATATATATATATATATATATATATATACATATTCTAGGGTGACACCCAGTGGGGGATGATGACGTTAGTGACACCCAGGCGAGTGCGGATATTGAGGCCTGCAAACCTGGGTTTGTCAGAGTAAGGGGCGTGACCCACCCGGTCAGCCACAGCCACACCCACTCCATACATATAACAAAAAAAGTAGAATTATCATATAAATTATATAGTACATATATATATATATGAATATATGCATGTATGTGTATAATATGTAGGTCTGTATGCGTATGTGTACATGTATATGTGTTTGTAATTTGTATGTGTATGTGTATGTGTGTCCATCGATGTATGTATGCATAATATATAAATGTATATGTGTATGCATGTATATATATATAAATATGTCTATACGAATATACATGGACATGGATGTATCTATGGATGTATGTATGTATGTGTGTCAGCTTCTGCCTCTGTCACCCTCATTAAACCCAATCCCTCTCTTAACACTAATATTAGTAATAACAGTAACACCCATATGAGTAGGGAGCAGGCTTTCTTTTCGTGATATACTTGCTAATATATGTGACGTATAAGCATTATGCGAGTATAAAGGTGCGGAAGGGATTTATTATTATTTGTTATATCCATTATCTACCAACCACTATTCTTGATGTATAGACTACATCCTGATACTGGTGGCGCAACTCGCGGCTCAAACCCTAACTGCGGGCGCGCCCATTGTCATTCGGGACCGACAATTTGTTCATGTATACTTCATATATATTTTATATCTATACATAAGGTCCTGTTCACAACGTTAGTGTCCCTTTAAAGTTGCATAGTCCGATGAAATATAATTTTGTCAAAATTAAAACAACTACTTACATTTGATCCTATATATCCAACTTAGATAATGATTTGGGACAGTATATACAGAATAACCAGTGAGTTTATAACCTCACCCCTTTGAACACTCAGTTTGAAATACCCATTATGCAGGAAGGCCATTAACCAATTAGGCCAATCTCGTGACCTCATTAGCCCCCCTCCCCAACCAAGTTGGCCTACTGTACAGGGCCATAGAGGGGAAGGGGATATGAGGTGGATGTGTGTGTATGTGTCTGTGTGTTTCCTGACCTGACTTTACAGAGACACAGACATACACACACAGACAGACACACACACAGACATACACACACAGACATACATAAACAGACATACACACACAGACAGACACCCATAGATAGGCACACACAGACAGACATGCACAGACAACACACACATACACAGAAACACAGACATACACACACCCGACATACACAGACACACATACACCCAACCTGACTTTGCAGAGAGAGAGAGCCACACACACACACACACAGACACCCCCAGACAGACATACACACAGACAGACACACAGAGACATACACACACAGACATACACAGATAGATATACACACAGACACACACATATATACACACATACATACACACATACATACACACACATACATTACCACACATACATATACAGACACACAAACACACAGACATGCACACACCCGACATACACAGACACACATACACCCGACCTGACTTTGCAGAGAGAGAGACACACACACATACAGAGACACATAGACAGCCGCACACAGACAGAGGCAGACACACACATACATGCACACACATACATACACACATACACACAGACACACATACAGACAGACACACCCATACACACATAGACACACACAGACATACACACACCCGACCTGACTTTGCAGAGAGAGACACACACATACACACAGACAGAGGCAGCCACACACATACATACACACAGATATACACAGACACATACACACACAGACATTACCACACATACATATACACACAGACACACACATAGATAGACACACAGACAGACATGCATAGACAGCACACCCAGACACAGAAACACGCAGACATGCACACACCCGACATACACAGACACACATACACCCGACCTGACTTTGCAGAGAGAGACACACACAGACAGAGACACATAGACATACGCACACAGATAGAGGCAGACACACACATACATACACACATATACATACACACATACCAACATACATACACACACAGACACACACATACATACACACATACCCACACACAGACATACACACAGACAGACACACACACAGATACATACAGACATACATAGACAGACACAAGCAGGCAACAGACACACATTATATTTGGTTAAAAACCCTAGTGCCATGGGCCTATGGCACTAATCCATTCCCAGAACGTTAACATCCAACCAGGAATACCTCCCTACAGTCCTGTAAGGTTCCAGGTCATCTCACATCACGTGGTCACCGCGAGATGACCATCTGGGTCATAGCCACAGGATTTTGGCAAGCTTGTCGAAATTATTTTTGGTTCTTTCAGCTCATATTACTTCAAAACTAATCATCTTTAATCAAAATCACTCCGGACTAGTGATTAGTAGCTTGTAACGATCAATTTGATATATTTATCTCAAAAATAAGACACAAATTCAAATGCCATCGGACTATGCAACTTTAAGAACATGTCATGACCATCTCCGTCCTCTACCCTAACTTCCACCACCATCCCTAACTTCTCTCTGCCTACTGTTGGTTGCCGGTGGGAGGGTGGCTAGCAGAACGAAGGGTGATGGTGCCTAAAGGCAAGAAAGCGGCGGGAGGGAGGGTTGCTGGTGGCATATGGTTCCCGTGGGAGGGTGGCAGGGTAGCGGCGAGAGGGTAGGAGGGTGGGACTGGGAGGGAGGTGGGTGGGAGGGTGGCAGAGGGAAGGCGGGAGGGGGAGGGCGGGAGGGCGAAATGACAGGGGTGTGAGGGAGGGAGGGCGGGAGCGGTGAGGGCGGGGGTTGGAGGGGGGATGGCGGGAGGGTGACGTGGGGAGCCCGGTGTTTACCGACCCGTTCACGGTCTCTGACAAAAGGCGGGAAGCCGGCCGTCACGGCCCCGTGTAACACGCTGAGCGCCACCTATTGAGCGCGGTCGGCGAAGAAAAGGCTGGCGGGCGGATTAAAAAGGCCCTTATTGATATTAATTCAGCAGCGCCGGCCCGCCGCCACCACGTGTTGGCCCGGCGCGCCCATAATAAACTAATCAAGCCCTGCTGACGACCAGCGCAGCGCCTTGTGTGTGGGTTGTGTGTGGTGTGGGTGGGTGGGTGGGCGGGTGAGGCGGGTGAGGCGGGTGAGGCGGGTGAGGCGGGTGAGGCGGGTGAGGCGGGTGAGGCGGGTGAGGCGGGTGAGGCGGGTGAGGCGGGTGAGGCGGGTGAGGCGGGTGAGGCGGGTGAGGCGGGTGAGGCGGGTGAGGCGGGTGAGGCGGGTGAGGCGGGTGAGGCGGGTGAGGCGGGTGAGGCGGGTGAGGCGGGTGAGGCGGGTGAGGCGGGTGAGGCGGGTGAGGCGGGTGAGGCGGGTGAGGCGGGTGAGGTGGGTTGGTATGTGAATGGGTGGTAGGTGATGTTGGTTAGTTGGTTGTTGGAGTTGTATGTCCTGGCAACATCTAAGGTCATATCAGGGCGGGTACCCACTTGTGACAGTGTGCACTCATAGCGCTTTATAGTGCTGGCCCTCTGGGAAATCAGGTCACCAGCACCATGACCCGATATCCCACTCAGTCACATTATCCTGACACTGAGCCAAACAGTCCTTGGCCTATCCTAATACTGCCGAGCGTCTGGCTAGGAAGCGAAAAGTATCAATTTTTAAGTCAAAGGTTTGACTTGACTGGGAATCGAACTCCTGATCTCCTGCACGCGAGGCCCACGCTCTACCGATTAGGCCAACGTGCCTGGTCGTGGGTGAGGTGGGTGGGTGATGAGTGAGGTGTGTGAGTGGGGGAGTTAGGTGGGTGGTGGGTGAGGTGGGTGATGGGTGAGGTGGGTGAGTGTGTGGGTGGGGTGGGTGGGTGGTGGGTGAGGCAGCGGAGGGGTGATCTGGGTGAGGCAAGTATTGGAGTCGTGTATGATCCCTATTGGGATGTGGGTTGCTAGTGGCATTAAGGTAGGAGGTTGATGTTGGGGTTGCAGTTGGGGGACGAGTGTACATTGGTTGGGGTAGCGGCGGGGGTTGGGCAGTGAGGATAAGGGTGGAGGTAAAGTTAGAGGTTGGGGGAGGGGGTTGCATTATGGTGAGGATCGGAGTTGGAATCTGGATACAGGTGGTGCCCTCGGGGGTAATGGGGGCAGAGGTGAGTGGGTGAGTGGTGGAGGTGAGGGGTGGTGGGGGTGAATGGGGATGGGGGTGAGCGGTGAGTGGTGAGTGGGGTGGGGTGAGTGAAGATGGTGGGTGGGGGTGGGGAATGTAGGTGGGGTGAGAGGGGGTGGGTGGGGGTGAGTGGGGTGGGGTGGGTGGGTGTGGGCGGGGTTAATATGGGTGGGGTGAGTGTGGATGGAAATGAGTGTGGTGTGGGTGGGTGGGGTGGGTGAGCGTGAGGGTGGGTGGGTGGGGGGTGGGAGTGAGTGGGGGTGAGGGTGGGTGGGTGGGTGAGTGTGGGTGTGGGTAAGTGTGTGGGGGTGGGTTGGCGTGAGTGTGGATGGCTGATGGTGAAGGGTGGGAGTGGGGTGGGCGAGTGTGGGAAGGGGGCGAGTGGGAGTGAGGTGGGGGTGGGGTGGGGATGGGTGGGGTGTGTGGAGGTGGGCGTGAGTCTGGGTGGGTGGGGTTGGGTGAGTGTGGGTATTGGCGGGTGGGCGTGAGTGGGGGTGGGATGAGTGTGGGGGTTGCTGGGTGGGTGGGGGTGGGGTGAATGTGGGTGGGTGGGGGTGAGTGAGTAGGGGTGAGTATAGATGGGGGTTGATGATGAGTGGGAGTGAGGGTTGGGTAAAATGGTGGATCGTTACCTGCTGCTAACCACCCGGTTCACATTAACTTACCAGCAGCTACCGCCATTACAGCTTCAACGTCGGCCACACAGCCTCGTTCTGATAGCTCTATCTTTGCAGCCACTCACAGCCCAGGGGTGTCTGCACCACTCAACTCACACTCACACCCACTCAACTCACACCCACTCAACTCACACTCACACCCACTCCTGGAGGGAAGAGGGGAGGAAGGTGCTGTGGGTGCAGATTGATCGAGCCGCCACTTGGCTTCGATCTTCAGGGATTACTTTTGGGGATTGTTTATTTTATTTATGATCAGTCAGTCGGCCATTGGTGATTGATGCGGCCGCCGGCTGGTGGCTCCGCAGCGTCCGCTATTGCTGAATACTTCATCGGACCGTGAAGTGTCCGGGCGGGGCGCGGGGCGTGGGGCGCGGGGCGCGGGTGTGGCGCCGTGGCGGGGTGGGGGACAGGCGGGCAGGCAGGCGTAGGCCCATACCTACTTACACATCTCCCTCCGCCCCGTGGGCGGGGCGGGGCGGGGCGGGAGGCGGGCGGGGCGGGCAGCAGCTTATGAGCAGCTCGGGCCCCGGCAAGCCCACGCCACAGCTGTTGGCCGACATGAATACTCTCAGCAACCTGGAGAAGACGAAACAGCCGCTACCATCGGGAGGAGAGGCAGGAGAAGGAGAAGGAGGAGACAGAGGCCCAGGAGGAGGTGAAGAAGGAGGAGACGGAAGAAGGGGAGACGGGGTAGAGAACCAAGTTCAGGAGGACACCAGCACTCAAACGACGGTAGCCCCGCACTCTGTGTATATAACCGGAAGTACCGCCATTGCTGCCACTGCTGCTAGTAGGATTAGAACTTTCGGTGCGCTCATCGCCGCCACTTCCGGTACGAGCGTTGCTGCTTTGGGGGCGGCGTGCAGCGCGGTACCACCTGCTGGAAGAACCGTCGGTGCCGACTTCCCGACACACGCCTACTCGCCGCCGTCCCCAGGAGCAGCCCGGGAGGACCGGCGGGAGTTGGGAGACGGGAGGGACCGGGAGGAGCCGGGGGACCGGGACCGTGGACGCGCGCCGCCGGCTGCTCAAGACACGCCGCCCGGGGCGCCAGACTTCCTGACGCCCTGTCTAGTGGCCGTCGGACTCTCGGACACCAGTCTCAATCAACATCACCACCACAACAACTACTGTAACCATCATAACCATAGTCAGCAGCATCAGCAGCATCAGCAGCATCAGCAGCATCAGCAGCATCAGCAGCAGCAGCAGCAGCAGCAGCAGCAGCAGCAGCAGCATCAGCAGCATCAGCAGCATCAGCAGCATCAGCAGCAACACCTCCAGTGTGCCGACCTGCCGACCTCCTCCTGTGACTCCCACAGCATCGTCATGACTGTCGGCGGACAGCTTGGCAGTTGCCATGGGAATCAACAGCCGGTCGAGGACGTCATGGCAACATACTACGGGAACCATGATAACCTGCCCGTCGTCATGGTCGACGGGCAGGTGGTCGCGAAAGGCCATTACGCAATGCAGGAGCCTCAGCAACATCAACAGCATTGGCACCATCACCACCACCTCCAACAGCAACAACATGAGCAACAGCAGCAACAGCAACAGCAGCAACATCAGTACTATGAGGTGCCAGCTGATGACCTGCATTTGGAGTATGAAGGGTATGATCCACACCCACATGGCTACCGCATGAATCCACAAGAGGAAGCAGTATTCCGTACCGTTACTCAGCCATTCCCATTTCCTGGCATTGGAGAACATCAGCAAGGCTTTCTTCCGGTCTCGGCGTCCGTAGCGGGGACGGCCTCGTCGTCGCCCTTCTCTGCGGAGCAGGAGGTTTCGCCATTCTCCTCTTACTTCCGGAACGGCTGTTATGACTTCATTTCCGGAAGTGACAATCGGCTTGGTGCGAGTGGGGCAAAGCCGAAGCGGCGCCGCGTGCCAACACTGGCACAGCGTCGGGCGGCCAACATCCGGGAGCGGCGCCGGATGTACAGCCTGAATGAGGCATTTGACACGCTGCGCACTAAAGTGCCAACATTTGCCTATGAGAAGCGGTTGTCCCGCATCGAGACACTGCGGCTGGCCATGACCTACATCTCATTCATGTCCGAGCTCGTCAAGGAAACGATGGGCAGTGCTGGGAAGACGCGTGAGAAGGACGCCAGACGAAGAGCAGGCGAGAACAAGGAGAACACGGCCAGCGAAACATCGAGTGAGAGTGACCCAGAGGAAGAGCGGAATGAAGAGGAGCAGGAGGAGCAGCAAGAGGAGCAGGATGAGGAGTAGGGGGAGAAATGCCAGCACACCCTTAAGATGACTGGACTTGGAGCGTTTTGATGGGTTAGATTCTGTATTACAAGATGCATATAAGTTCTCATGTATTCCTTTTCTTCTCTTCCTTCTCTTTGCCTCCTTCCTTCGCTTTTTCCTTATTCCTCCTTTTTTCTTGGTCTTGTTCTTTTTATTCGTTTATTCTTTTCATTGTTCATCTCTTTCATTTGACCTAGTTGTTATTCTCTTTCAAGTTCTCCTGTTTTTTTCTGCGTTTTATTTTCTTCTCTTCCATTTTTTATTGTTGTTGCTGTTCTTCTTCTGCCTCTAATATTCTTGGTCTCCTGTTTTTTCTTCTACGTCATATTTTCTTCTCGCTCTCTCCCGTTTTCTTTTTCTTTTTGTTCCTATGCTTTTCTTGGTCTGTTTTTCTTCCCCCTCTTCCTCCTCTTCATTTCTTTCTGACGCACATTAATTGAAGTTACATTAAAACATTGTTGCGGAAGGCTATGACATCTACATATTTATGTAGAATGCTTGTGGGTTTCAGTTGATACTGATACCCAATGCATTCAAGGTGTTTCACGACTAGGCCAAAAGTGACCAACGCTAATTGTACACCACGTATACGTATGCGAACTGTATGAGGGTACCATGTACAATAAGCAAACACAAATGTGTTCAGCCAATTTGTAGGCGTTCCCGATGTCCTGAACACTATATCTAGCATCATTGTGGTAGATTATAACACAGTTCTTCCTTCTTGGTAGATCAGAATGGAGTCTTTGGTAGACATGTTCATGCCTTGCGATTTTTGCAGGACAACTACTTTCTTACTGGACTTGATAACCGAGTCGGCAAAGGTGCTGGCTGACGTCGGGTGCAGAAGGTGGTGATTTTGAACCTTCACCGAGTAAAACCAATGACTTGCATTTTGCAACATCTATATATGTATCGCTAGCAGGCTTGGCGCTAGGCACTACTAAGATAGGGCCAGTGACTGGTTGGGTCTGTATCAGATAATGAAACTGACTATACCATACCATACTATACAGGCATCATTAGTGCATACTGTCACAAGTCGATACCCATCCTGATATCACCTTAGATGTTGTTAGGATGCAAAACCCTAACAAACGAACAAATATGTTGTTTTCAATGCATTAATTGTATGTTCATAGTCAGAGTGAGGTGTATATATATATATATATATAACCATTCAAGCAATGCAATCACGATTCTGTATTACAAGACATACAGGCATTCCTAGTTATGTTGGTCTTTGAGGACACCAGCACTCAGACAGCTGTAACCCGGTACACTGGGTCACAGCTTCAGCTTAGACTATATATAGGCATAGTCCCTATCGTCAAAATTACACCACGTGCGTTAATTCAACCACCAGTCAACTACTACATTAAATACAGTCCATACGCTACTAGTCAATATCAAATTTATAGTTCAATTAAAATGCTACCGAAACACAACCGAAATATATGAAGTCACAGTCAATATAGTCACTACTTACTATTATATCATGTCCGTTCACAACCCTGGCGGTTTCAACACGTCGTGGTCGACGGCTGGCAGTTTGAGTGGTGTAGATATAGGCTAATAGGAAAGCACTACAGGCAAGGAAGGAAAGCAGATATAGAGTGAAAGGTAGGAGAGTTAAACTCCCTCATTTATTATATATATATATAGCTTCAGGAATCAAGATGGTGGTACACACATGATCAAATCCTCCAATCAATAACAGGCATTCTTATATCAACCAATGAGGGTCTAGAACCTTGTAACCAAATGTAGTTCTACAGTGCACTGTTGTGGCTGGGTGTGCAGTGATCCATAAATAACACTTGGGGGGGGGGGTATGTGAGGAGAGTTCCAAAGACTCTCTCACATTTCAAGAAGTGACCCTCTCACATGTCAAGAAGTGACCCTCTCTCACTATCTATATTAATACATAATCTCCATACTAACTCCAGAGTGGATTACCAACTCCACACAATCCCATATGCCCTTGGTTTTACATACCATTTATCATTATATTTTTTTTATTTTATTTTTTTTATTGAGGCTGTATTTATACTGTCCATAGCATATAAGCCTGGGTATTCAGGCTTGTTTTCAATGCTGGCCAGCTGTAGTGTTGGTGTTGTCTTATCACACAGTAGCTGCTGATAAGGTATTTGATTGCCTGTATTTCAGTAGCAGATAGATAGTTGGTTGGTCTGGTTAGTAGTCTATGTTAATTCTTTTGGATTTTCTTGGCATATATGTGCTTTATTTTTTCTACTCTTATTTCTAGACTAGCCTACTCCTATTTACATATCATAGGCTTGTACGTAGCTGTGTGGTGTGCTATCTGGCTGCTTTTGGTATGGTTACCTTCCGTTGGGCGTCTCGCTGGTGGGCCGTGACATATCACCTGCCCCTTTGCGGTGCAGCTTAGTTGGGGGTTCCTAGCCTTATTTTGCACAGATATTTTTTGTATGTTTTTAGGTCAGGAATTTGTCGTTCCTTTACTGTTTGGGCATTCCACACCTTGGCAGCCATTTCTAGCGTGCTTCTGTCATGAGCTTTTATTTGGCTTCTGGTCTGCTTTAGTAGTGGCGCATTATTTGCTCTAGTTGCCCTTTGTGGTTTTGTTAGGAGTTTATTGTCTTGACTATAGCTGTATGCTAATGTTTTCAGATGAATTATTCTCCTATTTTCTCGCAATTTTACTTTGGTTCTTTTGTGTATGTCATAGGTGGGGTGCAGCTTGTCTACTCTGAGGCAGATTTTCAGGGCTCTGTTCTGTAGTGTTTGCAGTTTTTTTAGAAGTTCTTTCTTTGCACC
The DNA here is from genome assembly GCA_030323885.1 of Branchipolynoe longqiensis. NCBI lineage: Eukaryota > Metazoa > Annelida > Polychaeta > Phyllodocida > Polynoidae > Branchipolynoe > Branchipolynoe longqiensis. The sequence goes on along the minus strand of CM059196.1, from coordinate 62,691,041 downwards.
CATGTAGTTTACATCTCCATAGTCAAAATAGGGTAGCACCATGCCCTTGAAGATTTTTATTGACATTTCTTGTGTCATGTAGTCTCTTAGCTTTGCAAATAGCCACAGTTTGTGGTTTACCTTTTGGACAATTTTGTTTATACATAGGTTGTAGTTTAGTTGGCTGTCCAACTCAAGGCCTAGGTATTTGTAATGGTCTACATTTTCTAGTGTTTGGCTTCCTAGCTTACAGTGTAGTTTTCTTTCTGGCATTTGTTTATGTGAGAAGAGAACTGTTTTTGACTTGCTTGTGTTGATGGTTATTTTGTTGGACTCACACCACTCATCCAGTTTTAGTAGGAGCTTGTTTAGTTTAGTTATTACCTCCTCTTCTGTGGTGCCGTTTGCATATATGCCTGTGTCATCTGCATATAGTTGGAGGCATTCGGTTTGTAACCATTTTTCAAGATCGTTTATGTAGATTATAAAGAGCAGTGGCCCTAGCACTGACCCTTGGGGTACACCACATGTGACAGGTTGGTTGTCTTATAGTGTATTGTTTATTTTTGTTCTCTGTTGCCTGTCTTTCAGGTAGCATTTTATCCAGTCCATAGTGTTGGATTTTATGCCCATGGATTCTAGTTTTTCCAGTAGTATGTTATGGTCTACTGTATCGAATGCTTTGCTGAAGTCAATGACGGCTGCTCCAACTAATTGTTTTTGGTTCATTGACGCCAATATGTCATTTCTTAGATCCATTTGCATTTTATTATAGAATAGTTCTCCATAGCCAATATCCTAAATATCGGGAAATTTTACAACGGAATGTTGAGGTTGGTGTTATTCCCACCCCCTCCTTCACTATAGACTCACTTTGCACTTATAACCATATGCCTTCTGAAACCCTAACTTGGTAGGATTCTTGCTATCCAATTTTGTCTCATGTGCAGTAAGATTATCCTACCAAATATTGTACATGAGATAAAATGTTGTTTCATGTATATGTGGTCACCACCTCCCCCAACTTCCTGAGTATACACTGTAGCTGCGACCTGACGTTCCGGGTCTTAATAGTGGCCAAACTGAGGGTGATGTATGCTATGCAAATCTCCTTAGAGATCAGTGTATATGCATGTAAATAGATATGTGAATAATATATGCTGAAATGTGAAGGATAAACTGATTATTACATATCATTAGTCGCATATATGTGACAACATAGAATATACAAGACTATATGGGTTACACCATCTATTGCTTATGTGATTTAGTACATGCTTGCAGGATGTGTGTGCATTCACAATTGTCCGATCCTGGTGATGGAACCAGCGTCATTACAACTGTTGCAGACATGAGCGACAGTATTAGGTCCAGGCCGGGTCTTGAACTCGCGGTTCTGCCATTCCGCGAAGCGCGTCATAATAATTAGTATACTGGGTCTCTCTGAAGCAATCAACTTAGCTTATGTATGTATGTAGGACAGAATGATAGGTAGAATTAGTTCGGTGTTGTAGGTAGAACTGGTTCAATGTTGGGATAATGTGACTGAGTGGGATATTGGGTCATGGTGCTGGTGGCACGGTATACTATTAGTATTACTAGTGGGAAGCATTATGATTGGTTCGCTGTTGGGATAATGTGACTGGGTGGAATATTGGGTCATGTGGAACGGCATGCTAGTGGGGCAGCACTATGATTGGTTCAGTGTTAGAATAATATGATTGAGTCGGATATCGGATAATGATGCTAGCCGTACGGTATGCCAGTGGGGAAGCAGTATGAAGTTGCCGTGAGTACACTCTGACACAAATCGATTCCAGACCTCAAATGATGTTAGGACACAAATCCCCAATACATAAACAAGTTATGTTGAATATTAAAAAGCAAGCAAATGGATACCACTATCAGTTTAATCAAGCATATGTGTATGCAATGCTAAAAGTTTAATGGATGGCGACAGTAAATATGGAGAGAAACCTGTGACATCTGTGCCTATCTTCACAATGGTTCGATATGCAATGTTTCAGCTACATGAGTGACACTCTACGGTTTGATACATGTGGGCAGGAGACCTGAAACTGAATATGTGTGTGTGCCTTCAGGGTACTTCCGTTAAAATTGCATAAACCGATGGCTTAGAATTTCTGCCATATTATTTAGATAAATATAATAGTGCGATTTTTATCCATCTATTTTACTTTAATTCGATGGAAGTTGTAACTTCTCATTTAAAGGCTTAGCTTTGGAGCGATAGGAAATGAAAACATGCACATAGTTAGATTTGGTGTGCGTACTGGTATGCTGACCACCATAGGCTTCAGCAGTAACATGTTCTACTAAATTAACTTAGTATTACTTCTTTGCAGCAATAAATGTTTAATGTGCGCACTGGTATCTAAGATTAATGCACACCTGAGAACATTCAGCTGCCATTTTCTCATTAACACTCATGTTCTGCCTAATATGCATTTTTTTTAAAGTTGCATAATCCAATTGTTTTGAGTTTCCCCCACAGTTATTAGAACACTCTATTAAGTTGATCCGTATAACCTAGACTTATCAACTTAAAGTCAATTTGGCTCATTGTGGAGATATTTGATTGAATAAATTAATGTTGGTGTGAACGTTGAAATGCTATATACCATAGACTTCCGCAGTGACAGGTTCTATTAATTTGATTGACTTAGTATTTCTTCTATGCAGCAATAAATGTTGAACGAGACCACTGGTGTTGATTATATATGATCAAACATAAATAAATGCTTTGCTTTTGAAATATTGAGACGAGACGGGATGGCGGAATGAGTTGAGCGTCCGTCTCCCGTTTTCGTAGATTATCTTATTCGAACTGACGGGTTCGAACCCTGGTCGAGTCAAACCAATGACTTAAAGATTTATACTTGTTGCTTCCTAGCCAGGGGCTCGCCATTTTTAGTATAGGGAAAGGACTGGTTAGTTCAGTGTCAGGATAATGTGACTGAGTGTGATATCAGGTCATGGTGCTGGTGGCCTGGTCTCCTACTAGTCCTAGTCTCGCTAGTCGGTACCCGTCCTGTTATGACCTTAGATATTGCCAGGACGTAAAACTCCAAGACCCAACCAACCAATCGAAATGTTGATGTTTTCATCAGACTATGCGGCTTTAAGGACAGTCACGTCGCCAGTCTGTGTGTAAGATGCACACATACGTGTACACACCTGGTATCTTTATTTAAACACAATAAGTCATCGTTCACTTCTTCATTGCTGCTGTCTTGACTTGTCTTTTGTGTGTTAGTACTGTTACTAAATTACCATAATTTCATTAATTGTCCCCCAAATACATATAGGAGTTAGTTTTTAAAATTGTAATTTGTTTTTAAATTTGATATTTTGAAAGCAATTTAAAAGCAGCGAACCACACTTCTATTGTGTAATCACACGGTGACAGTTCTCTCAAAACAATAATTGCCTTCCTAATGGCTGGTGTCAGTCGCCACTACCATGGGCCTTTTTGTCTTGTTTGTTTGTTATTATTTTACGTCCTAGCAACATCTAAGGTCATATCAGGACGAATACCGACTTGTGACCGTGCACACTCATGGCGACCTTATAGTGCTGCCCCACTGGGAAATCAGGCCACCAGCACCATGACCTGATATCCCACTCAGTCACATTATCCTGACACGGAGCTAACCAGTCCTTGCCCTATAATATTGATGCCAAGTGCCAGGCTAGGAAGTGACAAGTATCAATGTTAAAGTCATTGGTTTGACTCGACCGGGAAACGAACTCCCGGCCTTCCGCACCCGAGGCCTGCGCTCTACCAATTAGACCACCGCGCCCGGTGCCGCTTTGTCAAAAAGATGGAAAACGTGGCTTGTGGATGTACAATAAGTGTACAGACTTTTTGGTGTGGTAATTTAGGATTAGTAGTCTTTGTGTCCCCTCTCTATGATTTTCTAATTTAATAATATCACCATCGTGTTAGACAGATATGTAATTATACCCCTCTCTCTCCCCCGTAGTGATATACAGAAATTCTATGTGTGGTTGAACATATGGCTGTTCATGTGATCATACATGTTTGCAGTAGATGGATAGGACGATAACCTATACGTTACACTATAAGTTGTTGATGTTAATGCCGTCCATGCTGCCACTGCCAGTGTTGACCAATTCACCTATAAAATATCAGTTACACTCCATACACAAAATGCTACACGCAACATGCGATATACAATAGTAATATCCTGCTTAGCGTTTCCTGTTTAGCACTGATTCCCTGTAGCACTCTTTTTTCTTTAAGTTCTTTCAGTCGTGATCATCAATCCCTTATCTGTGACTAGGGTGAGGGTTGTTGGGGTGTTTCAGGTGACCTTGCAACCAGTTTTCTCCAGTTTTCCCTGTTCACCATTGCCCTCAGAGAATTTCCAAACTCCAGGCCTAATGTCTTCCCACCTCTTCCTTTGTCCGCCTTGTTTTCCTCCCCCTTTCATTGCGACCTGCAAATGGGTTTGTCCAGACCTGATGAAAAGAAATATGGCCATACCACTGCAGTTTTTGTCTCTTTCTAATTGTCAGACCATTATATTCCAATTGCTGCTGGATCTTGGCAGACTTGCTCAGTGGTAGCATGGTCTTTGTATGAAATGTGTCGCCTCTTTCAGTAGCAGCTCATTTCCATGGTTTGTATTCTACTTTGGAACTCTGCTATGAGGGCCCATGAATCACAACCATACAGGAAGATGGAGGTAACAACGGAGTGCATCAGTTGCATCTTGGAGCTGAGAGAAATACTCTTGTCAAACAAAACTGGTTTCAGCCTTGTCAATGTTGCCGCTGTCTGTGCTATCAGAGAGAGTAACTCTGGCTTGGAACCCTCATCAGCTATAACTGAGCCCAGGTTTTTTTTACGCACCATTTGAATTAAAAGAAATTAGAAAGGAGCCACAGGTATCTACCAACATACAGCAGATATCTACCACCGCGGAGCTGGTATCTACCATATTACAATCAGTCTCTACCACATTACAACCAGTAATACCACATTACAACCCGTATTCCCCATAGTACAACAGGAATCTACCACCAGACAAAAGCTCTTGCTGCAAGTTTATGTGAAGAAGCCCCCATGTCACGAGTTTCTGACATGTCACGAGTTTCTGACAGAAACTCAAGTAAGCATCGACAGGAGAAATTATAGGAAAGTCTGTAGCGACCACTAGCTGATCATAAGAAGTGTCTATTTACATGAGTTTGTTCAAATTAAATTGACGTCACATAATATCATATAATTAAGGGTCGTGTAAATATCAAGCTTGCATCTATATGTATGCTATGTTATAATGTTTCATTTAGTGGTGCATGTTTGAGGAATGTATCTAGAGCATTACCACGGTATCTATGTTTATGCTGTGATAATAACCTGGCATAACACTGTTACATTTAGTGCTGCATTCTTTAGGAATGAATGGTCATGTAAATACTAAGTTTGCATGTATTGTTACGCTGTTATAATGACCCGCATAGAACTGTTTCATTTAGTGCTCCATTTTTTAACGTATCTAGAACACTGACTAAGATGTTACGGTATGTGATTATGGAAAATTCCCGATTCCCAATTCCCTATTCCCGATTCCCGATTCCGGACTTCCAATTCCCGACTCGAAGCAGAGTAGTGGTAGTAATTGGAGAAGTATGTAACCGTTCCGAATGTATATTTTTGTATTTTAGGGGGCGGGGCTTTAAAGTAAATTTAAATTGTGGTGTTTTTTGTGTTTTTTTAACGGAATGGTAAATATTATTCAAGTCGGAATGTCTGCTAATCTGCGGCGAGCTTTGTCTGCGGCCATTTTGTAGGTATGTGTGTGGGTGTTGGTGGTGTGTGGGTGGGGGTGGGTAGGGGTGTCAGGCGTTATTGTGGTGACAGCTGCAGGTTATGAGTGAGACGAAGCTTATGTGCAGAGGCTAAGCACACAATAAGGCATCATCAGTAAGCAGTTAGACTAACCAAACCAACAATGTTGGCACCTTTTGGTGAAATGTCAGAGTGTCTGGTTCTAACACGAATATTCGCCATGCCATGACGTCACGAAATATCCGCGGTTTTGATCTTTGATTTGTTGTTTATATTAATGATGTTGGGGATGCCCCCCCCCCCCCCCATCCCCAATGTTCATTATTGGAACAAATCACTCCGTTTTGGTTGGAGATAAGAATAAGAGTATTACTAGTCTCTGACGTCATGTAAGGAAAGAAGAGAGCAGTCACATATAGGACATTGACAAAAGAGAATGGTATTCTCACAATGATGCTCAGTGGGAAGCTATGAAGTTTACATAGGTATATAATATGATGTCCTCCTGTGGCAGTAGATTGACAATAAATTGTCTTACCTAGATTTTACCCTACACACCCAACTTAGATACTGCGCATCAAGTATTCGTTGCTAAGGAATGCTAAGTCAATTTGATAGGTTGGTTGGTTGTTGGAGTTTTACGTCCTAACAACATCTAAGGTCATATGAGGACGGGGAATTTAATAGAACCTATCACTGCTGAAGCCTATGGCGTGAAGCAATTCGACATGCTCACCACATTTAATTTGATATGTTTTGATTTCGAATAGCCCCAAAATAAGATGTTTGTAATAAAAGTTACTTCAAAGTAAAGTAAAGTGTATTAGCTTTATAAAGCTAATATATTTATCTAAAGAAATATTACAGAAATTGCAAACCGTTACTAATCAGTATATATAACTATGGGTGGAATGACTATTAGAAACAAGTGTATAGCCAGAACTTCCCAAGTTTGATTACTAGGAGGCATGTGGCTATTGGTGCAAACTGAGTTTGAAGAATATGGTCTATAGTGAAGGATAGGGCTGGGACTGGGAGGGGCACCGATCCACAACTTCTTGTGTGTAAGCTTAAATTGTGACCTGACGTCCTAGGTCGCATCTTCAGTCATTCTGGAAGGACCAGTGAAACTCAGAATATTGAATGCTATTCAATGCTAGGTTAAAGAAAATATGTGACAGAGACAAATGTATAAGTATGCTAAGATCCAGTGGACATAAAGATCTTATCTAGAAATGTCTGGAAATTAGGTCAAGTTCATGTCCGGATTCACATATATTTACTTACACTCACGTACGAAATAGTCTGCAGATGTGCTTTGTGGGAATTCTCTGGTGGCGATTGTAAATAGGTCATGTAAATAGGTCATTTCCGGTTCCCATTATAACTGTATGGGATCCCGGAATGAACTGGGCGCTCACTTCCAATGTGGCACGTCATATATGTGAACAATGGTCGAGTCAAATCAATGGCATGACACGTTATACTTGTCGCTACCTAGCCTGGCAATCGGCATTGTTAGGATGAGGAAAAGAGCCGTCGAATGAGGTAAACAAATTGTCACAGTTGAAATTTCCCATAGTTAAAGTCGCACAATACGGTGATTTTGATATTCTACCATAATTTTGCGATAAATATTTTTAAATATTCTCTATAATCTATCTTATTTTAGTTTGCAGTTACTTTTATTTTAAAGCGCTAACTTTGGAGATATTGGAAGTAAAACCATGCTAAGCTAAGTGTGGCATGCACACACAGAAAGTGCTTACAAACAGAGCAATAATGCATGCAGTAGACAGCTACACGACTGAAAGTAATAAAACAAGGGGAACCGTGAGACTATTACTGTCTAGCGGCGAAAACAAGTCATTAGACTTAACCATTATGGGCAGCATAAATACACCATCACCAAAAGCACTAAGCAAACAAAAAACACCGAATTACTGATCACTGGCATTGTTTACCCATTTTCGAGTGAAACAGCGTAGCATAGAAGTAGAAAACTGCACTACGTGCTTAAAGAGTCCACAAGGGTCTAAGTTGGATATGTAGAATCAAATTTAGATAAGTCTTTTGGGTTAGAAAATGTGATGTTTTGATTGGATTACATAGCTTTAATCGAGGGATACTTTAGGTTACAATAGTAACATGTTCTATATTAAATATTCTATTGATTAGCATTGCCTTCTAGTTAGCAGTAAATGCTTAGTGGGTGCACTAGTGTATAACTATAAGTGGTATAGGTACGGTTAAATCTAGGTGAGTGTTCTTGTTTAGAAAAGGTGATGCTTCCATCAGGTAGTGCAGCGTTAAGCGAATATTCAATATACCCTAGTATATATATATGGATGTGTATGATCAAATCTAAGTACATGGTGGGGCTTTAAAATGTTGGCGTTTCCATTGAAGTATGCTGCTTAAATTAAAATTGTATGTTTTGGTGGTGGGGTGGGTTCTAAATAATATTTGTAGATTATTTTTAATCGAAATTAAACTTTTGAGGCAGTCCTTTCCTATTGGGGGTTGAAGGAGCTGGGGTGGCGGAGCAGGAACAGGCACCTTAATTGCGCCTGCGCCACATGGCACATACGCACATTACGTCATATCACGTCACAGAGGAACAGGCGTCACGTCATAGAGCACCGACTGCGGGCCCACACGTACTGGGGACACAGCCTGACGTGGAACCGCAGGGCTAGAGAGTAAGTTAATTCAGTAAGTCATTCACAGTAAAACCTCTCTAAATCGACCGCCCATGGGACCGAATTTAAGTGGTCCATTTAGGGAGGTGGTCGGTGTAGAGAGGTAGAATATCCTTAAAATGGTATTGTTGGGACCCAAATATAGCGATCGATATAGGGGAGTGGTCGATCTGTGGAAGGGTCGGTATAGAGAGGTTTTCCTGTAATAAGCACAGCATAGACGTAATAAGCTGCTATGGTTAGAACTAAGACTACAGTACGCACACTCACTTATACATGGGTCATTCTCAGAAACCACTACACACAAATTGTGTAAATACCTATAGACCTGAAACACGTAATGACAAGACCAGCACAACGGCACTGAGAACAGATATATGAATAAAATTCATTTACCAAAAATATAATTTAGTTTATATGTTTAATTGTTAATGATTTTGCCTTTATTTATGGAGTAGTAAGTCAAATAGTTATTGTTGACTATGTATTAATTTAAAATTAATGTTATTAGAAATACCTCATGCATTTAATCTATCCCACAAAAATGTATCCAAAATATGCTTATATGATTTCGTGCTACGGTGAGAATTTGAAAATTCACATACCGACATCATGCATTTGCCAAATGTCCTTTTCAACTTTACTCTTGTAAGACACAACCATTTTCATTATATAATACTGAAATCAATAAAATCTTGTTTGAGCTACTTGTGTGTGGTAAAATGAGGTTATGGATGGATGTTGCAGGATTAATTTTAATGGATTTCTCAATTTGTATAAGATCTAAATCAAAAAGTGAAAAAGAAATGCAACTCTGACATCTGCACAAGATATAAACCTTCATATGAATATGGATTTTACTATTATTTTGTTATGTTTTCATACTTGGTTTCCATGTCACAAAAGCGGTACACAATTTCTCAGAAGGCCCCTATACATATCTATATCCCGATTCGGCCATCAAATTGTATATGTGGGTTCGGTTCCCGCTCATTGCGCGATATTTCCCATTGTCACTACCTCCACGACAATATTATGATTAGAATTTTAAATTAACTACAGTAAAACCTCCCTCACCGACCAACTCCACAGATCGACCACTCCCCTATAGCGATCGCTTTACTTGGGTCCCTATATTATAACTCGCTAAACCGACCACCACCATGAATGGACCACTTAAATTCGGCTGCTGAAAAAAAGTTTGGATTAACCGATCTTTTGATTTAACCGAGCTGGTTTCACGGGGTTATACTGTCCATACATAAAAAACAATAATCAAGATGTCCACATACATTGTATATTACATGTGCAATATACGCTTACTCAAAGTCAAAGGCAAAGCCAAAGCTCGGTTAAACCAATGATCGGTTAATCCAAACAGATTTGTAGGGTCCCTTCAAGTTTGGTTTAACAGGGTTATACTGTATCTATATATATATATATATATATATATATATATATATATATACAGGCTGGCTGGCATCTGCCTAAATGGTGGTGGTGCCAGGATAGCGCAGCGGGTTCCGCCCCACAGCAAATAGCACAATAAATACAACGTTCTAATAAATAGCAGCATTAAATGCAAGGATCCTAAACTCATATAGGATAGAAGCTCCTCCCTTTTAGATTCATAATAATAAAATATATATCACATATATATGTTTACAGGATATATATATATATATATGTGTATATCCAGGTATTGCAGGTATTGCAACACCTCAGGGAGTTTGACGCCCCTGCCCTGCAGAGTTGTAAACCACTGCCTTGTGGTACAGGTTCTTGACAGAACCAAAGGCTAAGGGAGCAAATCCTGAACAGAAAACCATGTCACTGTGGCAGCATTAAGGGGGGTTGATGTATGGAACTCCCTACATCTCCCAACCAGCCACTGCAGGGACAAATAGTTTTGCACCTGTCTTGACATGTTCTTGCCAGTGTGAAACCTCTATTTGCTCCCTGAGAGAGTGCTGCTGGTAACTTGCAAAAGCCAGCAGCACTTCAACACTTTGCAGGCAGCTTTCATGAAATGTACAACCGAACAAAACACCATAGCGGGTCGGTCATCACCCAGGTTACCAAGGACCGCGCTGCTCGAGCTCATCTTCCGTCGACAGCGGAAAATCAACTAGGAGAAATGGAGAGTGGCAGTCAAGTAATGAAAGCAGTCTTTGTCGCATCGCGACCAACAGCATGATGATGATGATGATATATATATATGTTTACAGGGTATATATATATATATATATGTTTACAGGGTATATATGTATATATATATGCTTACAGGGTATATATATATGTATATATATATATATGTTTACAGGGTATATATATATGTATATATATATGTTTACAGGGTATATATGTATATATATATGCTTACAGGGTATATATATGTATATATGTTTACAGGGTATATATGTATATATATATGCTTACAGGGTATATATATATATATATATATATGTATATATATATGTTTACAGGGTATATATATATGGTGAAAACACTCGGTTATTTGTTTACTAACGCGCGCCCATACAAGCACCACCTGACGCATCCCATATAGTTCCGCACTCTTCCTCTTAGACGGTGTGACGTAACGCGGCGACGTCACAAAGCGACGTCAATAATGCAGCGCCACGTAACCAAGGAGACAACAAGAGACGCCGACGTCGCGAGGACGAAGCGCCAGAGTGAGAGATGATTGCCACAAGTGTACTTCCTAATCACGTGACGCGTGCGCTCCCGTCTGATGACGTCACTCAGTCATCCAGAGAATCTCGCCGATTCCCGCCAATTCCTCCAATTCTCGTCTCCTCTGGGACTCTCTCTACAACATGAAGCTGGAACGAGGCATTCAGATACGCAAACCTCGATTATTTACGATTCTCTGCGAGTACGGATATTTCGAGTCCCACTGGTCCCTCGGGAAGGACTGAAGGTGCGACCCAGCATGCCAGGTCACAGCTTCCGCTTACAAACTGCAAGTTGGGGTGGGTGCCCTCCCAGCCCAATCCTTCACCATAGACACATCACGTTAAACTCACCTTGCACATATAACCACATAGCTCCCCACAACCAAACTTGGTAGGTTTATTGTCAGATATGTATTCCTAATATAGATTGTAGTGAAATTGTCCTAACAAATATTTCAGAAGAGAGAAAAGACTAGATCCTGGAACATAGTGTAGCTGTATTCACCACCTGCCCCATCGTCCACTGTATACACTGTAACTGTGACCCGGCATGCTGGGTCTCAGCCTCAGTCCTGGGAAACTAGCGCAACTCACAATACCCGTATCGTTTAACATATATACCTTTCAGGCGGAGCCGGAAAATAGTATGCTGCTACCCACTCCATTAGTTACTGCCACTGTTTTCAGAGGACAGATTGGTGGTGGAAATCCTCTATATGACTCTTTTTCATAGAACTTGTTGCACAATGAGCTGCTACGCACAACATTAGTTCTCATGACTACCATTAGACTTAGAGGGCCTGTGGTTTATAGGAATTCGTGCTCATGTGTGGGTGGGCCATATAACAAGTAGACGCGTTAAGAGTGGAGGAATCGGGGGGGGGGGGGGGGGGGGGCTCTATGTGTATATACATGTATATCCCAAACTGATTGATATTATTTTTTCCAATATGACAAATGTCTATGTTATATCCATCAGAGAAGAATAGGCAGTGTAAGCATACAAATAATAATAGACATTAACTTTTTTTTGTGCATTAGTTAAGTAAGCAAGGGAAAGGTTAATCGCTGACAATTGGTCTTCCCCATTCCACTATTCCTTGCCCTATCCTAGTAATGCTGAATGCCAGGCTAGGTAGCGACAAGTACCCATGTTTAAGTCATTGGGTTGACTCAGCCAGGGTTTTAACACAGGGGCCCTGCTGATATTACCTTAAATATTGCTAGGACGTAACATTCCAAGGACCAAGCAACTTAGCCCAGGGGTTCGAATCCTATTACCTACCAACCCGAGAGTTGGGCGCTGAACGCATTCGGCCATCCCGTCTGACAGAGCGAGTGCAAAATATCAAATATGCAGAAGTTTTACTTCAAGGTAGTGACAAGTACCAATTTCGTAAGCCTTTGCTCTGACTGCGTCTTGGATCGAACCCATGACCCTCTGCACGAGAAGCAGGCCTTTTGGCGGGAGGGTGTGTGCTGTGCCTGTGCGGTTTTGTATGCGTATCCATTCAGTGTCTGAAGGCGGTGTTTCAGTTGCACGCACCAATAACCAAGGTAACCGTTACACTTAACCGGCGACGCTTTCCTTGTCACAATAGGACACAATTGTAGCTCATGTATGGCGACAGGCATAAAACGCCTTTCAACTTTCAATATTGAGGCGTCATACAAAATGATACATTCCGGTTTGTCTGGCCCCTGGGTATTTAAAAGAAATGGTGCTAAAAAAAGTGGTGTGTTTTAAAGTGGCATAGTCAAATGGTTCTTAGTTTCTGCCATATTTATAGAGAAATAGATATTAGGTTCACCATTCTACAGTTTAAATGGTTTTGCTAAATTTGAATTAAAACCATCCAAAGTGATGTCGATGCTCACACCAGAATGTTGAATAGCAGCGATAGTTTATATTAAATTGACATATAAATATTGACGTATGACTTAACTATGCAGTGATGAATGTTTAATAAATGCACCAATACCTAAGTTTGATTATGTACGATCAAATGTAATCAAGTGCTCTGGTTCGGAAAATGTTATAGTTTCACTGTATTATACAACTTTAATATATATATATATATATGATAGACTACATCACGGTTCCGACTGCGCATGCGCCGAAAACGGCCGCGGGAGCAAAGCCAATGCGTACGGCCATTGACTTTGCCTATACGCGCATTGAAAAATGTCAGTTTTATTCAAAATTAATAGAAATCCAAAAACCTAACCTTATAAATTTAATATAATCTTTTTGATAAACATGTTTTCTATATGTGTTCCAAGCGGTTTGTCTCTAGGTGGTGTGGTTTTATCAATATTTTACTTTTTCTGTATGGAGATTGCTCACTGCCATTGACAATGCATTGAGTACTCTAGCTATGGCTCTAACACTAGTCTGAGTGCCTAGATCTTTCTAAATCTAAATGCACATGGCATAAGATGTGCTGATTATATTGACATAAATGCAATGCTGGATAAAAGATTAATATCTTAATTTAATTTCTTATATATATTTTTTTAGTTAGTATTCTATGTTTCAAACAAGAGCTGAGATGAGCTAAAACTAACACATTTCATAGCTGCACCCAGTGTATTAGCATGTGCCATGTGCTTTTGGGGGGGTTGTTTTGCTCTGATCCATCCCACATTGCACCGCGCCGCTGGAACCGTGATGTAGTCTATTATGTATAATTCTTTGGCACAACACACAATGTGACAGACAGTAGGCCTTAGCAACAAACTGGTCACCATTTCACAATGCCTGTGCATAATATTTATTAATGCATCCCTCATAAGTAACTATCGACCCTTAATACAATGTAGTAATTCCTAGCAATGTGGTTAAAGTTGCATAGTCCGATGGTTTTGAATTTCTGTATTTTATCTGAGATAAATATGTTATATCAATCACTAGTATCTACTTTACATTAGTTCAAAGTTACTTTTATTTTAAATGGTAAACTATTTTGAGTGCAAACATGTCAAATTAGTTTTGGCAAGCTTTCCAAAACTCTGACACCCTAGACTTCTGCAGTAACAGGTTCTCTTAAAGTGACTCAGTATTGCCTTCGGCAGAAACAAATAATTCACATAGAGCCACTGCGGGAAGAAAGGTAGACAAAGCAGAGTTGGGCTGAGTTCTTATTTTATTAGTTCTCTGGCGCGGACTATAAATATGCCAAACCGACCACACCGCGGGTCCCTCCAACCCAACTGTAATTAATTTACGGCAGCCAACCTGGATGCTACTCTCATGTCATTCATGATGCATAACATTAAGGATGTTTTTAAGTATTCAAACTGCATTACTCATCCAGTCCCCTCTGGTATGGATTTCTTCCAGAGATGCACGCATATTGAGAGGTAGTGCACCCACCCCTCCGTAATGAGTGAGATGACAATAATTCAATATTAAGACCTGCCTGACCTCCAAACAATTTTAGTGTCGACTGGTAAATTTCATAGGTTAAAGGGGAGCTACCTCCATCATGGTATGCAGGTATTGCAGGTATAGCAATACCTCAGGGAGTTTGACGCCCCTGCCTTGCAGAGTTGTAAACCACTGCCTTGTGGTACAGGTTCTTGACAGAACCGAAGGCTAAGGGAGCAAACCCTAAACAGAAAACCATGCCACTGTGGCAGCATTAAGGGGGGTTGATGTATGGAACTCCCAACATCTCCCAACCAGCCACTGCAGGGACAAATAGTTTTGTGCCTGTCTTGACATGTTCTTGCCGGTGTGAAACCTCTATTTGCTCCCCGAGAGAGTGCCACTGGTAACTTGCAAAAGCCAGCAGCACTTCAACACCTTTGCAGGCAGCTTTCATGAAATTAAATTTGTTCAAGTGATGGATGCATTGATGCTGAAATACAGAGGAGGATGGCCAAGTCTAGCGCATCTTTCGGCCGACTACGCCAGAGACTCTGGAACAACCACCATATGTCCATTCAGGTAAAAGGCAAGATCTACCATGCAATCATGCTATCCACCCTACTATATGGAGCTGAGGCATGGACAGTGTACAGACGACAGGTGAAAAAGCTGCATGCCTTCATGATGCGACATCTGCTTTCAATTATGAGGCTAACCTGGAAGGACAAAATGACAAATAAGGAAATACTCGAACGGACGGGGCTGCCCTCTATGGAAGATCTTCTGATCAAAAAGAATCTCCGGTGGACTGGACACCTCATGAGGATGTCATCAGACAGGCTACCAAAGCAGATCCTCTATTCTCAACTGTCTTCTGGTTACAGGATACCATCAAGAGAAACCTGAAGCTGAGAGACATTAAGACCGACTCATGGACGCAACTCTCACAGCAGAGAGCTAAATGGAGAGCACCACTCAAGTAATGAAAGCAGTCTTTGTCGCACCGCAACCGACAGCATGATGATGATGATGACCTCCATCGTCATTTGGTAATAGGAACACAGCAGCGTTACCGGCAGCCGGCCGTTCAGCGAAATGTTTTTCAGTCCAATGGACTGCACACAAATCTAACTCTGGACATCATGTAATCGGAATATCCAAAGATCTTTCTTTAAATTGTATTGTTTTTGATTTACGAATCTTTAACAACATACCCCATGGGTAGAATTTAAAGTCTCTCCGGAGCAGTATAACGTCTGAGAAGGTCACATTTGATTTCCTCAACAAGCCTCTGAAGCTACATAGAACGGCCACCTGCCATGCAATATTACCAGAATTCTCTGTGAGAAAGGAGAACATGCACCGTAAAATATCAGGTAGCAGGGGCATGGCCTGCTCAGGGGTGACCCCTAATTCTCTGTGAATGCCCCGTAGGGTCGAAGAGATTATAAAGTCTGAGTAGTCTATCTGGACAGAACCCTGCTCTTTAAGAAAATAATTAAGGCCACTTAAATAGTTTATGATCGAGGAGTATTTTAAAGTTCTCACTAACTAAGTAGCATATAATGCTACCTGCATTGAATTGCAGGGTAATGGGGTGTGACTGTGAGTTTCAGAGAATTCCCCTATAGAGGCCAAGTCCTTATTAACCTGAACTGCTCTTGTCGACAAGGAGTTTGGCGCATAGTATTTCAGCTGAAATTCCTTCTGCTCTGCTTTGAGCTTATCGATTTCTGCAAAGAGAAGGGTTGTCTGAATAAACTAATACAGCACAGTCATTTACCTGGGCCTGCATTATGTATGACATCTGTCATCCCTGCACTATCTAGCCTGGTTAGGGCGTCGGTTATTACATTAGAATCAGTCGTAATATGTATGGCACTAAAAACTAAATTATGTTTCATTGACAACCAGAATAGTCGTCTTAAGGAATACATAATCAATTTGCATTTTGATCGGCCAGTGCATAATGCTGATTCCACTGGGGCACTGTCAGTAATCATTACTATGAGGGTTCCCTCCCAGCTCGGGCCCCATCTTTTCACTGCTGCATACACAGCCCACATCTCTTGCGCATTGATGTGAGCAGTTCTTAAATCGTTATCAGGTTGGTCATAGTGGTGGTTTACCACATCCTCAAGTTGTTTTCCAGAATGTCGGTCAAAAGAGCCTACCAACCAATCATTATTATGCAAGGCACCCTAGCCCCATTTACTTGAATCACTACCAATTTTGCACTTACACACGTGTTCATTAGATGCGGTGTATAGGTATCATTATCAGCAATACTAATCAATTTTTTGTGAGTAGCACAATTACTCACATTATTTTGTAACACAACTTTATTGCTCTCAGCAATAATGTTCTTGGTGTCTCTTCATTACCTTGTCAGTCCTTGGAACAGTTATTTTTCTTATGATTTTTACTTCCACATTTCGAACACCAGTGACCGAAATTACACACGTCATCAGTTCTACTGCATCCGCTTTCTTTGTTCCACTTATAGCAGCCTGTCTTGCCATCTTTTGTGTACGTATTAGACTTAAGCACACTGCTTGCCTGTTTCCTAGGGCGCATGTTATGCATGCCGTAATAAAACATGTACAGACCTGTATTTCGGCTTCCAAAGGCAGCGAAGCCTTCTACTTCCCCTAACTTTATAATGTCTCTGTCATAATTGACATGGGTCGAATCCTAGGAATCATTTTGTCTAGCTCTGGGCGCCATGAAACACACATGTTCTAAGAAAGCGCGGAGGTCTTTTACAGTGAGCCCCTGTGTGTCTAAGCACCAACGAATTGAAGCAGTGATAAGTTCATAACAGTTCAATCTTCTTATTTCTTTCCCCAGTGCAGTATGCCGTCTCAGACTCCTCTTACTTCTGCGCCGCCTGGTACTACTGGTGCTTCTGCTCCTGGAGTCTGACAGTGTTCGTCGTTGTCTTCTGGTCTACAAACTCTGCCGTGCCCTTGCCACCCCATAGTGGGAGTGTTTGTCCATGGCGGCCCCCGCCGATGCCGTCGTGGCACCGGCAGTACCGGTCGTCGGCCAGTCGTCACTCATGGCGTTGGCGCCCTTGTCATCTTCGTCTCACCACGTCTCATCACTCCTGTAGTTCTGCTACCCTTTCTTCCAACACCATATCCGCAATCTCCTTTAGCATTGATGTTTATTGCTCTTCTAACGTGAGTGAGGACATATTCCCTGATATGTCAGGGGAAATCTCTTGGGACTCCGTTTTTGACATATCTGCTGTTTGTATAGCCATAGCTCTTGTAACTCTCGCGGGAAGTAACTTCTTGCCTTTCTTCTTGCCTTTCATTTTCTTACAGCACTTGTCTAATTTGTGCGACGTACCGCACGAATCGCAATACGGCATGCCACGTGTCTCTGTAGCTGTGCTGGCTGAGCTGACACACGTCCGTATTGAGGACAATTATAACAGGAGTGAGACAAGTTTCGGCACTACACAGGTGGCATCCCATTCGCGCGCCCCGAATGAGGGTAGATGCGCGACTCCTAATACATATAACATCGTACAGTAGTAATAATAAATATAATTAAACCCTGGTGTATGCTTCGTTATTTATTTTATTATCATCAATTATAATTCACATAATTATGTAACAAACTGGTCGCCATTTCACAATGCCTGGTTCTGTTAAATTGACTCAGTATTGCCTTCTATGCAGAAACAAATGCTTAATAAGTGCATCACTATCTAAGTTAGATATGTAAAATCAAATCTAGATAATTTGTTTGGTTTTGAAAATTTGATATTTAATCGGACTATGCAGCTTTAAGGACACCACTTTAAGGAAGGCATTGACCTGTTGTCAAAATATTATTATAAATAATACGATAACCTCCTTCCTAATCTACTAATAGTATCTAAGTACCCGCCGAACTACCTATTTACAATGTGATGCAAATCGCAGGAAGACCAGTGCATCGAGCATGTTGGCGGAGGCTAACATGTCTAATTTGCTGAACGAGGCAAGAATGCCCTCTGTTTTCCTCGCTCTCTACTTCCGCCTCTGACTGTCACTTGGTCCTTCGACCTCGCTCTGCTCACTTCACTTCCCCACCCTTCTACCCTCTATCTCTGGGGGTGAGCGCTGACGTCTCCTGCCTGTCTTCGATACTGCTTCCTGAATGACTCCACCAGAATGTTGAAACGATCACCGATAATGATATGTAGGGTCTGTGTCACCCGCTGATAGCCTGCTCGCCAGGTCCTGATATGTTCTCCATTATTAAGCTCTACAAAGGTTTACTGTCTCTGTTTTCTCCTTTCTTACTGTTTCCTGACTACTGTTTCTGTTCGGAGCCGAGTGAAGCGAATTGGCGCTGAAAAATGTATATTCTGATGAATAAACTGTCTTACCCATAACAAAGTATTTGTGAATCAAAAAGATATATTATGTTTGCACATCCTAGCATGGAAAAGATTTATTTGAAGTAGATGGATATAGGATCGAGTGTCTAAGTACGATAACAATTCAGGTTGTAACGTGTATAAATATAAATATATATATTTATAGATAATTATTAATTATTAACAGGAGCGATTTGCTGACGTGAACACAGATGCAGACACGAATATGGATGCGGAGACAGATGCGGACACGGATGCGGATACTGATATGGACATGGATGTGGATGTGGACACAGATGTGGATATGGGTATGGATGTGGACACGGATGTGGACACTGGTACGGGTACGGGTGTGGACATGGATGCAGACATGGGTGCAGACACGGATGTGGACATGGATGTGGACATGAATGTGGACATGGATGTGGACATTGATGCGGATACGGGTATGGGTACAGATGTGGACACGGATGCAGATATGTGTACGAGTACGACTGTGGACACGGATGGGGACACGGGCGCGGACACGCATGTGGACACAGATGTGGAGACGCATGTGGACATGAATGTGGACATGGATGTGGACACGGATGTGGACATGGATGTGGACACATATTCAGATATGGGTCCGGATACGGATGTGGACACGGATGCAGACATGAGTCCGGGTATGGATGCGAACATGGCCTGTACCTAGAGCAGGACTCAAACCCACATCCCTTTGCATTACGGGCCAGTGTGCTAACCATTACACCACCTAGGTTCCCTGATATCAACACACTACCCATGCCTACATGTCTATGTGGTCACTTGCCTGGGAGGTCAGTGCAGACTGCCACAATAAGGATATAATGTTTTCGGTTTAACAAATGCGGGTCATCACGAAGAGAAATGGGGCGTCCATTTGATATATAATGATATATAATGAGCTATATCTGACAGTCTCCATAGCCCAAAGCGGGTTCCAACCCCTCACCCCGACCCCCACCCCCACCCCAATGCATACACACACCTCCACCTCCCAGTAGCCATCGCGCGTGGCGACCGCCTCAGGGTCCACTTCAAGGTCATTCAGCGTTCAGCCAGGCGTGAAATCTCGCGAGAATAAGCGCGGGCTTCAACGGGGGTGGCCATTGTGAGCTTACGTGCGACTGCGCGCGCACAAAAGGGCAGGCGGTAACACTTATACATGGTCAAGTGACGGCGCGAATTGGGCGATAATGGGGGGTGTCCAGCTCTGAAGACCCCCGGCCAGGCCAGGCCTCGCCGCGTGGTCAACAACCACCCCCGCGGGGCGCAAGCCGCCAGGGGGCGTTGTCGTAGACCAGGGAGTGATGATAGGTTCGCCCGCTAGGGGGCGGCACCGAGGCGATGTCCCGAGGGGAGGTGGGTGTGTGAGCGGTAAAGGGTGGGGCAGTGCATATAAAAAGAAACCTACATCCCGCGCGCACACTCCCACACACGCACCCTCACACACACCCACGGACACCCACACCCTCACCCACACACCGATACAGACACACCCATGCACACACTAGGGGGGGCTGGGAATGGGGTTCAAAGAGCGCGTCTCTCTGTGGGTTACATGAACTCTTTAATCTGTTGAGAATGTGCATATCAGCTAAGAATCTGAATGCGCTCTTATGTGCGCGTGTGAATGTGCATGTGTTTGCTTTGTGTGGTTGTGTGTGGTTGTGTGTGTTTTCAACTTTTTGTTGATTTTTTTTGTTTGTTTGTTGATTGCTTATGTACTTACGTCAGAGGATGCCCCAAGTTGAGTTTGTTACATCTTTAAGTATGTGGCAATTTTTGTTTTGTCTTACTTTTCAAGCTATATTTATAATATAATATAAGTCTAACACTGTCTAAAGCCATTTTCGGTCCGATCCTGGCTGCCTGCAGCCCAAAGCCAACTATGCATACCTCACCAACTATACAACTGGTCCCCAGGCCGTTCAAGCTACGCACTCTCCACGAACTCACAAACCCATCCAATCCTACGATGTATATTTTCCTAATAATATTTGCATAATTCCTTTTATCCTACAAACAATGTGTACTTATCTTCAGCTACTCTTGTGATGGGTGAACCCCTGTCATGAGCATACACCGAACATATCAATGTACAAAGATAACTAGTAATAACATTTATATTCGTTGTTACCTATCCTGACTAGAATAGGGCATGGAACAGGGGATTGCGGAAGACCAATTGTCGGCGATTTTAAATACCTTGTTTAATCAATGAATATAGCACGCACAAGGATTAATACTGATTGTCCTACTTCCGTTTTGCAAGTTGCAGGTATATCTTTCACGGCGGAAGTTGGCGGAGGTGGTGATGTAGGAAGTGGTCTTTTACCTTATTTAACATACCGACTAGAAGAATTTCACTGCAATCTATATTAGAACCAAATGTATGGTAATAATCCTACCAAGTTTGGTTATTGGAAGGCATATGCAAAATGAGTTTGAAGGATATGGTCTATAGTGAAAGATAGGGCTCGGAGGGGAACCACCCCCACTTCTGCCATGTAAGCTCAAGCTGTGACCCGGCGTGCTAGGTCAAAGCTACAGTCCTTTTACTAAGGGACCAGCAGAACGTAGAATACTCATATTTGATGCATTCAAAATGACAAAGCTAATTATTCTACTCTAGTACCACTGAGTAAGCTTGCTTAGTCTGCAAGCAAATCTTTTGTCGTCTGAAAATTGCTACAGTGAAAATGGGCAGAAATACAATTGTCATACCACTATTTGACTCCAAATACTATATATATTATTGTGCAGGGAAGTAGTTAGCAGATTATGTGAATGTGACAGATTGTTGTGCTAATATGATGAGGTTCACTTGGAGTGTAATCGATTAATTAACTCGGGTCACACGAGCCACTCTTTGGCGCATGCGCACATCCTACAGACTCGGGTCGAATAATCGAATACGCTCCTCCATGCTCGGGGTGAAAAAAATGGTGGTTTAATCCAACACTTTTTTAGTTTTTTTAATAACCGATATAACTACAGCAAAATAGGATTTAAAGTATTTTATGATTGCATAGTTTAGTTATATTTCCATTTCCTTAATTTGTGTTATTACCAACAAAAAAAACATGTAGGACTGGTACTTGTAGCTATTATCAGGACGGTACAAGCGCAAATGTGACGTTATCATTCCTAGCAAACCCCAGCCAAGAGGTGGGTTACTGGGGTCGGGTCCTTTTGCACACGGCACGTGTTTTTGTCAACTCCACTCGCGGTGTTCAATTTGAAATTCAAACAACTCGGATGATCCGAATGGCCCGGGTCGTGTTAATCGATTACACCCTGTTAGATCATTGCTGGCACTAGTAGTAGTTATAATGATAACACTTGTTTGAGACCAACTGAACTAGGAGGGCACAAACTTTATAGTAAAAAGATGAGTTTTACTCCCCGTCACTGATGTCTACTGGGTAGTTTCAGTGGCGCCACCTGATGGAAAGCACCTAAACTAAATGTCAGGAAACATCGAAAGAGATTAATGCAACACAACAAAATTACTTTGTCAAACGAGTTTACATTTTGTTTTGATTCATTGCATTTGTTGAATAAGCAGGGGAAATATCAACCGCGGACAAATGATCTTCTTCACTTCCCCTATCTTAGTAATGAGTTACTTATGGCCTTGGCAATAAAATAATTCAAGTACTCGTCTTCTCCCAAATAATTACACTTATCAGATGCAAATACATTCACAATCCGAGTTCTTGAATCATTAATATAAGGGAATTATTTAATGTAAATATTAGGTTCACATGCATAGTTTAGGCAAGGATAATAGACTACATCACGGTTCCGACTGCGCATGCGCTGAAAACGGCCTTGGGAGCAAAGCAAAGGCGTAGGTCATTGAGTTTGCCTATACGCGCATTGAAAAATGTCAGTTTTATTCCAAATTAATAGAAATCCCAAACCCTAACCTTATCAATTTAATATAATCTTTTTGTTAAACCTGTTTTCTATATGTGTTCCAAGCGGTTTGTGCCTAGGTGGTGTGGTTTTATCAATATTTTACTTTTACTGTATGGAGATTACTCACTGCCATTGACAATGCATTGAGTACTCTGGCTATGGGTCTAACACTAGTCTGAGTGCCTAGATCTTTCTAAATCTAAATGCACATGGCATAAGATGTGCTGATTATATTGATGTAAATGCAATGCTGGATAACAGATTAATATCTTAATTTATTATATATATATTTTTAGTTAGTATTCTATGTTTCAAACAAGAGCTGAGATGAGCTGAAACTGGCACATTTCATAGCTGCACCCAGTGTATTAGCATGTGCCATGTGCTTTGGGGGGGGGGGGGGTTTGCTCTGACCCATCCCACAATGCACCGCGCCGCTGGAACCGTGATGTAGCCTATTGCATGTATTTTTATGGAAGGAAGAATCTTTCAAATTTACTATGGTCATAAATCATTGGTGGGAAAGAACGTGATAACGATTACTCAGAAGACGGTTATGACGGAAAGACAAAGTTTATTTGACATTGCACAATGTGGCAGTATGACAGATCCATTTAGACATGAGCATTGCAGATATCATTCATGCCATACTTCACATCATACTTGAAGTCTCCGCTGTTGACAGTGCCAGCAGGACAACTGAAGCGGTAGGGAATGCCGTGGTCACACACAATGAAGCTGTCACCACCGTCCTCACCAATGTATCCAGACTTGTAGAAGCCATAGTCGTAGCCATTTCTGCATGTTCCTACAACATATAATATGGTAAATATCAAACAATAGTTTTTGTAGCAATCATGCTCTTAATATTATGGAACTCCAAGGGATCCATGACATTACACCACTATTAGAGGCAATAACTCACCATCATAGACTCCAAAGAAGTAATAGTAGTTGTAGCCATATGCTACATTGGTGTGCCCATATCCACGATGGAAAACGTCAGGATGAATGTTGTGCAATGGGTAGTGTGGGTATGGGTAACTGCCATAGTCGAAACTAGCCACAGCTACCGCAATGAGAGAGAGCAGGAGAGCACACACAGCCTTCATCGTGTCTAAATGAGCAGTGATGTAGTGAACTGAGATACCAGCCCTTATATACCAAGTCTACTGAATGGTTTAGGCAAATAACCAAACAATTTATGACTGGGGATCATGCTTATGCTAATCTCTGATATAGCCCAAGGCAGAACAGAGTATGTTTGTTTGTTTGTTTGTTGTTGTTTTACATCCTAGCAACATCGAAGGTCATATCAGGATGGGTACTGACTTGTGACAGTGCGCACTCATGGCGTCTTTATAGTGCTGCCCCACTGGAAGACCAGACCGCCAGCACCATGACCTGATATCCCACTCAGTCACATTATCCTGACACTGAGCACACCAGTCCTTGCCCTATCCTAATAATGCCGAGCGCCAGGCTAGGAAGCGACAGGTATCAATTTTTAAGTCATTGGTCTGACTCGACCAGGGTTCGAACCCACGACCCCACGACGATGTGACATCAAATATGCATGAAATACACGCTTACTTGTTGTTTTCTGTTTATATTGTTATCTGGACCAACCATATCTCACATAATCTGGTTCCATTTATTAACTTGTGCTCCTGGGTTCGGCGTTGAACTCACTTATCTGGAACTTTATAATATATTCAATGATCTTATTATCAACTGCAGTAGCTAAACCTAGGGTTGTTCCCCTATGAAATCTTGTGAGAGTTTCATCTTAAGGTTAAGTATTTTTGGAGGGTTCCTTCTTATATCAATGTACATATGAGATTGACACTGGCATTGTTTTGTCTTTTATCAAAATCAAAATTGGAGGAACGGATCTAGCTTAAAACAATGTAACATTGCAATGGGAATAGGCTTGAAAATAGTACACATGGATATCATATCTAGAAGTTAAAAGTATTCCCTACTGCAAAGATACCATCAGTGATTTGTAATGAAACTCCTAAATTAGGCCAGTAATACCCCTGTCACACTACGACGTGACGAGCCAACGTGAGCCTAACGTGATCATTTTTCGTCATGACGTTGGGTTACGTCATGATGATGTCAAAATGACGTTAGAATGACGTCGAGCTACGTCACATTACGTCGTGTTACGTCGAGTTACATCAAGGTTTTGGACATGTTCAAAACTTTGGACGTAGGTCGAACGTAAGGGTTTACGTTCGCCGTACGTTCTGTTCACGTTCAGTGAACGTCAATGACGTTAAACAGACGTTATTTCAACGCTGCTCACTACGTTCAACTACGTTCCACTACGTTCCACTACGTTGACCCACATTAAACCAAGTGCAAAAGCCTACGAGGCTTAATGGGAACGTCAGGAGAACGTCAGGAAAACGTCAGGAGAACGTCAGGAGAACGTCAGGAGAACGTGCATTCAACGTACGTTCAACGTCTCATTACATAGCTAATGTCATGTAACGTTCTTCTGGTGATGGAATAACGTTCATAACGTTCCGTGAGCGTAGTGACGTTGTCCTCTCTCGTGACTGACGGTATCACTACGCTTTACCAACGTTACGTTCTCGTCCACTACGCTGCATCCACGTTCAACTTGTGCCCAAATTTGCATACTACGCCGAGAAGTTCAACGTTCTTCACGTTCTCCCTATGTTGACGTCGTTACGTCGTAGTGTGACAGCCCCATAAAAGAACATGTGATGCATACAGATGAAAAAAAGTACTGATACTGTGAATGGCACGTATTTTCGAAACATTGATGACAAAATGCTTAGCTGCTGATGGAAATGACAAGTGAATCAGACAGCATTTATCGTTTATAAAGAGTGCCTTGAATTCTCTTGAAGTTACATTTTCTAAAAGAAAGGTGGGAAAATATGCCGTATTGAATTGTTTCAAACTCAATTAAAACACATGATCAGCAACAACTAATGTCAAGTTCCATGATTAAAATATGTAAGGAAGGTAAATATATGCTGCAGTAGATGCATGAATTATTGTTCTTCTATCATGTTGATATACAAACATGTGAGATGGAGTGGAGGAGGATGTGAGGGGGTGGGTGTAGAAAACATGTATACCTTCACTGCAGTGCCCTGAAGCTAAATCAGTGCCAGACACAGACATGCAAACACGACACATACACAACTTGTTTTTATGTATCCCACTGACTCACCTGCAAATAGCTCTGTGACTGGGTGTATATAAGTGGCTGGTCTCAATGCCAGATGTCACTGAACATTCAGACACAATGAAAGCTGTGTGCGCTCTCCTCCTCTGCTTTGTCGCTGTTGCAGCAGCAAGTTTCGGCTACAGGAACTACCCATATGGTCACTACCCAGTGTACCATGTCAACCATAGGAGCCTCGGCAGTGGAAACTATGGCTATCGCTTCTTTGGACTTTATAATGGTGAGCTTATTATGGTTGTGATGATTTGATTGATTTCAGGTAAAGGTGATGTTGAAGATTTATACTGCCTATCATGGATAAGCCTGAATAGGCATGTTTTCACCATTAGACAGTTTGTCGATAGAAAGCCCGAGCCTACACTTTTACCGACCCAAGGGATTTTTAACCTCCCACACCACATAGACATGGTATGAGAGCAACTGGCCTTTGATGTCGCTGTAAGTTATACACAGCGGTGGAAATCCAAATTGGCAGAGATGGGGGGATGGGGAATCAAACCACTGACCTTCAGGTTAGGAGAAAAAAGTCAAACACTCTAACCACTCCGCCACAGAGAACACCACTCATGTAGAAACTAATGTTTAATATCTTTGTATTTTATATTTTACAGGTGAATGCAGGACTGGCTATAACTATGGCTTCTTCAATTCTGGCTATGGAGGTGTGAAGGGAGCTGATAACTTCATTGTGTGTGATCACGGCATTCCTTACCGCTTCAACTGCCCACTGGGAACAGTTCATCGTAGAGGCTTCCAGAGCAACATGCAGTATGGCATGCATGATATCTGCACTGTTCATGTCTAAGTTAAATTAATTGAATTCAGGTCCCAGATGCCATCCATTTAAACAATAAATAAGTTTCATTGCATACACAGAGTTTCTGTATTTATTTTTCTAATCTTGGAAAATACATCTTGTAATATGGTAGAAGAAATGAGTTGCACCTGTAAAAGTATTGTGTGCTACACAATGTTTGCAGTTCTTCCTAATTTGGACTTAAAATGAGAAGGTCTAGCAAAGGAGATCATGCCTTACGCATGTGAGATGGTGTGTTTGAACCTTACCAAATAGGAAAGTAACGCAGATCACTTCACTTGGTGCTATGCATTACTAGGGTGGAGTCAGGACTTCTAAATGACATGTAGGAAATAATATACTATTTTGTAAAGAAAACAAAATAGATTAATTTTCTTTGAATATTTTCAATAACATTATATTTAATGAGCTAAGATTCATCAATAAGGGATCGTTTTAAAAATGGCTCCAAATGCTTCAATTGAATGGTCATAATTACCTTTTTCATTCGAATTAAAATAAGCAATAACATGTCTGCATCGGTTGCAAAATGAATTTTTTTTAATCCTTTTCCATTCCAAGTAAGGCTGATAATTAGATGATCTGGTAGTGTAATTTATATTTCGCTCATCCTATTTTAAATATATGAGTTATTTCTCAGATATACACTTCAAACTACGTGTTGGTTTCATGCAATTTGAAATAATGGGGGGGTGGGATTGAATTCATGATCTCTCCAAATTGAATGCTTTAAAGCTATGTATGCTCTTTGTCCCCATGATCATGATAATAGTCATAACCTGCGGCACCTATCCATTCTCTAATGTCTTAGTCCCTCTAATTTAACCATATCTTCATGTCATTCCTTCCAAAATACAATTGACACATTCTGTATATTTTCTTCTGGGTATTTCTGGGCGAACAAGATCTACTGAGGCTTTCATGATCAGAATAACTGACCTTATCAGAATATGACAGTTCATTTCAGTACATGAACCTTGCACTTCAAGTAAACCTGGGGGGGGGGGGGGGTAGGGGGCCTAAATTAAATCGTGTAAGAGGGACACCAGTTGCCGTGTAGTAACACATAATAAAGCTATCCATACTATAATGTTAGCCCGAACAACATTCTCCAAAATCTATAGAGTGTTAACATCAAGTAAGATATTAATACAAAGAAGGAAGCGTATTATTCAGTGTTATGTGTGGTCTACTCTAATGTATGGGGCAGAGACATGGACAATCTCTAAGAAAATGTACAAACGTTTAGCAGCATTTGAGATGTGGACTTATCGAAGGATGATGAAAATATCATGGACAAAGAAGATCACCAACAAAGAAGTTCTCAGAAAAATTAAAAATAAGAAAAGCTTGTTTGCCACTATACAGACAAAGAAACTTATTTATTTTGGCCACATCATTCGTTAGAGTTCAATATACCGTACATTGTTGGAAGGGAAGGTGAATGGCAGCAGAGGGAGAGGGAGACGAAGAACATCATGGTTTACAAATATTTCACAGTGGACAGGCTTGAATTATTCACAGTCTATCAGAACAGCACAACATCGGGACAAGTGGAGAACCATTGCATCCAACCCTCGACTAGAGGATGGAACTATTGATTGATTGACTATAATGTTGAAGAAGTGTCTATCTACTAACCTATCTTCTTTTTCTTTGGTAAATAGTTTTATTCTTTTGAATGGCATTTGTCAGCATTAAGGTACATTCTGATGAGCAGATTTAAATCCAAGATATCTTGGAGTTCCTCTAACACTACAAAATGGGGAGTATCTTCAATATCTTGCTTCCTCAGTGTATATGGGCTTTAACTTCTCTGTTTGTGTTTAGTGTCAGCATGTAGAGGAGGACATGCTCACTCATTCTAGTGCAGAACTCTCTCAAAGCCATTGGACAATGCGCCTTTATATAATATGATTCAAGAAAAGATACTGGGTAAACTAAAGGAACAATCATACAAAATAATCATAATTAAGGTTAAATCATAGCTTTGACAAAATATCAGAATGAATTATTTACCTTGCTTAATGAATGTTCAAATTTTCCATCCCAGATAATTGATTATTTACTTGTCTTAAGCCACTTAATCAATATTAATGAAAACTCGAAATCTTAATCAAACTCAGGATGTGACTCCTCAATATGTTTTGGAGATAAAACCCTGTGTATCCTGTTTTAAATATTCAAAACTGTTGCATGTCTATTTCAATGATTGGTTGAAATTGTCATGATATATCAAGATTTGAGTTGAGTCAGGAAAACCATATGCCAACCACAATACATGAGTTGTGTCCAATCAATTTGGACTTTTATTCCACTCACTAGAGGTTATATGAAGTCAGCTTGATTTAGACATGAGCATTGCAGATATCATTCATGCCATACTTGACATAATACTTGAAGTCTCCACTGTTGACAGTGCCAGCAGGACAGCTGAAGCGGTAGGGTACGCCATGGTCACACACAATGAAGCTGTCACTGCTCTCCTCACCAACATATCCAGTCCTGTAGAAGCCATAGTCATAGCCATTTCTGCATGTTCCTACAAAATACAATATGGAAAATTTGGTTAGTTTCTGTAGCAATCACCCGCTTCATATTATGGAACTCCGAGCGATATCTGACATTACTCTTATTGTAGGCAATAGCTCACCATCATAGACCCCAAAGAAGTAATAGTAGCTGGAGGCATATGCTACATTGGTGTGTCCATATCCATGGTGGTAAACGTCAGTGATGAATATTGTAGAATGGGTAGTGTCTGTATGGGTAACTGCCATAGCCGAAACTAGCTGCAGCTACAGCGATGAGAGAGAGCAGGAGAGCACACACAGCCTTCATCGTGTCTGAATGAGTTGTGACATCTGAAAGTGAGAGCGAATCGCCCCTTATATACTCAATGTGTAATGCCTGGCTCACCTTGCATAACAATTTATCTTGAAACTGGTATCTGTCAAGCTCTAGTAGTTGATATATTGACTACGGCGTATGGAGAGTTCTCCTCATGCTTCTAGAAATTCCGACACATCTCGAATATTGGGGCTCTAGGAGGATCTGACTTTAGAATTAGAATTCTGTCCAACCTCCTATCAAAATATCCATCCGAATTACTGTGCAGTATGAGGCGACCATTGGAGGGAGTGCCAAGATGGATGTAGTACTGAGACAGAGCTTATGTTAACCTCTGGTGTAGCCTAAGGCAGAACAAGATGGTAGACGTGATGCATGGCGGTGTAGGGCAACAGGCCAGCATACAAATGGAGGCATTTATGGATTTCCAAGACTTTGCACAAATATAAATATAAATATGTCGAGGTCATATCAGAAAACTAAATTATCTTGTTGGAGCATCTCATTGGCTAACTAGTATAATTAATAAAAGTAACCCAACCTCAGGAGAAAACAGTGTCTGCTATCTATAAATAGACTAATAAAATGGCAATAAACGAAATGCATTACATCTTCTTCTAAGGACTCGTTTGGTCTGACAATTTTCAATCAAGTTCAGCTTGTTCCCTATTTAATTGAGACTAGATATACTCAAATAGTTAAAGTTGCATAATCCGAGGAAAATATAATATTATATTAAACCAAAGCACATGTCTAGATATGATCCTACTTATCCAACTTAGGTACTGATGTATTTATTACACATTTATTGCTGCATAGAAGGAACTTTAAGTCAATTTATTAGAATATGTCACAGCAAGGAATTATAAAAGCCTATGATATTCAGCTTAACGTAGATACTACTTATCAACCTAATATACTTATTAAAACATATATGGCAGAAACTCAGAACCAACGGATTGTAAAACTTTAATCAACGAATGTAATAAAGAAATGAAAAGTGCAATAATACTTTCCTTATCACAAATCTTAAACGGACAATGTGAACACAGAACGTATCACGGATATCTCTGTATGCATAATATCATCAATTTGTATTATGTCTATTATAAAGGAGCCTTTCTGCAAATATTATGCGAATTGGAATTGTGGGTGTTTGCCTGTTGTTATTTTGCTATTGCTATACTATAAGGTTGTGAGGCAGCTCGAGCGACTTGGTGTTGGCTAGGTCTGCAGCAAGAAGCGTGTCGTTCAGTTTCTGGCTGAAGGTTGACTGGTTCCCGGCCACTGACGAGTTAGTTGGATCAGAAAAACTTATTTCAATAAAGGACAGGAAGCCATTAGGACCAGCCAAGTATTTCTACTCACTATTCGTTATGTTAGTTTGTGCAATGGAAATAACATATATATTTAGAATATATTTATAAATAACTTTATGGTAGAAGCACCTTTTATTATTTACGTATTAATAGAAGTTCCTTCTGCTATAAAGCTATATATATATTCATCTATACTATTATATATATACAAAGTAAAGATATACATGAATATAAATATAGTTAAATATAAAAATATATAAATATTTATATATATATATATATGAGAAAAGGCAATTGAAAAAGTCATAGCATGTGTTTGGACTTTTGTCATGCGTTAGTGTGGATGACGATAAGGGGTGGGGGTGGGGGGAGGTAGGTGGAAACAAGTAAGCATGACCTTCTTTAGTGTGTTGCCCTGAAACTAAATCAGTGGCAGGCTGTGGTTTGTTACACCTCTCTTCCGCTCCCGCTCTCTGACTTACATGCCAATGTGTCTATGACAGATCCGACTAACCTGCTAACTCCAACAGCCCTGCCATTGGTGCTGCAGCCTGGTGTTGGTCCAGAGAACTATACACTAAGTTACAATGGGATAAACCTATGCGGAATAATTGTTTGGTAAATACTTTATTATTTTGAATATATTTATGTTTTCTAATGGCGCACTGGTATTCTGACTATGCAATGTGTTATTTCTCAGATATCTACACTTTGTATGGATATAATGTTATAAGCACATATGTCATGTAATAAAACGGAGGAGGGTCTGAATCCCCATTAAAGCTGCATAGTCCGATGAAGCATCAAATTTTCAAAACCAAAACAAGTATCTCTATTTGATTCTACATATTTAACTTAAATACTGGTGCACTTGTTAAACATTTGTCACCACACAGAAGGGAATACTGAGGCAATTTAATAGAACCTATCACTGCAGAAACCTATGGTGTCAGAGTGTTGGCAAGCTTGCCAAAACTAGTTTTGCTTGTTTGCACTTCAAATATCTCAAAAGTTAGCAATTTCAAATAAAAGTTACTTCAAATGAAAGAAGAGTAGATTATAACGATCAGCATAATATGTTTATCTCAGAAAATGACAGAAACTCAAAACCCATCGGATTATGCAACTTTAAGTTACACACACAATCTAGTCTTCCAGTGGGGCAGCACTATAAAGTGACCATGGGTATGCAGTCAGAAGTCAGAATCCGTCCTAATATAATCTTATATGTTGGTAGGATATAAACCCCCAGCAAATAAAAGAACAACAATGTATGCTCGAGTTCCCTGCCCTACCACCACAGCGCCACCTGCGTGCGGACACTGTGTACAGAGTAACTGCCGGAAAGTCATCATCAATGTAAATCCATCTCCTCCAAATTCTCCCCTCCATTGTCCAATCAATAAATTCTCCTCAGGCTCTCCGATGCCCTGGCGGTGTATACAGAATAGCGCTGTTTGTTTTAATGAACTTACTATAGCGAGAAGAAGGCATTGTAACTAGGGTGTGTGTAGAGGGGAGGGAGGAGGGAACACGGTAGAAGTCTCCTTGAAGGTGGACTCCATATTTCAGTGGAGTGATATAAGTGTGCGTTCTCACACACTGAGAGCATTTCACGGCCGGCAGCAGAGTTCCCCGACTGACTCCAATAATCGAGCCAATGTGCGTTCTGTGCAGGCAGGTGGCGACTGAATTGTTGCTTCTGCCCTAAGTGGGCCAGGTCTGAATTCTACTCAGTCCCAGTTGAAGTTGTGGTGTTCTGTGGTGTTTGGGGTAGTACCAAAGATTCAACTATACAAATAGTGTATAGCGTGTATATAATGTACATAGTGTACATAGTGTACATAGTTTACACAGTGTACACAGTGTACATAGTGTACATAGTGTACATAATGTACATAGTGCACATAGTGCGCATAGTATGCATAGTGCACATATTGCACATAGTGCACATCGTGCACAGATTGCACATATTGCACATATTGCACATATTGAACATATTGAACATATTGAACATAGTGCTCATAGTGTACATAGTGCACATATTGCGCATATTGAACATAGTGCACATAGCGCACATAGTGCATATGGTGTACATAGTGTAAATACTGTACATAGTGCACATATTGCACATATTGAACATAGTGCACATAGCGCACATAGCGCATATGGTGTACATGGTGTAAATAAAATAGTGTACATAGTTTACATAGTGTACATAGTGTACATATTGTATATAATATAATGTACATAGTGTACACAGTGTATATAGTGTACATATTGTAAATATGGTGCATATGGTTCATATGGTAATATGGTATCTATGGTACATATGGTACATATGGTATAAATGGTATATATGGTATGTAGGCAGAAGGAAGGCAACAAGAGATGAAGTACGGGCGATATCATGTATTATTCAGTCAATCTAACAGGTAATAAGTAACATGGGTCATAATTAATAACAGTGAATATATAGTAGTAAGATATCATCGGTTGACAATAGGCAATATCAACAATAGCGAATCAGTCGTAGATCAGTGTAATTAACGACATATGGCTGGGCACCTGCCAAGGGCGAACGCCCAAACCCAGCCAATGAAGAGAAAAGAAAGAAAACGAGAAAGGGGGGGGATTCAAATAAAATTCAAATAAAGAGTCAAAATAAAATCAAGAAAAGGGGAATGAGTTAATGAACACTCTCGTCGATGGCATTTGAAGCCTGCATGTCATTTAAGATGCGCTCCAATATGGGTAGAGCTATATATTTATAGACACAGTCAGAACGCCAGTCACCATGGGTGTTTAGTTCTTCTAGAGGGGCACCCTGCATATGCAGAAATGTAAAGCCACCCCTACGCAGGGAGTGGCATGAAAAATCATTAGGTTCTAAGCCAGCGGCTTTGGTAAAGATCTTAATAGTGGATTGCAATTTGTTGTATGGAAGGGGCATGAACTCGCCAAGGGGAGAAGGGACCTAAGAGGCTGGAACGCTCTCTGGTAAGGGGATTTCACTAAATGTTTCTTGGTAAACAAAATTGGACATGAATCAAAATTGTTAGCGTTTCAAATGGGGATTAGCAATTTGCGTTAAGAAAATTGAATGGTTTTGGATTTGCGGAGGGATATCATCATCCCCCACGAAAAAAAAGAGAGAAATCCGAATGCAGTAGAACTGAATTGGAATCTGTAAGTTGGTATTTACGAAGAAGGCCTCTAAAGCCAGTTAGAACAGTGGCTCTGGTAGCCGTATGGCCTGTTGAGTCAGAGAAGTGAAAAAACATAAGTATTAAATGTTTTGGTAGGAGGGGGGCAGCAGATTTAACCGACTGCCCCAAAATATGCTTAAGACCGACTAGGGTGGTCTTAATGGTGTGGTTTTATAGTAATCAATAGGGATAACACCCTCAGAACGAAGAAAGAAATTAAGGGCAGATAAATTATTGGTTATAGAGCTGTATTGTAAGGAGTGGGATAGCCAGGCAATGTAAATAGCAACCTGCATAGGGGCGCATGGAACAGGGGCAAGCAAACCGTGGAATTCATCAACAAATTTAAAGTATTTACAAATTTGCATAGACCGCGTGGTGATACTGTTGGGGGCATAATAATGCGAAGCAATTTTTTTCGCTTCTGTATGCAGTTCAGCCAGACCTCAAAGTAAAAGGCTGACATTTCATGATCAATTAATTAAATAAATGTGAACAGCAAAGTAATGAATCAAGGTCAGCAACTGCAACCTTGTCACGCAGTGCTTTATCACTCCATTTGCTTAAACCATCACAAATAGTGTTATAATTAGTTTTAATGTGGACTGAGGAAATATTAAAATTGTATTTAATGGAAACCCAGAAGAGCTGTTTCAACCAGTTCATTGTACATGTTATTGTTAACATGGATAATTCTTGGGCGAGACAGGAGGCCGCCGAACTGTGGTGGCGCCACCTTGTGGATCATGCCCGAACTACAAGCACTTAAGCGAGATTAACACCAGGAGGCGATACTAGACCTTTCCCCAGAACCTTAATGCCTTCAGTCAAACCAGGACACAACTGCCGCAGCCATCGCCATCGAACCACCATCAACTCTTCTTAGTTTCCGATACTTCCAGCTGGTCTGACACACATGAATGTTTGTCTGGTTCACTACCCAGATAAGTAGTAATTGCTACTAATGCTACGTATTGCATTGCTTTCAACTTCTATGGATACCAGGATTTAATGTGTGTGTGTGGCTGTCGCTGAGAACACTGTCTCATATGCAGGACAATATTAATTAAGACAGCTGCAGTGACATTGGAAGAGGTGTGTTTGGCTATATATATACATATGTGTCAAAACTTTGACACCAGTATCACCCTTTACGTTCCTTATGCCATTATTTTGTGTGTGCCGGTGTAGTCCTCAGTTG
The DNA here is from genome assembly GCA_030323885.1 of Branchipolynoe longqiensis. Classification (NCBI taxonomy): domain Eukaryota; kingdom Metazoa; phylum Annelida; class Polychaeta; order Phyllodocida; family Polynoidae; genus Branchipolynoe; species Branchipolynoe longqiensis. The sequence continues at coordinate 62,655,492 of CM059196.1, read as the reverse complement.
ATGCCATCTTTATCTGACATCTTTACATGACACCATTTAATCTTATGCCATTGGAGTGAATTACTGGCGTTTTTATAATTGTGCTACCATATCCTAGGAGCCGAAGGAACGTATAGAAATACAGCAACAATGACGAAAAGCCTATACCAGTGCCAGTTTCATTTATTACGCTCTTTTATGACTTTATTTTGATTACATTTGTATTATATTAATTAAGGTAGCTGCAGTGACATTGGAAGGTGTGTGTTTGGCTATATATGTATATATATCAATATATGTATATATATCAAAACTTTGATGCCGGTATCACCCTTTACGTTACTTATGCCATAATTTATTGTGTGTGCCGGTGTATTCCCCAGTTGACGCTATTTTTTATCTGACATTTTTACATGACGCCATTTAATCTTATGCCATTGGACTCAATTACTGGCGTTTTTATAATTGTGCTACCATATCCTAGGAGCCTAAGGAACGTATAGAAATAGAGCGACAATGACGACAAACCTATACCAGTGCCAGTTTCATTTATTACGCTCTTTTATGACTTTATTTTGTGTTTGTCGGTGTAATTCTCGGCTAGTCACGTGTGTCTTTCAATGACGCCATTTACCTGGGATGCCATTTTTTAGCTGACCCCATTTTACTGGATGCCATTGACGCATAACTGCTGACAACGACGACTAACCTATATCAGGGCCACTCTATCCAAGGAGTACAAGATGCTGCAAGCAAAGAAATCCACCCAGAACCCAACCGGTAGTAGACAACACAAGACACGAGGACGACCGAAAAAAGTAAACGGTGAAACGGCGTCAACCTCTGACGAAACACTCAAACGCGCACCAAAGCGGAAAGCGCCGGCACCACGGGATGCATGGACATTGGAGGACACCCAACAGCCGGCAGCAGATCGGGAGCCAGCCAACAACCATGACATCATCACAGCGATGCACGCAGCCATAAAAGACCTTCGCACGGACCTAGGTAAGAGAATAACTGTACTGGAGAAGAAGAACAAAAGAACAGTGGCAGTAGTGGACGTAGAGCAGTACGAGGAGAGTAGTGACAGTGAGTGTGATAGTGATACCGATAGTGACTGTGACGGAGCCGAACCACTAACAGCCCCACCCAGGAGGAGGCAACCAGCAGTGAAAGGCTTTGTCATGCCTAACCCGATTACGGTAAACTAAAAGGACACACGGAAACTACGAAAGGCCAACAAAAGCAACCGATAGGAGGACTTCACATACCAGGATGAATATCATGACAACGACACTTACGACACCTCACTGGAACTAGGAGAACGAGTGTGGATTTAGTGCTTCGCACGGTGAACACCCCGACAAGAAGGCACACCTGTGCGCATGGTGCGCCAATAAGTACCACCATGCTAACCAACACAAGGAGAAAGACTGTATGAATAAAAAACGGTTCCAGGAGAAGAAGGCCAGCCAGACTAGTGCACAGACGAGCCAACAGTCAGGACAGGGTTTTTGATGTGTGGCTCCATTGCAGAGGATGGAGAACCTAAGATGGAGCCCCTTAATAACCCACACTCCTATAGCTACGATGACCAGGACCCGCAAGAACTGTTCACAGTAAGTAAACTCCTAGCCAATAATCTTATTGTGAACTGCGCATCCCGTGCACAGGTTACTGCCTGTGTGAGGGAGATAATCAGGAGAACACGTATTGCATCCCTTACCAAAATAATTGTAAATAATAATAATGATGTCACATCTGGCACAGAGCACGGGAGTGATCGTTTATTGACAAGGGAAGGACGAAGTACTCCCAAAATTCACAAAATGGCAGCTATAAGGTTTGCTACGTAGAACCCTCGACTACACATAATGTTGACAACATGAGCAGCGAGACATGCCATGTTCAAAACGCCGCCACTTCAAGACGCCCGATCGCTGGTGAACGGGATGCTCCCGCCACCACCAACAGCTATCCAGGATGGCCAGCCGATGGAGACGGCGGGCCTCCAGCCAACACCAACCGCCATCCAAGATGGCCAACTGACACGGATAGCGGCCTTCCCACCAACCCCTATCCCCAGCTAAGATGGCTGCCGGGCAAGGACACCGAAGTTCCTGCCCAAACCACAATCGCCCCAGGCTGCAACCAAGATGGCCACCGTCCGCATGCGCTAACCAGTGCAGGCCCCATAACAACAATGGCCGCCGGAGTGACAGCTGACAGTAACCAACAACACACCCACTTTGCGCCACATGTTCCCACTGGAGTGAGTGCACGGTGTTGGGACATACACAACAGCGGTCAAGCACCCGGATCAGTAGTCGGTGAAGGGATTGTGAGCGAGACTCAACCACGTGAACAATTAAATGATCATTTAAATGATCATTCCTTTGATATTGTTGCTTCCGGCGGGGAAGGTGAGCCACGACCACCCCCGTCCCCCATAGCCTATAGGCCGACACTACACAGGATATGGCCACATCCAACCTGTGGACTATGGGACAAATACCCGGACTATCTTGACATTTATGTGAAGGTTAGACTGACAGCTCTCCCCAACTACCTGAAGGGAAGTATACCTGTACCTTCCGGCCTCAACATCCGTGCCTGGAGGTGCCTCCTGGTGGGATACCACGATAGACAGGTCATGGAGTTCCTGGAGTTTGGGTGGCCGGTGGATTATACCACCAACACGCCCCCCACCTCCACCACCAGCAACCACAACGAAGACCCCGCCCACGTAGTACACATTGAGAACTACGTGTCGACAGAGCTCCAACATGGTGCCCTACTGGGCCCCTTCCCTGGGCTGCCCTTCGCACCCTGGTCACAGACGAGTCCGATGATGACGCGCCCCAAAAAGAACACCACCAACAGACGCAACATTATCGACTTTAGCTGGCCAAGAAATGCCAGCGTCAACAGCGGGATAAGAAGGGGATTCTACCAAGGAAGGCAGACCTCCTACAGCCTTCCCAACATGATGGATGCAGCGGACGAGGTGGCACGCCTGGGCTCGGACTGCTACCTGTGGTGTGCGGACCTTGCCCGTGCTTACAAGTTACAGGCAACTTTGCACGTGCCCCTTGTCTGCCCCTCTGCTCGGCATCACACTCAACGGCAGCCACTACACCGACATATCCCCTGCCTTCGGATGCAGGACGTCCTCACTGGCATGCGCCAGGACGACCAATGCGCTGGTCTACCTACTATGGAAGAGGGGGCACCACGTACACTGCTACCTGGATGACTTTGTGGGCATGGCACACAACCACGGCGGGGCCCAGGCAGCATACGATGACTTCACCGAGCTAGCAGAGACTCTTGGGCTCGCCCTCCCGCCGGGCAAGTGTGTGCCGCCCACAAAGACACTCGAGTGGCTTGGATTTGTATTATCCTCAGAGACCATGACAGTGACCATCCCCACCGACAAGCTCAACGACACGCTGACCGAGTGTCAGTACTGGACCAACAAAAAGAAAGCCTCGAGGAAGGTTCTCCAGACACTGGTAGGCAGGCTCCAACACATAGCAAAGTGTCTGGAGCCCGCCAGGAGGTTCATGTCACGAATCCTCTCTGCACTTCGGGCCGCCCCACACACCAGCAAACATGATGTACCCAAGGACCTCCTCAACGACGTTGAATGGTTCCTCCAGTTCGCCGAACGATCGAATGGGATAGTGCTACTCAAGCCTGTCAAGAAGGAAACCTGGGTGATAGAGTGTGACTCTTCACTCGTCGCCGGGGGGTCCTTCTCGAAAGACTACTTCTACTCCCAAACCTACCCGGACCACATGATACGCAGACATACAAACATTGTGCACCTGGAGGCCATAAACCTCCTCATGGAAATGAGGACCCTCGCCCCCAGCAACCCTGAGGACTACAAAATTATTATCAACACTGATAACTCAGCAAGCCAGCAAGTACCTTCATCCGGCGCTGGTAAAGATTGAGTCCTTATTGTAAAGGACGTGTTAACACCGTGAGTTCTTGTAACGTAACTAACTTTATTTGTTCTGCTTCGTAGTGACGTCATACGTCGTAGCGACGTCATACAATATTATGGCAGGGCGTTTGTACAGTACATATATTACATCTTCCCCTTTCAATGATATATATATATCTCTGCCTGACTCTTAAGATCTATTACATGACATTTGATGGGCATATTGGTGTGATATGCGTAACATACTTAAGACTTATCGTTTATTTTTGTGTACTAATTTCTTGACAGACACGATAATGTTGCAAACATCAATGTAACTTGATTATATTTACCTATAAGACCACTATTGTGGATGCTCATGACATTAAATATATTATTTCATTCTCGTGTCTAGAAAGATCTATGAAAACATGTGTCATAACCTAACATTCATACAGGCTACATTTTAATGCACTAATTACATGGCACTTACTGGTGGTGGTGAGCAGGGCCCATATACGAATGAATACAACGATGTGCTCCTTTAGTGTATTTAAACCGTCGATTCTTATGTGTGTAACTGTGTTGTTTCGTGTTTTATTTGACTTTATTTTCGTGGCCGCTGATTTCTGTATGTGTATGTCTCGTTACTCTCTTATACAATCTAAGAACATCTTGACTTATACAATATCCCTAAACTTGTTGTAACACTTTGTGCATTTTGTTCTAGTATATGTATCTACATCGATACCTCCTAGACGTTACCAGACTACTAAATTCTATGTCTCGACACCTGACTTGTAATTTTAGTCCCTCCCGAAACGGATTGGAGGACGAACGATTCTACCATACCTGGTAGTTTGTGTTAAGGATTTATGTGGGTCGTTAACTTTGTTCATGTGATATTCCCCGGGTTTTTCTTTTGTTTCACCGGTAGTATCACCTGGACATTTATATATAAATTTCCTGTTACGTCGTAATGTCGTTTTATGTTCATTTAGTATTTGGTAGTCACGTTGTGCACTGTTACTGGTGCCTACAACTCTACCTTGTTTCCATTCATCCTGATAATTTTTATACCGGACTGTGTCCCCCATCTGTAATAAAGGGTGATCTTTGCCCGCATGTGCGTCGAAATAGAATTTTTGTATGATTTGCCTATCTTTCATTTGATTTAATTTAGATGGTTGGGCAGTCGCCTTGAGTGCGGATTCTAATATAGGAAGTCGTGTTCTTAATTTCCTAGACATTAATAATTGCGCCGGAGACGCACCAATCCCATCCAGTGTTGTGTTACGATAATTTAACAGAGCCAAATTTACATCTTGATTACCTTTAAGGCATTTTTTTATCATTCGTTTCATGGTTTGAACATAACGTTCGACTTGCCCATTGCTTTGGGCATGCATGGGGTTCGTGAACAGGCATTTAAAACCATATTCTGAAGAAAATGTTTTAAATTCTGTACTTGAAAATTGTGGACCATTGTCCGAGACGACAAACCGGGGTATACCATAGCGCGCAAAAGTTTGCTTCAATGCAATAATAACTGCCTTACTCGTAGTTGACATAAGTTCCATAACTTCAGGAAATTTGGAATAGTAATCCACAATTACAATATAATTTAAACCATTCACATGGAATAAGTCAATACCTACTTTATAAAACGGTATGTCACTTAGAGGATGACTCAACAATGGTTCCTTAGCTTGTTCATTTCTAAAAACTTGACAAACATGGCACCTGGATACCTGGTCTTCAATTTGCTTGTTTAAACCAGGCCAAAACACGGTGTCCCGCGCCAACTGCTTACATTTGATAATCCCTAAGTGGGATTCATGCAATTTATTTAATATTTCGTGCTGCATCGACTTTGGTATTATTATTTGTTCTCCCTTTAATAATACATTATCAAACCATGTGATATCATGCCGGAACGTAAAGTACGGTTTAACAGAAGGGTCGAGATTGTTGTTGTTTGATGGCCACCCATGCAATGTTAATTCTTTTACACCCTGTAACGTTTTATCCACATTTGTATCTGTTTGTACCCTCTGGAAAATATCTGTACTCAGACTGATCGAAGCCACCGAGAAGTCTTGGTCGTAGAGGTCGTTTGGGGTTATGTCTGCAGTGTGCGCTCGTGAAAGTGTATCTGCAAAGAATAAGTTTGACCCCTTTACATATGTTACGTGTATGTTGTAATTTTGTAATCTCAATCTCATTCTCTGCATTCTGGCAGACAACTGATGAATGGGTTTCATCATTATGGATACTAGTGGTTTGTGATCGGTGTGTACAATAACTTCATTACCATAAATGTAATTATGAAACTTTCGGCAACCGAAACATATGGCTAGTAGTTCTTTTTCGATTACTGCATAACTGATCTGGGCTTTATCCAGTGCTTTTGATGCCATGGCCACAGGCTTATCAGCTTGGAATAACGTCGCGCCCAACCCATATTTCGATGCATCTACTTGTATAACAATCTGTTCATGTTTATTAAAATACTGCAATACAGGCGCGGTAGTCAAGAGGTATTTCAACGTCATAAAAGCTTTATCCTGTTCCGAATCCCAGTGCCACGCAATATTCTTTTGAATAACAGTTCTCAACGGTTTACTAATATGTGCCATGTTCGGAATGAATTTGCTGACATAACCAACCATTCCTAAAAATCGCTGGATCGCAGCTTTATCTGTCGGTACTGGCATGTCAATTATAGCTTGGATTCTGTCTGTGTTTGGTTGAAGCCCTTTTGAAGTGATTAAATGTCCTACATAATTTACGCTTGTTTTACAAATTTTCGACTTTTTAGGGTTTAATTTGAGGTTAACCTCACGAGCACGTTTTAAGACAGACTCTAGACGCATATTATGCTCATGTATTGTGACTCCATGTACCAAAATGTCATCCGAAATTACGTGAACACCAGGTAACCCGGATAATATAGTATTCATTTCCTGAATGAATATATCGCCAGCCGTTTTGATACCGAATGGTAGACGTGTGTATCTAAATCGTCCCCACGGTGTGTTAAATGTGCATAACAGTGAACTGGGGTCGTCTAACTGGATTTGCCAATAACCGCTATTTGCATCCAATACAGAAAAGTAATTGGCACCGTGTATGTTTGCAACAACTTCCTCAACTGTTCGTACTGGGTATGGTCCCCTCAAAATAGCTTGATTTAGTTTGGTCGGATCTAGGCAAATTCTGATTTTACCCGGTTTTCGTACAATTGTTATAGAACTGACCCAAGGAGTTGGGCCTTCTTGTTTTACTATTATACCTAAAGTTACCATACGGTCTAACTCTGTTTGTACTTCCTCATTTATTGCTAATGGTATTCTGCGAGGTGGGTCAATAACAGGTTGTATACTTTCATCAACATATATTTTTGCATTAGACTTAATTAAACCCAAACCCTCAAATACATCAGAATATTTCTTTACCATGCTATTTGCGTCTTCAATTTCAGGATCAGTGTTTATTGTGTCAAGTCGTGCTAGCAGTCCTAATTTGACACAAGCCTGCTTCCCTAGTATCGCACATCCAACATCGGTGACTTGAAATTTCGTCTCGATGTCGTTGATAGTTAGTGTTGTCGTTCCAACAGGCTTGATTTTGTGGCCCCCATATGTAATTAGTTGACATCTTGACGTTTCCAGGGCAGCACCCTGGATTGATTTGTATATACCGAGAGGCAAAATATTCGCCTCAGACCCAGTGTCTAGTTTAAAAGACACCTTGTGGCCATCGACGACGACTGTCTCATACCATAGATCATTGTGACGCGCGTCACTTTCGTAGATGGTACCCACAAATAAATCGTACTCCCCGACATCCATCTGTTGTTGCACATGTCGATCCTCACTGTCAAATGTACGATCCGGTGCAACGTTAATTCCATACACTGGCACATTTTGCTGTTGTCTCTTTTGTTGACGGCATACCTTGATGAAGTGGCCTATTCTGTGACATCCTGCGCATTCTTTGCCTTTTGCAGGACAGCTCCCTCGTGTATGATGATAACCACAACGATCACATCTTGTAGTGGGCTGTTGTGACCGCTGGGTTTGTTGTTGATACCGAGTTGTCGTCCGCGGTACCCATGGCGACGTTCGTTGCACTGGTCCCTCACGCTTGACGTCACGATAATCAACAGCATCAATTTGACTTTCGACATTGTTTGTCACTTGCGCCGCTGTATTTTCACTTAATCGACATAGTTGAATGCATGTCTCCAATGATAATTTAGGTGATTGTAATAGTTTGTTCCTGAGGTTATTGTCTTTAACTCCGCACACGAGACGATCACACAATAGAGAAGCTTCTAGCGTCTCATAACAGCAGAACTGTATTCTGTGTTTTAAATCTCGTATATATGTGTCCATATTTTCACTTGTTTGGTTAAATGTGTTAAATTCATATCTTACAACTGTTATATTCGTTTTATCTTCACAGTAATGTGAGAATGCGGCAATTAACGGTGTTATTTTGTCTTTATCTGCATTCACAATTTCGAATGTTTGGTGTATTTTCTGAGCGTCCACTCCAGCGACATGTAAAAAGACACAACATTGTACCTTCTCTGGCTTTGATGATACTCCGGCAGCTGTGGCGTAGATCTCGTAGGAGTGAAGCCACGATCTCCAACTTATCGCCATGTGTTCGTCTAAAATTAATGGTCCTGGGGGTTTTAATCCGTGTAGGGCCATTGCAGTCAAATACCCGTAATATCTGACACCATGTAAAGGACGTGTTAACACCGTGAGTTCTTGTAACGTAACTAACTTTATTTGTTCTGCTTCGTAGTGACGTCATACGTCGTAGCGACGTCATACAATATTATGGCAGGGCGTTTGTACAGTACATATATTACACTTATAGCATGTGCCAGGGAAATCTGGCTATTTGCTGCCACAAACTGTTGCCAAATCGAGATACTCCATAAGCCGGGCAAAGCCCTGGTCCTTGCAGATGCCCTAAGCAGGAGAACCACAGACGCTGCACTTAACACTAGGGCTGTATGCATGACACGTTGCCTCAACTTAACTGAACAGGTAGTTAAATTTGATGATGTCTTCACTGTAGGATTGTAGGATAGCCTGGGTACATCGCATTTATTTGGCTCTCTGTCCCCAGGCTACCCTCCTGGCCTGCATGAACGACTGCTGGAGATCTACACTGCTGGCCTGGCGGAAGGGACCTGGAAGAACAAATCCGTGCAGATGACGAAATACATCCAGTTCGCAGACAGGCAAAACTTCGACCCACTGGCGCCAGCGCAGTACGATCTACTAGTGTACATCCTTCACCTGAATGACACCCTGAACGCATCAGGCACTGTGCTCAACTACCTGAGTGGGGCCAGGACCTGGGTCCTCCTCTTTGGTGGTGTCACTACTGGGTTTGACTCATACCCCGTCACGCTGATGAAGATGGGTGTACTCAGGCTCTCCACTCATGTCACCTCACAAGTACCCCCTCTGACACCGAACAGCATCAGATAGGTGGTGAGGCACCTCGCAACAATAGGCCGTCATAGTGGCCACAATACTGATAGGATACAGCACCCTACTCAGACAAGGGAACCTCGTCACCAGCCACGCCCACTCCGACCAGGGCCACACTCTCAAACGGAGCGACATCACCACTACACCGGAAGGACTCATTGTCATGGTCCGCTCCACTAAGACCCGGTGGAGGATCGGAGAAGCATACACAGTGCTACTCCCTCCTCTCCCTCGGTCAGCCTCCTGCCCAGTGGCAGCCTGGACCAGCTATGTGAGGTTACAAAGGCCCCCACTTGCAGGGCCGGCCTTTATCCTCCGAGAAGGATCACCACTGACGGCCCACATCTTGCTCGCCACACTACGCCTGTCCCTGGTGGTCACCGGCCATGCCCACCCCCAGGCATACACTCTCCACAGCCTTAGGCGGGGAGGGGCCCAGGCTTGTACCATGGCAGGCGGGTCACTACGAGAGATTATGGAGCTGGGCTCATGGTCCTCAGCTGCAGTACATACTTATGTCCCTAAGGCCCAGATACGCTCCCGACCCACCCCCTCCTTGTAATTGGCTGAGGGTTCGAGTCTGGGAGCTCACCATCAGAGCTGACCCGAGATGATGAGAGAGACTGATCTGACCTGTTACTGACCAAAACTGTATCACGTTCATTGAGTTCTTCCGTGTAATAAAGACCCACTATATATATATACCTCTGTCTCTGCCTTAATTGAACTGTACATGTTATTGTTAACATAGATAATTCTTGGGCGAGACAGGAGGCCGCCGAACTGCGGTGGCACCACCTTGCGGATCATGCCCGAACTACAAGCACTTAAGCGAGATTAACACCAGGAGGCGACACTAGACCTTTCCCCACAACCCTAACGCCTTCAGTCAAACCAGGACACAACTGCCGCAGCCATCGCCATCGAACCACCATCAACTTGTCTTAGCCCACCCACCTACACCGAAAAAGGTAATATTTGTATTTACCGATGATTCACACCAGCGGCCGGTGGCTACAACGACAGCCCACATTTCTCGTACATTTATATGAGCATAGAGGCAGTCATTGTGAGAAGAAGCAAGGTGGTGGGTGAGCTGGCAAGGGCTGATTTGCTGTTGAAAAATCCTAAACACCAATCATGCTTATGCAATGCACAAAAACTAGTGTTTGAGGCATCAGAATATACAGAAAAGGTTTCAGTGTGAGTGCCGAGCATTTTATTATAACCATTGAATGAGTCAACATATTTTAACTACCAGTTAATTTCTTCCCGAAATGCTGCGTTTATACAGAATTTGTGGAATGGGTGTCGGAGAGCTTTAATTGCATCATATATCCGAGAGGAGAAAGACTTACCACCACGAACAACGGTTAAGCAATGAGACAAGCGCCCACCCAGCCACTCCAATTCTTTGCGAGTTAATTTGGTTAATAATCTTATAACCGAGTATTGCACCGTACAATATGTAAGACCAGTCAGGGTCACAGTCACCACGAAAGAATAATTCTACGAAAATACGACATGGTTTAAATTGCGTCAGCTGATCGGCGATGAGGTGAGCACAGTTGCAACTGCCATTGAAACATGCACGTGTAACAGTAAAATTGTTTATGATGTAGTCAGAAGAATTGGTCGTAATGTTTGCATTGCATTTGATTTGCGGCGGAGAAGGAGGACACCCCCCCCCCCCCCACCCACTCTCCCCTGCGGCGGTTGCCATGACATAACCTCCCTCCACTAAGATTCCTTACACGCGGTATGCGGTATGCGAATGCGACAAAAAAATCGAAACGCCTTGAAGTCAATGGACTACATCCCTTACATGCGAATGCGAATGCGAATGCGAATGCGAATGCGACAACTCGATCGGTCCCTGTAGCGATCGGTGCGGCATGCGGCACGTGGTGTGCGAATAGAAACGTCATTCGCACTTGTCCATTAGGTTTAGACTAGGAGAGGCGACTGGTCATTACGGATCTGTCACACACAGGGGTGCTGAGTGGAAACATCTGGTAGTGGTGCTGGGGGGTAGATGCTTGCCGCTTACCGCGTAGAAGGAATCCTCCCATTCGCATACCGCATACCGCATGCCGCATACCGCATGCCGCATACCGCATGTAAGGAATCTTAGCTTTAAGCTAGGATTCCTTACACACGGTATGCGGCATGTGAATGTGAATGCGGCATGCGGCATGCGGCATGAGAACGGGTTGGGTCCTTTCACCCACACCCACACCCATGCCCACGCCCACACCCACACCCACACCCACACCCACACCCACACCCACACCCACACCCACACCCACACCCACACCCACACCCACACCCACCCACACCCACACCCACATCCGCACCCACACCCACACCCACACCACACCCACACCCACACCCACACCCACACCCACACCCACACCCACACCCACACATAGCCACACCCACACATAGTGTCAGGTTTCTCTAACACTGTTTTCTATGGCAAATGCAGCAGCATTCGCATGCCGCACTGATGACTACATGGATCGATTCAGTTGCTGCATTCGCATTCGCATTCGCATTCGGGCACATGGAATCACCCCCATTGACTTAGATACTTTTTGATTCTTTGCCGCATTCGCATTCGCATGCCGCATACCGTGTGCAAGGAATGTAGCCTTTATAACCCTGCCCTCCGGCTGCCTCCAGCCACTCCCTCTCCAACCCCGCCACGCGCTCTACTGCCTCCACCCCTTTTTCTCCACCCACCCGCCCAAACTTCTACTTATCTTCCCCTAGGCGAAGGGCTCCTCGGGGCTGCCTCTCCCTCACTGACTTTTAGCCTCCTAGCCTCCTTATTAGTTTACTCTTCACATTGTTATTCCATGTCATTGTTCTCCTGTAATTATCTTCTTACCATGTTGTTCCTTGTATTATCCTGATTGACTCGCACTTTAATTAAAAGTGCTTTTTCTCCACCTCTGCCTGCTCGTTCCTTCCTCGCCGCGCATCTAAATCAATAGCTGAAACGTAATAAGAGAAAGGGCTATATTCCATGGTCAACCAATTTGAATGTATGTTAGTCCACTGAGGTAAGGGTGTTACATAATTTGTGATAGGCGAAGGCCTAATGGGGACAGCCAATTCGGGCGCCACGTGGTCGAGTCTGGGCGGGCTGCCCGTCTCACCTACATCTAGTAGAGGTGGGGAAGCACATTCTACCCCATTCATGCTAAGTCAATTGAGAGGATCCAAAGAAGGGCAACGAAGCTTGTACATGGATTCGATGCAATACCCTATGAACAACGTATGTGTCATTTGAAGATCCCAAGTATGTACTACAGAAGGGCCCGGGGGGATATGATTGAAGTATTCAAATATCTCCATGGTATCTACAAGACAGGCAGCCCCTTATCAGAGACTCCAACACCAGGACCAGAGGGCACTCCCTGAAGCTAAGGAAGCGGTACTCCAGACTGGACCTGCGACACAACTTTTCGGCTTCAGGGTGGTTGACCTGTGGAATGACCTGCCGGAGAGTGTCGTAGCAGCAGAGTCAGTGAACTGTTTCAAGTCCCGACTGGATGCATACTGGTCAAGCATTACATATATCTTGGAGCCAGTGACAGTTGCTATGATCGACCACATCTGAAGAACTGTCTCCATTTCTATTAATTAAGAGCGGCTAACAGGTCCAAGGCCTATTATAGCTGTATCCTATTGATTGATTGATACATTGAAAATTAATACCATTAACCGTAGAGGAATAAACTTTGACTCCTAAATTACTATCAATATTAATAGGACTTGGAATAATTTTGTTTACGTAATTATTAGAATTAACAGGTTTTGAATTATAAGTTACACTTGCTGTTTTTTTACGCTGATTAGTTCAGTCAAGACGGCAGGCACTATGTTTGTATGAATGACTACCACATCGAGAACACCAATGGCCATAGCCGCATGTTTTCTCATCGCGAGAACACCCATTTTCATTATTGAAATTAAAGCATGGCTTCTTGCCATCACGGGTGAAGAGCTCAGAACTGGTGCCTGAAGTAGAGTTTTTCTTTTCTTTAATGTTCGCGAACGCATAGTCGCAGAGCACTAGCTCATTGTTGCCTGCAGTAAAGGATTCATAGCCCTGCTTTACACACACTTTGCCAACTTCAGTATCATATGAAATATGAGAAGAATTAGTGAATTGGTTGAATTTTACTTAAGAGCAAACAAACCTTATGTGTTTAATTAGAGATAGGGAAGAATTATAATCAGTATCAGGCCTATCAAGAAACCAGGCGCAGGTTGCCTCAACAATCTCGTCAGCATTCAATTCATTGACTTGTTTTCTGTCATCGGTGTTGCGCTTCGGTGACCACCTACGCCTCTTCCTCCGCTCGTTGCTCGGGGTGTAGCTGCCTAAACTCGAGCTGGAGGAGCGGTGCCGGTGTCTGCAGTGTCGTGCGTGGCGAGACAAGCTCCTGCCGCGCTCAGGGTTGATGTTAATGGTGCAGTCACACTAGGACGTAATGGCCAACGTGACTACGACGTGGGCGACTTTCGAAAAACCCGACGTGATGTGCAAATACGGGGCCAAGTTGGACGACACCGCGGCGTGGGCGACGTGGGTGTAACGCCGGTATAACGTCGTCGGTTGGTTGGTTTTTTGTTTGGTTGGTTTTTTGTTTGATTGGTTTTTTGTTTGGTTGTTTTTTTGGTTGGTTGTTTTTTTGTTTGGTTGGTTTTTTGTTTGGTTGGTTTTTTGTTTGTTTTTTTGTTTGTTTTTTTGTTTGGTTGGTTGGTTGGTTGGTTTTTTGTTTGGTTGGTTGGTTGGTTGGTTGGCTGGTTGGTTGGGTGGTTGGTTGGTTGGGTGGTTGGGTGGTTAGGTGAACTGTGATAAGTTGGGTGGTTGGGTGGTTGGGTGGTTGGGTGGTTGGGTGGTTAGGTGAACTGTGATAAGTTGGGCCTAGAAAATGATTATGTATAATGATTATTTTTATATATAGGTTGGTTCACTTGAAAGTTCATGGACATAAAATGTGTCGAATATTATCATTTATGCATGAAAATGTGGTTCATTTGAAAATCCACAGACATACACATGTCATGACAGGTGGTTCATTTGAAAATTCATAACATAAAATGTTGAATACTGTCATTAATTCATGAAAAGGTTCGTTCACTTGAAAATTCATGGACATAAAATGTTGAATATTGCCATTTATTACCAAACATATTATTAACTTATGCTGTCATTGAACATATTAATGATCTTTGAATTGAAAATGCATATTGTTATATAATCTATAGTGATAGATTTAAAACTTGAAAAATACTTGAGGAAATGTATTATTCAAAATACTTTATTAAATAAAAATCAGATATATGTAACGTGAAGTAATGTAACTTCCTGCGAAATGATGCTGTAGATCGATAACAACTCTTCGACACCGGACCGATATCGTCAATACCAACTCGATGCAGTAGTTCTGACGAGAACACTGGCATATATGGAATTGATGCTGGGATCGATAGCGACTCTTCAAGACTGATCGATATCATCTATATTACAACACGATGCAGTAGTTCAGAGGAAAACACTGGCATATATTTATTGAATGAATAATCGACGTTTCGCTGATGGAGACAATTAACATCAGAAATCGACGGCAACTGCTGAAGAAATTTATGATACTGAGACAGTATATTTAAAACTTGAGCTAAAAGCTAGAAATCTATTATTATAAATTATATAATAACATTATATATATATAGGTATCGGAGAAGAAGTCGTTTCAAGGTTGTATGAGTTCGGACCATAGCTGCGCGCATGCGCGTTGGCCGACTCAGCTGGTGATAAAAATTTCTTTGTTCTGCGCCAGCTCCCCATACTTCCACCGGAAAAAAATACAGATACAGGACGATACAGAGGATATACTTCTGTGGGATGCGTCAGAGCAAAACAAACCGCAAGAAGCACATGCTAATACATTGCTAATACACTGCACATGCTCATACACTGGGTGCAGCTATGAAATGTGCTAGTTTCAACTCATCTCAGCTATTGTTTGAAACATATAATAACAACTAAAAAATATATATATAATAAATTAAGATATTAATCTTTTATCCAGCATTGCATTTACATCAATGTTTGTGCCAAATTGTTATGTATTTTTATTCATTTTGAATGAAATCGAAGTTTTGCCCTACGCGTATCTGCAAACTCAATGTCTGTACGGCTTTGCTTTGCTGCCAACGCCGTTTTCAGCGCATGCGCAGTCGGAACCGTGATCCCGTCTATTGCCGAGCGCCAGCCTAGGTAGTGACAAGTAATTTTGTAAGTTATTGCCTTGACTCGACTGGTGTTCGAACTTATGAGCTCCCATATAAGAAGTAGCGCTTAATTCACTTGGCAGTGAATAGCGGAGTGGGGGTAATTATATGTATTACAGTGTATTCCATGCTATGGGTATTAGGCACAGCGGATCACAGTTGTGATGATATCTAGATGGGAGTTTGTGTCGTGGTGGAGAGGAGCAGCGCTGGGTAGGCGCGTGTGTAATGTTATACCATCGTCCAGTTTCGTCACAGTTCTAACCTGGATCCGTCCGGTGGCGCCACCTGGTGAGCACTTAGTGAACTAACTTATATGGTCCGACTGACCCATGGGTCACTGCTACATACTCCTCCAGCCTTACTTACACCAACGCACAGGATATAAGCACATGTATATATCCATAAATATATAGGTACTATATTATTTATTATGCAGATATTATTCCCATTCTACAAAACAACACAACGATTTCAATAAGGAATTGGGATAGACATTTCCACCACTGAATGTGTGAAAAACGAGTAGATTGGGGTTCTTTCGGAAATTTAACTCACCTTCCTTCGGAGCAAATGTGAGGATTCCGAAAATTCTGACAAGCCTGAGGTAGTTCTAAGGTTGCCGACAATACACGGTTACGTGGTTTTGGGGTTAAAATCGGCAGGTTCCTGGGGAATGAGTCAAGTTGGGACATAGTGTATTTACACAACGAGAAGTGTGGTTAGGTGTCTCACTGCCTGTCTTTCAGCCTCTCACTGTCACACTCACAGCCTCCCAGCCGCTCAGATCTACATTTCACTGTAGGCCCTACCCGTTAAGCTGACTTCGAATTCACAGACACATGGTTCCTGATGATCAAACTTGCCTTACATTTGTACTTGAATTGGATTGCAGTGAAATTGTACAAGTAAATATCCTGCATTAGATTGCAGTGTTGCCCTGTTGCAGTGTGCCTCACCACCACTCTAACGTGGTTGTAAGCCTAACAAGTAGGCCTATGTGTGTCACAAATTTGCGATTATGGAAATGACGTATTATAATGCGTATTATTACCTTATTTAGTGGACCATCATTGCCTTACGCAATACTTAACATGCAAGCCAATTAATGTATTATACTTTTATAGTTCTCAGTGTGCAATTCCCCAAAGTAGATGTAGAAATTAACAATATGTGTTACTACTATTAGCAACAACTTCACCTTATGACCCTATAAAATATGTTGAACTTGTATAGTTGTGTGAATAATTGTTACCACTACCTCTCCATAATACCACTCATCTAGACCTTCCGCTCCACGGTAAATGTTCATGACAAATCCTACCATAATACCACTTATCTAGACCTACCGCTCTACTGGATTTGTTCATGACAAAGTCTATCATAATACCACTCATCTAGACCTACCACTCGATAGTCTATGGTAATGGATCAAGACAAATCATATCATAATACCAATAGTCTAGACCTACCGCTCTATGGTAATGAATCATGACAAAGCCTATCATAATACCACTCATCTACACATACTACTCTATGGTAATTGTTCATGAAAAAGCCTATCATAATACCACTCATCTAGACCTACTGCTCTGTGGTAATTGTTTAAGACAAATCCTATCATAATACCACTCATCTAGACCTACTGCTCTACGGTAATTGTTCATGATGAAGCCTATCATAATACCACTCATCTAGACCTACTGGGCTATGGTAATGGTTCATGAAAAATCCTGTCATAATACCACTCATCTAGACCTACCACTCTACAGTAATGGTTTATGACAAATCATATCATAGTACCACTCATCTAGACCTACCACTCTACGGTAGTGATTCATGACAAATCCTATAATAATACCACTCATCTAGACCTACCGCTCTATGGTAATGATTCCTGACAAAGCCTATCATAATACCACTCATCTAGACCTACCGCTCTACGGTAATGATTCCTGACAGAGCCTACGTGATTACACTAATGCTAACTCATCATATGTTTGAGATACCATTATGTTCACAAGTTCTTTATTTTTCTATTGTATTCAATCTCTTTTGTTGTATTAAACCTATTTTCATCTGTTCTCTTTTATTCCAGAGTAAATAACTGTACCAACAACGGTTGAAATATCAGTGCTTTGGCGCTAGAAAAATAAGTGTTCAGAAGAATAAATATTATTTATTTACAATAACAATATCTGAATTTGGAACAAGCATATTTCATATTCGAATACATCCTGTAGCTGCACTGGAGGCGTGCATGTACAGGCGAAGGGGGTAGTCACAGCCGCAGTGCCGCAGCGTGGGGGCACACTGTGGAGAAGCCCCGCGGGGGGCACAGCGTGGGGAACACCGTGGAGAAGCCCCGTGGAGGAGTGGGGGCGTTGTGGCGGACCTGGAGGTACTTGTCGAGGTATACAGCCGATAACCAGGCCACATGGCGCGGTGTTTACCAGGCAACATTTGCCGGCAGCTTAACAATTTAGGAATAATCCCTCACATGACAAAGTAATTTGGCGCACCCTGGCAGTATGTTGTTGTATGTTGGGTTTTACGACCTAGCAAAATCTAAGGTAATAAGCGTGGATGATACAACATAGAAACACAATGTAGTATGCTATATTAGATTAAGTTGTGGACAGTGTATTTATTATATGTGCATATATATTATATATACAGTAGAACCTCGCTAACTGACCACCTCCACAGATCGACCACTCCCATATATCGATCGCTTAAGTTGGGTCCAAACAGAACCATTGTAACCATATTCTAACTCCCTAAGCCGACCGCCTCCCTAAATGGACCACTTACAGTCGGTCCCAAGGTCGGTCTATTTAGAGAGGTTTTGCTGTATACATATATACAAAGTAAATAATTAATAAGTGACATTCCAAAGAGAGAAATCCCAAAAATGTTGCTAATAATAATTAATATTGACCAAATGTCCTCATCTAAGAAGCCGCGGGAGGAGAAAGATCAATTGTACGCGATTGAAACAAAGACCCTATAATACTAAGACAGCTTACTCAGCCTGTACTGTGTAATCAAAATGATCAAACCCACCACTTGGTGTGCTGGCTGTTCTCTCGGTTAAACAGTTGCTATATTATATGTATAAATGTATATATGAATGTGAAAGATGTGTGATCATGGTGATGATGATGATGCTGATGATGATGTGTATTTGTTCATAGCAATTTCATATTGATGTGTATTCATACTTACCTATCTCATGTATAATATAATTGTATGTGTTTACATGTGAAACACCAACCAGCAGCCGGGCTGATCAAACCCACCACAAGGTGGCACTGCAAAATTTACATTACCATGGGAGAGATAGAGAGTGAGCCTTCTTAGTATTATAGGGTCTTTGATTGAAATTACTTAATAAAAGAATTGTTTTGTTTTGGTAGCAGGACAGGTACCGATTTGTTACTGGCTATACCCGTGGCAGCTTTTTATTGTGTTCCCACGAAAGTTATTTCAGAATGAAGTAAAGTAGATTATAACAATAAACCTAACATATGCATCCAAACAAAGGTATGGCAGAAACTCTAAAACAATGGATTATGTAACTTTAACAAGTCTGACAGTGCAGTGTAGTTCCCGTGTTTGACGCTGTGGAGCTATAGGGGCGCTGTACGGGTGGTGACGTCATGTGTATATAGTGAGTGACGTCAACGCACGTCTATATCTGCCTGTCAACACTACACACGAGCCACGATGGTGTGGCATTTGATGTCAGAGAGAGTCCCAATGAGTACACAGTGTGGCGCTGTGCACCGGAACGGACGGGGCCTTGCAAAGGATGTACGCTGCAAGATCTGTGTGACGCTGGCCCGGAATGGCCCTAATGCGGCTATTTCCTCCTGTAGAATTCGGGGCCTCACCCGGGTCCACCCCTCAAGACAACCTGCCCAGCCCACATACACCGGCGGGGGCGGCGGGGGCGGCGGGGGAGGCGGAGGTGGAGGAGGCGGAGAGGGATGGGCCGGCGTTGTGGTGGATGGACGCGGCGTGCGGAACCAGCCGAGTATCCGCAGGCGCCGACTTCCGGTACATGAGGACGCCAACGAGGCGTGGACTTCCGGTCGTTGCTCCTCTTCCGGTGTGCTGTCTGAGGCGTCGGGAAGCTGGATGGAACCCCGAGATCCCGGCAGTGAAGGGCGCGCCGACAGAGGGTTGTTGGCGGGGGCGGGTGGTGGTGGTGGTGGTGGTGGAGGAGGAGAGGAGAACGTGGAGTACGATGCGACCAGGAGGGAAAGACCCTGGAGGAGCAGAGATTCCCGGCCTCGGACTGCAAGCAGTACGCTGGGGATCCCCCGGGGTGCAACGGGTGGTGTCCGTATCAGCTCGGCACGAAGCCGTAGGCAAAGGTCCGCCATCAAGGAGCCAGACGAGGTAGGGTGCATTGTATGTATGTATGCTGAAGATATGATCACTTTATTTGATCTTGTATTCTTTACATGAATATTCGCTAATTGTTAGTGAAATATTAAAATCCAAGAAATCCACAAAAAAATGTTTAGCATCGACCTGCTGCTCAAATATCAATGGGATATCTTGCTCAATATTAATAAGAGAACCAATCTCCCACTCGGTTAAAGCTGAAATATAAACATTTTGTGACGTCAATCAGGTAATGGATAGATGGAATGACATACTTTATTAGATATAAATACCTTTAATTCACTCTTAATTCAAAGGGGGCTTGTGATATTTTCCTTGAAGGATCTAAAGAGAATATTGAACATAGAACTGTTGTTCAAATATCAATTGGATATTTTCTTCAATATTAATAAGAGAACCAGTATCAAATGTAGTTAAATATGTCTACTTCACTATTATTCAACGAAAGCTGGTGATATTTTCCTTGGAGATTTGATTATTACACTCTGTTGCAGTGGATCGCTTGTTCAAAACCCTCTCGTATAATTAGTGATCCGTGAGATTCACCATGTTGTATTGGTATTTCATAGAGGAAAGCTACCTAACTGTCTGAGTGTTATAATTAGTGATCCGTGAGATTCACCATGTTGTATTGGTAGTTCATAGAGGAAAGCTACTTAACTGTCTGAGTGTTATAATTAGTGATCCGTGAGATTCACCATGTTGTATTGGTAGTTCATAGAGGAAAGCTACTTAACTGTCTGAGTGTTATAATTAGTGATCCGTGAGATTCACCATGTTGTATTGGTAGTTCATAGAGGAAAGCTACCTAACTGTATGAGTGTTATAATTAGTGATCCGTGAGATTCACCATGTTGTATTGGTAGTTCATAGAGGAAAGCTACTTAACTGTCTGAGTGTTATAATTAGTGATCCGTGAGATTCACCATGTTGTATTGGTAGTTCATAGAGGAAAGCTACCTAACTGTCTGAGTGTTATAATTAGTGATCCGTGAGATTCACCATGTTGTATTGGTATTTCATAGAGGAAAGCTACCTAACTGTCTGAGCGTTATAATTAGTGATCCGTGAGATTCACCATGTTGTATTGGTATTTCATAGAGGAAAGCTACCTAACTGTCTGAGTGTTCTGTCGCCTATCCGAGGACAAACAAAGTAAAAGGAACACACATATATCAAGGCAGGCAACGTAATAAACTCTACCAAATCCACAAATGCAACAACCAACCTGCAATTCAAATCCAGTTTAAAGGTTCAAAATCTAACAGACATGAATTAATGAAACTACTGAGGCTGATTGGATCACAGAAGTTGAGATCAAAAATGAACCATAGTCCCAACACTCCCCACTTTTCCTTTTATATTTTGTTCTCCTCTCAAACCCGAAGATGCCAAAGCATAACCTCGATCCTGTAACACCCATAATAATGATTGTGTATATACTATCCACGAAGTTATTGTTGAACAGGACAATTCAAATGTATCCTGTAACTATTATCTACACAATCCCAAATCCACTACCATTGTACCAACCATTGCAACAAGTCGTTTCCATACTAGTAATGCCAGACAGAAAGAGAAGGACATATTCAAATATTGTCAAATCAAACAAATCAAACGAGTCCACGTGTACAAAATAAGATCCCAATAATATATTTAAAGCCTGATAGTTCTCTACTCTTGTTTTTATTGTCCATACCATCTCATCATGTCATCTATAAATAGTTCAAATGCACCATAGCTAGTTATGCTGGAAGACCAGTCTTCAGTGTCTCATTGGTGTTGAAAACAAACAAAAAAAGCAATGGTACTCAACTAGAATACAATAAAAGATCCGATAAATCACCAATTTGTAAAATCCCAAGCCCTTCCGTAGATGTACGCTACACATCCATCTTCGATACCGGTGCACTCAATACTGGAGTTTGATGCTCTTGTGCTATGCTAGAAACCAGGCAAACAAAATCAACGTTTTGGTGTACACACTGAAATAAATATTTTCACTTCAAATATCTGAAAAGTTAACCCCTTAAAAGAAAAGAAAAATCACTTCAAACTGACGTAAAGTAGATTAAAACGATAAAGCATATATTTTCCCCTTAAAAACATACGGCGGAAACTCAACAACATTGGATTATGTAGCTTTACTGCGGGACTCTCATTAACCTGCTGCGTCCAGGTGCATCGCGTCCAGTCGCGAGAACAGCGTCGGGAGTCGGTGAGACAACAGGTGCTGGAGGAGGCGCAGCGGGAGCTGCAGCGCCAGCAGCGGCGGACACAGGTAGGGTTTCCTAGCAACAGGTCGACTACTCAGGCATCTGAGTTCATGCCTACTGGTCCTATAGGAGGGAATGAAGCTGCGACCCAGAGTGTAAACACGCCGAGTCGCAGCTTTAGCTTAGTCACCAGGAGGTCGGTTTGGTCCCACTCCAACCGTATCATTCACCCTACACTTTAACGCAATTTCAATTTATTTGAACTAAGGAATAATTTACTTCTTACCAATAGTTTAATGCCTGCCTGATACTAGCGATAGTGATACCTGTGATATATGCGTAATAGACGTCTAGACACGTCTGGTAATATGCTAATGAGATGATGTCATGGAAAGTTTAGCCAGCGGTTCAGTGAGCCCTGGACGAGAATAATCCATTCAGTATCCAGAAGTCAAAGTGTTCAGACGTTGTACTTTCACAATACCGACCGATTGAGAAGATATCTGCAGGATTCGTGATATTTAGTGAACCCATAATATCGCCCATAAGATCCGAGTACCTGCGTTTAACACGTAGCCCTAAATAAATATTTTTTATATCTTAACTAAAGTATTCAAAATCTTGGAAATAACATCTAATTTGAGTTTCGTATTGCGGAGTATACCAATATGTTTCTCGGTTTAATGTTCCTGAAAGGTTCAGTCCCTACTGGGTTTTAGTGTGTGTGTGTTTTTAACTGTATATTATGTGATGACAGGGAAGGGATACTGCAGTACGCAGGTTATAACATATAGCCAAAGGGTTTCTAGCTCACTATTATTATTCAAGGGAGGCTTTCCTTGAAGGCTGCTGTCCTTGAAGGTTGTCAAAGATGCTAGAGATATTGATTCGAGTTGTCTGTGCCTGATAAGCAATAGATACAAGATGCACCCCTACCGAGAGTATAGATGAATGACAATCTGGTCTAAAACCGAGCAAGAACCGCTTTGTTGCTATGAGTTTGTATGCATAGATCTATCTACATTATAATGTTTTCTTAAACTGTTATATGTACGCAGATATATTCTTGCAGTGTTATTTTTTCTTTTGATTTGTTCTCACCCTTCAGGTGACCAGACGGGATGGCCGAATAAGTTGTAGCGTCCGTCTCTCGTGGTGGTAGACCATGGAATCATGGGTTTGAAACCTTATCGAGTCAAATCAATGACTTAAAAATTGATACTTGTCGCTTCCTAGCCAGGCACTCGGCATTATTAGCTCAGTGACAGGATAATGTGACCGAGTGGGATATCAGGTCATGGTGCTGGCGGCCTGGTCTCCCACTGGCGCAGCACTATAAAGTTGAGATGAGTGTGCACTGTCACAAGTCGGTACCCGTCTTGATATGACCTACCTTAGATGTTGCTAGGACGTAAAACAACAACAAACAAACAAAAACAAACTCTTCAGGTCCGCCTTGTCCTTGTTGCGCATGCTTGCTGTATGTAGCTATGGCTTTACGATTGTTCTCTATGTCCACTCCAACTCCTGGTTTTAATGACGTTAACACTGCATGGTGCTTTCCCATTGCATTATTCTACCTGATCTTACTAATTAGTGATCTATAGGCCTACGTATAAACATGTTCCAGCGTTATTTCACATGGAGGGCCTAGATATCAGCCCTTATAAGTAATTCACCCCCTCCTGATATGACCTTAGATGTTGCCAGGACGTCAAAGTGCAACAACCAACCAGTAAGTGTTCGCTGGTCTACATGACTACTTGTAAGGCACTCTACAACAGGAGGAGGGTCACTGGGGCTGCCCAAGCTAATCGCCACAGCTCCACCACACACACCGGACCTCAGCCTTGAATTCGCCAGAAATAACTTTCAGAGAATAGGTAGTTTCTAAACATGCACACTGAGACTTGTCGTATTCTATTGGTTGGTTGGTTGATTGGTTGAGTTTTGCGTCTTGGCAACATCTAAGGTCATATCAGGACTGGTACCGACTTGTGACAGAGCTCACTAATGGTGACTTTATAGTGCTGTCCAACTTGGAAATCAGGCCACAAGCACCATGATCCGATATCCCATTCATTATGCTGACACTGAACTAACCAGTCCTTGCCCTGTCCTATTAATGCCGAACAACAAGCTAGGAATTGACAATTATCAATTCTATAAGTCATTGGTTTGATTCGGTCGGCAATTGACCTCCCAATCTTCCGCACTGGAGGCCTGCGTTCTACCGATTCGGCCACAGAGCCCGGTGTGTTCTATTCGATAATGAAACGTGTGGATATGTAAAATTGATCACCTCAGTTGCATAGTCCGATGGTTTTGAGTTTCTATCATATTTTCTTAAATAAGCATATTAGGTTGATGGCTATAAATATACATGTACTTTATTCTAGTTTGGGGTATTAACTATTATTATAAATTATTAACTTCGGAGATATTTGAAGTGACAACATGTCAAATGAGTTGGTGTGCACACCGAAATGCTGGACACAATAGGCTTGCATGACTACCAGCAGTAACATGTTCTATTTAAGTGACTTAATATTCATTCTACACAGCAAAAACTATTTCTAAAAAGTGAATCATGTTTGGCACGTACGATCAAATTTAGCCAAGTGGTTTGTTGTCTTTCTGGTGTTTCTTTAAATTATGTTATTTTTGGATTAGGCAACTTTAAAGTATGCCTTGTTTGATCAAATAGAGGATTTCTACCACCAACCGCCCTCAGGTGTCAGTGGAAGAACTAATGTTGGGGGGAGTTTCTCACTGTGCAGAATGCTCTGCGAAAAGCTCTTATAAGGTATAAATGATTTCTTCTATAAACCTGCTCTCTGATGATGGTGGGTTTTGTTTGTTGGGGTTTTACGCCCTAGCAACACATATGGTCATATCATGATAGGTAGACGGGATGGCCGAATGAGTTGAGCGTCCGTCTCTTGTTTTGGTAGATCGTGGGATTCGATCCCATGGGTTCCAACCCTGGTCGGATCAAACCAAACCAAAGAATTAAGAATTGATACTTATTGCTTCCTAGCCAGGTGCTCGGCATTATTAGGATAGGGAAAAGACTGGTTGGTTCAGTATCAGGATAATGTGACTGGTTGGAATATCAGGACATGGTGTTGTCGGTCTGGTCTCCCAGTGGGGCAGCACTATAAAGTTGCCTTGATGTGCACTGTCACAAGTCGATACCCGTCAAGATATGACCTTAGATGTTGCCAGGACGTAAAAATCCAACAACCAAGCAAATATCAAGTTGGGTACCGACTTGTAACTGTGCACTCATGGCAGCTTTATAGTGTTGCCCCACTCAGAAAACCAGGCCGCCAGCACCATGATCCGATATCCCACTCAGTCATTGTATCCTGACACTGAACTAAATAGTCCTTGCCCAATCCTAGTAATGCTAAGCACCGGACTAGGGTGCGGTAGGTTTCAATGTTTTAAGCCGTTGGGTTGACTCGGCCAGGACTCGACCTTCCTGCTTACCGCACGGGAAGCCTGCGCTCCTACCGGTTCGGCCATTCCGTCCCGTGATAGCAGTGGGAAGAAATACTCACTATTGTTCACTGTGTATGCTCCACACAGAAGGCCGGTTTGTGGGATTCTTGAGAACCAACATTCAGTTTTCACTATTAAAGCTAGTCACCTCGTGTGCATACCACATGTCTACTTCCCAACGACTAACGGTGTGTACATGCTCCCTTTAATCTAAATCATAATCCGATAACAATTCAGTGACCAGGTACCCTTCAATTAAATATTACGATATGCATTACGATTTTTATATTAAGGAAATGGTTATTTAATAGACGGCTGGTGGTTTTTTTCTTCAGATGTAGCTTTAGAAGAAAAGTTAAAAGATTACATTTGGTGGGTTTTAGTGTCGATTTGTTTTTAAATCACCTAACCCAATAACCTATGTCATTTCAGTAATTCTGCGACTACATACCTCTGATCTGAACATCAATATGTGGGATTGGAGATTATTAAGCACATAGTTAATTAATAATAATACAAATAAAACCAGGGTCTTTTCCTGCAGATAAATCCTTAAAAGAAGAGAAAAAATAGAGAAAAAAGAAAGGGTGAAATTTGGTGGATTTGAGTGTCGATTTGCTGTGTATGCGTCAATCTAATAATCCAAGCCATTGCACACGTCACCCGGCGTTAATCTCAACGGCTACAGCCGATCGAAGTATTCCACGCAACCAATATCCGGTGACGTAAGATGCATCATGGGATTTGCAATTATAATCAGCCACAATAACCACCCCCAAATCTACCCAAATCGCACACCCATATACCTCAGGTTGCAAATATGTCATAATCATACCATGGTTTTATTGTTCAGCACCTTAGAATGAATTCTTCTGCTCAAGAGGCTCTATTGAATCTACATTATCTTTATATATTTTTTTAAATTACATTCGACATGCATAATTTTAATCATAGGAAATTGGTCTTCCTCGTTCCACTTCTCCTTGCTCTATCCTATTAACGCTGAATGCCAGGCTCGGTAGTGACGTGTATCATTGATGTCATTGGTTTGACTCGACCGGGTTTTGCACCTCGCAGGTTAGAATTCCATAACCTGCCAAACGGGAAGCAGGCACTGAACACATTTGGCCACCACTCTCCTTGCCACATTGGACATACACAGCTACGTATATTGTCTATGGAATGTGTCTACGTCTATGGAATTTTCCAACTTTACCGACTTGCAATCATCAGGATTATCTAATTGGCCGTGTGAATATTCTCCGATCGCTTTAAAAAATGTTATATTCAATAGGGTTGGCGGCAGATTAGCAGGTTTGTTGCACAAATTATTTTGATCGTGATCCCTCACACTATTGGAAAATTATTTATTTTATTACTTGTTCAAGTTTAAGTAAATACGTTAGCTTTATTTTAGTATATTATAAAAGGGTGTTCTTAATTTTAAAGTTCTTTTTGTGTAGTGTCATACATGCTCTATGGTTGAATATAATTGATTAAATATAAATATATAATTGAAGAAAACTTGTTTGAAATTTGTCTTATGTGACTGTACCTCTGATGACAGGACACCTGCTATGTCGGGACATTTTTGGTATGGATGCGGAGATGTCTCTTGAAGACAAGCCCCTAATATATATGAATATGGATTAGTTCCATGTGGCTTTGTTTTATGCTAGACTCTTAATGCAGGTCAGTATTAAACAGAGAAAAAGTGTAATTCCTGTGAATTAGCTAGAAATGTTGGTGGCTTTAATCTGTGGAGGTGTTAGCACATGTATGTGAAGTATCATGGCACAATTAAATTAGCATCGGCCGCCATATTTGTTTGTATAATATTGCAACTGGTTTGTTTGCTAAATCGATGGTTTAGACATGTAATCTGATAGTGCGAATAATAAATATTGCACTGGTTCCTGACATGTGTGGTGAACAGTGTGCACGTAGGATGTCTAGGCGGGTCTGAATGTGTTCACGGGATTTATTGTGTACCGTAAATATGCGCAATAACCGCAACTGTGGAAGGAGAGCATACCTTAATACCTGTCCATTGGTTAAAAAGTGATCTCTAATGGGCTAATGGGACCGGAAACTGCCCTCCAAAAAGTGCTCTCTGGCATCACGTGTTCTGCGTGAATTATTGAAGTTGCATAGTCCGATGGTTTTGAATTTCTGTATTTTTTCTGAGATAAATATATTAGATAGATCAATGGTATCTACTTCACATTACTTCAAAGTTACTTTTATTTTAACTGGTAAACTTCTGAGATATTTTGAGTGCAAACATGGAAAATTAGTTTTGGCAAGCTTGCCAAAATTCTGATGCCCTAGACTTCTGCAGTAACAGGTTTTGTTAAATTGACTCAGTATTGCCTTCTATGCAGAAACAAATGCTTAATAAGTGCATCAGTATCTAAGTTAGATATGTAAAATCAAATCTAGATAATTAGTTTGGTTTTGAAAATTTGATATTTCATTGGACTTTTAAACAAAGATGTGATTGACAAGTGGCAGCATTTACAGTACAGACTGCTCATCCCTGAGTAGGTTTTCAAACAACTTTGGAGAACTATCCGATGTGTTTTACCTTTTAGTTTTACATATATTAAACTTCCGATGATAACTTCCTAAGAGGTCAGATGTAGCTATTATAACCACACATTTTAGCAGTGATCAAAGTGCATATAGAAGAGAAATATCTACATAAAACGCCACACCGTGTCCCAGCATCTGCGTCTTATACGTACATAAACTATTCGTTTAAAGATTTACCTTCAATAAACAAATAATTCTGTGTTTAGAATAGTGCTTATTGTGGAGAGAAGTATAGAACTTCTTGCATGACACAATGTTATGTCGCAATACTGCAACTTAGATTTTGAGCCAACATAGTACATGTCACTCTCCGGGTAAATAGCTGGTTATATTGTTACAAGTATAAATAATTAAAGCAAAGTTGTGCTGGAGAGCACTTGCCGTACCAGAATTGCAATTCTGGTTCGCTAGTCCTGACGTATTTTGCAGAATTATTTAATCTCATGTTCAATAGAGCAAATCCTGCAACTAGGATAATCCATGCTTCCTTATCCTAGCGTAGCGTTCAATAACAATAACTGTTACATAGCAACTGTAAGTAGGGATTGAACCCGATTAATGCGCGCCATGCACTACACGACAATCTGACTTGAATATCATCAAGCGGGAAGCTTGCATTATCGACGGGCTATATGATCAGCATGGTGTCCTAATCCCAACATGCCCTACCATATTGGATCTTATCCAATACCATATTGCTGATAGTCTCACCCCCTTCCCCCATCCGACATAAAGTGATAATTTACTTTGCTGGAAACTGGAAGATAAAAGCCGGGAGATGGAAGCCGGAGGTTGGAAGCGGATCGAGCAAGAAGATAAAACTAAAAGGCAGAATCTAGTAGCCGGAAACCACTTTCACAGTCCTTGCTCAAGCGAGGCCAAGTCAAATGTGTTATGTAAGACAGCCTTTATAGTCTAGCCATGCAAGTAGTTTAGTTAATTGCTTTTATTAAAGTACAATAAAATCACGTGCATATATGCCCTCAATGTAAACTAATGAACTACAAGTTCATTTTGCCAACAGCTCAGAAAAATGTGAGGTTTTTTTCGCTGTAACATAACAGGGTGTAGTGACGATAAATGAGCTCTATAGCATGTTATGTTATGAGCAGTTCGGAACTGCTCAATTCAGGGCCGAGTGGGATTGGTTGAGAGACTTACCAAACTACAGCGGTCTCGTTATAGAATATCGTAGTCTACATAGAGGAGAGTCGGTCAGATTATGAATGGACCTCCAGCTGAGTAGCAATACCTTAAAGCATAGCTGAAGCACTCCGGCCAAATCGAGGCCGGCTCACGACTGAATAATAGTCCTGCAACTTGGTCAGGTAGTCCTGCGCTTCCTGTAGTGTCTTGAACTCGGTTGGCCGCTTGGGGGCGCCACTGCTGGTCTTGGTGTCCGACGAACTGCGACCGAATCGGGGACGACTCACGACCGAGTAGTAGTTTTGGAGCTTTGTCAGGTAGTTTTGGGCCTCTTGGAGCGTTTTGAACTCGGAGGGCCGTGTGGGGGCGCCACTTCGGCCAAAGCGAGGCCGGCTCACGACCGAGTAGTAGTTTTGGAGTTTCGTCAGGTAGTTCTGGGCCTCTTGGAGCGTTTTGAACTCGGCAGGCCGCATGGGGGCGCCACTTCGGCCAAAGCGAGGCCGGCTCACAACTGAGTAGTAATCTTGCAATTCGGTCAGATAGTTTTGTGCTTCTTGGATCGTCTTGAACTCGGCTGGCCGCATGGGGGCGCCACTACGGCCGAATCGAGGGCGGCTCACCACGGAGTAATAGTCCTGGAGTTGGGTCAGATAGTCCTGCGCTTCTTGGATAGTCTTGAACTCAGATGGCCGCATGGGGGCGCCACTGCGACCGAAACGAGGCCGGCTCACCACGGAGTAATAGTCCTGGAGTTGGGTCAGATAGTCCTGCGCTTCTTGGATAGTCTTGAACTCAGATGGCCGCATGGGGGCGCCACTGCGACCGAAACGAGGCCGGCTCACCACAGAGTAATAGTCCTGGAGCTTGGTCAAGTAGTCCTGAGCCTCCTGCATCGTCTTGAACTGCGACGGGCGGACTGGCGGGCCGCCGGCCTTCCCCGCCCCGCTGCGCCCGAACCGGGGCCGACTGACGACGCTGTAGTAGTCCTGTAGGTCGGTCAGGTAGTGCATCGCCTCTTGCATGCTCTTGAAGGCCAGCGGCCGCTGCGGCGGAGCCCCGCGCTTATCGAAAGCGGCAACGGCGGCCGCAGCGGCGGCAGCGGCGGCCGAGTCCGAGCCGTAGTCGACCACCTCGGTCGAGAGGGCGTGGACCGCCATGAGGAGTGAGAGTGACATCAGACGGAGCGCTCCCATGACGAGAGTGGATATGGGTGGAGCTGCGGGAGGACGGTGTTGCCGGCTATGTGGCTTGACACTGGTGCCCGCCGTGTACCCTGGCCGAGACTTATATCACCGGCCGGCTCCCAGCGTCGTGACGTGGAACTGACGTGTGTGGGCTACAACTGAGGCGCTATGTCATTAGACGTAGTTTCTTCTGCACAAGTGGTTTTGGGTGTGAACACACTGAGCAGAATAGATACGTGAGCAGGTTGTTGCGTAGTTTGCCACAGGTAATTGTTATTTTAACAACTTTTTTGTTGGTGGGGGTGAAGGGGAGATTCTCCGTTTCAAGTCCATATAAAATACCGCCTCTATTTTGTTTGAATTACAATTGTGCTTTTAATTGCCGGCAATGTGCGTGCTAAGGAGTTCTATTGGCAATTATATTAGTCATTTGCTAATTTGAGGTGTTTTTTTTAACACTACGTTGGATGACAAGTATTGTCGTTACTTGGTACAGCGGGCCCCTTAGGGACAGTGGGAGCCATGTGCTCCTGATAGGTGCTAATTGGACCGCTGTGACGAGATGTGGCCTCACCTGCTGGGAGTGGAATTGGGTGAACGTTGCGCATGCGTATAACCCTCACCAGGTGTCGACTATGACAACAAGAAGCACCGAAGACTGGTTGATTAGGATGTAGCATAATGACTACTTGATGAGTGAACAAAATAATAATTTACTTAGATTTTTCTTATTTGTGAAGAATTTGAATGTATGGTTAATTTAGTAGAAAACTCTGAACCATTACAGTGTAATGGTATATATAGAGAGAGAGACATATATGAAGAGTTCAGCCGCAAATCCCTATAAACGCCAATCAAAAAAATTCAGAGAAACATTGGAATTAAGCCTTCAAAAAGTTCTTTTTTTACATTCCTATTTGTTTTCCATTACTCCATAATCACTTCTTCACAAGCAAAGTGGAATTAGTGAGAATTAAAATTAGCTTCATGTAAAAATCTACTATTTTAATTCAATTTTTGGATTGCCATTTATGGAGTTTGCGCATGAACTCTTCATATGTGTATATATGCACATATATGCATATATATAAATGTACACATCTATGTACATACATAAATGTACATACATATAGATGTACATACGCATTCATATTTAGACCATCAAACTGCTATGTTTCAAAAGGATTCGTTGTCTCCTAAATTAAGCATGCAATACAAAATTTCACATATGAGGAAAGTCAAAGTAGGTCTGCAGCATTTATATGTATGTACAAATATAAATGTACACAGAAATAGATGTGTATATGTATATATGTATGTATATATCTATATATTTGTCGTGGGGGTGATGAAAATGGGAAATACTGTGCCTAGAGCGGGACTCGAACCCACATCTCTCTGCATTCCAGGCCAGTGTGCTAACCATTACACCACCTAGGCTCCCTGATATCAACACACTCCCCACGCCTACCTGTCTATGTGGTTACTTGCCTGAGAGGTCAGTGCAGACCACTACACTCGTCCCCCTGGAATTGTAAGTCTTGTAATGCTTACAATTACATACATACAGGCAATGTACTAACACATACATACACAGGGTAGGTTCAACAACCATACAGCGCAAAGCTTGTACAGGATCCTGATCACGGCAACCAGTGTCGTGGGGGTGATGAAAATGGGAAATACTGTGCCTAGAGCGGGACTCGAACCCACATCTCTCTGCATTCCGGGCCAGTGTGCTAACCATTACACCACCTAGGCTCCCTGATATCAACACACTCCCCACGCCTACCTGTCTATGTGGTTACTTGCCTGAGAGGTCAGTGCACACCACTACATATTTATATATATATATATGTGTATATATACATGCATATACAGTCAAACCTCTAAATCGACCGACCATGGGACCGACTTTAGGTGGTCCATTTAGGGAGGTGGTCGGTTTAGAGAGTTATAATATCCTTACAATGGTCTTTTTGGGACCCAAATAAAGCGATGGATACAGGGGAGTGGTCGATCTGTGGAGGGGTCGGTATAGAGAGGTGCTACTGTATATATATATTGGGCCCATATATATATATATATATATATATATATATATATAATTGTAGTCAGTTGCAGACATCTACCCTGATGAACTGCCACATCCACAGGTAGGCGTGGGTAGGTTAATTGCATCAGTGAGTCTAGATGGGCTAATGGTGGACGCTCGCTCTGGAATGGCAGAAATGTGGGTTTGAATCCAGCTGCAGACATGATGTTCTCATGCGCTACAATACCTGCTATCAGACTGGTACTGTAACTATGATGTTGTGTGTAATGAGCAATATATGCATGTAATAACAATAATAATAAAATATTTATTTCCTCATGATCAAAGTACACACAAGTTGATATTCATATCAGTAATTTGTTCACATGAAAAAGGAGAAAGCAGATGTACAATACTTATGAAGTGATTTCCCCATTTAAAAATAACACATGTACTTTACTTATACGATAGAAATGATAAATAGAAAAATAAAAGTAAAAGCTATGGACAGTATAAATACAGCCTCAATACAAAAATATAAAAAAAATATCAACATTACCCTTAATACTGTAAATTACATCTCAATATTTATTCACTAGACTACTATGTATTTTCCCTCTGGTAAAGCCTAACGATTTTCTTTTTATACATTCGTTGAAACATACAGATGTTTTTTGGACATTTGATATTATCATCAAGTGAATGTATATATAAAGGAACTGCCGTACCCGGCTATTTGTAAGTGTTAAGTATGAGGCATGATTCAATGGGAGTGGGTGTAGTGAGTAGCTGTTGCACTCATCTCCTCAAGTGAAATGCCACATACGCGGGTGGGTTGCTTGCATCAGATAACCTACATAGATTGGTTGTTTGGATGATCACCCTGGAATGACAGAAATGTGAGTTCTAGTGCCACAGTTGAAATGTCCCCTGTTTAAAACTGCATAATCCAATGATATCAGATTTTCGAAACCAAAAGAACATATCCAACTTAGATACTAATTACTCATTAAACATTTATTGCGGCTATGTGCTCGTGCTATGCTGCTATGCTAAAAATATCACACCCGGGTACATGAAGTATAGTTATCATGTCTAGCATTCCACTGTGTGCACCAACATTAATCTTAAATGTTTTCATTTCAAATATGTCCAAAGTTATTCCCATAAATTAAAAGCTGCTTAAAACTAAAGTAATGTAGATCAGCCTATTAATATATAAATATATATATATATATATATATGTAAGAATTGCACGGCAACACAGTATTGGTGGGTACATTATTTATTTACAGGAAGTGAGAATAGTAGAGAACAGTAATGCACCTGGCTGGGCCTCAAATGCCAAAGTCAGAGACACACCAGACAGGAGAAAATAAAGAATTAGATCAAGACGGAAGGAGCTGTGACGACCTTGATGTCCGCAACGATCTGGTCGGCCAGAGGAGGAGCAATGTATCTATAGATGCAGACCGAGGACCAGTCACCGCGAACCTCGATCTCATCAATGGAGGCCCCTTGTAGGGCGAGGAAGGTACACCCACCCCAGCGGAGCGAGTGGCAGGAGAATGAGGAGGCGAGAATATTTTTATGGTTGCCTGGAGGGTAACATAATCTAAAGGTCTGTAACCCCCGCGAGCAGAGGGAATTTGGAAGAGAGGCATCTTGGGTTAGTTTAACAGGTTAGAGCTGCAAGATAGAGTTAGTTGCTAAATAATTGGGCACAACAGAGACGGCCGGCAGGATCGGCGCGAACAATGCGGTGCTTGCTAAGAACATCTTGCCACCTGCTCAGAGCGTCACAGATAGTGTTGTCTCCGCTCCTAATGTAAACAGACTTCACATCGAAGTTAAAGGTAACTGAAGTCCAGAAGAGCTCCTTAACCCAGCCCATGATGGTTTTATTAATGCAGCGGCCGGTGGCAAGTGCAGCACGAACCGTAATGTTGTCAGTCACGAACACAACACTTTTGTCCTGCCAAAGATGGCCCCAGCGGCGGGCAGCAGCGATGACAGCCCACATCTCTTTCTGGTTAATGTGGGTTTCGGGCCCAACCCCAGTCGCATCGGCATGATGCTGGCCGACCTCAGAGGCCAGGTCGCGCTCGTTTGCATGAAAACAGCCGACCAACCAGTCGTCCGAGTGGGTCGCTCCGATGCCCCAATCAGAGGCGTCACTGTAGACCGAAACGACAGCTGCGTGGGAGCCAAGAATTTTTGCGTAGCCGTTGAAAGTATCAACGTAATCAAGCCACCACTTGAGCTCTGACCTGAATTCCTCATTAAGGCGGAACATGTAGTATGGTTTACGCAGCTGACGAATCGCGTCGTAGACCCTGGTAGAGAAGGAGCGCCCCCCCCCGGACGACAGTAGCGCAATGGGCTAAGCGGCCACCTAACCTCTCTAGGTCTTTACGTGAGGCCTTTCGCTTGCCGAGGAACCCTGTTAGTACACGTTTAAGTTTAATGATCTTATCTCGGGGAAGGCGGAGCTGGAGAAGGACACTGTCAACTTCGATACCGAGAAATCTTGCACACTGGGCAGGCGCGCGGAGTTTGGGGTAGCTTAAGTAGAACCCCATCCTGCGAAGGACGGCAGCAATTTTTTGCTGATTAATTGCGCAATCCTCGAACGAGGAGCCTAGAACGGCAAAGTCGTCCAGGTAGTTCACACATCTGGTGACTCCGTCGCGCCTGCCACAGCGAGCAACGAAATCCGATATGCGGTTGAAAATGTAGGGACTAGAGGAGAGGCCCATACATAGTCGGTTGTCAAAGAAAATTTCTGGCCCACCCCCAGTGCCGAAGTCCCACCTGATAGCCTGGAAAGGACGGTCCGTGGGATGGATGTTGATGGCCCTATAGGCATCCTTAATGTCTATAGTGGCTATGAAGTCTCTGCAAAGGAGCTGGTCAACTAAGTCGCCAACGCCCTGGTAGCAAAAGGAATGCGACACCTCGTCGACAAAACTGTTCACCGAGCGGTCGCTGGGCTTACTGCAGTCGACAATGGTGCGCATTCCATCGCCGCCTGACTTGGGGACAGCAAAGACATTGTGGGTGCAGATCGGGGCTGAGTCGGCCCGACTAATATAACCACAGCTGAGCTCAGAGTTGAGCTTACTATTGATAAAAATTTTGTCGGCACCATCCCGGGTAGGCCGAGAGGGGGCCGAGTAGCTGGCGGTGCAACTGGGGTTGATGACTTTGAACCCAAAGAGGGAGCCGTGCAGTATGAACTCCCAGTCATCAATGACAGAACTGCGAAAGAAGCATTCGCATATGACGCGACAGGGTTTGAATTGAGCCCTGCTGGGGCCTATGTAATGCACACATGTACAGGTGGCATTCTTACAGGCAAGGGAAACAGTTAAAACAGTGGGTTCGCTAGAAGAGCCAAGTTTATCAAAGGCAGTTACATAGATACTACCCTCCACCCAGGACAATGTTAGCCAACTGCAGTCAATTAGAGGGCAGTGCGGCATACCGCCAATAGGGGGCTCGTCAATGTTCACATTACAATGGGCGGCCAAATCGAGGGGGCCAACAGATTTAAGTAAATGGTCGTGAACTACATCACGAGGAACAGGTTCATATGGGGGAACGTGTTCAAACACAGGGCCCGAGGTCAGACACACGGGAGAAATTAATGGCAGGTTGTCGGAAATGGTAACCGGCGTCGGGGAGGCAGCACAATCTGCCAGAACACTAGGATCTAACCCAACAATGGTATGACGATCCCCTGAACACAATTTCAGGACGCGCCGCACCGGACCGCCGACAAACCCCTAGTCCTTCGAGCACTTGCTCCTTATGTGCACTTTACTACCGCACCTGGAGCACCAGTGGCCGTAACTACAGGTGCGGTCGTCCCTGCTGCAGCCCTCATCCTTATTGAATGAGAAGCAAGGCTTCTTCCCGTCCCTGACATACAGCTGCCTCGGCCACTGCTAGAGTGACCAAGTTTGGGATTGCCCGCGGAGAAGGCCGCGTAACCCTCAGAGACGGCGAGCTTGCGGATGGCACGGTCATAGTTCACGTGCGTGTTTTCCTGGAAGGTCCCAGACTTGGCCTTGCCCGCGATGTATCCAAGGTGTTGGAGGATGCGCAAGAGCTTACCGCCGTCAGTCACCTTAGAGGCTACCACCCAGTTTACGGTTGCCTCTATCAGCTCGAAGGGCGACAACTTGTTAACGTCCTTCCCATCCTCCGCGTACCTACGCAGCGACCACTTGCTTCTGGCCTTCCTCTCTCTGCTGGCAGAGCTGTCATCTGATGAGGAAGAACTCGAAGCACGATGTCGATGATGACATCTCCTACGATGCGAGGACGAAGATCGTCTTCGTGTCACGCTGCGGCCTCGCGAATGCGAGCTGTCGTGGTGGCCGCTGGATGGTCCCGTCGTCTCGTCCCGTCGGATTTCTTCGGATTGTTTCGAAGTTCGTGCAGAGAGCCGAGCGACGTCGTCGAGTAGGTCTTGTTCCTCCCTTTCGAGTTCGGCTAGACGCTCCCGCTTCCGCAGCTTAGCGATCTCCCGTTCGTCGTCTTCGCTCTCGTCGTCTTCGGGCGGACGACCTGGTCGATCACGACTTCGGGCTTGGACGATAACGATTTTCCTCCCTCTGCCATCTTGTCGGCTTTCGACGTCGAACGGGTCGTCCGTTTCGTCAATTCACGATGCTTGCAGCCGTCGTTTACTGGCTCCTGGTGGACAATACTACAGAACGCGCAGTACTCCTTTGGCATTGTCTGTGCGGATACGGCAGTGATTACCGTATCGACAGGTTGCCGTACGGACGGTCGCCATACAGACGGCCGTATCGACAGTATCGTTTTTTCGTCATTAAACGAAATATGACGATTATTCGAAGAAAAAACGGTAGAAATCACGGCAAGCTTCCCTGTTGAAGATCAGTAGAGCCGTAGTTGTGCCGTAGTCGCTCATTGTTTACCGTAGCCTCGAACACAGAACCGTAGGAGCCATTGCGACTTTCCCGCCAAAAGTTTTTTGAATCAACATAACCGATTATCTGTCTTTGAGGTCGGAACGACCGTTAAGAGAGGCCGTTAGGACGAACCGTTAAAACTGCTTGATATGAACCCTATCGACAGAGTAAGTTTTAGTTCATGTGCGGATACGGCAGTGATTACCGTATCGACAGGTAGCCGTACGGACGGTCGCCGTACGGACGGCTGTATCGCCAGTATCGTTTTTCGTCATTAAACGAAATATGTCGATTATTCGAAGAAAAAACGGTAGAAATCACGGCAAGCTTCCCTGTTGAAGATCAGTAGAGCCGTAGTTGTGCCGTAGTCGTTCATCGTTTACCGTGGATTCGAACACAAAACCGTAAGAGCAGCCGTTACGACTTTCCCGCCAAAGTTTTTTGAATTATTCAGAAAAAACAGTAGAAGTCACAACAGGGGTCCCTGCCATAGGTCAGTAGTGCCGTAGTTGTGCCGTAGTCGTTCATCGATGGATACGGCAGTGATTACCGTATCGACAGGTCGCCGTACGGCCGGCCGTATCAACATTAATGATTTTCGGAGTTTTTTGAATCAACATAACCGAACTGATACAGAAGTTAGTTTTAGCTCACAGTTTGTAGATCGGCCATCCAGGTGTAGATTCAAGTAGATTGGTGCCGTATAGTGAGCCGTATAGTGATCCGTATAGGTAGTCCTTAGAAACCATAGACACAGGTAGCAGGTAGACTGTGTACAAGTTTTGAAAGCAAGTGTGGAGGCTCTGGCTGCCAGAGCCTCCACACTTGGCAGAATATATATATTCTGCCATATATATATATATATGGCAGAATTCAAAACCATCTGATTCTGCAACTTTAAAGGATGTTGAGTGACTAGAAATGAATTCTACGATACGTATGGACGAGTGAGTTGAGCTTTCGCTGTCTGTTTGATGGGTCGTGAGTTTGAACCTCGACCGAGTCAAACCAAGGATTTCAAATGCATACTTGTAAGTTGTATAGGTAGATCTATAAAAGTATGCATTTCTAGATCGACATATCTTGGCGCTGTGTGTTACTAGAAAGCGGCAGGGAGCAGTGGAATGCGAACGACTAATAAGTGATTGCTACTGCCACCCAGCCCTCTGACGGCAGCGGGGGAACTAGAGGTGTAGATGTAGTGGATAGTGAGTGGGGAGCAAATTAGTGCACACACTCCACGCAAAAGCTTTATTGTCCACAGTTCAAATGTTTTCTGTGTAATCAACGAATGCAAAACAACAATTAGACTTGTAATTATTTATTCTGACTGCTTTGATAGTGTGTTAGTTGTCTGCAGGCGCGGACGCGGTTCCGATGGTCGCAGCGGGTTGTGGCGATGATGCTGCACTGTCTACGGGTGGTGATTTATCTGTCGGACGGACTGACTACTCGCAGCGCCGTGGAGGAGCAGTGGAGGGCTCTGAACACCTCAGGGGAGGCTAGAAAACTTGCCTTCAATCCCGCAGCTTTCGCCAAATCCGCAGTGAGTAGACAAAAGCCCACCATAGATAAAAATATTTAAATGAACGGCAACACACGGGGGGAGTAAAAAGGACTTTTTTTATTCAAGTCCGACTATACAGGTGATATAACAGACAAGCACATGAGAGTTAACACCTGAGCAGCAGGCACGCGCGGCCCCAATGGGCATGAGAAATATGCAATGCAATGTAACAATATATAATGAGCTAATAATATAATTAAAATTAATAAAGGTAAAGTCAAGGGTTGGGTATCAAACCCACTACCTGCAGGGGGAAGGGTGGCATGCCAGCCCACTGTCTGGTGGGCGGTGCGCCCAGCGTCCCCACCCCTTTTTTTTCTTTTCTTGTCTTTAGGGGTGGGAATGAGAGGTCAACTCCGTCCTCCACCATGATGGATGCGCGCAGTGCTGGAGGAGGGGCGGAGAGGCTGTCGCGGTGCTAAGGCTGAGCAGCTCAAAGCGTCTGAATCAGGTGCACGCGGGCCGCCGAGTGGCGGCAGCTGGGCGGCGCAGACGGGACATGGTAGAGGCCTCCCCCCGCCATCTTAATGGGCGTCACGGTCATTAGCGCACTGTCGCGCTTCGCCACTGCGGAGCGCCCCCGCGCCGCCCTGGCTGACCTCCGGGGTCGCCGCCGCCCCCCAGCCTTATCAGGATGTGACAGGTGGACAAGCCCGGGCTGTTGCCCGGTGCGCTGCCCTCCATGTTGCGCATTTAAATTCCAGCGGCGAGCCGCTGGATATTTAAATGAACGGCAACACACGGGGGGAGTAAAAAGAACTTTTTATTAAAGTCCGACTATACAGGTGATATAACAGACAAGCACATGAGAGTTAACACCTGAGCAGCAGGCACGCGCGTGGCCCCAATGGGCGTGAGAAATATGCAATGCAATGTAACAATATATAATTAGGTAATAATATAATTAAAATTAATAAAGGTAAAGTCAAGGGTTGGGTATCGAACCCAGTACCTGCAGGGGGAAGGGTGGCATGCCGGCCCGCTGTCTGGTGGGCGGCAGGCCCTCCCCCCGCGCGCCCAGCGTCCCATGACCCAGCTGGCAGTAGTGGTAGTGTCGGTGTGCGCCGTGAGGCTGGGGGCTCACGCGCGTGGCATCGCGGCGGCCAGTGCGCTGGTGGTGCGCCCGATGCCCGCGGTGTCGGCAATGACGTAAGCCATGTAGGCGGTCGATGCCCATCCGCCCAGCTCGCGGATGCACGCTTCCGGGATGCCCGCGTTGAATAGGGCGCAAGAGCTCCCCCCCGCCGGAAGCTGTGGGTGCCGTAGTCCACTGGCGCAAAACCCGCGCGCTGGAGTGCGCCGTGGATGACCGCCCAGAAGAGGGGGGCGGTGAGGGGGGCCCTCCCCGCCCAGAGGAGGGGGCCCACGGGGGGGACCGCTGGAGACTGCGCGCAGGAGTGGTATAAAGCCTGTGTGGGGCACAGGGGGTGTGCGGTCATGCGCAGTAGAGGGATCACGCACGCTGGGCTGCGGTACTGGTTTGTCTTGGACCAGCGGACAGTTAGGTTGATGCCCGCGTGCGTGAAACGCGCGTCTGAGCGGCGCAGGTGCCGCGATGTGTCAAAGGTGGCAGCGGTGTTGGGCATGAGGTTGGACCGCCGCAGGAGCCCGTAAAACATGGATAGTGCCGCGGACCATGCGGTGGCGTGGGCCAGTTTCGTGTTGATGTGCCGCAGTATGGCGAGCAGCATCTCCGCGGTGATGGGGGCTTTCCGGCGCACGGCATCGCCGCGCTCGCGGTGAATGCCGCGCAGGGTGGTGAGGAGCCAGTAGTTGCCCTCCAATGGGTTAGGGAGGTCCGAATCCCTGCGCAGCATGCGCCCAATGTTCATATACTGTCGTATGGAGTTATACCGCATACGGCACGCCAGGTGCGCCGCGTAATGGCAGAGGAGGGCAGATGAGGTGGGGACGGGAGGAGAACCCACCGCAGCGCAGAACCGCAAATAGGCCCTCCTGTGAGTGGCATAAGCCCGCCTGGTGTTGGGGGCGTAGGCGCTGCGTTGGTAGAAAGCTACCTCGCGGTCTAAGGCTGCCGGGTCCATCCTACCGCGGAGCATGCCAAGTGCCGAGTGGGGCGGTAGGCCGCCCGCGGGGTGGGGCGCGGCAGCTGTCCGTGATGGTGTGTGCCAGTGTTGCCTGGAGGCGTGCCGGCTCGCCGCACAACATGAGCTGACTCGCCGCATCAGCCACGACGTTGGAGACGCCCGGGTAGTAAACAGCACGGAGTTTGAAATTGTATATGACTGACGCATAGAATATCTGGCGGGGGTCCTTCACGGTGCCGCGGTTGATGATCGCGGCGGCGGCCTGGTTGTCCGTGTGGACGTACACTCGCTTGTTGGCCCAGGTGTGTGCCCAGAGGTGCCCTGTGGGCACCAGGCTGAGCACCTCCTTGTAATTGATGGATGCTGGGTTCCCGGCCAGTCGCTGAAAGCGAGGGCGAACCAGTCCCCATTGTGGTAACCTCCCGCCCCGTCCAGGCAGGCGTCTGTGGAGATGGGGGTGGCGGGGGCGGCATCCAGGATCGGAGTGCACCCGTTGTGGCTGCGGGTGAACAGGATCCACCAGTTGAGATCCTCGCGCACTGCGGCAGTGACCCGGGTGCGGTGGGAGGGGCGGTTGAGCATGCCCATTAGGTCCAGGATGTGGCGGAGGTGTGTGCGCCCACCGTAGAGCACCTGGGCGGCCCAGCCAAGCTTCCCGCATATCGATTGCAGCTCCCTTTGGTCAGGCTGCGGCGCGCCGCCACCGCCTCGGCCTCTGCTATCAAGGTCTGGAGCTTCCCGAGGGGGAGGCCCAAGGTGAAAGTGGTAGTGTCAATCTCCACCTCCAGGAAGGCGATGTTGGTGCTGGGGCCTACCAGCTTCTTGTAATTTATGGC
Organism: Branchipolynoe longqiensis; assembly: GCA_030323885.1. Taxonomy (NCBI): domain Eukaryota; kingdom Metazoa; phylum Annelida; class Polychaeta; order Phyllodocida; family Polynoidae; genus Branchipolynoe; species Branchipolynoe longqiensis. Next base: position 62,613,246 of record CM059196.1, on the reverse strand, counting down.
GAACCCCAGCTCGCACAGCAGGGCCATGAGTTCCCCCATGAGGCGGCGGCACTTGCCGCGGCGGGGGTGGGTGATCACAAAATCTCCCCAGTACACTATTATGTGCTCGCCCCACCCCCGCGCACGCATGATACCCAGCGCCGCTTGCGTGAGCCGATTAAACACAATCGCGCTCAACGGCGTGCCGAACATAAGCCGGGTATGATATAGGTAGGTGGGGGCGGCGTCGCCCGCGAAAGTCCACTGCAGCCCCGCGTTGGTGTAGTCGTGGGGGTGGAACCGCACGCCCCGGTAGGCACTCACCAGGTCGACTTTCCCCATATAGTCGCCTCACCGGAGGAGGGCGGCCGCCTGCTCGACCGTGGAGCAGCTGTAGCCCGTGCCCTCCGCATAATCGTTCAGTGCGCTTCCCTTGGGGCGGGAGGCATCGTGGATCAGTCGGATCTCGCCCCCCTCCTTGGGGATGGCCCCGAGGGCGCTAGTGATGTGCGCCGGGCCGTCCCGCCGGACGTAGCGGCTGTTCTCGATCTCAGTGCGCACTTGGGCCTCCACTCCGCCCCGCAGAACCGGGCGCGTCGCTGAAGGGTGGTTGGGCTCGAGGGAGGGCGCGCTGGAGACCGGGGTGTTGGTGACTCGGAATCCGTCGCGCACCCCAGCCATGATCTCCACGCGCACCGGGGTGTCTGGGGGGAGCAGCCGCTCCCAGGCTTCTGGGATCAAGTTCCCCCCCCCCCGACTCCCCCTATTCCTTTTTTGCATGCTCGTACTTACACGGGGAGTACGGGCACTTCCCCGTGTTAGCGAACAAACGGCATATGGTCCTCTCCCCCATGGCGGTGGTGCTGGGGTCGGTGCGCCCCGCCCTGTGCTGCTACGCCCCCCCCCCCCCCCCCCCCCCCCCCCCCCGTGGCTGTTACCGGGGTGGCCGCCCTGGCCCTTCTGGATGGGGGCGGGGCGCTGCCTGGTGATGAGGAGCTGCATTTCCAGGTATGTGGCCGCGGTACCCCAGGCCGTCCTGTGCTCGGCCTGGATTTCGCGGTACTGAGTGTCTTAGTCGATGATCGACTGCCACTCAAACCTGGAGGCAAAAGTTGTGAATGCTGGCGGTATATGACATATAGTACTCAATGTCTTGGCGCTCCAGATCGCCCAGCTGGAGCAGGTGCACGGCCAGGCACTGGTTGGCCGCCCCCCACTCCCCCCTGCGTCAGGTAGACGCCCGTGCACGAATCCTCTTCCGTCTTGAATTGCACCAGGCCGGAGGGAGGGTCGACTATCTGAAGGTATTCTTTCCTTTTCTTGGCGATCCGTTCACGCACGGTGCGCGGGAGATAGTCGATTATTCTTAGCGCCTTGCTGGACTTCGCGCGGACGGTAAGGTTGTGGCATGGGGCCGGGCCGACGCCATGCCGACTGGGGCGAGTCGCGGGGGCGGCCGCTGGGGCGATGTACCCAGATGTGCCTGCGGGGTGGGCGCGCTCAGGCGTCTCGGCGCTGTCGCCTCCCGTTCTGCCGAGCAGCCTGTCGGCGGCCACAGAAGTCCAAAGCTGGTCGAAAGCGGCACCCACTTCTAGTATGGCGTGGCGCTCCTGCTGCGCCTTGTCGGTGTTGTGCCGCTGGTCGGCCGCCGCGCAGTTGACTTGGGTGGGAGGCGGTTGGCTGTCCTCCCACCGGCTGGGGCTCGTGCTGTCGTCGGTGCCGAACTCGGCGTTTCCCAGCTCACAGAGGGCGGCCCGGCGGAGGGCCCGCTGACCGCGGGAGATGTCCAGTGCCATGAAGTCTGATCTGTCGACCGCGAGCAGTGCCGATCTGCTCATCAGATCCTCCTGCGCCATTGTGCCGGTTGTCTTCCTGCTTAGGCCAGAGATTGTAGCCCAGTCTAAGAAGTCAAAACTTGTGCAGGAAACTTCGTCCTCCGCCATGATGGATGCGCGCAGTGCTGGAGGAGGGGCGGAGAGGCTGTCGCGGCGCTAAGGCTGAGCAGCTCAAAGCGTCTGAATCGGGTGCGTGCGGGCCGCCGAGTGGTGGCAGCTGGGTAGCGCAGACGGGGCACGGCAGAGGCCTCCCCTCGCCTATCTTAATGGGCGTCACGGTCATTAGCGCACTGTCGCGCTTCGCCGCCGCAGAGCACCGCCGCGCTGCCCCGGCCGACCTCCGGGGTCGCCGCCTCCCCCTGCCTTATCAGGATGTGACAGGTGGACAAGCCCGGGCTGTCACGGTGCGCTGCCCTCCATGTTGCGCATTTAAATTCTAGCGGCGAGCCGCTGGATATATATATATATATTTATTTTATTTTATAAGTTAAAAAAAAAAAAAAATTGTATTGAGGCTGTATTTTTACTGTCCACGGCATATAAGCCCAGGTACCCAGGCTTGTTTTCAATGCTGGTCAGTTGTAGTGTTGGTGTTATCTTACCACACAGTAGCTGCTGATAAGCTATTTCATTGCCTGAAAGACGAACCCAGAGAATTTATTGGTATAGAATTATCTAGTCTTCCATTGGAAATAACATTAATATGAAGAACAACACGAAAACAGGTTATCCTTGTTAAATAATTGCTAGGGCGACCTTGGGGGAAGGCCTTGTTGGGTTGGGATTTTCTTTTCTTTTAACGCTTATGTTGTTTTAATACATCATGGTCCAGGTCTAGTCGCTGAAGTCTTATTTGTGGAATATAGAGAAAGCAATATGAACCAGCGTTAATTAGGAAAACGTGAAAAGAAGTAGTAGAAACTTACACTGAAATGGTAGTTTTGATTTCTTGAATAGCACTGAGCCTACATATATCAGGGAATCTCTAGAAATATCCTGATCTAAATGTAGTTTAATTTATGCCTAAATTTAAATCGAAATCAGCTTAGATGAGTTATATCGATGGAGATGAATCTGGATAGATCTAAATATAGATTCATATCTAGATCTGAAGATCTAGATCTAAATCTAGATCTAAATCTAGACTTATCTAGACATAAGTGTAGTGTCATCCCAATGTAATTCTAAATTCAACTGGATCTAAATCTAGGCCCGTATAGGCTCTAAATCTAGACTTATCTAGACGTAAGTGTAGTGTCACCCCAATATAATTCTAAATTCAACTGGATCTAAATCTAGGCCCGTATAGGCTCTACCGTTAAATCTAGATTTGGCTAAATTTGAATTAAATTCATCTAGACCACCTCCACAGATCGATCGGTTTATTTGAGTCCCAACAATACCATTGTAACCATATTCTAACTCTCTAAACCGACCACCTCCCTAAATGGACCACTTAAAGTCGGTCCCATGGTCGGTCGATTAGAGAGAGTGTATATATAAAAAGAAAAGTAATATATACCCGCCAGCCTGGAAGGTGTAACAGTAATGGATGCCAATCTGACCATCCGAGCGGGTCTGGCAGCCTAGTGGAGGAGGCAGCCTAGTGGAGGAGGCAGGAACTAACTCAAATGGCAGTAGTACAGTAGGTAATAACTACCTCCTATGACAGTAGTGATAAGTGATAGTGTCCTTGTTTATATTCCCATAATAGATTATAGAGCACATATATGGCATACCAATTGTTAAACTAATATATATATATACATAATATATATACTATATATATTGTATTTAGTACAGTTTAACCAAGGAACACCCTTTTTGTTTCCAGGTGTGTTCCCGGGTGCCACAGTGGGCACGAGATATCCTTGAAAAGAAATCTGCTGATCGTAGCGACTCAGACTGCCGGAAGCTGCATGTGCTGCTGCGGGGCATGCGCAGCTGGGAGAAGTTCACTGAGCGCATCCAGCTGGCCATGTGCCGGGCACTCACCTACCAGTAGTAAGTTATGACGAGTTCTTCTGTATTTATTCTCAGGCAAGTATCAGAGTTTGCATATTTTAAAGTTGCATGAAAACATCAAATTTTCTAAACCAAAATACTTATCTAGATTTGATTCTACATATTCTACTTAGACACTGGTGTACTTATTAAATAGTTGTTGTTGCATATTGCAATTAACAGAAACCGTTTCTACTGAAGTCTATGGTGTCAGAGTTTTGTCGTGCTTGCCAAAATTATTTTGGCATGTTTTGACATAAAATATCGCCAAACTTAGGCATTTAAAATCAAAGTTACTTCAAACTAAAGTAAAGTAGATTGTAACAATTAACATAATATAATCAAAAGCATCGGACTATGCAACTTTAAGTAGTCATTGAATTTATCGCTATGGGGATTGCGGCCCCATGTATTTCTTTTGTAATTAACTTATTTATGAGTGGTTCAAGAAGACCAGGTCGATGGGTATATATATGTCTGCAGTCGAAACACGTATGATGGCTACCAGACTTGTTAGGTCATCAAGCATTGCAATAAATATTGCATAATACAATTACATATATGTGTATTATAATGGATTATAATAATATAAAGAACGAAGCAGAGTCCAAGGTTAATTATTATTATTATTATTGTATTATTCATTGCTTTCATATGATTCGAAGTCGCGCGCCCACCCTGTTTCGGCGCGCGTGTATGGGGCGCTACCTGTGTCGCGCGGAATAATATCTAAGAAACGGGATCACTCCGACGAAATTTTCCTTTTTAGGTGGGGCATATTTACGTTCCGCCAGAGCTAATAAATAGAACTCAGCCCAACTCTCTGTTTGTCCATCCTTATACGGCCGTAGTGGCTTATGTGTTATATACTCTAGATTAGTGTTATGCAAAAGTAAATGTTGATCTGAGAATGGACCGTGTCATGAGATACATCATACACTGGACGGCGAGTAGAGAGAGGGCACAGGTAGAGGATCCAAAATTTAGTGTGTCTGATTTCCGACAGGTGGCGACACAGGAAGGAGCAGATTTGCCGCTTTAGTTCTCCCGCCGCGTTACGGAGTAATCTTCAGATCTTAGCTGTGTGTGATGTGCAAAGAATTATAATTTATACAAGTATAATTTGTTTGTAGCTCACTCATCATCCATCTAGCTTGTTTTTATCTCACTTCCTGAGCCAATTTCACCGAAATTATGTGTTTGTGAGTGTGGGTGTCTGTCAGTGTGCGTGTGATGTACGAGGGAAAGACAGAGAGAGAGAGAGAGAGAGAGAGAGCGAGAGAAATAGAGAGGGATGGAGGGAGGGAGGGGTGGAGAGAGAGATAGACAGGTTGGGGAAACATCTGAAATGGGAGTATGTTGGGACAATCGGTTCCGTTGATGTAATCCAGTATGGGATAAATCCAAGCATCAGTTCCGTTGGTGTGATTCAGTATGGCATAACTCCAAGCACATATCCAGTTTGTGTGGATGAAGTGATGTGAGAGTGTAGAGGCCGTGCCTAATGATCCCCCCTCCCTTCCACCCACACATTGCTGGTGAGGAGGAGGAGGGGGTGAGGGAGGAGGGAGCAATGACCCAGTTTAGGGTTGCTGGTAGGGAGTGGGAGGGGGTGTGGATGGTGCGTGTGGGGGTGCTTGTAAGACATCGGATCAATCTGTGAGCTGTGTTTGTGGAATTGACGTGTGGGAGGGGGGGGGGGGTGTAGTAACCAAGTTTCTGCTTGACCTCCAGAGGCACTTTGCTTTGACCACAGCCTAGTTCTATTATTTTCAGTCATATCTATATTATATTATGGGAGCTGGCCCCTCAGTACACATATCCTGAATGAGCATGCACCCCACAACAAGTTAAATGAGGACGACGGTGAGCATGAGGCAAATGACATATATGGTGATGTGACATAATATCAGCTATATGATATGTATAAGCATCTGCTGGGTTGTCAGCTTGCTAGTAGGTATAGATAAAATGGTTATTAACTGGTTATATGCTGAGATAGAGGGCAACAGTGTGTGCGCATGGTGTGAGAGTGTGTGGGTGTGGCTGTGAGTGTGTAGGCATGTGGGAGACGACGGTGCAGCATGTGCCACGGCCACGCCTAATGACCACTTCCCCTTCAACCACAACGCATGTCTGATGGGGAGGGGGAGGGGGTGGGAGGGAGGAAGGAGTGATGACCGAGTTTATTTGCTTTGTAGAACACTTATCACTGCCCCCCCCCCCCCCCCACACACACACATAGACACTTTGCCCAGTTATTGTGAGAGTGCGTGGGTGGGCAGTGGGTATTTGATTTGCACACTCCCAGAATCCCTCCCCTCCACCTTCGAGGCAAACAACTTCTCACCACCCACCTTACAAGAACCCTCTCCTCAGGCCTTTCACCAACAATCCACAGAGCCGCAGCCTACCTCTGAGATGGGACCCGCAGTCACCCTCACATCTCCTACCACCTCAAGGACACCATCACCACCCTCAAGGACTCCCACAGACTCCACATTGCAGACTCCTCCCTAAGCCCTCACAAGCCACCATGGGTTTCCATTCCAGTGGAAACCCGAACCACCAACCTAGTTGCTCCCAAGGCGGTTTACACCACCCCAGAACTCCACTCCTCGTCTCTCGAGGCCATAACTCAGGCGAAGGTGGACTTTCCTATCGCAAAGACGGCCTACACCGATGGCTCCCTTAACCCAACATCAGGTAGAGCCAGAGCCGGATTCTTCATCCCCTTCTCCAACACAAAGAACACCACCAGGGTGTTAGACTTTGCTTCCACTCTCGATACCGAGCTCGCCGCCATTCACTTGGCCCTCGAAGACCTCCATAACTCAAGTGCCATCATCATTACCGACTCTCTGAATGCCATCAAAGAGATCGCCCACCCAAATGCCCGAACTCCCTTGTCGACGCGATCCAGATTATAATCTTGACCAGACATCAGGCACACCTCAACACAGTCCTGCTATGGGTCCCCTCACATATAGGACTCTATGGTCGACTCTGCCGCTCTAGCCAGGCCGACTCTGCCGCTCTAGCCAGTGCCAACCGAGCAGACGTGGAGACAGCCATCCCTCCATCCATCACCAAACTGACCGCCACCGCTTCTCGAGCCACCACCAAACTCTGGGAATGCGCCACACAAAAGGAACAAGTACGGAACCCTTATTCAATAAGCTGGCTCTGGTACACCCTGGCCAGTCGGCAAGTCACCGCTTTAGGACTGGCAACCTCCAGTGCTGTCCCTGCGGCACTAAGATCTTCAATGTGGCCCACATACTCGCCTCATGTGGCGCCGTCGACAGATCTGCCATCAGTGACTTCATGGAGGACTCTGACTGCCAACTCAGCGACAATAGGGCCCCTCTGGCTATCCTCTCCAGGATTTCCAAGTCATCCTGGAACACACTTGCTTGCTTCTACTGCCAGAACGTAGATATCATCAACACTGTCGGTTGCCCAGACCATGACACCGAGGACTAGCAGGCCCCACCTCATCGCCATACCTGACTTGACACCACTACCAACTAACCACTAATTTTCACTAACAACTAACAGGTAACCCCACCTACTGCCTAACTAATCCCATCCTCACTTCACTTCTTCCTCTGGCCGTGGCCAGACTTACTGTGCATACCAGTGAATCTGGAGGGACTGAAGTTTGGATCCTGGTCGAGTCAAACCAATGACTTATAAAATAGGTACCTGTTGCTGCTCGGTGCTTGGCGTTATGCGGTCAGGACAGGGACTGGGAGCACAGTGTCAGGATAATGTGACTGTCTGGGACATCAGGTCATGGTGCCGGTGGCCTGATTTCCCAGGCGGGCAGCACTATAAAGTTGCCATGAGTGTGCGCTGTCACAAGTCGGTGCACATCCTATGGCCTAGGGTCTTACTGGGGTGTAAAACTACACCATCCACCCAGCCTCCCCCGGCCCTCTCGGAGTGTGGTTGGGCTGGCTTATTCCTTCCTCTGCCCCCCCCCCCCAATTTCTCTGACCACTACCCATCGGAAGCCAACTCCCGACCATGTGTGTGTAGGGATGGTGGGGGTGGGGGTGGAGGGTGGGGATGGGGGAGGGGGCTATAGGGGGGTAGGGGTTGTCAAAAGCAGCCGGAAGCGGGCCTTAATACTTCCTCCAGTGCAATAACTAAATAAATATATATATATATATTTCCATATATATATATATACTATTGGAACATGGCATGCACCACCTGGCTCTCCTCTTTTTATGCTCATTTATAATTGTTTAAATATTTTTAGTTATTACATATGTATGGATGTAGATGTATGTATGCATGTATGTATGCATGTATGCATGGAGGTATGTATGCATGTTCGTATGTATGCATGCATGCATGTATGTATATATATAATGTATGTATGCATGTATGCATGCAGGCATGCATGCATGCATGTACATCCCAACCCCATCATTCATCACCAAATTACCACTTAATATACCACTTCCTACATGTGTGTTCCTCACTAACTCCGTCTTTCTATGCTAACTTTGGTCACTCACACCCTGTCATAATTAGTAACCATGGTTACCCCCACCCACACCTGTTTGCAAACAGCAGGGCCCTCCTCTGTTGGTCACCAGCAGCACTGTGCACTGTGTGTGTGTGTGGGGGGGGGGGGGGGTGATGAGGGGGCGCACGTGCTCTGGTGGGGGAGGTCTGACCAGAGGGCCATATTATACTATTTATTTACATATGTATATGTGTAACCACCCCTTATAGAGAACATTTTTGGTGTGTCTGGCCTTTCTGATGTGTATGTTTGGTGGTGGGGGGTGGTAAAGTAGGAGCATACACAAAAGCAAACATTGATATCTCTGAAGTTGTGGGCAATGGTAGAAACAGCACTGAATCAGAAGCCAAGGCAGCGGACTACATTACCCCCCCCCCCACCCCCACCCCCACCCTCACCCCCACCCCCACCCCAACCCCCAACCCGCCCCCACCAACACCCCCACCAACACCCCCACCAACACCAACACCAACACCCACACCAACACCCCCACCAACACCAACACCAACACCAACACCAACACCAACACCAACACCAACACCAACACCAACACCAACACCAACACCAACACCAACACCAACACCCCACCACACCAACACCAACACCCCACCCAACACCAACACCACACACCAACACCCCACCAACACCAACACCAACACCCCCACCAGCACCAACGCCAACACCCCCACCCCCACCACCACCAACACCCCCCAACCCCCACCCTCACACCCCCACCAACACCCCCACCAACACCCCCACCAACACCAACACCAACACCAACACCCCCACCAATGCCCCCACCAACACCCCCACCAACACCCCCAACACCCCGACCAAGATCCCCACCAACACCCCCACTCCCACCCACCACACCCACACCCCCACCCAACACCCCCACCAACACCCCCACCAACACCCCCACCAACACCCCCACCAACACCCCCACCAACACCCCCACCACCACCACCACCAACACCCCACCAACACCCACCCCACCAACACCCCCACCAACACCAACACCTCCACCAACACCCCCACCCGCACCCCCACCAACACCCCCACCAACACCCTCACCCCCACCAACACCCCCACCAACACCCCCACCAACACCCCCACCAACACCCCACCAACACCCCACCCACACCACACCCACACCCACACCCACACCCACACCCACACCCACACTCCCACACCCACACCCAGCCCCACCCCCACACTGACACTGACACCCAGCTTCTGCTAGCCTTCCTACCATACGCACGCGCCTGCACCGGTTCATCAGAGATGGACCCCCCCCCCCCCCCCCCACACACACACACATACACCCACCCTCCAACCAGGCTAAGATTAAACGCCAGCTACGCGCGAAAATACATAGATATACATAAATATAGATGTGTGTATGTATGTATGCATGTGATATATATATATATATATATATATATATATATATATGTATATATATATATATATATGTATGTATGTATATGGGTATGTATGTGTATGTATATGGATGTATATGGATGTATATGTATGTATGTGTATGTATATGTATGTATATGTATGTATGTGTATGTATGTGTATGTATGTGTATGTATGTGTATGTATGTATATGTATGTATATGTATATATAGAGAGAGCGCGCGCGGGAGAGAGAGAGAGAGAGAGAGAGGGGGGGGGAGGGGGAGGGGGAGAGGGAGAGTGAGAGAGAGCGCGAGATCGCGAGAGAAATTTTAACTTTAAAAAAACAGGTGCCTCGTAATAATTCAGGGATTGGTATATATGTCAGTTCTGCCACTTTGAATGTTACGTCAGCACTGACCGTATTTGACCCTTGATCTGAACTGTGTGTGACCTCTGACCCAGTGTGCACAGCCGACGTGTGGTGCTGCGGCAGGGACATGTTGGACAGAACTTTTACTTCATTTACTCGGGGTCCCTGTTCGTCAATGTGGAAGACAAGACGGCATCGGGGGAGAAGTTTGCCAAGACAATCATGGTCTTGTCCAAGGGAGAATCGTTTGGGGTGAGATTGATGATGCATTTATTTATATTACAGGTATAATTATATTTTAGATCTCAACTCATCCCTACCACAAGGTTCCCGCGACTCTTGAAAACGTCGACATTCTTTTACTGAAGACCTTCTTCATGACTTGAAAATCAAAGAATTTGGAATATTATTGAAAATCGTGGCATTTTGCAGTTTTCTTTATTAACATCTAGAATTCATTTACTTGGTTTCCCTCCTTTTGAATTTGATATGTTTTTTGCTGCCCATTAGTCGTCGAGATACGCAGTACAGAAAGCTTCATTTTGTTTATCAATGCATTTATTGTATGAATTACTTTTTAATTCCACGTGTCTGTTATACTAGGCTTTGTGGTTGGTTTACAATAAATGAATGTGTCATGCAAATTCATGGGTATATGGTTATTTTGGTCTAAAGTGTCACGGAGTTTTGTAATAAATAACTTCGAAAACAACGGAATTTAAGATGACTGAGAACTCTGGAACTTTGTATAAGGAAATGAATGACGAAATGAATAAATAAATAAATAAATAAATAAATAAATAAGTAGTGCCGTAATCAATCAATGTACTGTGCTTGGTATTATCACTTTTTTTTATCATTTTATTTCGCAAATCACATTCTATAGGTTTCTGGTTGTAATCTTGTTTCCATAGTGAATTTGTTAGAAAATAATTACGATCTTCAGAACATATACATGTCTTCAGATTATTCAAAATGTTAAAATGTGGGGGTGTTGGTGGGGTGTTGGTGGTGGTGGTGGTGGGGGTGTTGGTGGGGGTGTTGGTGTTGGTGTTGGTGGGGGTGTTGGTGGGGGTGTTGGTGGGGGTGTTGGTGGAGGTGGTGCTGGTGGTCTTGGTGGGGTGTGGGTGTTGGTGGGGGTGGGAGTGGGGGTGTTGGTGGGGATCTTGGTCGGGGTGTTGGGGGTGTTGGTGGGGGTGTTGGTGGGGGCGTTGGTGGGGGTGTTGGTGTTGGTGTTGGTGTTGGTGGGGGTGTTGGTGGGGGTGGGGGTGAGGGTGGGGGTGGGGGGTGTTGGTGGGGTGGGGTGGGGGTGGGGGTGTTGGTTTTGGTGTTGGTGGGGGTGTTGGTGTTGGTGTTGGTGTGGGTGTTGGTGTTGGTGATGGTGTTGGTGTTGGTGTTGGTGTTGGTGTTGGTGTTGGTGTTGGTGTTGGTGTTGGTGGGGCTGTTGGTGTTGGTGTTGGTGGGGGTGTTGGTGTTGGCGGGGGTGTTGGTGGGGGTGTTGGTGTTGGTGTTGGTGTTGGTGTTGGTGTTGGTGGGGGTGTTGGTGTTGGTGTTGGTGTTGATTAATAAGCATTACATTGGATCTATGTGTAGCTGTTTTGGAACATGTCTTGAGATACCAGCAATAACATTTATTCAAACTTTAACAACAAATAAGCTTTTAATCAAGATTACCTTTTAGTCAAAGTTAACTTCCGTTCATGTGTAATTAATGAGTGATATATCTTTATATACCACTACTAAACAAATAATCCACATTTTATAAATAAATAGGGCTCTTCTCTTAATGAATATTAACTTGTATATTTGTGTAGATGCTTGTTAGATCTATATCATTTGTCACTACTATTTTCTTATTTTAAATCATGTATCACTCAATAGTCCCCTTAACAGTAAGGCAACAATGATGTTACTTTTCATATGTATGTAGGGTGGTTTCAGTTAAAACAATGATCTCTGTGACATTTGTTCAGGCCAGACGACATTTTGCGGTTGCAGACGACAATGATTATTATTTATTGTCCAATTACTGGCTATCGCAGGAGCTGGCCTTACTGAGTGACGCGCCGCGCACCGCTACCATTACCTGCCGCCAGGACTGCGAACTACTCTCCGTCAACAAGGAGGTCTTTGCCAAGATTTGCCCGCGCATTTTTGAAACAGAGCTGGACGAGAAGATGACGTTTCTTAGGTAAGAGTTGAACTATCTATGCATGTCACTGTGTGTATGTATATATGCCTATTTTATATATATCGTAAATAATTTTGTACCAGGCCAAGGTTCTTCCCGACATACATAATAATCACAGCCACATACACGTTTCGCGTATAATAAACAATGGTTAGCTATTAAATCTAATAATGCTTTGTGTTTTGGTTAATCATGTGGCGTTCTCGGTGGCGGAGTGGTTAGAGTGCCTGACTTTTTTCTAGGTCAGACTCCTAATCTGAGGGTCGGCGGTTCGATTCCCCATGCCCCCAGCTCTGCCAATTTGGATTTCCACCGCTGTGTATAATTTACAGCGTCATCAAATGCCGGTTGCTCTCATACCATGTATATGTGGTGTGGGAGGTTAAAAATCCCTTGGGTTGGTAAAAGGGTAGGCTCGGGCTTTCTATCGACTAGCAGTGGAATGAGGAAGACCAGTCGTCTAAAGCCGTGGTCACATGGGCGCTGTAGAAATCGATTTGTATAGTTCGGGTTACATTTCGCGTGTGAACGGGCGTCTGAGTCGAATTAGGGCTGAATCGATTCCTGTGATCCTGATACTGGAAAACACTTGTGGAGATGCATTACGCGAGTAGATTTCTCTGAGTCGATTTATTTTTCCCGTGTGGATGCTCTGAGGCGGATTAAGCACCTCACACGCATGCACAGTCGATACCTTAGTGTGTTTACTTTCCGGTCGATCAAAAGCGCATATTATATAATTTAGTCTATTAAACCGCTAGCTGTGCACAGATATTTTTTTTATCATTTATTTTTAGGGTTTCACTGCCCAGCAGAAGTTTTGATCATTCCAAACCAATAAGATTCATTAAATACATATCTAGGTCGAACGCACTCTCTCGTGGTGACTTCGCCTAACCGAAAACTGGTGCTGGTCAGACTGGACTTGCTCATGCGCTGATATCAACTTCCGGCCCAAGTACTGCCTGTGTGAACTTGCTAATTCGACTCCTAGTATTCGCCTTGTCTAAATCGCTTTATTTTTTGCCCGTGTGACCACGGCTTATGAGTGAAATTTCCCCTGCTTAAACAACTAATGGACCAAAAAAATATATATAAAAAAAATGTCATGGTTCAGCTACCTGTGGATTTATTCCATTATCTAACGAAGAAAGTTGGTGCATTCTTCTCAGTAGAAGGCGTGGTGATGTGGCATTGGTTTGTTTGAAATTTCAGGATAAGCTACGCTTAGCTGCAGAGAAACGTATAAGTTAACGAATATATCTGAAAGTTAATCACTTAAAGGAATGCAACGCATAGAACGTGTGTCCATGGACCTGTGCTTTCGAGTGTTGCTCCATAACCTGATAACTGCGTACACTCCCCTAGTGTCGAAATCTGTTAATAGATGGCGCCACCGCCAACATTTGTTTGTTGTTATATAATTATGCTAGATGGCAGCACGACACACTAGCAGCCTAACACACTGTTGTGCATTATAATTCCTTCCGTGGTGGTGACAATTATTTTCGAAATAACTTACAAAAACATGATTTGTTCTTCCCATAATAGCAGTTTCATCATGTGAGCTAGTATTTGGTATATTTTCTAATATTTTCTCTTATCGGAAGAGTCAGGCGTGGAAACACCAGTTTTGCTGCAATTCATCATGTTGACCTTCAGTTGGCGGCGTGTAGTCGGTAGTTATACGAATCTTACCGCAGTTGTTAATTCAACTGTTGTATAGTTTTTTTTGCAGGCCGTTTCGTGTATCTGGGCTAATCACTTGGATATACGTTACATAAGGCTGATCTATTTAATCCAAAAGTAATCTAACCACCTTGTTTCTGTTTTAATTTGCGTAACCTTTATACACGTGTATGGTTTGTGTAATTGTAATATTGGTCTGAGAACCACTGCTTTGGCACTGGACACCCTAATAAATAAAAACATTAATTGTATTGTTGTGCGTGCGTGCGTGTATATGTATGTAGCTCGTGTGCGCGTGCGTCAATACAGATCACCTTAAAAGAAAACCGTTAAAAATTATGAATAAATTGCGATGGAATTAAACAAATTTAACAAAATCAACTTTTGAGCAATTGAAGTCCATACAATATTTGCCGGACTTCCTGCGTTTTACACGATTTTAGCACCTCAATTATTCACTGTCTGCCTTTCAATATTTCGTTTCATTAAAAAAAAAAATACCACACAAAATATCAATGTTACATTGTGTTGCAGTGGCGTGAAAGAATTCCAACACAAACAGTGGACACAGGAAATGCTCCGGGAACTATGTTTTGAGGCACAGATACAAGCGGTAAGAGGCCAGTCGTAATAGCATTATGTGGCAATGTCTAAATAACTACTGTTCCATATACCGTTGATATCAGCTGACATGGTGCGCGTGGTCTTTTGTTTTGTCTTTTTTTTTACTTGTGACGGGAACATTCCTTGAATTATTTTGGTAAGGGATGGTCCATAAATAGCGATGTTATTCACAATCCGAACACTGTTCGTAGGGCAGAGAAGAGGGCTACAACTTAAAAGCCATTCATGGGTTTGGAAATGGGTATTTGGGGGCGGGGGTATGTTGTCAATGGTTTACTGCCAATTTGGATTTCCACCTCTGTGTATAACTTACAGCGTCATCAAAGGCCGGTTGCTCCCATACCATGTCTATGTGGTGTGGGAGGTTAAAAATCTCTTGGGTCGGTAAAAGTGGAGGCTCGGGCTTTCTATCGACCAGCAGTGGAATGAGGAAGACCAGTCGTCTATGACTGAAATTTCCCCTGCTTAAACAACTAATGGACCAAAAAAAAAAAAAAAATATTGATATGGGGAGAAGGGGGGGGGGGGTGTCAAACCGAATCCTAGCATTAGTAAGATTGTGAAAACCATTCACATAAATTATATGAAACGTTCCGGAATTGCTGCTAAAACTCTGCACGGTTATTCATTCAAAATGGTTTAGGGCCATTTTGAAAACAAAGGCCACATTCATAGAAGTAAATACACCTGAGAGCTTTGCGCTGTATTTTGATTTAAGTTTAACTGCCCATATCAGTAAATAAATGCATTTTACTCTTAATACTGACATTTAAACTTCTTCATATGAATGTTTATTTCCGGCTTCACAATTTGTTGTATTTCAATATAATTTTGGTAAACATAAATAAATAGGGATATCCCATTTAGAGGTGATTCTTTTCACTAATTTGATTTGTATGCACATGCTCCTGGGGTGCTAATTCATTCGGGGTTATATGTCCTATAACTATTTAAGGTAATCATCATGAGTAATACTTTGTGACTATATCATTTGTGGCTTTAAACGGGAGGTCACATGACCAAACTACTTGACTTAATCAAGATTACCGAGATCGAATATAATTATTCCTGGTTGAAATATCTTAAAACAACCAATTCACTGTAAGTTATTTATCGTCGAATCAAGGATAAGGGTCACTGTAGTTAAAGTTGCATAGTCCGATGGTTTTGAGTTTCTATATTTTTTATAGATTTTGTTTTAAGTAACTTTTATTTTAAATGGTCAACTTTTGAGATATTTGCAGAGTAAGCATGTAAAATTAGTTTTATCAAGCACGCCAAAACTCTGACACCATAGGCTTTTGCCATAAAAGGTTATAGTTAAATTGACTCAATATTCCCTTCTATGTAGCAACAAATGCTTAAAATAAGTGCATCAGTATCTAAGTTAGATATATAGAATCAAATCTAACTCTAAGCTTTGCTTTTGAAAAATTTGATACTTCATCAGACTATACAGCTTTAAAGTTGGTAATCACACCCAGTGTAATCACTGAGTCTATGCCTCTTGGTTCACGAATCTGCCTTATGTTTCCATGCAGTACAAAACCAATAAGGTCATAGTGCTTAATAGTGCCGAGGATAGCTGGCTCTACATCTGCATGCAGGTAAGATTATATTTCAGTATTTTGCTTAATTTTAATTGTTTTAATATGGTTGAAGTAGTTATTATAAAAGCCTTGATTATGTGAATTGATATGAAGTCTAGTCCAATACAAAGCAATGAGTGCTATGATAGAGATAGCGATAAAGTATGTTTTGTGTCAATTTGGTACGCGCACTGAACTGCTGGAGATAATGGACTTCTAGCAGTGTCATGTTCTATTATATTGAGATAACATTTCTTGTATGCAGCAATCAATCTTTAACGAGCATCCTAGTTGGATATTTAGGCTTAAATCAATTCAAGTGCTTTGATTTCGAAAATGTTAAGCTTTCTGCAGATTTTCCAACTTTCATCAGGTAGTTAATGGAATGAATAGTGTCATGAATTTAATTAGGGTATATTGGGACACTGTCAGCTATTCATCACGTGCTGGTTCTGAACCTGTCTTAATATTCATCACAATTTACGTAGGGATGATAGATCATGTACTTTAAAGGGACCCTAACAAGACATAAGCAACTTTACTCATTCACAATTATTCTGATCAAATATGTCTAGTCCTAAATTTGCATGGCTTAAAACAACCCTTTCTCTAGGAGTTATTTAAGGCTCAACCATGGCCTGAGGGTCTCTGGTTCTGGTTAAGCTGCGGTTATAATGTCATTCAGCCCTGATGATTGTCCTCAGTAATAGAAGATAAGGAATATTACAGACTTGTCAAATAGTGGAATCTCAACTATTTCTTAAATTTGAAGTTTCTGAGTATGCCTTATATCCTGTGTAAGGTCACCCCTCTCTGTGTGGCATGGAACTACTAATAACAGTGATGGCAGTCTAATGGTGCTGTCACGAGCAATCCAGAACTCCTGGGTTCAAGATCAAATAGCCCATTCAAAGAGTGCTATTTCATTAAGATACATAGAATATCCATTAAAGGAATGCATTGTTAAATCAAAAGACCAGATCATTAAGAGCAATTTCCCAAATCAACCATCTCTTTAGTGAAGTAAAGCAATCAGAATAGCGAATAGGATAGCAATTGCAAAATATTTATTAAGGCTTCAGGATTAAAAACAATGCGTTTATTTAGATTAAAAACAAATAAAAGGATTCTTCCGGGACTACTCATATTTCGCTGTTGATGATTCATAGGGCCAGTGTAGGGTTATTAAATGCCTATCCCTGGACGTTGATGAAGGAAAAGACGGTTGCAATACAGAAGCCGATTTATTGACTGCATCTGTTGTTGAAAGGAAATTTACAAGTAGGAATGAAGGTGAGAGTTATAAATAGGTATAATTGATTTTCCTCTTTAAAAATAAAATTAATGTTTTTATTTATCAGAAGAAAACCAAATGTCTAGTATTCAAGCATTGGTTCTCTGACCATATTACATGTTACACTTACACAAACTACATGTCTTTGTGGGGTTAGGTGGGGACTTAGGGAGGAAACCTGGTGAAATTAAACGAAAGAGATGAGGTTTGTTGTTGCTTGATGTTATTTTACATCCTAGCAACATTTAAGGCAAATCAGGACGGATACTGACTTGTGACAGTGCACACTCATGGTAGCTTTATAGTGCTTCCCCTCTGCGAGACCAGGCCACCAGCATTATGACCCGATATCCCACACAGTCACATCATCCTGATACTGTGCTAACCAGTCCTTGTTATATCCTATTAATGCTGAGAGCCTGGCTAGGAAGTGACCAGTATCAATTTTGTAAGTCATTGGTTTGACTTGGCTGGGATTAGAACTCATGTCCTTCTGCAATGGAAGCCTTGCTCTACCGATTCGACTACCGCATCTGGTAAAGAGATGAGATGATATGGATGTTGTGTAATGGGTTGTATATAAAATAACTAACTTCACATAATTATTTTGGTACTTTATTTTATTTCGATGTGTGATGTTATAGGCTTGCTGTTGGGAGAGGTTACTAAGAAACCCCATTATGGGAGAAATGAGGCACATGCCTGCATGTTTGGTAATGATGTCTTGAGAATTGCTTAACTTGGAAGGGGTGCAACGCCGTAATTTAGTAATGTATAATGAAGAACGAAGCCTACCCCCAGGCAATGAGGAAAACTCAGTAAGGATTGTATATTTAACTATAATTAATAATAGCAACATTATTTAATACGAAACACTCGTAATAGCTGTAACATTGTTTTGATGGATACTACCTTGACTACCTATCTACATTTGTAACCAAAGCAACTTGTGTGTGATAGTATGCATATACTGAAGGTTACCTGCAGTTTCGATGGCTAAGGAGGGGAGATATCACTCCATAGCCAAGTTTCAATTTGATTTTCTTAAAGATTTATACTGCCTATCATGGATAAGTCTGAATAGACTTGTTTTCACCATTAGACAGTTTGTCGAGAGAAAGCCCGAGCCTACATTTTTACCGACCCAAGGAATTTTGTAACCTCACATACCACATAGACATGGTATGAGAGCAACTGGCCTTTAATGACGCTGTAAGTCATAGTAACTTATACACAGCGGTGGAACTCCAAATTGGTAGAGGTGGGGGCATGGGGAATCAAACCACTGGCCTTCAGATTAGGAGTCCGACCTAGAAATAAGTTAGACACTCTAACCACTCTGCCACAGAGAACACAATTTGTGTGTGAATTATTAATGGGTATTGTGTTTAAGAAGTTTTAGACTAGTTTCTCGAAGCTAATGTAATATGTTGTCTGTGTGTTTGCTATAATAGAGTGGTTTGATAATATATGTGAAATGACATTTAGTGTAGCCTACATAGATCTGAGGAGTATGATTATTTTTACTTTCAGAGAATTCGACCTTGACCTCTGTGCAAAAAGAGTATATGCCTGAATCAATGGATATGAACTATCTGAACCCGATAGCGGTAAGTGTTATTCTTATATAACGGGGTTCTCAAGAACTAGTCTGACAGAGGGCGCCATGAAGCATTTCGGGGCATTAATGTAGAAATTTATAGCAGTTTCACAGTGAGGAGATTGGGATATAAACGCAGATGACTGCTGGTAGGCAATGTGAGACATGGCATATGGTTCAGCAATGAATAGAGCAGCCATGGCATGGAATAAGTAGATACAAAAGCCAGATATCTGAAACTAGGTTAGTTAATTGTTGGAATTTTACGTCCTCGTAACATCTACGGTCATCAGGACGGGTACCGACATGTGGACAGTGCACACTCATGGCGACTTTATAATGCTGCTCCATTGGGAAATCATACCACCGGGACCATACCTGATATCCCACTTAATCACATGTTCCTAATACTGAGGTAACCAGCCCTTGCCGTATCTCATTAATGCCAAGGGCGAGGCTAGGAACTGACAAGTACAAATTTTGTAACTCATTGGTTTGACTTGACCAGAAATCGAATTCCTGACCTTCCGCATGGGGAGCCTGCTCTCTTCTGATTTGGCCACCGCAGCCGGTCTATCTGTAACTAAGATGCATAGGTAAACTAGGTAAGCAACTGGCTCTGAGGGTAGCGCCATCTAGTGTCTATAACAAGCATCATTAAATAGTAGAGTAAAGAGAGGTTATCAGGTGCAAAGTGAGTTTAAATATTGCACTGCCTATTCGCAGAGCTGCTCTCTGAATTATTGCCACCAATACACTAATTTGCAGAGTTGAAACCAATCAATCAATATGCATCATTTTGCCACAGCCCATGTGCATGTGCAGAATTATTTTGCTTTTTGTTTTGGTTGCAATTTGAGAAAATAGGTAATGTATTGTAAAAGATTTTGTTGTTGTTGCTTTTATGCTATTGGCCGAAACAATTATCCATTTATGTATTATATTATTAGTTAGGGATGGTGCGAGTAGCTCTGTGAATAATAATTATTCCTCTACTAATTCGTAGAGCAAAGCACCTCTGCAAATAATAATTATTCTTCCGCTAATTCGTAGAGCAAAGTAGTTCTACGAATATCCTACTCCTTTAAATATAGGGCCTACAATAAAAGATAGGAGTGGGAGTGAAACCAACCCCAACATCCGCCATGACAGCAAGCATGCTTGGTGGCAGCTTAAGTCCTTCTTCCTCACGGTCTACTAACGCAGAATATGTGTATTGTGGAACCCTATGGCTGACGTCCATCTTCGAACTGATTAAAGGAATGTGTCACTTAACCACCATTATATGTACTGTATTATAGGTAGGATGTCAAAGCTTCTTGTTTTACCCGAGTAGGCCTATAAGGGCATGGAAGGGAATCGTGTTATTATTGTCCATTATTATTATTACTGCACAATCTATTCTGTGTGCTGCCTCCTCAGCCTGACGCATGTGATCGGTGGCGCCGCCATCGGTTCGACTCGACCCTAACGGACGCACTTGAGAATTGCAATATATATATATATATATATATATATATATATATGTGTGTGAAGAGTTCAGGCGCAAGTCTACGTAAACGCCAATCAAAAAACGATTTTTACTTGAAAATATTTGTAATTCTCACTAATACCACTTTTCATTTGGTCACATGATTATGGAGCAATGAACTAAAAAGTATGAATATAAAAAAATTACTTTTTGAAGATTCGAATCTGATGTTTATATTTGTATGCAATGTAATTAGTTACAATGGTTTGGAAGCATTGGACAGACATATCCAGTAACAAAAACATGGCCAGTTGAGATTCACTGGATTCAGTATATTTGCTACACGTTTTGCCCGATATGGCATGCTACTGAAAATGAGCTACATAACTATAGAGATATGTTATTTCGAATGTTTGTTTAATATTATTTTCATTTTCTTTCCTGTATTTAGTATATCATCACATATCGCTTCAGGAATTGTAGCTTAATTATCCTTCTGGTTATGTGGGTTTTATTTATTTATTGGAAACTATAAATATTGCATAGCTTTTGTAGAGACATGGATATAAAGTTGCCTGTCCATACTGGCGCTCAGGTAGACGAAAGTGCTGCCTCCAAAGGGAACCAGCGGCTGGAAACCAGAAAAGAGATGTTACAGCGGTTACTACCAGATGGCGTGGTGACACTCAACACACTGCTATTGTCACCAGGGGGCGCCTCAGAGCTTGTCTACCTGGACATTGGAATCTTACGGCAACATGACATATTCGTGAGTTGCATAGTTCTTGCTTTGTGGATACATAATGTGTGTCCACAATAAGGATTTTTTTGTTCATTTGTGTTAGCCTGGTACTTTATGGGTTGTGTGTGTGGATTGGTTTTGTTTTTATTGCTTCTTTTAATTTGATATTTTCTTTTGTCCTACCACCAAATACCCTATAACACTAAGACAGCTCACTCCCTATCTCTCCCATGGTAATGTCCTACCACCAAATACCCTATAACACTAAGACAGCTCACTCCCTATCTCTCCCATGGTAATGTAAATTTTGCAGTGCCACCTTGTGGTGGGTTTGATCAGCCCAGCTGCTGGTTGGTGTTTCACATGTAAACACATACAATTATATTATACATGATATAGGTAAGTATGAATACACATCAATATGAAATTGCTATGAACAAATACACATCATCACCAGCATCATCATCATCATCATCATCATTGCCATCATCACACATCTTTCACATTCATATATGCATTTATACATATAATATAGCAACTGTGTAATCAAGAGAACAGCAAGCACACCAGGTGGTGGGTTTGATCATTTTGATTACACAGTACAGGCTGAGTGAGCCGTTTTAGTATTATAGGGTCTTTGCTACCACCTTTATTTAAAGTTGCATAGTCAGATGGTTTCGAGTTTCCGTCATTTTCTGAGATAAGTATATTAGGTTGATTGCTATAACCTACCCTACTTTAGTTTTAAATAATTTTATTTTAAATGGCAGTAACATAGATCATTCTTTCAGTTTTATTCCAAATTAATAGAAATCCAGAACCCTAACCTTATAAATTTAATATAATCCTTTCGGTGAATTTGTTTTCTATATGTGTGCCAAGCTGTTTGTTTCTAGGTGGTGGAGTTTTAGAGATATTTTACTTTTTCTGTATGAAGATTGCTCATGGCCATTGACAATGCAATGAGTTTGCTGATATGGGCAGTGCAACCTGTCAATTTTATTCAAAATTAATACAAATGCAGAACCCTAACCTTATAAATTTAATATAATCTTTTCGTTGAATTTGTTTTCTATATGTGTTCCAAGCAATTTGTTTCTAGGTGGTGTAGTTTTAAAGATATTTTACTTTTTCTGTATGAAGATTGCTCATGGCCATTGACAATGCATTGAGTTTTCCAATACGTGCAGTGCAACATGCCAATTTTAGTCAAAATTAATAGAAATGCAGAACCCTAACCGTATAAATTTAATATAATCTTTTTGTTGAATATGGTTTCTATATGTGTTCGAAGTAGCTTGTTTCTAGGTGGTGTAATTTGAGAGATATTTCACATTTTCTGTATGAAGATTGCTCATGGCCATTGACAATGCATTGAGTTTATTGGGTTTGTTATTGTGGGTTCTATCGCCACAATGGCCGCACTTCGGTTTAGCGTGATGTCAGTGCATACCATTTATATCATAAATATTACCTCGCCATAGCTTTCTGCTGTTTTTGGTCAGAGACCAGTTTCACCCGTTCGTTATATTTTATACTGGCTAATAATGATTATTAATCACACAGGGCCTCTGTGACATCATGTATCAGACACCTGCTGCTACCGGAAGTAGCCTCATTCTGGTCTCAAACGGATGTAAGGTGTTGCGTCTGCGCAGAGTACACTTCAGGAAATTCCTTCACGAAAAGGTGTTGGATCATGTCAAGAATCTGAGCAGGCAACAACAGTAGGTTGCCTATGACTGTTCTTTTAAGCACATCACTAAAAGTTTCATATTCTATAGCTGAAATCGTACCATTAAACTTCAAGTAGAATTACAGATAACATTGGTCCTCCGTTCTGTGTCAGCGATGAAGAATTCCACTGTTGAAATTCAAGAAGAATTATAATGATATATTGATCCTCTATAATCGAGAGCTCTACCTACCACCTCAGGACCTCAGATCCAATTATACACTTTGTTTTAATAGTCAGGTTTCAGTACGCCTCATAGACTTTATGTGGCGTGTGAGCGGGTTATCGAGAGCTCTACCTACCACCTCAGGACCTCAGATCCAATTATACACTTTGTTTTAATAGTCAGGTTTCAGTACGCCTCATAGACTTTATGTGGCGTGTGAGCGGGTTATTTAGCTCGATATTAAAACAAACAAAATCTTTGTATCTAGGTGTGCTGGATTCTGCTATCCTGGATATTTAAAAAAGAATTTTGTGTAATGCACTGGTGAGGAACATGCTGACAAAAACAGTGAACTGAAATTCAGTGAGTTTGCCGGTTTTACCATTCTGTCAAATACGTGTTTTTCTTGATCTGACTGTATTTTGGACAGGACATTAGTAAATCCATTAGAAGCATTTTCGCGGAAAATCGCCGTCGATGTAATAACCAGGTCTTGGTGCTGCCGGAACCCGCTAGGTGGCGCCAGGGTCTGCGGCCTGATTTCCGCTTTTTTTTTTTGCCGGAGACCACTTTCATCCCTGATGATATTTAAGATTCCTCAATCTTCCACCCCCCCCCCCCTTACCCCCATTCCAACACACGCGCCTCCCACCTGCCACAGGTACCCTTCTGACGAGGTGCTGCTCAACTCATTCCGGCGTGAGACGCAGTGGCGGGAGTACAAGCACCACGTGACCACTCAGGTGCTGCTGCCCCACATGGACAAGCCGTGCAGGCTACCACGGGAGGCGCTCATGGACAGAGCGCGCAGCCAACGCCGCCACCAGGAGGCGCGTCTGTTGGTGACCTTGAGGAGGAACAAGTTCAAGGTCGACCGGAAGGCTCGCGAGGAGAAGGCTCGTCAGCTGGCGTTGGATCTGGCACAGCTGAGGGCACTGAAGGTTGGATGTGGGTCAGATAGTCAGCAGAGCAGCGACTATGATGAGGAGGATGAGGATGGTGATGGGCCACCACTGGCACAATTACAGGCTCTGCATCTGCGAGGTGTGGGGAAACATGATATTAGGTGAGGTTCTAATGTGATCGAATGTTGAGCCCAACTTTCCAGATAGTGCTCCAACCATGTACATGCCGAATACAGGTATTCTGAGTTCTAATGGTCTCTCAGTCTCAGGCAGGATTGAAGGTGCGACATGGCAATCCAGGTCTCAGTTTCAGCTTACACACTGGAAGTTGTAGTTGGTCTACTCCCTTCCCTATCTTTCACTATAGACGCACTTGACTAAAGGCGCCTGGTATAGTCCATTGAGATGACAAACAAACTCGAAATGTAATATATGATTGACGTTATGGGTGCGATTCCCTCATCACATTACCAAATATGGTTTCCCACAGACCGGGGAACACTGGGAACCCATTTAGTTTGCATTTGCGATTGTAGCACTCTCCCTCCACATATTCAGCTAAACAAACTGAAAAGGTGTGCTTGGAGAGAATTTGTCGGAATACAGTTTCAGTTTCAGTGGTCTAGGCTGGGTCCGTTTAAACTCACTTTGTACCTATGACTCTAGCTATGCCTCCTGATGACTGAACTTGGTGGCGTTCTTGCCATATATTTGTTTCAAATAAAGATTCCAATGACATTTGCCTGGCAGTTATTTTACATTAGATAAAATATCACTTCATGTATGTGTCTTTACGTCATCAATCTTCAAGTGTGTAAGCTGACCTGCTGAATCTTCAGTCCTTTCTGAGCGACCAGTGGAACACGGCAGCTCCATATTAGAACACAATTTGAGCTGGTCCCCCAGAATCCCCTAATTCATAACCTGTGCCTATATTAAATTAACACAAAATAATAAGATGGAATAGTAATATGTTTTTAATTAGGTTTATTAAGATATCCCTCTTGAAATAACCATGCAAGTCCTTTTTTCTGTATTTGCTAATGCTACATTTTTTACATGTATCTAGAATTAGGGTTTTAGAATCCATCCTACTTTGCTGCAGAACTATATAATTTTGTTTTAGCGTTGATATGGTTCGTTTTTATTCGTACACAATGTAATCATATAATGTTTTCTAGTTTTGTTTACACTTGTTTTCAGGAGATTAATAGTGTGGAAGTTATGGATAATGTATTTCCATAATATAGCTAAATTGAAATCCGCTTTGTGACCAATAAATATGAAACACTGGATCTTTCTGCTGGTTTTGTTTACCTTACAGACGAATATTGCAAATGAGTGGATTCCTGACATCAAAAGAAGAAATGTGATTCCTTATATTTGACGCAACTCACATAGCAGCTATTACAGGTGAAAGATGCTGTTATAGGGGTTATGGGAATGGGAAATGTTGCGCATAGAGCGGGAATCTCTTTCATTCCTGGCCAATGTGCTAACCATTACATCACCTAGACTCCCTGATGTCACCATCCTAGCCACGGCTACCGGTCTATTGTAGGTTTACAGGACTCGGGATGAAGGAAGGTCGAAAACTGATCACGTGGCCGTCGGTCTGATGGAGAGACCCCCATCAAGTCGAGACAACATCTGAAAAGTGTGACGGGTGAATAAATACAAGTCCTATCTTCAATCCGGATCATGCATCGACATTAAATTCTGGAAGGACTGAAGCTGCAACTCAGCACGCCCGGTCGCAGCTTCAGCATACACACCGGAAATTCGGGTTGAAGCCGCTCGTAGCCCCATCCTTCACCTGTTCACAATGGACCCGATACATTAAACGCACTGTGTACCTATATCCACATCCCTCCTGATGACCAAACCTTGTAGGGTTCTTGCCTACATTTATTTCTAATGCAGATTGCAGTGAAATTTTCCTAGCAAATATTTTACATTAGATAAAATACCACTTTGTGCATGTGTATTTGGTACCTTCATCCACTTTCTGCCGTATATGCCTAAGCTGAAGGTGTGACCCGATGTGCTGAGATGGCATCTTCAGTCTTTCCCGAGGGACTAGCGGAACTTGGCATATCCATGTTCTCGACTGGCACAAAGGACGAATGTAGAAAACCTTCCAATCATGATATTTTTGACTTAGTAATTATGTGTGTAATAATACCAACAGAAGTCAATTTGAATATGGTCACTTTGCAACATCTGGCAAATGTCAGACATCCAGTGGTCTTCCAATGTCGGGCGATATCCCCCTGCAAACTGGATAGATTATAACGCTAAAATATTTTTAATTCACCAGATGGCAGCACCACACACAAGTACACACACATAGCCAGATAGCAACAATATGAAGTCATTGCTGGCGGTTATGCTTATCGCAAATTGCTAACAATGCATAAAGTTATTTCTTCTCCAGTAAGCCTATTCATTGTTTGATTTGATACTTGGTATGCTTTCTATTTATTTTCCTTATCTCTGTAGTCAGCTTGTTTGTGGGGTTGTTTGTAACCTTACAATGGTTACTGGTTGCAGAACTGCAACATTATAGAGAGGCTCCGATGAATCAGCCCAATCTTTGGTTGAAGATTAATCTTCAGTAGGGACGGTTGTAGAAGCTGGGGACATCTTTACAACATTGAAACGGCGAAGTGTTGGGGCGGCCCCGAATATCTTCGGTCCGGCGGTAGTAGAGCACTCGTATTCAGTCGACAGTAGCGATGGTTTAGGAGCAAGGGACGGGCAAAGGGGGGGGGGGGGTACAGCGGTTCCAGCAACGAGAACAAGACAGAGAAGATAAGGTACAGGGCCCCCACCCAAGCACACATCTCCCCTGGTCAGGGGGAGAAGTAGGCCTGGGAGAAATAGAAAGGGTAGAGTCTAGGAAAGAGAAATGAGGAGAGCTGAGTCAAAGGACCGTGTCTATTTGCTCTATGGTGACCAACCAGCGAGCTAAAGACACGGCCAGAGTAAGAGTAGAAAGTGAAATGCTGGCAGGCTCCCCCTCCTGGAACTCTTTTCAGACATATCTAGGAGGAGCAAGGCCAGCGGAGAGGAGATAGAGAGAGGTGTGGATGAAGTGCGGTCCGGATAGCAAGTCCTGTAGTCAGCAGGAAAAACACATGTTTTATAGCTATGGAGATGCGAAACCTCCATTCAAATTAATCCCATTATGTCCTGTTTTATAGCTATGGAGATGCGAAACCTCCATTCAAATAAATGAGATCACTGTTGCGACTGTGCATGTGCTGAAAACGGCGTTGGCAGCAAAGCAAATGCGTACAGCCATTGAGTTTGCTGATACGCATGGGGGAAAACTTCGATTTTATTCCAAGTTAATAGAAATACATACGAATTTGGCATAAACATGTATGCACACATGCAATGTATTGATCTGCTGAATATATCTAAGACAAAACTAGCCATAGTTAAACATTTTGAGTTAAGAAACATACAAAACAATGTCACCTTTTGGCTGATATCCACATCACCATTATTAATTTTTGTTCTAAATTTTAAAATGCCAAATGTGTCAACAGAAACATGTTTCAGAGAAATATATAACCATTATCTGATTAACCCTACTCATTTCCTAGCTCTACATATGTTATTAACCATAGGATATAAATAAAAACATGAATAAAATAAGTAAAATCTACTCTGGCTATGGCTCTAACACTAGTCTGAGTGCTCAGATTTGTCTAAATCTAAATGCACATGGCATAAGATGTGCTGATTATATTGATGTAAATGCAATGCTGGATAAAAGATTAACATCTTAATTTATTATATATATCTGTTAGTTGGTATTCTATGTTTCAAACAAGAAGAGCTGAGATGAGCTGAAACTAGCACATTTCATAGCTGCACCCAGTGTATTAGCATTAGCCATGTGCTTCTTGCGGGTTTGTTTTTCTTCCACACATCCCACAATGCACTGTGCCGCTGGAATGGCGATGTAGTCTATCAATTGTAAAAGTACAACATCTGAACACTTTGACTTCTGGATACTGAATGCTTTATTCACCATCCAGGGCTCTGAACCACCGGCCAAACTTTCCATGACGTCATCTCATTAACATATTCCTTTGTTCTCTCTCAATGCCTGGATCCCATTATGCATCTCATTAGCATATATTACGTCCCCCCTTCAAAGTATTTCTGACACATGAAATGTTTCAAAATCACTATAGATACCGAGTTTACATGTTTAGCATACAATAAAATATACAGACACTGAACTTTAACCACAGGTTTAGCGAATGTCCGAGCGCACTATGGCACTGAAGTCCTTTGAACTGTTCGGCTGATTAGCTTCCAAAATTACATATTGTCCATATTGACACAACATAAATACACAAAATGAATCTGAAAATAAACAATACTTAAACTAACATGCACGTGTGTTCGTGTGTGCTGATAGTTTGTGACTAACTAAGTTATAGGTCTAGCCTGCTCGCCGGTCTAATCACCTGACCTGACCTAGTTAGATTAGCCGCATTGTTTACTTTCGACTGCGCTGCTGGCACACTTTGTGCCTGCCTGGCTGGTTCGGGCTGCCTCCCTTGGTCACCCTTATAATCTGAACTCTGTTCCTGTATAACATATTCCCTGACTGTTTCAAAATCTGATATTCTCTTCCTGACACACCCGTACACCCCAAAATTACCCATTTCTTCCACTCTCCTGCATTATTTTTGTATTTGACACTGTCACCAGTTCTCATAGGTTTGTGTGCCTTGCCGCATTTCTTGTCGTGAAAAACTTTCTGACTTTGCTGTCTTTTCGCTGTCTCTTCGGGTTTTGCGTTTCGGGTATTAAAATTTCTTCCGCCATCGGCAATCTCCTTCTCAGCCTTCTGCTCATGAGCAGCTGAGCCGGAGATGCATTCAAGACGGGCAATGGAGTGTTCCTGTAATTCAACAAAGTTAACTGAAAGTCTGTCTTCATTTTTGAGCATTTTTTTAACATGTCTTTTACCATTTGCACAAATCTCTCCACTTGGCCGTTGCTTCGGGGATACTACAGACTAGAATATATGGCTTTAAAGCCATAATGTTGTGCAAACTCTTTGTACTCGTGGCTCTTAAACTGCGGACCGTTGTCCGAAATGACCTGGTTTGGAATACCGTGCCTAGCGAAATTATCCTTCATCGCCTCAATAACTGTGACAGATGACATATCCCTCAATAACGTCACCTCTGGATATTTTGTGTAATAATCCACAGTTATCAGCTAATTTTCATGATTTAGTTCAAATAAATCTGCCCCTACTTTGTCATAAGGCTGACAGGCTATCAGATGGTTTATCAATGGCTCATTATGTAAACTTTACCGGTTGTTCTGGCATTTGTCACAACGACTGACTTTTTCCTCAATTTGTTTGTTTATGTTATGCCAGAACATGCAGTCATGTGCCAACTGTTTGGACTTAGTAATGCCCGAGTGTGTCTCGTGTAATGCTTCAATCATTTCGCCTCAGAGCCCCGGAGGTACCCACAACCTGATTACCTTTCATGACTAGATTGTTCTCTACAGTTAACTTGTCTTTGTGTGCGATGTACTGTCTGAGACACGGCGGTGTCTGTTTGCGTGTAGTGTCCCACCCATTCTCAATGTGTGTGATTAACATGGACATGGATACATCTTTTTCATATTCTATGACAATTTTACTGAACAAACCTGACGATTGCATGTCCACTGCAGCAACGCTGAATGTGTCATCGAACAGGGTAGCCTGACCTACACTAGCAGTATGTGCTCTGGACAACGTGTCTGCAAAAAACATTAGAGAACCCTTAACATGACACATCTGTATGTTGTAATTCTGCAAACGCATTCGCATTCTCTGCATTTCGGCCGACAGTTTGTGAATTGGTTTTTGCATTATCGCCACCAACGGTTTGTGGTCCGTTTGAATTTGAACTTCTTTGCCAAAGATATAGTCATGAAATCTCTGGCACCCGAAACACATGGCGAGCATTTCTTTTTCGGTAGTAGCGTAGCCACACTGCGCTGAGTCAAGCACACAAAATGCGAGTGCGATTGGCTTGTGATCTTGCATTAACACAGCACCAAGACCTGGCTGACAAGCATCTACCTGAATAACAATGGTTTTTTTTACATTGCAATACAACAACACAGGAGCAGTTCTTAACTTTTCCTTCAATTTATCAAACGCACCCTGCTGTTCGGTTTGCCAGTACCACGCAACATCTTTAGCAAAGATCGTGCAGAGTGGTTTGGCAATCTCGGACATGTTAGGTATGAACTTGTGCACATACCCAACCATGCCCAGGAACCTTTGGACGCCTCGTTTGTCACGTGGCTCTGGCATGTCCACTATTGCTTGTATTCTGTCTGGATCAGGCCTCAAACCTTGTTGGGTAAGTTGATGACCTACATACTTTACTGTGGTTTTGCATAACAGAGATTTTGTCTCGTTTAATTTGAGATTTACCGACCTAGGTCGGTCCAACACGGCCCTGAGCCTATTGTTGTGCTCCTCCACTGTTGACCCATATACCAACATGTCGTCTGTGACTATACCGATACCGGGTAGATCGCCTACGACATGGTGCATTTCCTGAATAAAAATGCCACCGGCTGTTTTGATGCCAAAAGGCAGACGGGTGTACATGTACCGGCCCCAAGGAGTGTTAAATGTGCACAGACGTGAACTTTCTTCATCTAATACTATTTGCCAATACCCTGTCATGGCATCCAAAACTGAGAAATATTTTGCATCTGCCGTCTTGGCAATGATCTCGTCAATGGTTTTGGTAGGGAAAGGCCCTCTCTTGATAGCTTTGTTCAACTTAGTCGGATCCAGACAAATCCTTATCTTATTCGTTTTTTTTTACGATAGTTATAGAATTAACCCACTCGGTAGGTTCATCCTGTTCAACAATTACACCCATTTCTACCATGCGATCAATCTCGCTGTGTACTTTACTCTGAATTTCATACGGGATCCTCCTTGGTGGGTCTACAACAGGTTGTACAGATTTATCAACATGAATGATAGCATTTGACTTGATAAGACCTAAACCCTGAAAAACGTCTTTGTATTCGCTTACCAGCTGCTCAGCTCACGCGCTTGGGTTGTCGCTTGGGGTAGAAATGTTCGTCAGCACGCCGGAGTGCACCTCGTCGACACACACCAACAAGTTCAATGTCACACAAGCCTGTTTCCCCAGAATAGGCTGAGAGTTCCGCACCACTTGGAACTTGAAGTTTCTGCCGTTGATCTCAATCGACGCCTCACCGTCAGGAGTGATCCGATGCCCCGAGAACATCAGGTGTTCGCCAGCCACCCGGCACGACTCTGTCGAAGATGCTCCTCAGAAGCATGTTTGCCTTTGACCCGGTGTCGATCTTGAACTTGACAGGACGACCGTTCACTCGGACGTTCGCATACCAGAGTTTGGTGTCTTGCTCAGTACCGTGGTCGACAGCACCGACGAACAGATCCGTTGTCAAAACATTGACCTCCGCTGGATTCGGGTCTTGCTCAGCATTGTGAGGGTCGGGATCTTCCACGGTCAGTTCAATGACTCTGCCCAGTCTGCTCCGGCAGACCTTACCGAAGTGCCCAACCTTCTTGCAGGCTATGCAAGCTTTGCCTTTCGCTGGGCAGACTCCCCGGCGGTGTTTGTATCCACAGTTTTGACAGCGGATCTTGAACTCTCCTGCATCGGTGCCGCCAGAATTCCAAGATGCCGATTTCCAAGATGGCGGCGCAGACGGCCGGACCACCGGTGCACCTTTGCGCTTCTTCGTCAGTGACGTGAAGAAAGATGCAACATTGCACTCATTCTGTCTTCATTATGACACCTGCTGCTGTGGCGTATATGTCATAAGACCTGATCCAAGTTTTCCATTTCGATCTCGCATTGTTGCTGAGGACAAGCTGACCTGGCGGCCGTGGAGCCGGCAGTGTATTAGTGGGTGGCATTCTTCCTCATCTGACACCATGTAAAAGTACAACATTTGAACACTTTGACTTCTCGATACTGAATGCTTTATTCACCGTCCAGGGCTCTGAACCACCGGCCAAACTTTCCATGACATCATCTCATTAACATATTCCTTTGTTCTCTGTCAATGCCTCCATCCCATTATGCATCTCACCATATATTACATTAATCCCATCATCTCCTGTTTTATAGCTATGGAGATGTGAAACCTCCATTCAAATGGAGAATTCCTTAGTTATGCGATACTTACAGCAGTTGTTACAAATAAGTGTGTTAAGTATTTGTGTAGGCCGCTTTGTGTTTTGGTGTTAACCACTTCATCGTGCGTTTGTGCAAGTGTAAAACACGACCCTCTTTCATCGGGTGTTTATTTATTCCCCGGGGAATGTAATGCTGTATATTAAATTTGTTTATACTTCAATACAATACTGTAATAGAATATATTTTAAAGTATACCTGTAACGAAAGATAGCTTTACTTGCAACAAGGTTTTTTCTCTCTTTTTAATTCTATATTTTAAGTAGAGATGCAAAACTACACATTCCTCACTTTAAGCACACTACCGTGGTGACGTCACCAATGGACCCATTTCTTTACATATTTTCTGACAGTGGGAAGTCCATATTATCGATGATTATAATAATACCGACCCATCCAGGGGGGAGGCTAAGGACTTTCATCATCATCATCATGCTGTCGGTCGCGATGCGACAAAGACTGCTTTCATTACTTGACTGCCGCTCTCCATTTAGCTCTCTGCTGTGAGAGTTGTGTCCATGAGTCGGTCTTAATGTCTCTCAGCTTCAGGTTTCTCTTGATGGTATCTTTGAACCGGAGACGGGGGCGCCAAAAGACAGTTGAGAATAGAGGATCTGCTTTGGTAGCCTGTCTGATGACATCCTCATGAGGTGTCCAGTCCACCGGAGATTCTTTTTGATCAGAAGATCTTCCATAGAGGGCAGCCCCATCCGTTCGAGTATTTCCTTATTCGTCACTTTGTCCTTCCAGGTTAGCCTCATGATTGAACGCAGATGTCGCATCATGAAGGCATGCAGCTTTTTCACCTGCTGTCTGTACGCTGTCCAGGCCTCGGCTCCGTATAGTAGGGTGGATAGCACGATTGCGCGGTAGATCTTACCTTTGACCCGAATGGACACATGGTGGTTGTTCCAGAGTCTCTGGCGTAGTCGGCCGAAAGATGCGCTAGCCTTGGCCATCCTCCTCTGTATCTCAGCATCAATGCGTCCATCACTTGATATTGTGCATCCGAGATAGGTGAATTCCGGAACAGAGTTCAGCTTGTTTCCGTCAACCATGATCTCCTCCTCTCGGGTTCTTGTAGAGTTGGGTTGGTACAGCACCTCCGTCTTCTTGATGTTAATTTTCAGGCCAAACTTCTTTGATGCATCGGAGAAAGCGTCCACTATTTTCTGGGTCTCTTCAGCAGAGTGGGCAACCAGTGCACTGTCATCTGCGAATAGTAGCTCTCTCACCAGTATCTGAGTAGTCTTGGTCTTCGCTCTGAAGTGTGCGACATTGAATAGGTCAGCGCTCTGTCTGGACTGTATATAGACTAACACGTGTGTATATACATAAACAATACTCGTAGTCATAGAGGTGGAAAATGAAATCACCCAAATCCAGCAAACGGAAAGGGATATAGCCCTATATGGGCACCGCCATTTGTATACTCATGTTGAATAATCAAAATCCAGCAAATGGAAACGGAAATCGCTTGTCGAACTTTGCTACACAACACACAGGGTGGACGACAGTGATTGGTTCTCGCGGTGTTCTATTTGAAATTCTAGCAACTCGAGTGATCCGAGTCGCCCGGTGTGGCGGTTTCAGCGCCCGGTCAGTTTCAGCGCCCTGCCGTGGCTTCTGCGCATGCGCAGATTTTAAGAGATGGTCAAAACACCCGTGCCCTCGCCAGCTACAAGCTCAGCTGGTGCCCGGCAGTGTTAGGGACCGATTAGGCCGAAATCTATTGAATGCGATCATATTTAACAGAATTACATACTCAAATAATGAAATTTAATTAAATTAACTTTAAATTCCAAGCGATATTAACGTAGCAGCTAGATCGGCGTCGAATCGCCGAGTGTAAAGAAAGTGCTCGCCGCAACATGCGAAAATCCACGCATGCGCAGAAGCCACGGCAGGGCACTGAAACTGACCGGGCGCTGAAACCGCCACACCGGGTTGTGTTAATCGAATGTGACCTGGGGGTCGGTCCTAAGGATTGCTTATTGATATTACTCTTATTAATGTGTTATATATTATAACCATAGCAGCCATTTCTCATGGCTGGTCAGATATATCCTAGAAAATGTGAAATTGTCCAAATACTTTAAAATGATCACAAATCAAGTGCTTTTTATTCACGTCTGTACGGAATACGATTGAGCCGTTGAGGAGGGGAATGTCTGCCAAATGTTAGGGGGATAACTGCAGCTTCACCAATCAGTTATAAATGTGAACCCATCTCTAGTAACTATTTAATATCCAGTTCTATGTGAATAAAATCGTGCACAACCATTTTCTAAAAGTGAGTTAGTGAATCTGACAGTTATTTTTTTTGCGTTATTTACTGGAGGAGCTTTCACATCTTTCAGTGATGTGGGGGTGGGGGTGGGAGGTCCTAAGCATTGCTTATACTTTATTGGGGGACTGCTGCCCGCCATGTCACTGCGTTCTCACAACAATGCCCAATAGACATAACATTCTCGATATCAAAACACCCATCTAGATTTGATCTTAACGTCGGACCAGAGAGCGTGTATATAAACAGATGAGAGGGACAACTCCCATACTAGACCGTGTGACAGCTGCCGACTGTGGCGCTCCAAGTGGTGGTTGTTGAACAGTTTACGCATATGGGCAAACTCAAGGCATTGTCAATGGCAGTGAGCAATCTTCATACAGAAAACGTTAAATATCTCTAAAACCACAACACCTAGAAACAAACTGATTGGAAAACACATAGAAAACATGTTTACCAAAAAGATTATATTAAATTGATACGGTTAGGGTTCTGGATTTCTATTAAATTTGAATAAATCTGACGTTTTGCACTGCGCGTACCGGTGTCGTATTTTCAGCGGCCCGTCATTCTCAGTGGCCCGTCGTGGTCAAAAGACCCGTGGCATCGCCGGCTACAAGCTCAGCTGGAGCCCGGCAGTGTTAGGGACCGATTACGCCGAAATCTATTGAATGCGATCATATTTAACAGAATTACATACTCAAATAATGAAATTTAATTAAATTAACCTTAAATTCCAAGCGATATTAACATAGCAGCTCGATCAGCGTCGAATGGCCGAGTGTAAACAAAACAAATAGCTGTGCTCGCGGCAACGTTCGAAAATCCGCGCATGCGCAGAAGCCACGACAGGCCGCTGAGAATGACCGGGCGCTGAGAATACGACACCGGCATACTCAATGCATTGTCAATGGCAGTGAGCAATCTTCAGAGACAAAAAGTTAAATATCTCTAAAACTACAACACCTAGAAACAAACTGATTGGAATACACATGGAAAACATGTTTACCAAAAACATTATATTAAATTGATATGGTTAGGGTTCTGGATTTCTATTAATTTGGAATAAAACTGACGTTTTTCACTACGCGTACGGCAAACTCAATGCATTGTCAGTGGCGGTGAGCAATCTTCATACAGAAAAAGTGAAATATCTCTAAAACCACACCATCTAGAAACAAATCGCTTTGTACACATATAGAAAACATACTCAACGAATAGATTATATTAAATTTATACGGTTAGGGTTCTGGATTTCTATTAATTTTGAATAAAACAAATGTTTTGCACTGCACGTACCGTCAAACTCAAAGCTTGTTCAACAATAACCGCCAGGAGCGCCACTGTAGCCTATGTTACCGATTTTCGCGGGAGTTGTCCCTCTCATCTGTTTATATACACGCTCTCTGGTCGGACTTAGGCAAACATAGTTCAAATGTTTAATTTATCAGTGCTCACTATTTATGAATGAACAATTTATTAAATCCTGTTGAATAATAGACTTGAAAAGTCGAATCGGGAGATTTTGTGGCTACCATCTTATTTTGTTGCATTCTCTCATTTTTAGATGAACATTGTGCACTGGAACCACCAGCCCGACAGTTAATTCCTACTGACTCATCGTTTTGCTCGCATTGAAACAGGTTGTCATACTGTTATCTAGTCTTAATCACGAGAAATGCCACCATTTCACAGTAAGCACACACAGTATTTACGAGGAACTAAAGCGAAGCTAACTCTATCGAGGTGAATTCTTCAACTGATTTGTGAGTCTGATTACTTTAAGGAAGAAAAGGATAAAACTTTCACAAACACGTTGGATATTGTTTACATTACTAGATGGCGCCACCGGCAACATTCATTCGTTGTTATAGCACCAGATGGCAGCACATCTCATAAACAGCCAGGTTCGGGCAAAGATCAATAAGAAACACCAAATTGCTCCAGGTAAATATGACGGGAAATGATTAATAAATCTCAAGATCCATTCTGCTTTATTTAATGTAACCAAACCTTCAGCGTTTTCTAAACGTACCCTGTACATTCTTGATATCCCATGGACACAGCCCAAAACACCATTTTAGTATCCAATTTAAGTTATAGCCCATGTTGGTTAAACGCCGTACCGTTAATTATGCGAGACTTACAACAGCTATTAAATTAGCTGTTTATAGTATGGAATTTTTTTGGAGGCCGCGACGTGTGTAGGGGCTAATCACCTCTACAGCGGTTTGCCAAAGGCCGTAATGGTTAATTAAACGTCATTAAACGTCATTAGCTGATACTCCCACTAGGGCCATGCGCACCGAGCTGTGTTAGCGATTTAGGACGGGATTTCTGGTTTAGCAGTGAAATGTCGTGATGCATGGAGCAGTGTTAGGCAAACACCATGAGTTTAAACTCAGACATTCTAACACCAGCCCATAGCAGGTTTACGGGCGGTGTTAGGTACCGATTAGGGCCAAATCTGTTCAATGTTATCATATTTAACAGTATTACATACGCAATAAGTGAAATTTCATCAAATTAACTCTAAAATCAAACCGATATTAACGCCGCAGCTACATCGGCGGCGATATTAATATTGTCGAATCGACGAATGTAAACTAAACAAATCGCCACCACCGCATCGGCGGCGATATATTAGACTAAAATCTATTCAATGCTATCATATTTAACCGAATTACATACGCAATAAGTGAAATTTCATCAAATTAACCCTAAAATCGAAGCGATATTAACGCCGCCGCTAAATCGGCGGCGATATTAATATTGTCGAATCAACGAATGTAAGCAAAACAAATCGCCGCCGCCAAATCAGCTGCGATATTGGGAAATAGCGGTGCTCGCCGGCAACAGGCTCAGAGGGATTTCCCAAATCCATAAGTAACTTCACGTTTAGCTAACACAAACCGTTTAGGCGCCCATGCATACGGCGTGAAATACTTTGCGATGCCGTTGATAGCTACCCGGTATTAGATGGTTAACACCACACGACGCTAACACTGCTTCATGTATACGACCCCAGGTGGACAAATGAATATTCAATTAAAACGAAACAAATTGTAAAAATATACGGATTTTCGGTTTAGAATTGTATATTGGCAGACAGCATTATTATTCTTGGGCGACGGAGTGGGGACGATGTTATGTAAACTAAAAGTAATAATATCCCACTCCCAGTATGAAACTGATATAAGCTGTGTGAGATATATGTTCATATCTGATGCCTAAGATTAATGAAGAAATGTTCCTAAATAAGAGACAGTACATGATTGTTGAAATACTTCTCTATGCATTCATAAAGAGTGCAATTGGAGAAAAGACCATTTTAACAGAGATCTATTGTAACTGTTGCAACGACCTGTCCCTACATGACCACTGGGTGGGCACACCAGCCTAATCTGCATATACACACAGGGCACCACCTGGAGCTGGATTGAGTGACAGCCACCCTACTGGGGGGGTGCCACCCACCCAGACTGTGGGGGTGCCTGATTGGCTGGCTGTGGACTGCCCAGGCACCTGCATCCCATTGGCCCTCTGACCACACTAGCCTCAAACCAAGGTTGGATGTCTGATAGTGTATTGTTTATTTTTGTTTTCTGTTGCCTGTTGCTCAGGTAGTATTTTATCCAATCCATAGTGTTGGATTTTATGCCCATGGTTTTGAGTTTTTCCAGTAGTATTTTAGGGTCTACTGTGTCAAATGCTTTGCTGAAGTCAATGAAGGCTGCTCCAACTAATTGTTTTTGGTTCATTGATGCCAGTATGTCATTTGTTAAGTTAGCTATTGTTTTTATGTGGAGTGCAGTTTCCTGAAGCCCCCCTTGTCTTTCGTTTAGTATATAGTTTTTTTCCAGGTGTTTATTTATGTGTCTATGTAACACTTTTTCAATGAGCTTGCCTGGGGTTTGAAGAATTGATATTGGCCTGTAGTTTCCCATATTTTGTTTGTCTCCACTTTTGTGAATGGGGGTGATAGTTGTCATTTTCCAGGCTGATATAAAATGCCCCTGCTCAAAGGAGATGTTGAATAGGTCTATTATAGTGGCCGGGATGGCTTGGAGTGCCTCTTTCAGTATTTTGGTTGGTATTTAATCTATTCCACTTGGTTTATTCGTGTCTATGTTATTTATCAATTTTTTTACTTCTATCATATCTGTTTTGTAGGTGGGGATTTCATTCTGCACAGTTCCTGATCTGTTTTGCCATCTTTTAAAAAGAAATTCTGACCGCTTTTGCCCTATTGTGGCAAAGTGTGTGTTCAGTTTGTTTGCTGCATCTTTCTCTGTGAGCATTGCCCCTTAGTTATCTTGGAAGTTTGTATGCTCTCCTTTGTTATCTTTTAGGAATAATAGGTTTACATTTTCCAGAATTTGTTTGTGTTGCTTCCCCCGTCTTTGTCCTGCTTTATTATGTATTTCTTTTTTGCTGTTCTCACAGCTTTAAGAGAGTTGTTTCTGGCGATATGATAGGCCAGTTTGTCTTCTATTGTTTCTGTGCGCTTTGCTCTATCACCCAGTTTACTCTTCGTTGTGATGAGTGTTAGCAGGTCTTTGTCTTCCCAAGGGCCTTGGTTTTCTTTATGGGGCACATCTCATCAGTTGATTTTCTTATTTCTGTGATGATGTTGTCCCAATAGATATCACATCATCTCTGTTTTGTGTGATGTTGTTTATGTTTTGGTGCAGATGATTTTTTAATGTATCTTCTGAGTAGTTTTTTAGGGACCTGCCCATTTTGTATTCATAGTGATTTGTGTTTATTATGTCTATTTTATTGGATGCGCACTGGCAGTTTAGGTGGGTGAAGTGTGTGCCCCTTCCCAGTTTGCATTCAATCTCTTCTACCATATTTATTTTACTTACTTTAAATAATATTTTTAGGATAGTGGTTGCTTGATTTCGCGAGTCTTTGATTTTGTTTTGATTTTATTTTAGCTTAGTGATTGATGGATTTGGGGCATATGTGCTGGTGCATACAGCACACATGTATGGTGTGTACCTGATTATACTTATGATTTAGGGTTTGGTTAGTGAAATTTATAAAAGTTTATGATCCATCATGCCAATGCCATACCGTGCCTCTCACTTTCCATGCCTTGTTTTGTGGATGTGGTTTGCATATCTTGGCATGGCTGCACCACCGCTTTGGTTGTTGTTTAGGTGGTGGATGTAGGCGTTTACTCATCTGGCAGCCTTTGGTATTCTTGGTTTTGGCTGTGGCCACAGTACTTTTCCAGGTCCATGCCCATGAACTCGCATACCACTGGTAGTTTAGTTAGCTTGTTGAGTGTGTCATAGGCATGTGTGTACTCCTGCACCATGTGGTCCATAAGTGCAACCTTGGTTGTGAAGGCTGGCTTTATATCTCCTTGCCCTACTTTTACTGTTAGGTCACAGATTCCTGCCACCATATATATTCATATATATAGTTTGTATGGTTGCAAAGCATAAAGTGAATCTTTACTAAGCATGAGGTTGATTAGTGTTGAAAAGCCTAGCCACTCACTTATTTTGTTTATTATGACAAGGGTAGTGCATATGCCATATCGAATGATGCTTGTTTTTACTATAAACTAGTCTGGTTTAATTAACAAGAGTTTACTGTAACATTGAACTAGACAATCAGATTCCTCATTCACACAATAACAATGCTTAATTCAAATTACCAGCTATGGTCGGACCACATCCGCCGGGTCGGGCCGGGCTGGACACAAGGGTGCTCGTCACAGCCGTACTCATCGCATTCAGCGCCCTCCTGAGGCAGACAAACATCCTGAGTGGCTCACAAAACAACAACTGCCTCACTCACATACTACGAGAGAGAGACATAATCATAACTCCCCCCTACCCCCACCAAGGCCTCCTCGAGACGGCTAACACCACGAAGACCCGCTGGAGGCGGGGTCAGGCCTACACCATACTCCTACCCCCCGTCCCTCACTCCCCCACTGCCCACTCCTGGCCTGGTCACGGTACCGGGTGGCACAGGCCCTGCCCCCTGACGGCCTGGCCTTCCTCGGCGCCCTAAGGCTCGCACTGGCGGTGTCATGGTTTCAGTTCTCCGCCAGTTTCAGTTCTCTGCATCACATGTGTCAACATCGAGCCAGATTCAAAGCGTCGCCGATCGCCGCAAATCGCTGCACTCATACTGTCATTACAGTGTCAGTGTCACTAACCTTATAAATTTAATATAATCTTTTCGGGAAACATCTTTTCTATATGTGTACCAAGCGATGTGTTTCTAGGTGGTGTGGTTTTAGAGATATTTCACCTTTTCTGTATGAAGATTGCTTACGACCATTGACAATGCCTTGAGTTTGCCGGTACACGCATTGCAAAACATTATTCAAAATTAGTAGAAATCTAGAACCCTAACCATATCAATTTAATATAATATCTTTGGTAAACATGTTTTCTATATGTGTACCAAGCGATTTGTTTCAAGGTGGTGTGGTTTTAGAGATATTTCACTTTTTCTTTATGAAGATTGCTCACGACCATTGACAATGCCTTGACGATGCTGTTCGATGTTGACGCATGCGCAGAAGCTATGCGGAGAACTGAAACTGGCGGACAACTGAAACCGCGACACCGACCGCGAGGGCCCCTAACCACGACTCCTACACCCTCCACAGCCTCAGGAGGGGCTGGGCCCAGGCATGCAGGGGGGCGGGGTCGATCACCACCGAGATAATGGAGCTCGGTACGTGGATATCCTCTGCTGTACACACATACATCGCCCTCGCCAGCGTCAAACCCTAGCTAAAGTGATTGGTTGAGGGTTCGATTCCGGCCCTGGGTCATGGTCGCATTGGGCGGCGTCTGTCTGACTTCTCGGGGGGGGGGGGCGATACATCATCATCGAAGCGATTTGACCCCCCCCCCCCTTTTAACCTCAGATGCGAACCGACCCACTGCCCCAAAATGTAAACAAAACACGATTGACCTGATGGAATGTGAACGAAACCGATTGACCCCCTGAAACATAATAGAACCCCTGTGACCTGTGAAATATGAGGATGACATGATGAAAAAATAGACTAGCACGATTAACCTCAAACCTAGACGAACACTGAACTGATGAAACTAATTGACCTCATATGACCCAATGCTGAAAGGGCCCTATGAACCTCACATTGTGAACATTTTAGACTAGCATGAATGACCTTAATGTACTCCATTGACATGATGATGTATGTTGACCTTGTATGACCCCTTAGTCTGACTGATGATGTTCTTATCCCTAAAGGGCTCAATAAATGCCACATTATAGCAGTCGTGCCTCTGCCTTAGTGAATTATCTGATTATGGAAACCACGATTAGAATGTCCAAACCCAAAATCGAGTTGACGGTTATACCCGAGAATATGGAACTTTAAATTAAATTGTTGCTAAGTAGCACACTGCTAAAGTAAATTTTATTCAATGTAGACGTTTACAACATTACGCTCAATCATGGTATAAAAACACGGATGCTCTGCCGCTGTGAGCACCCTATGTAATTACAAAACTCTCCCCCTTCATTTCACCTGTGATGCAATCAGTCTAATCAATTTAACCATGTCTGGAAAGAGGAAGGAAAACTAGTCACAAGGATGAACAGTGAATAAGTTGTGCTTTATTGGCAGCAACTCCTGTCATCCCCCTTACATGTGACCTAGCACCTGTACTCCTCATATACTGCCCACACTATGTCTCATTGTCACTTTAACCGGTATACTGCAAACAGTGCCTACAGCCCATGGGACAGGAGTCCTATGGCTGTGTGTACACTCAATTAGAATAGCTGAATTTTGATAGAATCAGACAGAGTGTCTGGGGTCCTGCTCTAGAGTAGGTGTGTCTCACTCAAGAGCCAGGATGAGAGTGATTCTCCTTCAGTGTGTCTGAAGCAAACTCATGAATAATTAATTAGCTGAGACTAGTGTGTGGTCAGGATAGGCCAAGAGAGTCAGGTGACCGGACATTCCCCAGCCAGCCAATGAGACACTCCCCCACAGACTGGGTGGGTGACCACCCCATTAGGGGCTGTCACTCAAACCAGCTGCAGGTGGTGTACTCCATACATATGCAAATTAGGCAGGTGGGTCAGTCGGGTGGTCTTGGGTGGACAGGATGTTGCAAACAGTTACAGATTTGTATTTAGTAAAATCATTCTTTTCCTCTTTTGTATTCTTTATGAACACATAGAGAACATTTCAACCATCATGTACTGTTTCTTGCAAAGGAGCTCTTTTCATTAACTCCAAACATCATATATAACAGATAGCTTACATCATTCAGCATCATGTACATTTCCATCAACTCCACTCATCATATATAACATATAGTTTACCTCACTCAGCATCATGTACCATGGGAGTGGAATTCTATTAGTTTTAGTTACTTTTAGTTTACATAACATAAGTCCCACTCCGACATCTAAGAATAATAATGCTCTCTTGCCAATATATAATTCTTAACCGAAAATCCGTATATTTTTACAACGTCCCTCTTCCATTTCTACTTGTGCAAAACCATCAAGAAAAATGGAAGCCCTTAAACATTACGTCGTTTTCGGTTTAAGCCAGAGCGAGTGCCATACAGTGGAGTAATTATGAGATATATAGAGTTTGTACCTTCTGTACCAATTATGAGAGGTCAATAGTCCCTGTACTCTGTACCAATTATGAGAGGTCCATAGCCCCTGTACTCTGTACCAATTATGAGAGGTCAATAGCCCCTGTACTCTGTACCAATTATGAGAGGTCCATAGCCCCTGTACGCTGTACCAATTATGAGAGGTCCATGGCCCTTGTATTCTGTACCCATTATGAGAGGTCA
This sequence comes from Branchipolynoe longqiensis, assembly GCA_030323885.1. Lineage (NCBI taxonomy): Eukaryota > Metazoa > Annelida > Polychaeta > Phyllodocida > Polynoidae > Branchipolynoe > Branchipolynoe longqiensis. The sequence goes on along the minus strand of CM059196.1, from coordinate 62,569,731 downwards.
CTAGCCCCTGTACTCTGTACCAATTATGAGAGGTCCATAGCCCCTGTACTCTGTACCAATTTTGAGAGGTCACTCGATTTTTGCATTTTACTTAGTTAGATTCTCCACTGTATTGGCTACTCCTCCCTTAGTCACTGTTAAAGCTTTTCTTCCCGTTTTCTGTCTTTTTCCAGTTCTCCACCACCTTGAGGACCATTCCTATCTACTTGTTTACAGTAATTGTTTTTAGACAAGAACAGCCCCAAAATCTACAGTTAGAGTGGTGGTCTCAAAGTAGACGGTGGCTTTGACCCGGCTAGCTTGCTACCTATCTACACTAGTACTACTCCCCCCTTAATTAATATTGCTTTTATATTTAACCAGATGTCTTTTTATCCTCCCGTCATTGCCCAGGCTGTGTCAGCCAATTCTCTTGCGCGCCCATGCCCCCTTTAAAACTCATGATGAAAAAAAATATAAAAATTAGTTTTAAAAATAGGGTAAGCAGGACAGAATAATGACACCAGCAAGGAACCATGACGGGTCAGATCTTGTCTAAGACAATCAGGTCAAATATTTCTAGCAGTGATTGATCCAATCAACCAATGCCGATTACCACACAAGATAATCAAATCAACTCTTTCTCCGCCATGATTGCTTCCCCCAATCATTGACCGGTTGGTCCCTCGATCCTCCATCACTTGAATGGCCCGAATCAACCAGATGACTCGCATCAATCAACTGACTTGAATCCTCGCCTGCATTTAATTCGTTCCTCCCTTAATGGTCCCGTGACCTTCCTAATTTATTGATCCTGTCGATCATGGACCCTAGCTCAATCAAATGACCCGGATCAATCAGATGACCCGAATCAATCAACCGCCTAGAATCCCTCAAATGAACTCAATCATTTTTCTTCCCTCAATGGTCCATCGACCCTCCTACTTATTGACCCCGTCAATCATTGACCCAAAGATTAATCAAATGACCCAAGTCAATCAGATGACTCGAATCAATCAACTGCCCTGCATCACTTGAATGCCCATTGTGGCACCCCCGCCGATGCCCACACCAGTGGTGTGCACATCGTCGTGAGCCCACGCATGTCTGCAGCCTGTCCGGCACCGCATACCACCGATTGGACGTACCGACGCGAATTACGGATCCGGTCTCCAATCGTGGTAATACGCGCACCGCGATCCGCACCTGCACTTATTGTATTCATCCAGAAACCCCCTTGGATTCTTACACAAACAAAAATCTGACTGGTGCTCGGATTACGTCCCTGTCGCACACTAACCCACGAGTACATGTAAATGGAGGGAATCGGTGGACACGCCTCGCGTCACCGCACCGTCCGTCCTACCCTAGGTCGTCTTTTCTCCCCTCTCTAACAACCACATCCCTGGTTTTAACACACAACCCAAAAAAAAAATCTGACTGGTGCCTGGATCACGTCCCTGTTGCACACTAACCTACGAGTACTTGTACATGGAGCGAGGCGGTGGACACACAGCACGCCACCGTCCCGTCCGTCCTACCCTAGGTCGTCTTTCCCTCTTATCTCTTATTGTCGTACACGCGGACTCGTCCCTGTCGGACAGCGTCGTCCGGTTCGATCATGGGAGCAGCCCGAGGCGCGAACTCGTCTATGGCTCTACCTGTGCCTGATGGGTCAGGTGGCCGCTAGGACCTTCCCATGGCTATACCACGCCAGTTTTATGCAAGCAGGAATCAGAGAGGCGCATAATGTTACATTAAATCCTCCCCCCCTTACTTCGCGACTGCGGGTTCATTGCAAGCAGGAATCAGAGAGGCGCATAATGTTTAATTAAATCCTCCCCCCCCTACTTGTTCGTTGTGGGTTGGGTGGGGAGCCTAGTTTCCCGTTATTCCCAATTACCCCGAGCACTACCAGGATCCCGGTTAGCTATCCGTCGCCCGACCGAAAGGCTTGGGAAGGGTTAGGGAGTAGGTGACTGGAAATCCTCTGATGGCAAGCTCCAGCGGTTCCGAGCAACTTTCACTCCATTTACCATACAACTCAGTCACTTTTGACCCGTTAATTATGTCGGAATGAGCAACTCCGTCTGTCTTGACATTTATACAGCGTCCCTGCTCATCCCCCTCAATTTGGTTCTGACGCACGAGAAGTGCATAACGACTGTGAACTAACAGTACCCCCCAATAGACAGCTCGGAAACGTATACATAACTACGCACTTATACAATGTCCCCGCTCCTTCCCAATCTTTATGGTTCAGACGCACCAGAGTGCATACCCCTGCGCAATACGTATTACCCTTTACCAAAAACAGCTCGGAAAAACTTGTCAATAACCACCCAAGTTATACAGCGTCCCTGCCCGTCCCCAACTTTTATGGTTCCGGTGCACCGGCACTGCACACACTTGTTGGTAACCTCTACTGCCCTCTATACGGGAGCATACCCAGCTCCAATACTGAGCCCAGCGCCCTATATCGTGCAACCGGATCCTCCTGGATCATCAACGGGGATGGGGCGGGTAGTTCTTTGGACTCATAGACCACCCCCTCCCTGCACCTCGTCACTTTACCTTTCCCTTTTCTTGAGCGTCTGCATCCTTTACAACGAGCTTGGCATCTGTAATGACAATATGCGGCACCACACAACACTACTATACCAGCTACTGCCAACAAACAATACCATAGTATACTAAAATGTTCAACTCGGATGTACTCATCCGGCACCTGCACCAGACCGTCCATCGACATCAGGGGGACTTGTAACTCGGGCAGCCGCTTGAGCTGCTCTCTCATCACTCGGTGGAGGACGGGAGGCCATGAGACATTCAAGGCTGGTAGATCCAGCCTTGGTGGCATCCGTTGTATATTCACGGTCTCATGTTTCGCTGTCAATGTTCGCAGAAGCCAACCTCTGCCCTCCACCAAGCATGCCTCTGGCACCTGCAGCAATGTCGGACCAGTGACCTTCTGGTTGGTTTGAGGCAGTCCTCTACAACGAACAACCACGTCGACATACGGCCCGTGGGGAGCAACGCACACGTCACCCATGCCCTCCACAGGTGCCACTACGGTGGCAGACACAGTCTTTTGGATCTTCGTGATCCGCAGCTTGCAGTCCTCCGGTTTCGTCCCCGTCATGAGCGCCACTTCGCAGGTCTGGTAGGTCATCTCCATGGCGGGATAGCACACCATGGGCCGACTGCCCATGCAAGCTTCTGGATAGAAGCTCGCTTTCCTTCCTGTGCTCACTGCGATCCTGGCTCTCCCTACCACGGTCCTTAAGTGTCCGTTGTCTAGCAGCACTGGTAGGTATGTCAAGTGGTATGCCGAATACTTCTCCGGGCCAACCATCTGCAGTCCCATGCGGAAGGCGATCGACGGGTCCGGACCCCACACGGCCTCTATCCTTGTATTACGATAGTACCAGTGCAGATCGAGACCGCGAAAGCCTATATCCCTCGCCGCCTCCTTCACCCGTGTCAGCTGCGCCGGCCTCAGTAATGTCTCTGTTAACATGCCGCGCTCGAGCTGGATCACCATGCGGTGGTACAAGGCCTGCTTCGCCACATAATTGCCCACTACGCTCTCCAGCTCCTCCACTGCCAGCCTCACTCGTTGCAGCAACACTAAATCATTGGAGTCTGCCGTCATGTTCCTCGCTTCGTCCCTCACCAAGGCTATCATCGATTCGACTACAGAAACATGCTTCGCTAATTGCAGCTGGATATTTCGTGTTCTATTCATCATGGAAATCATGTGCAAATGGTTATGCCTCAGGGCCTGCGTCTGTAGTCTGTGGGCAGAAATAGCCAGTTGCACCCTTTTCAGTTGTGCTTGGCTTACCGTACCGAACAACCACGACGCTGCCTCCCCTATCGCATTAACCAGTCCCCGCTTAGGCCGTTTAGTTACCAACTGTAGGAAATCCACAGGGTCATGTTTTACTCTGGCCTGGAGGACTTCGAGCTTCATGTTCCAATGATGAATATTGACAGACCACCGGTTCGCAGTCAGCTTCCCCATATAGCCCCGTACTTGCGAGACCCAGTGATCCACTGGTGGCCGGCTAGTTGGCGTGATCAGCACCACCAGCTGCCACACAGCAGACACCGTCCTCACCTCTCCTTGGCTTCGTACTAGGACGCCATCATCTTTAAATAGGTCGGTGCTGCCGGCCAGAGGTAGGCAGCACCAGATGACGCCCACGTGCCAGTACAGAGACCACATGGTCGGAACGACTGAGGTATATATTTGCAGTCCTTGGGGTGATATCCCCGAGGAGATCGTGTCCTGCAGCACTATACTAACAGTGAAACCGGACAGATCCTGATATCAGTCCTGACCGCTATACCCAACGAACCCTGGTGGTATATATCGAACACCCCCACACCGCTGCAATCAACTGGACAACTCCTGAATGCAATCTACTTGCACCCCGGAGGTTCCCAAAGCGAAAAAAAAAAACACTTTTTTGTCTTAAAAACACACCTTGGTCTTCAGGACACGCGTCTCTCAATGCTTCTTTAACAATATTGTTCAAAAAAATCCCACTCGGCCTGACTGCCGGCGGTTCAAGTCCGACGTGAATCTTCTCCAACTTAAATATTGTTCAAAATAATCTCTGTCGACGCTGACCGACAGTGGGTGCTTGTGTCAGACCAGTCACCACCCAGCATTAGTTCAGTTGGTGGGTGCCTGTATCAGTACGGTCACCGCCCAGCATCAATTCAGGTCCAGGGCCGTGTGTAATTGGACACGCTCCAGCGCCCCCTTAGGTCAACTAACTGCTTAGTGAATGTTCACACAAAAATAAAAGTATTATTCAACTACCTCCGCAGGGCATTGACTTACTCAGTGTTCGTGCACTCACTATCGGTCGCTCCGCTCAGTAGTTTTATGTTGATTCATTGTGGTTTTACGTCCTAGGCACCCCACAGGCACCGGGCGACCTGTATACGATAAAACACACAACTCCGTCGCCCACACGTCCTATTGGGGAGGGAAGATTACACAATGTTCGTGCTGTGTCTTACCGTTTTGTATCAGGTCGTCGGTCTTTGGTGGTTGCCTGTCCTCGCAACACCTCAGGTCCCGCGCTCACAGGTACTATGTATATATATAACAAAAACAATTCTGGTCAGTATCAGAAGGGCGAACCACACAATGTCCGTGTACAGCCTACCAGCCTGCAACGCCTATACAATATTTATGTGGTGCTGCTTAGTCGACACAATGTTAGTGTAAATGTCTGTCAACACCCAAATGTGTGTGTAAACGCCCACCTGCTGCTGGAATTCATTCAATGCTGGTGAATGCTGATCTGAACACGCTGTCCGCGGTGATCTCCTCCGACCTGTTATCACGTGCCTATGTATAGAACGACACACTGCTAGAAGCAAACAAAAATACAAAAATTCTAAGTTTCAATGTTTTTGTCAAAACTAAATTCTTATATATGCACGATCTCGTGAATATATATATAATATTCAGAAATACACACAGTCTTCCTTGTGCTGCTGGTGGGTGGGTGGTGCGTGGGTGGCTTGGGTGTGGACACTCCTTTCATCTCCCGCCGTACTTCACGCCACGCCTCCCCCACCTCCCCCGCCGTCTCGCCGGTTACGTCATTGCCCGCCGTGCGGGGGGAGGGCGCGTGGGGCGGGGGGAGGGCGGGCGGGGCCTCGTCCAGTGTCCCGCCCCCTCGCTTGCACCCGCGTCGTGGGTCGACCTCCATCACCGGGTTGCGTTCCGGGTCGTTGGGCACCTGATAGCGTGCCGGGTTCGATGTCGTACCCGGCCCGGGTTCGTTCTGCTTCCCCACCCGTTCAAGAAGCCGGGGAACAGAACAAGGGAGAGACACAACCCCCCATCACTCAGATTTGCACGCACACACTCATTTTCTTTCCCATGCACACACTCAGCATTTCTATCACCCCTGGCCTCCTGCACGGATGTACCACCATTTTTATCATCCCTGACTTTATGCACGCATGTACCACCTGCGGTCTCACCCTGCACATACCTTTTACCACTCTTAATTACCCCAATGTCAGTGGATGCACGCCTTTTGTTGTAGACCCTGTCTTGCACGTTTTGTCCCTCGCCATGCACTTCCTGGCCCTTCGCATGCATTGCCTGTCCCCCCCCCCCCCCCCCCCCCACACACACACACAGCGTCAGGGTGGGTCGCCTCGCTGCTGGGTACAGCCCCCACTCAATTTAAAGCTGCACACTCACTTGAAAAACATATCATTTTTCAAACCAAAACAATTATCCATATTTGATTCTACACATGCATGTCAGGTACCTATGTTTTACTAAATATCCACTGCCCCTGCAATGGAATACCAAGCCCCTTTGATAGAGCCTATTCTCTGCAATGACAGAACTCCAAACTCTCGGAGTATGCCCCTTTAATTTACTGGCACAGTATCATTGTTGCCACAGGGTGCAGCCCCCTAGCTCACCCCTACACACACACACATTCCGAGTGGGTCTCGTCGCTGTACTTGGGCACAACCCCTCTACACAAACCCACCCACACACACAGTCCTTTTGAGTCCTGCCGGCTGTTATATATCCAGCGGTGGGTGGTATGCTTGCTGCTTGCACTCTCTCAGCTCACACCCACACCCACACACACAGACCCCTGTGGGTTGTTTAGCCGACTCCTCTGAGGTCGGTCTATCCTGGTAATTGTGGTGAATGACCGTGGGGTCATTCGGGGTCATTGCGGGGTGCGCAGGGCAGCGAGGTCGTTGGGCCCCCCCCCCGCGCCGGGGGGTGGGGGGTGGGGGGGAGGGGGTTCAACCACACCACTTGACCTGCATTCCCACTGACCCTGCCTGCCTGCTACTCACACAGCACACAACCCACTCACACACATGAGCGCCTCGCCACCGCACATCCCACTGGTCACTCTGCCTCAAACCACAGGACTGACCACACCAAACTATCTTGGCACCGCCGGATCAATATCATAACATATTCACCGACGCACACACAACATGCCGAGAAATGGTTCATCAGGTAAGGGCAGGAAGACAGGGAGGCCCACGGGCTCCAAAAACAAGCCTAAGGGAGGACCCTCAGCCACCACCGGGACAGTACCTACACTCGACCTGGGAGACAGCAGGGGAGCACGGAGCAGCACTCCCCAGGATACCGATGACTCATACATCCCTCCCGGGCAGCGGTCGCCGGCCTCGCCAGTGCATCACCCCTCCCCGGCCATCGGGGCGCCCCCGACCTCCCCCGGCAGGGACCTGGATACCAAGCTCCAGCAGATGGAGGCGCGCATGGAGCAGCGACTGGATACACGCATGGCAGCCATTCACGACGCGATCATGGACATAGCGCGGCAGGGCGCGGAGCGCGACGCTCACCATGTGCGCACCCCTCCTCCCCCGGCCCGCGTGGAGCGGCGCGCTCGGGACGGCTCTCCGCCGCCTCCCCCGGCCCATGGGGCGCCCGCCGCCGCACGCGCACACGCAGCCGACCACGTGGCTCCCGCGGCCGCCAGGGCCGTGGCTCCAGCCCAGCGTCTCTGCCAGGCGGCCGGGCCGCCTCCCCTGTCCCGGCACAGACTCAGGTCGCTCTCCCCCGGCTACAACCCCGCATATGTCGACCGGCAGGTGGGTGCGTGGCGCGACCAATACGGCCGCCTACCCCCCCCAGCCCAAGGGAGGGACGCCGAGATACGCGATGAGCAGCAGCTCAGGATGCAGCGGCTACAGCACATAGACGATGACGTGGCGCGGTACGAGGCGAGACATCGCCGACTGGAAGGTAGGCGAGCCGTAATGCACGACATGTTCATCACCAACCCTATTTCTAAACCCTATATGTATCTGGATCGTAGCGACTGCCAATCCGCCGCTCACACACTAGCCGCCCGTGGCACCATGACAGAGCGTGAGTACCTCGCTGCATTTATGGCACTCATTGATGACCATGAGGTATACGACCCCCGTGACTTCCTCGACATGCTCGACCACTTCAGGTGCATCACGGAGGAATGTAAGACTAAACCCTGGCCAATGGTGCGCAGCTGGTCGCAGCGCATATTCGACAGCATCGAAAGGAGAAAAATGCGATGGACTGATAGGTCGGATATGAAACACGAACGACTCACCTACTATACGGCCACGCCCACCCCCGACGATAGGGCGGCCAGGGCCCCGGCTCGGGACAACAACAGTAAACAGGCATGGGGGCGAATCGAGTTCGAAACCCACGAGCGCCCATGTGTCGCCTACAACTCAGCACGCCGCTGCACCCTCCCCCAGCGACACCACGACGGCCCGGACGACGTGGTACATGCATGCGTGCATTGCTTCAAAGTCACACAGATAGGCTTTGACCACTCAGAGCAGCAGTGTAGGCGCAAGGCGCGTGATAATCCAAAGAATTGATGCCGTGGGACGGGGAGGAGCACCGGCGCCCTCTCCCCCCCCCAACCCCCGCCCCCCCTCCCCCCTGGCCACCCCCCCCACACCACCGCCCCCCGCCTCACCCACACAACCCGCACCTCACCCGGACCCCCCTACCACGCACCGACGCCCCTCAGCCCGGCTCACGTGCCGCCCGCGCCGGTCCAACCCGGGGCAGCCACCACGGGGGCGCCGGGCCACCACCACGAGGGTGTTCGCCCGGCCACGGCAGGGACGGCGCACGTGCCCCCGACGGTGGCCACCCCCCCTTTGAACGGGTAAGGCTCCACTGTGCCTATGACTCAGCTACCCTCCCTGGCAGTAGCATCGACACAGACCCGCACGCCTACTGCGCTCACTGAAAACACCACTGGCCTACCCCCTCCCCCCACCTCTCCCCCGCCATAGCCAAAATATACAGCTGCGTGCGCAGCACAGGCCTCCCCAACGCCATTGCTGCCCGCGTCCCCGTACCCAGCGGCATAAAGGTCGACCGATGGCGTCACCGCCTCTCCACCTCGGCCGACCACCGACAGCTCATCGATTTCCTAGCATACGGCTTCCCACTAGGATACATGGGCCCCACGTCAGCCACCGGCGATGTCTCGAATCACCCGAGTGCGAACCAGCACCCGGTGGCAGTTGACCAATACATACGCAACGAGAAAGACTGCGGGGCACTCTACGGCCCCCACACCGACCCACCCTTCGCCCCATGGTTCCACGCATCACCTATCATGACGAGGCCGAAGACCGACCCCTCAAAGCGCAGGATAATAACAGACCTCTGATTTCCCGCTGCCACATCCGTCAACGCCTTCATCATGAAGAATACAGCTCTCGGCCACACTCGCGACCACTGCCTCCCGTCGGTTGAGGGGCTCACCCGCGAGCTCAGGCAGAGCGGCACTGGCAGCTACATGTTCACCATGGACATAAGTCGAGCGTACAAGAACTTCCGCTCGTGCCCACTCGACTGGCCACTGCTCGGGGCCCGGTGGAGAGGACAATTCTACCTTGACATATCTGATGGCTCGAGCTGCCATGTCCAGAGGGTCGCCGAGGCGATAACCTACATCCTCAGGGGGAGTGGCATCGCAGCCACTATGTACCTCGACGACCTCATTGTCGTCGCCCCCGACAAGCCCACGGCCGACGCCCAGTTCGCAGTCGCACGCGACATATTTGACGAGCTCGGCCTGCCCGAGGCCAAAGAGAAGACACAGCCCCCCGCACAATCGGTGCGCTGGCTGGGCATCCGGATAGACGCCGCCAACATGACCCTCACCATGCCCCTCGACAAGGTCGCTAACACCATCAAGCTCGTCCACACGGCCGCCGCCAGGACCCACATCACCAAGAAGCAGCTCCAGGCACTACTGGGGAAGCTCCTCCACCTAGCCAAGTGCATCCACCCTGCCCGACTCTTCGTCGGCCGCCTCCTCCAAGCCCTCAGGGGGATGGATGGTGCACGCACATCCGTCACCGACGACATGAGGGCCGACCTTGCCTGGTTTTTCGCCTTCACCAGCGGCTGGAACGGATCTGCCATCATACCCCCCAACGACCCGGGCCGGGAGATAGTTGTTGACGCATGCCGCCGGGGCATTGGCGGAGCCGACGACACCTGGGCATACTCCATGCCACTCATGCACGGCTACCACAACGAAGCCGACAGCATCACACAAATCGAGGCAATGAATGTCCTCGTCGCCCTACACACCCTCGCCCGTCCCGGCGATGAAGGGGGCCACATAGCCATACGCTGCGACAACATGGCGGCAGTCCACGTACTCGCCACCGGAAAGGGCCATGACCCCCGCCTCCTGAGCATAGCCAGGGCCGCTTGGATGTTCCAGGCGGTCCGGAATATAAGACTCACCTACCATCACATCCCCGGCGAACAGAACGTAGTAGCCGATGCCCTTAGCAGGGCACACATCAGCCCACATTATAGACAAATAGCTATTAACATCTGCCAACACAGACGCCTTGCCCCCATACAACCAGCCCTCCTAGACTACAGCCCCTTGCAACCTCTTTCTGTTCACAGGGGCCGAGTACAGCCGACTGCAGAGGGCGGCCGAAGCAAGGCAGGCCGACGCGCGGGCGCCGGGCACCTGGGCCAACTACAACGCGACGGTCCGGAACTACGTGGCCCACTGCCGCAAGTACGCGGTCGACATACTCCAACCCACCCCGCTCCAGCTGAGGTGCTGGATAGAAGAGCGCGCGGACCGGTTGTGCCCATCATCAGTGGCGAACTCGGTGTCGCACCTCAGGCTCTACCTCAAGATCAACGAGGCCCCGGTCACGCCCCTGGAGCACATCACTGTCACCCTGGCACTCGATGCCCTCAAGAGGTCCAAGGGCCACAGGCCGAAGCAGCAGGCACATGCACCGGTACCCGTCATTCGACAGGCAGTCATCCGCCTCGCACAGTCGACGCACAGGGAGGTGGTGGCGTTCGCCGTACTGGTGATGTTCTATACCGGAGCCCGACAATCGGAGGTGGCACCCAGATCTGCAGCAACCTTCGACCCAACGCGCCATGCTACCAGGGAGGACGTGTGGGTCAGGGACGGCCACCTCCACATCGACCAAAAGTGGGCCAAGAACATGCAGGCCAACGGCCGATCGCGGAGGCTACGGCTGGCACCCAGCCCGGATCCTCGACTCTGCCCAGTCAAAGCGTACAACCGGATGGTCGACATAGCACCCACCCGGCACCGGAACCAGCCCCTCCTGGTCTTCCCGGCGGATGGGCAGCCGATGACCATCCCGTACATTGCTAGGGCCTGGCGCGACGCACAGCAGCCCCAGCCACAACACCAGCTGTTCACCCTCCATGCCATCCGGAGGGCGGCGGCCACTGTCGCCTTCGCCTCGGGAAGCTCCGAACTGGAGGTCCAGCGATTGGGTGGCTGGGCCTCCCAGGCCCATAAGGTCTACATCAACACCCGAGACTCGAACAGAGTCAACTCTGCACTGGTCGACGCCATGCTTCAACATTAACTCTCTATCATAAGCTACTTGGCTTGGCCACTTAATCATAAAAAACTATTATATATTATCATTATATCATACATCCATATCAATAAAACCGAATTAATTATCTCCATATTATATAACAATTATACACATTTTATTACAATTAAATATCATAACATATTATGTGTGTCATTTCCGATACCCGATCATGACCACTACATACACATGTTCATCGCCTATCATCACATGTCTCGCCTCATCCTTCCCATTCTCATCATGTACCGCGATCACACCGTGACGTTCATCCATGCGGCTTCCGGCTCGCTCCTACCACCATGTAATGCTCCCGGGGGCCGCCCGGGATAAATGCCATGTTATCCCAACTACATGCTTCCACGTCCTGTGTACCGATACTGCAATGAGCCTAGCAAAAGGAGTGCGATCACTAATATTATATTAGTCACTGCCCCCTCGCCACTCCTACCGACTAGCTAATCTCTGGACAACTTCCCATAACTCCCTGTATTTTAACTTAATTACGTTAATTTAACGCGAAATACGTTATTTTAACGCGAACTACGTTATTTTAACGCGAATCGGATAAGAAACTGACTGAGCGGACCTAATAATATAATTAAACAATTTTTCTCATTCTTACCGGACTAACCAACTTCAATTCTATATAAATCTGTATTAGTCTTCATACACTGGCTAGAAATCGGCCTGAACTACCCTGTGGTTCTGGGTCCGTATGCACGAATCGGGGTTAGGCTTAGCCGGAGTTAAGGCTCTAGCCGCGGATAGCTACCTCAGGGTAGCGGGGGGTTTGAGAAATGTGTGAATCGGTATGCACCAATGTTTTAGCCGCTGCGGATAGCTAACCGTGAGTTTATTTATAGATTTGGGAATTCCCTCTGCATTTCTACCCTTATATTTGGCTCAAATCTATTGAATGCAATCATATTTAACAGAATTACATACGTAATAAGTGAAATTTGATCAATTTAACCCTAAATTGGAAGCGTTATTAAGCCTACAGCCGCATTCGCGGCGATATTAATACTTATATTTTCGAATCGACGAACGTAACGTAAACAAATCGCCGCCGCCGCCGCATCGACGTCGCTTTCCATACTGGCGGCGGCGGCGGTTTGTCTACTGTACCTTCGTCGATTCGAAAATATAACTATTAATATCGCCGCCAATGCGGCAGTAGCCTTAATAACGCTCTGCATTTAAGGTTAAATTGATCAAATTTCACTTATTGCATATGTAATTCTGTTAAATATGATCGCATTGAATAGATTGACATCCATACATGCACACTAACCGCCCCGGCTAGCAGTAAAACCTGATTTGAAAATGGTTTAGCTTAGCCTAGGCTAAATTTCGCGGTTAGAGCTAACACCGATTCGTGCATACCGATTTCTCACAATTAGCCGTGTGGAGCTAGCCTAGCCGCAGTTACGGCACTAACCCCGATTGGTGCATACGGCCTGGATGCACAAAACGCACCACGGACCACCCGACTTTCAACTATATCTAGCGCCGGCGGCGTCACTGTGTGGTTATAAACAGTGCACAGCGTGACTGGTGGTTGCATCCCCCCAGCTCACCCACACACACACACACACACAACGCCCTTCCCGAATTTCAACCATATATCAATTTATATCGTTCTTTAACCCGAACTGTCGGCGCCGCGCATACACACAAGGGCAACCCGCTTTTTATTTATATATAAATCTATATCCACCTCACCGGGTCGCTCTGGCGGCGACGCGCACACACACGGACAACCCGCTTTTTAATTAGATATAACGTTACCGTGTGGTTCTGGCGGCGACGCACACACACTCCTAATTTATCAATATATATTTAGGTTTCCGCCTCGTCGGGCCCGCACGTACCGAGATACTGTGTGGGCGTGGCAGCCTGAGCGGTCCTCCCTACACACTATGTACTACTCGATTTAATAATATATAAACTTTTCCGTCTCACCGGCACGTACTCGCCTCACACAGGACATACTAGCCTCACACAGAACGCACTAGCAACCTAAGCATTCTTATTTTTCATCTCCCTTAGTTTTTCACCCACTATACATACACACCCAAACAATCAACCCACCTATACAATAGATTTGTATTATGTGTTGTGTGTATGTAGGCAGTGTGTATGCCATGTGTCTGTGCAGACTGCTCCTTCTTTTTGTGTGCCTTTGTTCGACATACATATATATACACAACATATATATCGACACACATGCTTCCACACATATACATCAACGTTCCACTCACCCCCACACACATAGCTCCTAAATTAGTTACAGATAGCGGTACACAGTGTCTCACCCCCATATCGGCGCCCCAGCACCCAAAACAAGTGATAAAACAACTGAACCCTACCCGGCCCTCGGCGATGTTCGTACGCGATGTTCGTCCGCGATGTTCGTCCGCGATGTTTGTTGTCACCGCAGCGCGTCTCACGGGCGCGTCTGTCATCCTCACGCCGTTCTCGCGTCATCACGGGCGTGTCCGTCGTCGCCATCACCCTCACCGAGTTCTTCCGAGACTGTCTTGCGCTGTGGAAGCCCAGTCTTCTGGACATCGGTGATCTTCGTCGAGTTCTTCAGTCATCTCTGAGAATCGTCTCAGAACTCGTCGTGGTCGCCAGTTATAAAAACACGGATGCTCTGCCGCTGTGAGCACCCTATGTAATTACAAAACTCTCCCCCTTCATTTCAGCTGTGATGCAATCAGTCTAATCAATTTAACCATGTCTGGAAAGAGGAAGGAAAACTAGTCACAAGGATGAACAGTGAATAAGTTGTGCTTTATTGGCAGCAACTCCTGTCATCCCCCTTACATGTGACCTAGCACCTGTACTCCTCATATATTGCCCACACTATGTCTCATTGTCACTTTAACCGGTATACTGCAAACAGTGCCTACAGCCCATGGGACAGGGGTCCTATGGCTGTGTGTACACTCAATTAGAATAGCTGAATTTTGATAGAATCAGACAGAGTGTCTGGGGTCCTGCTCTAGAGTAGGTGTCTCACTCAAGAGCCAGGATGAGAGTGATTCTCCTTCAGTGTGTCTGAAGCAAACTCATGAATAATTAATTAGCTGAGACTAGTGTGTGGTCAGGATAGGCCAAGAGAGTCAGGTGACCAGACATTCCCCAGCCAGCCAATGAGACACTCCCCCACAGACTGGGTGGGTGACCACCCCATTAGGGGCTGTCACTCAAACCAGCTGCAGGTGGTGTACTCCATACATATGCAAATTAGGCAGGTGGGTCAGTCGGGTGGTCTTGGGTGGACAGGATGTTGCAAACAGTTACAGATTTGTATTTAGTAAAATCATTCTTTTCCTCTTTTGTATTCTTTATGAACACATAGAGAACATTTCAACCATCATGTACTGTTTCTTGCAAAGGAGCTCTTTTCATTAACTCCAAACATCATATATAACAGATAGCTTACATCATTCAGCATCATGTACATTTCCATCAACTCCACTCATCATATATAACATATAGTTTACCTCACTCAGCATCATGTACCATGGGAGTGGAATTCTATTAGTTTTAGTTACTTTTAGTTTACATAACATAAGTCCCACTCCGACATCTAAGAATAATAATGCTCTCTTGCCAATATATAATTCTTAACCGAAAATCCGTATATTTTTACAATGGGTTCAATGGTATCTTAAATATTTTCTTATAATTTTGAAAACTTGTCTCGGACTAATTAAAAATCCCAGATTGCGAATCCCTCATTGCCTATTTTGGTTAATTTAAAGCTACATACTCCAAGGAACACCTACAATTTTCGTAACACCAATGCTTACGTATATCCCCAACTATATACATAATTCACTACACGAGACACAACACGATATATGTATATTTGGAATCAGATTTATTATCTGAAAACAATTAAAAAGGCTCAAGGAGCAGCAATCTCGGGGTGGCGACAGTGGCCCTCTTTCATGATCAAAGTATGCATCAAGGTCTAGTCAACCATCGTGTATATATATCGTACATAGGCACGGTGGCCTCTTAGTCTTGCGAGACAGTATTACAGTCAGTTTTAGAGTTTCTTGTAGGTTCATCTGGAATACAAACATAGTATCATAATCTATCATAACAGTAATCAATCATGTCGGATCACCTCGGCAGCGCTCAACACAACAATCTTCCGAGCGCTGCCGGGGCAACACTAACGTGAAGGGCGCTTAGGTACGCGTTTACCGAGGCGCTTCGCCAGGTACCTGCGGCCATTATCGTGTCCAGTGTTAGCCCTTCACCTTGACATGCCTGGGCGGCACCCCTGCGGGGTCCATGGAGAGTAAAACCTGTGTCTCTACCCAGCGCCATGAATGAGGCCATAGTCAATGCTCGTTTCAGGACCGGGATTGACAGGGGAAGACCTGATGGCAGCATGAAGGCTGGTGCATTAGAGTAGGCTGGGGTTATCGCGTATCTTTCCCAGGCTCGGACTGGGCAGCATACGAAACGCGGGAGGGCAGGGAGCCGAAACATTATAGGTGGGGCAGAGGACGGCCGCGTTTTTGTGGACCTTAGTACTACTGTTAAGTGATTTCCGTCTACATAAATGTCCTTGTGTCTTAAAACATGGGTCATAGTGTTGGGCTCGACAGAGGAGGGAACTAGATTTCCTTGTCTGACGAAGGTAAAGTATCCTATTATGAGAGCTGCTACGATAACATTAGGGACTGGCCTTAAGCTTTGGAGATATTCTATTATTGCCTTGAGTTCGGATGGAGTAATTGGGGTAGCTCTCGTGACTATGTGGGCGGTTGTTTTAAATATAGCGGATTTATAGAGTTTAATCTCAGGTGCATCAAAGGCGCTGGCAGACCCGAGCCCCGCTGCTACCCAGAGTTTTACTGAACTAAAATAGTTCATGATGGCACCAGGTGACTTAAGGCGGTCTTTGAGGAAGATAAGAAATGACAAGAGGACGTATACTGACGGGTTTTTACAATCTATGGAGTGCTGTGTACAAAATTCTATATAGAGTTTGACATGGGCTGCCTTGTTCTTCCAGGTGCGAGGCGCTAACGCGAGCACATAGCTGTCGAGGAGTCTCTGGTGATGCGTTAGCGAGAATCCTGGAAGATAGAGCCACAAAATTACTATCTTCCGAACCTGATTATTACAGTTTACATTTCAAGATGTTGAGCGATATCAATAGGGTAATTTCTTGCAGGCCACGTGCTTGACACATATTCAGAGCTGACAATTTATGGGTTTTATCATGCGGGGCTCTACTGAGAGCATCTGCTAGAATCAGTTCTTTCCCTGGTTTATGTAGAATGACAAGTTCACAATTTTTCATAGCTGCAATTAACCATAGTTGTCTTGCACATGCACAGAGAATTTTATCTTTACCACGTCCTGAGTCTAGAACTTGTTGGGAGGCAATATTATCGGTGTTAACGAGTATAGTAAATTCATGTGGGTTGGGGGGAAGTAGATTAGTTACAGCATGTACCAGGTTGAGGGCTTCAAGTTGTGTAATTAGCAGTTCGTGTGCGCATAATTCGGAGTCGTACTCAACACTAAAGTAGTGCGTAGGAGAGAATGCCCCTCCCGCCTTCAGTGTTGAGTCGCACTCAATAATCCATTTTTCTCTCGGTGCAGAGGGCAGCAGCTGTATGCCATTATGACTATTTGCGAAGAGTTTAAACCATTCAAGATCTCTTAGCAAGTCTTTATCGAATACATGTTGACCTACATATGGTGAAGCTCTGAGTGCGGCTAGCACCCTGTTTGTAAATCTCACTGCCGGCTGCATACATTTTGACAAGTGGTGTAACTTTCCGGCTAAGCTCTGTAACTGTTTTCTCGAAGCTGTAGTTTTCCCTTCCCATAGCAAGCATTCTTCTAATACTTCAGTTACTTTTTCTTGAGGCAAGGTAACAGTCATGGCGACAGAATCGACTAGAAATCCTAACCAAGTTATTGAAGTAACCGGGGGGGTGCATTTTTCTACAGCCAAGTCCAACCCTAAATCAGTCGATAATGTGTTAAAGTAGTTAAATGCATCCCATGCTTTCTGTTCAGTTGCTTCTAGTCCTATGAAGTCATCTAAATAACATAACGAGAAAAAAACCTGCTTGTCTTAGTAACCAGACTACTGCCCTAGTAGCCGAATGGGGGCGCAATATCAATGTAAATACTACCGTTAAGCGCGATTCCTAATAGTGGAACGGACAGGGGACATACTCTCAGTTGGCGGTAGGCTCTCGCTAGATCGCCTCCCCACATCCAGGCGCCGGGACCAATCTTAATTAGTCGGTCCGATAAGGTAGTTACTGAGGGTAGACAAAAATTAAATGGGCGCCCCAAGTAGAATCCTCTCACAATTCCCGCATTTACACTCTTTCCTTTTGGGAAACTGAGGTCGATTATTATCCTTTTATCTGTAGAGCCCTTCTTAGGTCTAGTCATCATGGGGCTGATTTGACACCATGGCGAAAATGGAAGTGACTGGAAAGGGCCTAGTAGCGCTCCATGATGGAGCTCGGTCGTGATAAACTTTTTAATATGAAAGACCGCACTGTCTGATTTTGCGTGATTTCTAAAGGTTGGAACTGGGACCCTTTTTGATGTATAATCCAGGGGCCATCCAAATTCTAGATGTTCGACTAACAGGACATCAGGATAGTCCAACAAGACTGCTCGCCATCGAGGAATGTTCAAACCTGACGGGACTGAAATTTTTGCTCCCATAAAATTGGGTAAGCCAGTGACACGTACTTTATCAAATATGTCCCGATATATACCATTACCAAACCATGGTTGATCTACCGACATTGGCCAAAATTCTAACAGTGTGTTTTGATATTGCAGGGGGGAGGGCGGTGGAACAAAGTCTGAGTTATTAATAATTGGCGAGGTCAATTCAACTTCTAATGGGTCGTCAAACCAGTCAAAAGTTGGCATATCTAATTCGGTTATCGCGGTACTTACACCATTTGTGTGAAGTGGCTGTATCTGTACATTGGATGAGGAATCATTATTTTTAACAAGGACTGGCAAATTAGCAACAATTTTAGATATACTATCATTATCATTTCTTTCATGTTTCTTATCAGATACAGAGGCGGCTTTCCAAGTATGCTCACTTGATGAATTCTGGGGATAATTAAGAGTGACATTTTTATCAGCGGCTGATAGAGGCAAGACGGGAACAGGGTCAGGAGTGCTAATCGTGGTTGAAACATGTTTAACAGTTGTAAAGTCAGACACTGTATGAGCTATATCTAGTTCATTGCTCGGCACAGAGAGTAAACTCACATCGTTATTGTTAGCTGCGCTCTCGGTTGTTTTCTTGTCTAAGAAACGTCTCTTTTTAAGGCAATCCTTCTCGCGATGAACTAAAATGCGCTTAAACCTATACGCACACCATGCGCATATATGCGGGGATTGATCTGGAAGGGCACCATGTGTAGCAGTAAATCCACAGTCTTTCCCCCAGTTCCACAGATAACAAGGCTTTCCCTCTGTCTCTCTAGTGTAGTCGTCCCTCTGATTAACAGGGGATGGGTTTATCCCGGTTGATGAGGCTGCGACTGCAGGTACCTGAACAGGGCGCTGTGTCGTTGCGGGGGCAGGACGCGGGTAATTAACCTGATTAGAGGCAGCTCTAGATTGAAGCGTCCTTACAGCTTCGGTACAAATATCGTGCTGGACATCTTTTATCGCGGAAGGATCCGCCCAGCCGTCCCTAAGTCGACCATCCGCTATCATCGCAAATACGCGTTCCGACCACCGGCGGCATGTTTGGCCAATCCCAGGTAATGGCCATTAGAGCAAGGTCTTTTTCGTGTTGTAATACAGCAGGGATAGAAACTACTGGAAAGTCAGCTTGGTCGGTCAGTAGACGAACGGCAAAGAAATATTCCGCCCATGTTGCTTCCCCTAGAGCGATCTTCTTACACGCATCCCCCCTCGTAATTAAATGATGGGGAAAGCAGTTCGTACCTGGTGGCCTTTGTAATGCTTGGACGTTATCCATCATGAAATCGGCACCGACGGGCAGTCTAGGCTGTTGCATCCGGAAACCAGGTGGAGCGAGTGAAGATTGAGGGACGTAGCCATCAGTAGGTACCTGAGTAGAGTAGTGAAGAGGAGCCCCGTGAGCTGGTCTGGTAGGGGCCCAGCCTCTCCCATACGGAGACTGAGACGGTACTCTATATTGTCCATGTGACGGTTGCGGTTGAGAACCGGCCAGCACGGAGGGATCATTGGGAATCCACACTGATGAACCATCTGTAGCTCTTGGATCAGACGAAGGAAGCCTTCGAGGAGCTCGCCTAGTAGTGGACCGACTCTGTCGGGGAGAGTGAGACACGGAAGGTCTTGCACGCTCAGGTGTAGACGCAGATGATGAAGGCTGTCTAGCAGTCGGGGCAATCGGAGCGGCTGCCAAACGCTCCAACGCTTCCACTCGCGCTAGAACCGATACGGAGACATTTCCCGCAGAGGCTGGGGTATGAGTAGAATCGCCTTCAGAGGAAGAACCAGGTGCCGAAGGAACCCGAACAGCAGCTCGTCGAGGAAGTACTCGTCATGGAGGAAGATTATTTGTAGGGGGACGTCCCCTGCGTTTCCGAGTTGGTGGCATTTTCAGGACGAATTTTGCGCACGTCTTAGTCCAGTGGCGGGCAGGCGGGCTATGAGACGCGTGCTAGTGACCGATACGCCGCCCTGGTGTCTCGTGAGCGAATTAGGGATGTTAGCTAGCCAACATCACCATTGGGGCATTCATTAACATTTTAGAGCAGTGGCGTTCCTGTGCTATGCTCAAAAATCGATAAGCAAAGCTGGTGTCCAGCTTTTTAGCGTGCTTACCAAAATTAATAGTGAAATAGTGAATGGTAGACAGGAAGTGTGAACACTTATTGTCTCTCATTTTTGCTTGAGTGCAAGTAAATATGCAACACAAGGAATAATTAGTGGCATGTGGTGAATAAGGGGTCAAATTTCCCTGGATCATCAGCCCATGCTTTTTCTAATCTGTTCTTGAAAGAATTTATTGACTCGGCATCAATAACATTTTGTGGGAGACTGTTCCATATATTTATGATCCTGTTTGATAAACTGTGTTGCCTTAACGTTGAAATGGCTCTGGGTTTTACTAGTTTGAGAGTATGGCCCCGACTGCCTTCTCTTTTATTCAAGGTGAAAAAATGGTTCATATCTATTTTATCAAAACCTTTCATAATTTTAAATACTTCAATTATGTCACTTCTTTTCCTTCTGTAGGAAAGGGTAGGAAGGTTCAATTCTCTAATGTTGCATGTTGCAAGTTTCAATTCTCTAATGTTGCATGTTGTCAATTAAAATATTTCCATAGTTAACTCTTTAAAAGAAAAGGCCTTCAAACTAAAGCAAAGTAGATCATAATGATCAAACAACAATATTTATCTTTAAAAAAATGTCGTTGGAATCTTAACCATTTAAGAGCAGTCCATCCTTGTATAATCGAAAAATTTCATAATCCACGGAAGGCAGCCATGGAACAAATCTACCTTGTTCGTGTTATCTCTCTAATCTTTTGAAAGAAAAGCTGATTTTATCTGGCAATTTCAAATAAGCCGACATTGAGTGCTGGGACTAAACTAGTCTGGTTTATTTAACTAGAGTTTACTGTAACATTAAACTAGACGATCAGGTTCCCATTCACACAATAACAATGCTCAATTCAAATTACCAGCTACGGTGATGTTTGCTTAAGCGCCTGTCACACCATACCGGACTGAGTACCAGAGACCACCGGACAAAGAATTTTCTAGTCCGGTGCTCTCCGGTACCCAAAATGTATCAAAATGGAGTGGAATTGGGTCAATTGCTGCTGGGCGACCGGACAATTACCGTACATGTACCGGACATGTACCGGATGAGAACCGGACACATAACGGATGGGTACCGGACATGTACTGAACAAAATGGACAAACCAGAACCATCTGATGGGTACCGGACATGTACGGATGGGTACCGGATGGGTATCAGACATGTACTGGACAAGCCGGACACCAACCGGACACATCAGTCCGGCGGTGTCCGGGAGAAGTTTTGTGCATGTTCAAAACTTGTACCGCACACCGCCGGACACCACCGCACACCGCCGGATGGGTACCGGACATGTACCGGACATCGCCATACAGTACCGAACATTGTCCGGTTCTCGTCCAGTTCCCCAGTCCAGTAAGGTGTGACTGGGCCTTTAAGAATGTGTGGATCATTTTCTAATATATGTATGTGCATCTTAGCTGGCCTGCGAACCAGTTTGGTGTGATGTTCGGATTTCTTGAGCTGGTTGTGGGGCTCGGCGCCTTCATGCAGTATCCATATATAGTATGGGTGCTGACACACACCTTCCACAAGGTGACTAGACACTATTTTAATTTGAACTCAATTATAAACCATTCAAGTTGCATAGTCCGATGGTTTTAAGTTTCTGTCACTTTTTGAGATAAATATAGTAATGTGATTGCTAGATCTATAATTTACTTTAGTTCGAAGTAACTTTTATATTAAATGGCAAACCTTTGGGATATTTGAAGTGCAAACATGCAAAAGTAACTCTGGCAGGAACGATTGATTGATTGATTGGTGGTTGCTTTACGCCGTGTCAGCAGCAAAGGCCGTATTCACTGCGTGGCAAGCGCGCCTAACCTCTGACACCATAGGCTTATGCAGTAACAGGTTCTATTAAATTGCTTCAGTATTCCCTTCTATGCAATAAATGATTAATAAGTGTACCAGTATCTAAGTTGGATATGTAGAATCAAATCTAGATAATTGTTTCGGTTTCGAAAATATGATGCTTTCATCAGACTATGCAGCTTTAAGTGTGTAAATATTAACTGATGAATGAGTTGAGTGCCCGCTTCTTGTCTGGGTTCGAACCCGTGGGGCTCAAACGATGGGTGAATCAAACCAATGACTTAAAGATGTATACTTACTGCTATCTAGTCTGGCACTTGGAATTATTTGGATAGGGCAAGGAGACATGGAATGAGGAAAACCAATTGCTTGCGATTTAAATTTCTCTTGCTTAATGAATAAATGTAATTAAAACATGTTCAATTGGGGGAGATGGGATTTTACGGCCTAATCACATCTGAGGTTTGGTCAGGATTGGTTCCTTCATTGTCAAAGTGCACATCAGCGATAGCTTTATAGTGCTATCCTGGGATACAGCAATCCACTACGAGTACTAGCCATAGAGACAGCTAATACTCATAGTATCAATGCCTTCAAACAAGACAGAAATTGTCCATGACATGTATGACTAGCTATCCCCCAGTCCACATTTACAAACTAAGAGCCTATGATATCTGTAAAACTTGATAGTTCCCTGCTATTGTTTATTTCATTCGTACCCTCATCATCTGATCCACAAAGAGGACATTTGCACCATAACTGCTGATACCAGAGGACCAGTGCATTGGTGCTGAGAAAAGATGTTATTCAACTGACAAAAAATGTGATTATAAATGTTATTAAAAAATGTTATTGAAAAGATGTTATTCAACTAACAAAAAAATGTTTAAAAGGCTAAATTGTCCACTCAGTCGCACAATCCTAATACCGAGCCAACCGGTCTTTTCCCGATCCTAGTAATACTATGAGGTGAATTATCAACAAGTATCAATTTTGTAAGTCTTTGCTTTTACTTCCCACCATCTTTGGATCGACCCAACGACTTTATGTTTCCAAATTAAAACAACAAACTAAATCAAACATAGCGACATGAAGGACAAGTGGATGTGAGGGCCATTTCTTTATCAGTAACCTGTAGGATATGTCTGGGTGGACATGACAACATTTACGACATTTGACAGAGTGTTGTTGGGTCATTGGTAGTCAGCAACCTGTAGAACAGGCAAATAACAAGAGGTCACCACATGGAGGTGATCAGTGTTTGGTAACCAGGGGCCGTATGTAGGAGTCGGTGATAGTGAGGCAAAACGGGGTTTGGCCGGAATTCCCGTTTAGCGGAGAAAAATGGTATGCAGGAGTCAGTGATAGGCCTAACACCAGAAGCTTAAACTAGGTCAAGGTAAACCAGAAATTTAGCTAGTTTACAGTGGTGTAAGGTATCAAATCTATTCAATGGTGTCATATTTAACAAAGTTACATAGTCAAATAGTGAAATTTGATTAAATTAACCCTAAAATCGAAGCGAGATTAACGCTGCTGCCGCAATGGTGGCGATATTAATATTTATATTTTCGAATCGACGAATGTAAAGTACACACATCAACAAAACACACATCACCGCCGCCGAATCGGCGGCTATATATTAGGCCCAAATCTATTAAATGCTGTCATATTTAACAGAATTACATATGCCATAAGTGAAATTTAATCAAATTAACCCTAAATTCGAACCAATATTAACTATGCCGCCTCATTGGCAGCGTTATTCATATTGTCGAATGGAAGGATTTCCCAAATCTATAAATAACTTCACTTTTAGCTATAATGTAAGTGTTACGCGCTCCTGCATACCACTTGACACAGTTCCCGACGTCTGTGATAGCTAACCGGTAACAGGCTGTAACACCAAACGCCGCTAACATTGACTCCTGCATACGGGCCCTGGAGGGTAGGTCTTGGTGGAACCCGGGCTTCTGGAGCAAACAAACGAGACGGTTCTGGATAAACATACTAGCGTGTGCAAAGACCGACCTTGAAGATTAGTGCGTTGGAATCCCTTTTAACTGTGCTTTATGGCCTTTGTACTTCCATGTAACCTTTCCCTGTGTGATGTCACATGACGTGTTATTTGAGATTCAACCCAGTATGTAGAGACTGATCTGTCCAACACTATGATACTGAGCACCCCAGTAAAGCCTCTATAACCGACCACTTCCACACATCGACCACTCCCCTATAGCGATCGCTTCATGTGGGTCCCAACAATACCATTGCCACCATATTCTAACTCCTAAACCGACCACCTTCCTAAATGGACCACTTAAAGTCGGTCCCAAGGTCGGTCGACTTAGAGAGGTTTTAATATAGTTCTAAGAACAGGGTGGTTGATATTTCTATAATCTGAATATCTTTCTAAGAACAGGGTGGTTGATATTTCTATAATCTGAATATCTTGTTAACATATAACAAACACCCCGTCCTGATATGACCTTAGATGTTGCTAAGACGGACAACAAGAAAGAACAACTAGAGCAAATATTCAGCTGAAGAATAAGATGGCACCACTATGGTAAAGTAAAGAACACTATTATATAGGAGCATACTAGTTACTGCCGCAGCCAGACGCTCCAAAAATAAGGAACACTATTATATAGGAGCATACTAGTTACTGCCGCAGCCAGACGCTCCAAAAGTAAAGAACACTATTACATAGGAGCATACTAGTTACTACCACAGCCAGACGCTCCAAAACTAAGGAACACAATTATATAGGAGTATACTAGTTACTGTCACAGCCAGACGCTCCAAAAGTAAAGAACACTATTATATAGGAGCAAACTAGTTACTGCCGCAGCCAGATGCTCCAAAAGTAAAGAACACTATTACATCGGAGCATACTAGTTACTGCCGCAGCTAGACGCTCCAAAACTAAAGAACACAATTACATAGGAGTATACTAGTTACTGTCACAGCCAGACGCTCCAAAAGTAAAGCACACTATTATATAGGAGCAAGCTAGTTACTGCCGCAGCCAGATGCTCCAAAAGTAAAGAACACTATTACATAGGAGCATACTAGTTACTGCCGCAGCTAGATGCTCCAAAACTAAGGAACACTATTATATAGGAGCATACTAGTTACTGCCACAGCCAGCTCCAAAAGTAAAGAACACTACTATATAGGAGCATACTAGTTACTGCCACAGACAGACGCTCCAAAAGAAAAGAACACTATTATGTAGGAGCATACTTGTTAGTGCCACATCCGTATGCTCCAAAAGTAAAGAACACTATTACATATGGGAGCATACTAGTTTCTGCCTCAGTCAGACACTCCAAAAGTGAAAAACACTATTATATAGGAGCATACTAGTTACTGCCACAGCCAGCTCCAAAAGTAAAGAACACTACTATATAGGAGCATACTAGAAACTGCCACTGCCAGACACTCCAAAAGAAAAGAAGACTATTATATAGGAGCATACTAGTTACTGACACAGCCAAACGCTCCAAAAGTAAAGTACCCTATTGTATAGGAGCATACTAGTTACTGCCACAGCCAGCTCCAAAAGTAAAGAACACTATTATATAGGAGCATAATGGTTACTGCCACAACCAGATGCTCCAAAAGTAAAGAACACTATTATGTGGGAGCATACTAGTTACTGCCACAGCCAGCCATTCCAAAAGAAAAGAACACTATTATATAGAATTTAAACTTCCTACCCTTTCCTACAGAAGGACATAATTGAAGTATTTAAAATTATGAAAGGTTTTGATAAAATAGATATGAACCAATTTTTCACCTTGAATAAAAGAGAAGGCAGTCGGGACCATACTCTCAAACTAGTAAAACCTAGAGCCATTTCAAAGTTACGGCAACACAGTTTCTCAAACAGGATCATAAATATATGGAAGAGTCTCCCACAAAATGTTATTGATGCCGAGTCAATAAATTCATTCAAGAAGAGATTAAAAAAAGCATGGGCTGATGATCCAGGGAAATTTGACCCCTTATTCACCACATGCTACTAATTATTCCTTGTGTTGCATATTTACTTGCACTCAAGCAAAAATGAGAGACAAATAAGTGTTCACACTTCCTGTCTACCATTCGCTATTTCGCTATATAGGAGCATACTAGTTACTGCCACAGCCAGACACTCCAAAAGAAAAGAACACTATTATATATGAGCATACTAGTTACTGCCACAACCAGACGTTCCAAAAGAAAAGAACACTATTATATAGAAGCATACTAGTTACTGCCACAACCAGATGCTCCAAAAGTAAAGAACACTACTATATACATCAACTCAGCCCTAATGAAGGTTTCAATTACTGCACTTATAAATTAATTCGCTCACCTGTATAACCTAGTGGTCAACACTGGTATTTTTCCGGAAAGCTGGAAACTAGCTACAGTTTCACCCATCCCAAAGACCAATAACCCAAGATACTGTAGTGAGCTGTGCCCAATATCTATTCTCCCTCTTCCTGGCAAAATCATAGAACAAATAATACATGATGAGATAAAAACATTTTTAGAGTCTTCAAATTAGCTAACCACCCAACAAAATGGATTTAGAAAAGACAGATCAACAACTAGGGCATTGGCCTCTCTTATGGATGAGTTATTGACCAACATGGACAAAGGTGAACTTACAATTGCAGTATACCTCGACTTCAAAAAAGCTTTCGATACAATTGACCATAGAATACTATTGCAGAAAATCCAGAAAGCAGAACTGGGGAAGAAAACCTGTACATTCATGGCCAACTACTTAACTAATAGGAAACAATGCACACAACTTAATGACACTGAGTCAACCATCAGGACTATTAAAACTGGAGTTCCACAGGGTTTAATCTTTATAAATGATTTACCCCAAGTATCAGAGGATGCAACATTCACATTATTTGCAGATGATGCAGCACTAACAGTACACAATAAAGATTTCCAAATAGCAACCGATCAGGTTCGGACAGTGCTGACCAGGGTTAACATGTGGTGTAGTGAACACAAACTATCCCTTAACACCAATAAAACTGAGTTTGTCATTTATCGCACCAAAGCAAGGAAGGCAAGGGCAGAACCCATAACACTGCATATTGGCAGAAACCAAATTAAGGAGGCAAGTGCTTACAAGTACTTAAGAACAGTGATTGATTCTACCTTAAATGGGAATCAACAGCTGCCTAGACTAACTCAATCATTGGCACTAAAAATGACTACAATCAGGAAGATGCGGAGCTTCATAAGCGAAAACACTGCCCTACTGCTATATAAATCAACAGTTCTACCAATAATAGACTATAATGATATAATTTATGGATTGCTCACAAAGCAGCAACTGACTAAGCTACAAAGGATCCAAAACCGGGCGTTAAGAACAATTTATTGGGGCAAAACACTAAGTGTACAGGAAATGCATGACAAAGCAAACCTAGATTACCTAATGGTTAGAAGAGATTCACATCTCCTATCACTTATGTACAGAAGAGCCAGAGATGCACAATATATAGAAAACACAAAAAGGAATACTAGACGGGCTGATTCCACTCTACTCAAAGTCCCCAAGCCTTCCACAAACAAACTAATTAAAGCACCAATTTACAAAGGCAGCATGATGTGGAACAACCTACCAACCAGAACCAGGGCAGCGTCCTCTTACCTAGAATTTAAAAACTCACTAAGAGTACATCGGATTGGGAAGGCCCTTATGCAGTTGCAGTAAAGTATGTTCCATGGCGTCACCATACCGTAAGTGGCAGACCACCAAACTCTCAGCCTCAGTTTCTCCCCCCCCCACTTTTTTAATTTGTTGCTGTTCCTCTGTTATCTCCAGTCAACCATATACGATGACAGAGACAGTCCAGGTAAAAATGTAAAATTTAAGACCTAAATGCACTGGGATTGATCCCACTGCTTCACTGGTCACAGCTGGTCCAGTGTATTATTAACAACCGCACCCCAACAACATAATTCATGAACTCACATAACTAGCTACATTAGAGTTACACTAGAACTTTCCTAACAAATCAACATTTATATACCGCTTGCCTAACTGCAACTGAACATTAAAACTTACTACAAGTTTACCAACTGAATACAGAAGACAACTTCTGCTTACATTCTAAATACTATGTAAATACTCACATTGATCTGACTAATATTGATATCGTTATATGACACTACTGTACCATATTGTTATGGAACTTTTGGGTTTCAGAATTTCATTGTGTTACATGGTGCAAATTGTCTATTAAACAGGTATTGTACACCTTATTCTATATACCTTTTGGGTAAATAACCCTGAATTGAAAAATGGCTGGAAGACCAGTGCTTCGGCACTGACAAAAGACTTATTTAGCAGAATAAACATATTTACCACAAACAAAATAATAATATAGGATCATACTAGTTACTGCCACAACCAGACGCTCCACGACTGTTCCATTAGCAGGAACTACCCTACATACAAAAAAACGGTTGGATTACTGGGTTTTGGACATAACCATGCTAATTTCTAGTCTAACCAACTTGATCAAATATATTCTTCACATGTTCAATGTTCATAGCCCACTACTTTGGGTGTGAAGAAATGATTAAATCATGTAGATTAATAGACTTCAAAAGTTTAATAATAATAGAGTGGCCACAATTTTTAATCGTGACATTCACTTCCAGTTCAGCAGTTGTATGCCAATATATGTATTTATGTATACGATGTAGAGAACAACCTTGAACTTGGTGGTTTGACAATGTAAGGCAGCTCGCATAAAAAGGATGCCCATACTAATTCAACAAACAGGGGATGAATATTCCCGATAGGACAAGCACGTCCTGTCCGACTGACCGATATATATGTGTGGTATAAAGCATTTATACGAATATTATTCAGGATGGAACCCCTCCCTCTGTGGCATATCGGGTGGGGGGATTCGAACCCACTACCCCCACACGCTGCTGGGCCGGCGGGGCAGTTCGGCGAGGGGACTGAGGCAAGTCTAGCCTCCATGTGTCTTGCGCCTCCAGTGCCCGCTAGGAGGACTGAGGCAAGTCTATTACGGGTAACACCTCAGGCGCATGCGCGGACCCTCCAGCTCCAACGGCTTTCCTGTATACTCGGCCCATTTGAACCCGAGTTCTAGCTTGAGGCTGACGTACCTACGTGCGTACCTACCTACATATCGGGCGAGATGCCGGTCGATATATGTGCGGCATGTGGGGAGGAGCACGAGCCCCCCCGGGGCAGTAAGTGCAAGCGGACAAGGACTAGCAAGCGGTCAGTAAAGGCGGAGCTGCCTTCATCGGGCGAGGAGGATGCCGCGGAGGCGGGTGAGAAGTTGGTGGCGCCGGTTTCTTCGACGCGGCGCGCCGGTGAGGGTTCGCGCCTCGTGGTGGAAGACTACGAGGAGGATGACGAGGAGAGGGAGCTGAGGCGGCTGGTGGCGGCGAGGGCGCGAGAGCGCCGTAAGAAGGAGCTGCGTGCGGTCTTGGACGCCGGATGGCCGGAGGAGGAGGCAGTGACGGCGGTGCCGACGACGAAGAAGAAGCTGTCCGGGAAGAAGAAAAAGGCAGAGGCGGCCGGGGACCCGGACGATTCCCCTACAGACAGCAGCTCGGAGGACGGCTCAGGGTCAGACAGTGACTCTGGCAGAAGGCGAAGGAGGAGGCGTAAGCGCAGTAAGTTCGCTTTAAACAAATACACGATGAACGAGAAGCGTTTAAAAAAACTTTCGGTGATGGAGCTCGTCTACACGGCCCTGGTCTGGGGCATGAAACGTGGGAGGCGAGTCGGGTTTGAATATGATGATCTGGAGCGATATATCGGGCATGTGGCTTATATGTGCATGCATGCCTCTACAGCAACCTATACAGATCAGGCCTATCGTGGTTATGATAAGGCAATCAGGGACAAGGTAAAGGATGTTGGGCTAAAGGCGTTCACCATGGGCGATCATGAACTATCGTTGCTGTACTTCAATTTGGAAAATACGCGGAGCAACAAAGAGGCACGCCGACCATCCAGACCTACACAGGCTAGTAAAAGCTATGACAATTCCCGGAAGATCTGCTATGCGTACAACTACAACAAGGATGGGTGCAGTGTGCGCCGATGCGAGTACGAACATAAGTGCCTGAGCTGCAAATCAGGCTCCCACCCGATAAATGATTGCAAAAATAAAAAGAATTGACTTGTGTGCACGCCTGTTGAAAGTGGTGCGTCGGGGACCGTTGACCTAGTTGACTTTGAATTTCGCGCGGATATGAGCGGCTTCCAAGATGGCGGCCAAGATGCAGTATAAGCATTATACAAATATTATTTAATATGGAACCCGTCGTGTGGTAATTGTCTCGGCTAGATTCGAACCCGTGACCCTCTCGCCGGCACGCCGGTTATGTGGGTACAGCAGCTACAGCAGCCTGGCATGTGGCCAGCTGCTTAAAGTTGCATAGTCCGATGGTTTCCAATTTCTGTATTTTTTCTGAGATAACTAGATTAGATCGATCACTAGTATCTACTTTACATTAGTTCAAAGTTACTTTCATTTTAAATGGTAAACTTTTGAGATATTTTGAGTGCAAACATGGAAAATTAGTTTTGGCAAGCTTGCCAAAACTCTGACCACATAGACTTCTGCAGTAACAGGTTCTGTTAAGTTGACTCAGTATTGCCTTCTACACAGAAACAAATGCTTAATAAGTGCTACAGTATCTAAGTTAGATATGTAAAATCAAATCTAGATAATTGGTTTGGTTTTGAAAATTTGATATTTCATCGGACTATGCAGCTTTAAGCTGGGGTGAGGGGGGGGGGGAGGTTGGCGCGCTTTCCCCAGCGTCCAACGGTTTTCCCGTAGGCGCATTTGGTTCTGAACTCTAGCTTTAAAAATCTTTGTATTTAATAAACGGTAGGTCTTTTTGGGAACACATATAGAGAGAGAACCGATTTTACATGTATTTCTGTTTCTTTTTTTATAGTTTTCAGAAAAAGGTCAAATGGGAGAACATTCCCAGACATTTACACCATTAGGGACTATCCTCATAGGCCAGGCCAGTCAGCATGTTTCACATTTATAACGAATGAGTATACTTCTAAAAGCATACGTTGTAAATAAGCCCCCCCCCCCCTATAAAAGGGGGGGGGGAGAGAAAGAAATAGACCAACTTTGCTTAACAATGAAAATGAAAAACGAAATTAAGGTAGACAGCTAACACCATTTTAGTTCTGTCCTGACATGACCTTAGATGTCGCCAGGAGGTAAAACTTCAACAACCAAACAATTATTTTTACTCAAAACACTACCCTCCAATCGTGGTATTTCCAATGCACATGACGCAGCTATTGCTGATCAATGTCGAACTACACGGAAGTGACGTCATAATGCTTGGATAGTGCCAGTGATCTGGCTCCCGGCAAGTCTTGCAAGAAATAAATGGCTTTCTTCTCCACTATTGCCGTTCTGTTGTACCAAAGAGTATCCCATACATGCATAGCTATAAGAATCTTACCTGGGTACTAGATGATGTATTGCTAGCTGTCATTTTCCATGAGGAGAGGTCTATCTTCGGCACTTTTTGGAGGACATGGAGGGAGAGACAGACAGAAAAGCATATCCAGAAGATGTTACTTTTGACCTCATTACAAACAAATGAAAAGAACAAATGAAAAGAACAAATGAAAAGAACAAATGAACCAATATGGCAGCATGAGAAATGGAAAGAAAAGATGACAACACTCGTGCATGTGTCTCCATTAACTGGAACTAATAAAGTGACGTCACCAGGACATGCTTCTCTCCCGGAACTATAACAGCCTTGAGACTAGCATCACATATATATATATGTATATAATATATATAAGCCTATACAAAGGCGTGCATCCTGGCATTCAGACTGAACTAACAATGAAATCATGATCTCTGTTGACACACAACAAATTATTGTTTTGGGATTTTTTTAATGTTATTATGTTTCCTTGTTTGAGGAAACTGTTCGTATTCACAACAGATGATGTAAGAGGTCATTTTAGCAATTTGGTTATCTATTCGAGACTTAATACATTCATCTTGGAAATGTCTGAAGCAGAACGAGGCTGGCTTCGCAAATAGGTAGCTGCAGGGGTATTTTCCATTCACTTATATATATCAGACTGCGTCCCTTGTGGAGGTTCAGAGAAATAGTAAAGAAGAATATATATATATATATATGTGCTCTATAATCTATTATGGGAATATAAACAAGGACACGACCACCTAGCGGTTCGCTCTATATTAGTTACTACATCCTGTACTGTCATGTGATTAGTTATTCCTACTGTACTAGTATCATTGAGTTAGTACTACCTACTGTGCTGCTGCCTAGTCTAGTTCCTTCATCCTCCACTAGTCTGCCACCTGTGTGTGGCTCCTGACTGCCCTGATACCAGCTGTGTCTGGTCACTACTGCTGCCAGACCCGCTCAGACGGTCGGATTTTAAATTTTAGGTGGACATTTAATATATTCCTGCCAGAGAATATATACTCTTTCTCAACCACTCCGTCTTTTGTTATTCTGTCTTACCAGGGGCCAACTGTTTATATATATATATATATATATATATATATATATATATATATATATATATATAAATAAGCGAACAGGGAATGAGAGAAAAAGACTAGGCTTGGTTTGGGTTGAGTTTATTTTCTCTGGTAGGAAAATATATGCCCTACCGAAAGTAAAAGAAAATTTTGAAGTGAGGCAAGAGGCAGACGGTGCCGGTGCCGAGGTCGGGAGTGGAGAGAGTGCCCAGGCCAGGGCTTGCTCACAGTCATGGTGGATAGATGGGGGGGGGCCCAGGAAGGGCCCCCCCGAAACATTATGGTCTATTCTTTATTTATATTCACATAATCACTTATATAGCACATAAATAAGCGAACAGGGAATGAGAGAAAAAGACTAGGCTTGGTTTGGGTTGAGTTTATTTTCTCTGGTAGGAAAATATATGCCAAACATCCCAAGGATGCCGCCAAGCCAACCAAGCCTAGAGTTCAGGAGGGGGGCCGAGGCCGAAACGGAGGCCAAGGCGGATGCCACCCTCATATCGTTCATGATGCGGACACTCAGGGGGGACTTTAGGTATAGGAAAACTGTGTCGCTCGACCAGTCACCCCGAGTCCTTAGTTCCTCAATTGTAGCTCCACAGAGCGACAGGTACGTGCACCCACCCCGGCGGAGCGAGTGCGACGAGATAGTGAGTGGGTCGAGTCCGACCTCTGCTGAGAAATGTTTGAGTGTCGCCTGGTAGATGGTGTACAACATCGGGAAGGAAAGGCCGTCGGCCGAAGGGAGGCGGAAGGCCATGGCCTCCGGAGCTGCCGGCATCTGTCGGAAGTGCTTCTCCGTCCAGAAGACAGCGCAGAGCGCAGGGTCGGGGCACCTCGCGACCGGGATCTCTAGGATCCGCTCCCGGAACTGGATGGTTTTGGACCGCCGGACGCTGATGACCATGCCCCAATCCAGGAAGCGGAAGTCCCGCCGCCTGAGCGCGGATTCGGATGATGTTATCTGGCACTTCCGGAGCAGCCCACGGAAGCTGCAGAGGACGGCGGCCCGCCAGGCCATATGCCCCAAAGTGGCAGAGAGTCATTCGAAGATCTGCAACAGCATCCCCGGCAGGAGGGGGGAGGCCTGGCTGGGGGGGGGGGGGGCACCCCTATATGCTGCGGAGTTGGTGTTGTTATCATATAAAGAGGAATATAACGTCCTGATATGCCATGGATGTTGGTAAGACATGAACCCCAACAAACAACAATCGAAGTAATATAATATAATATTTCATAATAAAGTAGCAGTATAATAAAATTACAATATAATACCTATATATGTTCTCTATAATCTATTATGGGATTATAAACAAGGACACTATCTATCTTCAGTTCCCTATATTATAGTATACTCACTATATCCTATTTAACTGGTCCTGTGTATTTACAGTATTGGCCACACTGCTGCCACCGCTGAGGGGCTCTAAGCACTGTATGTCAGCTGCGTCTGGCCATTATCACCCATATAGGCTCGGAACTCCGATCTTGCTTATTGACGCGGTCTTACTGTTAACCAGAAGTGGAAGTGTCCATTTTCAGACGTCTGCGCAAACCGGATGCACAGGCGTCTTCTTTTTTTTTTTGTAAGTCTGAAGGTTGAGTACCATATATGTATGTAGCTGCGGCAGAATTTGACCAGACGGGATAGTACTCTTGTCATACGCTCAGCTCAGATATATATGAATCCGTATTCATCTCAATCTTTGTCAACATGGAACAACCGCCAGATGCAAGCCTGGAAGGAAACGGCCACGTGACTGAAAATGGCAGATTCCTAGAGAACACTGCAGAATCATACGAATCGATCTCTGAAGAAAGGAATAAAGTACTTGATGGCAGATTGGAAAAGAATAAGGTAAACCGAACTGAAATTGCTCGGTACAAATGCTGACTTTCCGGTTGTTCCACTCTGCTGGTACTACATGTTAATTGGTCATTAGTGAAAGACCATATGCACAGTTAGAAGTTTTTAATAAGTTCTTCTTGTCATATCCTTATTTGTTCATCTTTTTTTGCACAGGATCTAAACGTTCACAATCAATTGTGAAAATTCGTAGCAAAGGAGAGTTACGAAGAAAGCTTACAATTGGGTGTAAGATCCTAATTAAGACATAATGGTATCTTTTGTTTAAAGTTACAACACGTGATACCGGTGCGCAGACAAATGATCACAAGACAAAAGAAGACCAGATCTGACACCCTTATGCAAAGAAAAGAGACAAAAGCTCACAACAATTCTTGTTATGATATACATAGACAATTAACAGGTATAAGCGGGACTATTTAAAAATATATTTCTTATGTTTTCCATTAAAACAAGGGATGCAAATTCACCCCAAATATCGACAGCCAGAATGCCATAACTTTGTTCATATTTGTCCTAGAATCAAATTGTACTGACTATTTTAATAGTACTGCACAGTACTTTCCAATGGAACCAGACGTGGTGGCCGAATCGGCAGAGCCCAGGTTTGTTCTTGTGATTAATGTATTTACACTGCTCATAACGGATAAGTGTGTTAACTTGTTTTCAACACTGGGCCACACTCGTCCAATTTGATTCATATCTGTTGAATTTTGTCTTAGTAATAGTAAGTAGTCAGCGGGGTGTTTGATGCATTTGATTGTTTGTATGATGAATTTATTTACCATGCTCATAACAAATAAGTGTGTTCGGGAGTTCGAATCCCGGGCGAGTCAAACCAATGACTCACACAAATTATACTTATCACTATCTAGCCTGCGCTTAGCATTATTAGGACAGGGCAAGGACTGGTGTGCTCAGCATCAGGATAATGTGACTGTGGGATATCAGGTCATGGTGCCAGCGGCCTGGTTTCCCAGTGGGACAGCACTATAAAGTTGCCATGAGTGCGCACTGTCACAAGTCGGTACCCGTTCTGATATGACCTTTGATGTTGCTAGGACGTAAAACAACAACAAACAAACTGCCTTCTGGAATCATAAGTCTTTCAAATGGTTTACGCCCACAAGTCATGTTGATGCTTGCGATTACGCATATACAAGCAATGCACGAACACTTTACATATACACAGTGCTGATTTGACCACCATATTGCATGTCACTTGTATTTGATCCTCGTCATGGCACCAGTCTCCCGGAGATGTTGCAAACAAATGACATACTCCGCCTAGAGCGGGATTCAAACCTATGTTTTTGCCTTTCAGAGGGCTAGCATCTTGACCATTATGCTATTGAGGCTCCGTGATGCAATCACCCTGCCCACACCTCCCAATGAAACTGGTTCATTGGGAATAAGGTCAGGGCAGATAACTGCACTACTACCTAACCCAGATCACCCGGCAGTTCCAAAGCCTGCAGTACGAAAAGATTCAGTCTAAAGCCGTGTTCACACGGGCAAAATGTGAGGCGAATCAGGCAAATCGAATCAGGTGAGGCGAATTAGGCGCCCGTTCACACGGACACTGCGCGAGGCGGAAGTGGATATCTGCGCATGAGCAAGTACAGACTAACCAGCGCCATTTTGGGTTCGACGACGCCGTCACCAGAGAGTGTGGGTTCGACCTAGATATGTAATTACTGAATCGTATTGGTTTGGAACGGTCAAAACTTCTGCTGGGCAGTGAAACCATAAAAATAAATGATAAAAAAAATATCTGTGCATAGATAGCGGTTTCATTAATTAAATTATATAATATGCGCTTTTGATCGACCGGAAAGTCAACAACCTGAGGTGTCGACTGCGCATGCGTGTGAGGTGCTTAATCCGCCTCAGAGCGTCCACACGGGCAAAATTATCCGCATCACAGGAATCGATTCACGTATACTACCTCGCTTAGGTGGTTTACACGATGCGCATCACGTGAGTCGAATCAGCCCTAATCCGCCTCAGAGGTCCGTTCACACGGCAAATGTGAGGCGAACTAGGCAAGTCGCTTTCTACGAATCGATTTACATTGCCCGTGTGAACACGGCTTAACACTGCTTCATATATGTGCAAAAACTGTCACCCTATTACCCAACTGTTGTCTGTAAACTAATCATTTGTGTGTGTGCGAGATCTCAATTTGGGCCAGAGGCCTCACTCGTCCCAATCTATCGGTACATTAAAGTTGCATAAACCGGTGGTTTTGAATTTCTGCCATTCTTTTTGTAGACAAATGTATTAGGTTGGTCATTATAATCTGTGGTACTTGAGTTTGAAGTAACTTTTATTTTAAAGGGTTAACTTTGAAGATATTTTAAATAAGAACATGCAAAAATAATTGTGGTGTGCACACTGAAATGCTGGATATACTTAGGCTTCAATAGTGATAGCTTAATTCAATTTTCTTAGTGTACATTCTATGCAGCAATACCTGTTCTATAGCCATGTTCACACGGGCAAAATGTAAAGCGAATCAGGCAAGGTGCATCAGGTGAGTCGAATTAGCGGCCCGTTCACACAGGCAGTACTTGGGCCGGAAATCGATATCAGCGCATGAGCAAGGCGATGCTAACCAGCGCCAGTTTGGCTTTGTCGACGTCGCCATGAGAGAGTGTGGGTTCGACCTAGATATGTATGGACTGAATGGTATTGGTTTGGAAGGGTCAAAACTTCTGCTGGGCAGTGAAACCCTAAAAATAAATGATGAAAAAAATATCTGTGCACAGCTAGCGGTATTTAGACCAAATTATAGTATATAGTTCGACGTGCTTAGTCTGCATCAAGTAAGTCGGTTGCGTCCACACGGGAAAAATAAATCGATTCACAGAAATCGACTCACGTAATCCACCTCCACAGGTGGTTTACAGTATCAGCATCACAGGAATCGATTCAGGCATAATCAGGCGTAATCCGACTCACCCGCCCGTTCACACGGGAAATGTGCGTCGAACTAGGCAAATCGGTTTCTACGAATCGATTTACATTCCCCGTGTGAACACGGCTAATGACTGCACTATTATCTGAGTTCGCTTTTCCGTATCAAATCTAAGTACATGTTTCGGTTTCGAAAATGTGATGCTTTCATCGGGGTCGGACACGGTGGTCGAATCGGTAGAGCGCAGGATTCCCACGTGAAAAGTCGGGAGTTTGAATCCCGGCTGAGTCATGTCGATGACTTACAAAATTGATACTTGACGCTACCTAGCATGATGCTCGGCATTCTAGGATAGTGCAAGGACTGGTTAGCTCAGTATCAGGATAATGTAACTGAGTGGGATAATGTAACTGGGTGGGCAGCACTATAAAGTCGATGTTCACTGTCACCACGGATTGGTACCCATCCTGATATGATCTTAGATGTTGCTAGGATGTAAAACCCCCATTAAATGGCTTCAATCGGACTTTGCAGCTTTATGCATATTGCGGTTATCATTTGCATATGCCACATTACAGCATATGGTGGCGGCATATATAAAACATACCGCAAAAATTTGAAAAACATTGCGGGTTGTCGTATGGTGACCTTTGTGCACTGCGGTATCTTTTGGAGCATATGCGTAACCTATGCATAACCTATACATAACCTTCCCCTAGCTTATGGCGGCGTATTCAAAGCATAACCCGACCAATTGCGGCGTACTGTGATGTGGGTTGACGGTTGTGATTGACAAGTTCAGCATATACATATCCTATGACCAACCTATGCCTAGCGTATGAACGTATGAGTAGCGTATGCGGAACCTATGTGGAACCTAAGAGCAGCATATGCGCAACCTATGCGTGGCGTATGCAAAGCGTATGTTATCGCCGAGAGGTCGGGGGTGGGTCGCTGGCTGGGTATAAATACCCTGGAGCAGCAGCTGTCCCCTCACTCTGCCACCATGCCTGCTAAGAGGAACACCACTGCTGCTGCTGCTACACCAGCCTCCAGGGCTGCGATCACCACTGGAGGAGGACTAGGCCATGGGAGAGGCAGGAAGAAGCATACTTTGCCATGTTCACCATCACCAGTCTCCTCAGCTGCCTCCTCACCTCACCACTCTCCAGAACACCACTCTCCACAACACCACTCTCCACAACACCACTCTCCACAACACCACTGTCCATTGGAAGAGCTGGAGATGGAAGTGGAGATGCAGACGACGCGCCAGTGGTGTCCCCGCTCCAGCTCTCCATCTCCTGCTTCTCGGGGCAGCTCATGGGCGGCGTCCGCTGCCTCCACTGCCTCCACCTCAGCCTCCACCAGCACCTCTGGCCTGTCCTCTGCAAAGAGAAGGAGGGCAAAGAAGAGCGACTGTTCTCTGTCTGTCTTCAAGGAGGGTCAGATGCTTGACTTCCTGCAGGAGAACCCAGTCATCTGGAATGTCAAGATGACAGACTACCACCGCTCGGACAGGAAGGGGAAGATGTGGGAGGACCAGGCGACGCTTTTGGGGACAACAGCAGTCCATCTCCAGAAGTGGTTC
This sequence comes from Branchipolynoe longqiensis, assembly GCA_030323885.1. Lineage (NCBI taxonomy): Eukaryota > Metazoa > Annelida > Polychaeta > Phyllodocida > Polynoidae > Branchipolynoe > Branchipolynoe longqiensis. The sequence goes on along the minus strand of CM059196.1, from coordinate 62,530,641 downwards.
AAGTCACTCCGGGACACCAACACGCGGCTGCACAAAAAGAAGAGCAGGGACGGAGCGTCTGACCTGACTGAGAGGGAGCAGTGGATCATGTGGAAGTTCTGTTTCCTGCGTTCCATTGTCCGTCACCAGCCGGAGCCCTGCAGAAGTGTAAGGTCATAATCTTTTATATGTTATTTACATATAAAAGACTGCGGGTCCAACAACAAGGTCACGCTCAATCCGCCAGGTACCTGATACTGAACATAAAATGTCGGACGACCAGAACACTGGAGGGGTTGAACTCATCCCCATGTCGTCTGAGGAGCGACTTAAACAACTGGAGAAGGAAGTAAGGGCGCTCGAAGTTGAGGACGAGCTGGCTGCCTTGGAGGAGCGAAAAAGAATACTCCTATTAAAGCAAGAGAGACGCCACCAACCCAGCACAGGAGCACGACGGGATGTGGGCGAGGACGTTCAAGACGCGAGCTCAGGATACGCTTGCGACGACGGGGGAGCCGGCCAGACGACCCGTTACGTGGACGCGACTTTCGTCGGGAAACCGGAAGACGGCTTCTGTTCTTACGGGAGGGACGTAAGCCGTTCACGATCTACCGTACGCCGACGGAGGACTTCGAGCAGTGCATCGTCCAGCAGGAGTGCCAGTAGACGACGTAGAAGTAAGTGGAGCCTCAAGAGGTTTACTGTCGGAAAGAGAGATATTGGTAAAGTGAACTGTTATGAGTTGATAGCTGCCACGGGCCAGTGGGCACTCGGTATAAAGGAGCTGGGCATTAAAGACTTGAGGGCCTTGCTGGAGCACATTGTGTTTCTGACCCATAGGGCGCGCACAAATGAATATCTTGACTCGGCTCACACTGACTATGATCGGTCAATCAGAACACTGGCCGAGGAGATAGGGTTTGCTGCTTTCTCTAGCGCCAACAGGGGCTCGAGTGTGCCATTTTATTCTTCGCTCAATGTAAGATCAAGGAAGTCCGGAACGACAGGCTACGCCACCAGAAAGCCGGGTAGTCAAACTAAGAGGCCTTGCTACGCGTGGAATGGCGAGCAGGGCTGCACACGAGGCGAGGCTGAATGTAGATTCGGCCATGTCTGCTCAAAGTGCAACGGAAAAGGCCACAAGCGTCCAGCATGCAGGGAGTGACGGTGGGCGCACTCTCAGGAGCCCAGCCAGGGGCTAGAGGTCTTTGCAGGTGACCAGGGTTACAGGGCGATTGGTTTAAACCGCACCTGCGATGTCGACATTGAGAAAGGGGTCTTTGGAGGTGACCGGCTCGACATTCGGGATAATAGGGTCTTTGTAGATGACCGTGAGGACTGTGCTGATATAGGGGTCTTTGTAGGTGACCGCATGTGCTGTGTGGAGAATAGGACTCCTACAGATGAACTTCATAATGTGGACGAGGGGGTCTTTGCAGGTGACTACGTTACACACAAGATGGGGGCTGATATGGAGGATGCCCCACCACGAAGCCCCGAGCCTGTGATAGATCCCAACCAATTATCTGACAGTCAAGGATTACAAGTACCTGAATGCACACAGGACTGGATGCAAGTGAGAGACTGTGAGGGTTGTCTGGAAGTGACTATCAGTGAATTAGAGGGCTCCTCGCCGGTCGTGTTCTATGTAACAAATGACTGTGATAGGGGTGTTTGTTCTTGTGTATACCGCCTTGAGGGTGTTGTTTGTCAATTGAAGCCTTGTCGTTTTTTCACTGAACTGTTTCTTAGGGGCGGCATTGATCCTGAAGCCTATTATATATTACGAGGGATAGTCTTCGGTTTTCAGGTGATAAATACTGAATTTGACAACAGCTATGAAAACAACAATAGTAAACGCTTGTTGGCATGGGAGCGGGACCTTATCGAAGCGAAATTGGCTGTCGAATTAGACCAGGATGTCATTTCTTGTGTTGACTACAAACCACAATGTGTCCACTCCATGTTTGTCGTCCCAAAGGAGGGTGGGGGGGGGTCGGCTGGTTATCGACTGTAGTAAGCCCCGTGATAGGTCGGTCAATTCGGCCACTAGTGAGGTCGCCCATACGTTTAAATACCTAAGTGTCGATAATGTAATCGACAATCTTGAGCGGGGGGACCACCTATCTTCTATTGACATAAAGGATGCCTACAGGGCCGTCCAGATAAACCCTAGGGACCGCATAACGCAGGGTCTGAAGTGGAAATTTAGGGACGATGACAGAGTCAGATATATGGTCGACAATCGCCTATCAATGGGTCTTGCCTCAAGCCCCTTTATATTTACAAAAATATCTAATTTTATTGTAAGATGTGCAAAAAGGGAAGGCATAAAACGGGTCATCAATTACCTCGATGACTTCTGTATTATCGGTGATTCATGGGATCACAATGCTATTGACCAATCAAAACTAATTGCAATAATACGTAGGTTGGGTTTCTCACTAAGCTTCCGAAAGTTGCTCTCCCCGACTCAGAAAATGCGTTTTCTTGGGATCGACATTGATACTATAAAATTAGAATTAACTCTCCCCGCTGATAAGCTGATTAAATTATACCGAGTTTTGGCTCAATTCCGGGGTCGGAGGAAAGCAAAACGGAAGGATCTTGAGAGACTGGGGGGTCTGCTTGCACATTGTGCCAAGGTGATCCGGGGAGCCCGTACCTTCTGCCGTGGGATCTATGATCTCATTGCTTCCATCAGGGAGCCTTATCACTACACCAGGTTGGGTGTGGGCTTCCGCCAGGACATTGAATGGTGGGAACGCTTTGTTGCACGTTTTAACGGTAAGGCTGCCATGCTAGGAAAATTTACGCGGGTCTGCTCAGTTTATAGCGATGCCTCAGGCTGGGGGAGGATGATATAGCACTTGGTGACTATGTTGGGCACCATCAAGTCTCACCCGAAGAGGGGTTGGACTCTGCTCATATTAACGTAAAAGAAATGGCGGCCGCATTTGAGGCAGCCACACGCTGGGCGCATGGTTGGGGGGGGGCCTCGATAGTGTTCATGACTGACAGCGCTGTGGTCCAGGCTGCGCTGAACACGGGCCGCTCCCGCTCACGGGAGATCATGGGTTATCTCCGAAAGCTTTTCTGGATGGCGATCGAACAAAACTTTATATTCATTTCTTCCTATATTCATACTTCAAGAAATATCACTTGTGATGCATTGAGCAGGCTGGGGGATGTTGGAAGTGCTGCTAGGATAGCCGCTGTTGATAAAGCATGGCTCATGTGTTGTAGAAAGATTTTTGAGGCCCCCTTTTCTTTTCATTCCAGGGCGGGAAGCACTGGCAAGGGAGCAGCAGCTATATGAGAGCCGTTTTTATTCCACCAATTCCTGGTCTTCAAGGACGGCTCAAATTAAGTGTTATTTGACCTTTGTCGATCAGTTCGGGGAAAACAGGGCTCCTTTTCCCTGCACCTCGAAGTGGGTAGCTCTTTATGCGACCTGGCTTGCCAGGGATCTATCTTATAGATCTATATTGAACTATTTGTCAGGTCTAAATTTTTACTTAAAACAGAATGGTTGCCAAACTATCCTCTATGCCGATTACTATGTATCTGCAACTTTGAAGGGCATAAGACGCGAGAAGGGTGATGCACCAAAGGCTGCGCCCCCCCCCCTCTTACCACATATGTTGGTTAAAATTTTTGGTGGTTTGACCCTGAACTCTGGCCATACCGCCTGGCGCGCTGCGATCTTGCTGTCCTTCCGCGCATTACTCAGGAAGAGCCAGGTCACGGACTCAGAGGCCTCCCTTAGACGTTCAGATTTTACATATTTTGATTGGGGTATGATAATTCGAGTAAGGCACTCTAAGACTATCCAATTTACTGAGCGTGTGCTAGAGATACCAGTCGCCAAATGCGTTAACCGGGCACTTTGTGCGGTATTTTGGACCAAAAAACATTTTGAGGAGATACCTGCTACTCAGGAGGAAATAGCATTCAGGCTTCCGGCAGAGTCGGGCTCAACCCCAATGTCTTATCGCTCATATCAATCTATGTTGAGACTTTTTGCCAGTAGGGCGGGTCTGGCTGAGTGCCACTTTACCTCTCACTCCCTGCGCCGGGGCGGCGCGACTTATCTTGCCATCTGTGGGGCTACGATCGAGGAGATAAAGTTGAGAGGGGACTGGGCCAGTGAGACAGTTTATGCTTACTTAAAGACGCCACTGCAGGTGCGCATCGTCAATGACCTGAGGGTGGCCTCCTCCCTGGCCCAGTCGAAGCTTGAGTAGTTTTGGGTGGGGGCCTTTGGCCCGTTTGGCTGTTATTTTGCCCGGCCAAGGGACCTTCAAGCAAAAATAAAAGAAGGTTCCCCACCACTACTCATTGTTCTCTCTCTTTCCTTACCGTAGCCTAAATTTATGTAGAATATAATTTATTATATATATATAAAGGAGGCGGAGTTTCCCCCCTTCTCTTCTTTAATTAATTATTTATTATTTATTTCTTATTTATTCTTCACTGTATATTCACCCCGGCCACTCTTTTGCCCCGGGACTGCCATCTCATTGCTGCTTGGCTCAGTCCAGCCTTGACTGCACGCCGAGCACCACTTATTTTTAGCTTTAGGTAGGGCTGTTATTTTGCCCGGCCAAGGGACCTTCAAGCAAAAAATAAAAGAAGGTTCCCCACCACTACTCATTGTTCTCTCTCTTTCCTTACCGTAGCCTAAATTTATATGTTATTTACATAAATAATCTTGGTAAATCAAGTTATTTGTTTGATGTTATGTATTTGTTGTATTTGTTTAATGGTGACTTGTTGTGTTGTTATTGTTAAATCGAGAAGTTTACAATTGATATATGTTATTTGCGTAGTGAATCTTGATAAATCAATATTGTCATTTATCGTTAAATATCTTTGCTTTATTGTTGACTTGTGTTGTCTTTTGTGGAAAGATTGATTTGCGTTCATGTTACTTATGTTATTTTATTATTTTGTCTTGCAGGTGGCCACTGCCATAGAGGCTGCGCATCGGGATGTCAGCCTCGAGTAGAATGTTGCCACAGATCTGGACGTGGGGGTGGAGGAAGACCTTCCCGCCACTCCTCCCCCTCAGTCTGAGAGCGGGTAATGGGGAAGGGGAAAGGGAAGCGGTCAGCCCCAGATGACGCGAACCTCCTTGCTGCCATCCAGAAGAGGTTCGACGAGTCTGGGGACATGCTCAAGGCCATGCAGCCGCCTCCTACACCGGCGATGATGCAGCGCGCGGCGTTTGCCAACGATGTCTGCGACATGCTCCTGACGATGCCGGAGGAGCGCTTTGTGGAGACCTACGGCCCAATCAACAGGATGGTGTCGCAGCATTTGGAGGGGCAAGGGCAAAAAGTTGTAGCTCCTGTAGCTCCTGTGGCTGTGGTGGCTCATGTGGCTGCACCTGCTCATGTGGCTGCACCTGCTCATGTGTCTACAAGTGAGGCATACCAGCCTCAACCCCACCAGTGGACTCACCAGCCACCACCCACATCACCCTTGGCATCGCAGACACAGGCATATGTGCAGTGATATATGACGCAGCCGCATCTTCAGCCTCAGCCTCAGCCTCAGCCTCAGCCTCAGCCTCAGCCTCAGCTGCATCTTCAGCCTCAGCCTCAGCCTCAGCCGCATCTTCAGCCTCAGCCTCAGCCTCTGCCTCCACCTCTGCCTCAAACTCTCCCTGTACAGCCTCTCAACATGCCTCAACCTGTGTCTATACAGCCACTCCACATGCGTCATGATCCGGTCCCGCGTCAGCCTCAGTTGGTCCAACGGCCGTCTGTGGTGATGGCACAGCCGCCTGGCCCACTCCGGACACTCGGCATGGCGGGCCACACCAGGGCCTCTCCAGGACTCGTTGCCCGCCCAGGTGGTGCGGCCACTGTCGGTGTGGCCTGGCCGTCGACTTCCGGTGCCGGTGCCGTGGGCAGTTCAACTCCCATACCAGTCGCCCCCACCCCAGGAACTTTGTCGGATTCGGCCAGCCCCACGTCCGACGGGCTATTGAACTTGTCAGGGCTTTCGGGGATCTCAGGTGAAGGGGTGGTGCTGCATAGTGGTCAGCAGCACTTGGAAGCGGTTGGCTAGAATGCCAAAGGCATTCTCCACCACTCTCCTAGCTCGGGACAGCCGGTAGTTGAACAGTCGCTCCTCATTGTTCAACCCCCTCATGGTCGGCCGCAGGGCGAAGGCATCATCACCGATGAGAAAATATGGCACATCCTTCTGGCCGTCCACGATCGGTTCAGGGTCCGGAAAGCCGATGGTGCCACTTTCAGTGCTCGCCTTCAGCTCGGAGTCATTGTAGATCTGGGCATCAGATGCGGAGCCCAAACCCCCAAGATCTGCCCAGATAAACTTGTAGTCCGCGTCTACTAGTTGCAACAGGACCACGGAGTAAAACCCCTTGTAGTTGTAGTAGTAGAGCGACCCACTCTTTGGAGGGCACCGCCAGGTGATGTGCTTCCCATCCAGAGCGGCACAGGTATGGGGGAAGTTCCACTTCTCTAAGAATAGGTCCGGAATGGCACACCATCCTTCTGGAGTCATCGGACATGACATGACATCGTCCATGTACTCTTCGACTGTGTGTTGTGGGGAACCCTCCACCCGAACTTCATGGATGAGTATTTGGTGCCAGATGCCAGGTGCCGCAGAGTAAGTGCGATCTTCAGCGCAGGCTCGAGCTGCACCCGGAATGTGGTGCGGTTTTTTTTTATCCTCGGTCCCACTCGCGCCACAATCTCATCGAACAACTGGGGAGGCATCCGCATGAAGTTCACGAACGATGCAGTGTCCTCGCTGCGGAGCTCGACCATTAGCTTGTCGTACAAGCCAAACTGTGGCCGCCTCCCAATCCATGGTCTGACCCACACTGTGCGCCGCCGCTGCCTCCTCCCTCTCCTCTGGAGACGGGCCGCCAGAAGAACCATGAGGTAGAGACATAGCTCATGCTGATAAAGGGCAATTCTGTACTGATGCTGGAACTGTCGTTGGAGTGCCTGGACATCCATCCTGTCTAAGCAGCAGACCAGGACCTACAGAAGAAGCCTTGTGGTGCCTTTATATACCGAGACCATAGGTTGGGCATACGCTGTGCATATGCTTTGTATGCACTTTGTATACACTAGGAGTACGCTAGGATTACGCTCGAACACATTACACATAGGCTAGGCGTATGCTACATACACTAGAGATATGCCGAAGGCGCGGTTTCAGCATACGCCTAACCTATGCCGACGTACCCCTAACCCATGCGTAACCTATGCTGGCATATGCATAGCGTATGTCGAGCATATGAGCAGCGTATGAGCCATACACTGCCACACGCTGACAATTTTGAGCATGCACAACAATTTTTGGACGGATGGGCGTAAGACGGCATATGACGGCGTATGACAAGCGTATACAGCATACGCCCAACCTATGCCTAACCAATGCGTAGTGTATGATGGCATATGATGGTGTATGGGTCGAAAACCGCATACACTGGCATACGCTAACGTCATACACCATAGTGTGACAGCCCCATAACCCCACATATGGTAATAACTCCATCACCCACCAGTCTCATTTTCACCACTCACCTTTTTAGGTAGTGTAATGTAACTAACAAATAACTGAATTTGTATGTGGTCTGTTAAAGGGGCTGTCACACTACGATGTATGGCCTTAACGTATGCCGACCTATGCAAATTTTGACCAACACGTCGGCATACGGCGTCATAGGTATACGTATAGGTTGGGCATAGGTCGAGTACGCTCGGCATAGGTCGATGTAGGTCAGCATAGGTCGGCATAGGACGAGCCGCTAAAAAATTGTGTGCATGTTAAAAATGTTCAACCTATGTCGGCATATGCCTCATACGTTTCTCATACGCTCGATGTATGCTCGGCATATGTCGGGGTATGTTATGTACACGTTAGGGGTAGGTTGTAACATGTTAGCCGTACGTTGAACCGGCACCCTCGGCGTATCTCTAGCGTATATAGCGTATGCCTAACATGCCTCTAGTGTGTGCTGGTGTACCCCTAGTGTATTGCGAGCGTACGGTGAGCATATGCCCAGCGTGTTGGCTGTCAGCATAGGTGCTGTTACACTACGATGTTTGGCCTTAGCGTATGCCGACCTATGCAAATTTGTACCAACACGTCGGCATACAGCATCATAGGTTACATATAGGTTGGGCATAGATCGAGTACACTCAGCATAGGTCGGCGTAGGTCGCCGTATCTCGACCTATTTTTATTTTCAAATTATTTTGACACGTTACGCACACACCGCCGCTATACGTCGTAGTGTCACAGGGCCTTAACTTCATTTCACTTCAGCGTTATGTCTCTTATCTCTTGACATTATGCGTGTCTCCGGTATGTTGTGTGAATAACCTGTGAACGAATAGAGAAACCGGTGCCACATAGATGTTGACTAAATGTACTTTTTTTTTAATACGAAAAAATACTTGTTCTGAAATTGCAAACAGATTTGTGCAAAAACTTCGCAGCTAATTAGTTGAGCATGAAATTTACTCAAACACACCTCGGCATTAAAATGTTATCTTGGTAAACGTTAATTCCATTGCACTGTGTGTGTGGGGGGGGGGGGGGGAGGGTTTACTCCGTACTGTAATCTTTCATCTCCAGAGTAGTGTTCTGCGTTTGTTATTTAGGTATAATACATGTATATTCCCATTGAGGCTGTGACCAGGCGTCTCTACACTGCTGGGAGTAGGGTGGCTGTCCCATCCTGCTGTCTGTGTTTGTGAGGGCTGGGAGTAGGGTGGCTGTCCCATCCTGCTGTCTGCTGGTTCCTGGTGAAGGCTGAGGCTGTGACCTGGCATCTCTACACTGCTGGGAGTAGGGTGGCTGTCCCATCCTATTGTCTGCGTTTCCTGTGAACGGACTGCTGCAGGCTTCGCTGGGAAGGCTGGCATCGGTCTCGCTGACCTGGCGGATGCTCTACATGCTGGGAGTAGGGTGGCTGTCCCATCCTATTGTCTGCTGGTTCCTGGTGAAGGACTGAGGCTGTGACCAGGCGTCTTTACACTGCTGGGAGTAGGGTGGCTGTCCCATCCTGCTGTACGCTTGTCCCTGGTAAAGGACTGAAGACCTCCCACGCTCCAGGTCTCACCTCAGCCTGCAGTAACCCAAACTACGAAGAAGTATATCAAAAGAGGTTACAGGAGCACTAGTAGAAGACAATAACATAATAACGAGGCTAATTACATACATGAATAATATGTGCATGAGTACTTTATACCTCACGTAATCCGATCGCTTTGAGTTTCTGCGATATTTTACAAAGAGATATATCAGGTTGATCATTAAAATTCACAACGTGGACAAATGGCTTTTATTTATGATGATTTATGCAAGCGATCCCCACCCAGGCCCTTGTTTGTTGCAGTTGTCTGAGGTGTGATGAGGTGATCTGCCACTCAGCCAAATAAGGAGGAGAGTGCCAGAGGTGCGGAGCAGACGACATCCTACGTGAGGTAGGCAAAAACAGTGGCTGACTTCCAAGTGACTTCCAGGTGTCGAGGGCGCAATACAAACATCCTGAATGTCCCGCCGGGCCGGGCCAGTCGGCTCATCGTACGGTGCGGTCCCGGTCATCCAGTCGACATGCGTGTGAGAGGTTCTGTTGGCACAACAGGGCACAGGACCCGAGAAGGAGTGTACGGCCGGGCCCTGCTGGATGTTATGTATGGTGTTTCGGCTCATTGGCAGGGGAGCGGCCCGCCGCTACCAAGGGACTAGTGTAGGGAGTCGCTGTATGAATAAACCATTAAGTAACTAGACGTCAACGTGTGCAGTCGTTGGTCCTTAATCACATTACACTGGAGAACCTGTCTCGGCGCGCACTGTACTTTACCCAATGCCGACTGGGTAGGCGGACCCAGGTCCTGGTGCCGCTCGGGCAGGTGGAGACGGCGCAGGGGGAGGAGAGTGACCTATTCAGGTACAGAATGTGTGACATTACCTCATATTGAGTCGGGGCGAGGGGGGATCAATGGTGTATTGTCGGGCATAGGCTGGTAGGTTTGTTTGTTTGTTTGTTGTTGTTTTACGTCCTAGCAACATCTAAGGTCATATCAGGACGGGTACCGACTTGTGACAGTGCGCACTCATGGCGACTTTATAGTGCTGTCCCACTGGGAAACCAGGCCACCGGCACCATGACCTGGAATCCCACTCAGTCACATTATCCTGACACTGAGCACACCAGTCCTTGCCCTATCCTAATAATGCCGAGCGCCTGGCTAGGAAGCGACAAGTGTCAATTTTAAAGTCATTGGTTTGACTCGACCGGGACTCGAACCCACGACCCCACGATCTACCAGCACGGGAGACGGATGCTCTAACTCATTCGGCGATCCCGTCTGGTAGGCTGGTAGGTCGGGTATTGGTGGACCTGGTGCTCTTTGTTCCCCAGGGTTCCTCGTGCGAGGAGCATTAGGTGAAGAGGTGAATCAGGTGAAGATGTGCATTAGGTGAAGAGGTGCATCGAGTGAATAGGTGCATCAGGTGAAGAAGTGTATTATGTCAAGAGATGCATTGGGTGAAGAGGTGCGTTAGTTGAAGAGGTGCATCAGGTGAAGAGGTACATCAGATTAAGAGGTGCATTATGTGAAGATGTGCATAGGGTGAAGTGGTACATCCAGTGAAGAGGTGCATCAGATTAAGAGGCGTATCAGGTGAAGAGGTGCATCGGGTGAATAGGTGCATCATATGCAGATGTGCATTATATTAATAGGTGCATTAGATGAATAGGTACATTAGGTGAAGAGGTGCATCAGATGAAGATGCGCATCAGGTGAAGAGGTGCATCGGGTGAAGAGGTGCATCAGGTGAAGTGGTGCATAGGGTGCATTAGATGAAAAGGTGCTTGAGGTGAAGAGGTGTATTAGGGGAGGTGCATTGGGTGAAGAGGTACATCCGGTGAAGAGGTACATTAGGTAAAGAGGTGCATTAGGTGAAGCGTGCATAGGGTGAAGAGTTGCATTATGTGAAGAGGTGAAGTGGGTGAAGAGGTGCATAGGGTGAAGAGATGCATTTGGTGAAGAAGTGCATTAGGTGAAGAATTGCATTAGGTGAAGAAGTGCATTATGTGAAGAGGTGCATTGGGTGAAGAGGTACATCCAGTGAAGAGGTGCATTGGGTGAAGAGGTACATCCGGTGAAGAGGTGCATAGAGTAAAGAGGTGCATATGGTGAAGAGGTGCATTATGTGAGGTGCATTGGGTGAAGATGTACATCCGGTGAAGAGGTACATAGGTTGAAGAGGTACATAGGGTGAAGAGGTGCATAGGATGAAGAGGTGCATTAGGTGAGGTGCATTGGGTGAAGAGGTGCATAATGTGAAGAGGTGCATAGGGTGAAGAGGTGCATAAGGTGAACAGGTGCTTCAGGTGAAGAGGTGAATCAGGTGAAGAGATGAATCAGGTGAAGAGGTGTATCAGGTGGGCATGGTGTTCATGGTATAAAGCTCGCGAGGAGGGAGGCAAATATAATGTTAAAGCTGCATAGTCCGATGAAAATATCAAATTTTCCAAACCAAAACAACTATCTAAATGTGATTCTACATATCTAACTTAGATACTGGCACACTTATTAAACATTTGTCACCACACAGAAGGAAATACTGAGGCAATTGAATATAACCGGTTACTATAGAAGCCTATGGTGTCAGAGTTTTGGCGTGCTTGCCAAAATTAATTTTGCATGGTTTCACTTCAAATATCTCAAAAGTTAGCCACTTAAAATAAAAGTTACTTGAAGCTAATGTAAGTTACATAATAACGATCAACCTAATGTATTTATCTCAGAAAATTTCAGAAACCCAAAACCATTGGACTATGCAACTTTAATGTTGCCAGGTTCGGGGACGGTGGTTCGTGGTTCAGGGGTGGTGGACTAGTGGACGCACATCTGTTTTCGAGTGGGGACCGTGCGAACAGCCGAACGCGGAGGGTATTGGGGGTGGAGGTGAGGTGTGAGTGCGTGTTGTTGTGGTGTGAGTTGGTGGGGATGGGGGTGCGGGGCGGTACACTGGTGGCGCCGTCTGGTGGACAGTGGGTCAGCTTCGTGTCAGTTTTACTCCACACTGTTACAATGCCCCTCCTTAGACTCCGGGCGACCTCCTTTTGAAAATCCTGCCTGGCGCTATCGGTACTGGTTGAGACTAATGTGTGTGATATGCAACCCGCTATGTGCATAGTGAATACCACCCATACCGTTTAATTCCATCTCGCTGACTGAAGTATAATACTAATAGTGTCACCACCTCTAAGAACTTGCTTTCATTAATCAATACAACTGTGCTGATATATATAACCGTATTATATATACACATATGCACCTATTATATATATATATCCTAAGCTTATATATATATATATATATATTATTAATCAATGAATGCAAGACAGTAAATATAATTTGGCTTTTGTCTCTGGCTGGCATAACCAAGCCCACCAAACTTTATTGATAAAAAATCCCAATGACGATTGACCGGCTCTCAGCTATTTTCGCCAGTTGTCTGCGGCCCAGGCCCAGTTGACCTACTCTCAGCTTGGACATGCCTCCCCAGGCTGCTCCATCAACTCTGCAGTACCCTGGTACCATAGGCCACATCGAAGTGTCTTGTAGGGAACTGCAGACCAGCTCAATAACTGTATTGGTTACCCCAAACCTACCAAACATGTCTCAATAGTTTGTAAATCATTTAGCAATTAGATACCTCTACCCCACAGGAGCCGCACCAACATTTACATAGGAACATAGAAATGACTAGTATCTGTGTCAGTTACCACTTCAACAGCTACAGCCACCAGCCTCAATAACATTCGCATAAATAGTATTTATACTACACACACACATATATATATAAGCTTCTAACTTCCGATGCATTCTTATCGCTTGGAATAAGATGACACTATACTAGTATTATGCTACTGAAATGCTGCTGAGATGTTGCTACTGCTTCTACTGATAACCAGACGGGATGGCCGAATGAGTTAGAGCGTCCGTCTCCCGTGCTGGTAGATCGTGGGGTCGTGGGTTCGAGTCCCGGTCGAGTCAAACCAATGACTTTAAAATTGATACTTGTCACTTCCTAGCCAGGCGCTCGGCATTATTAGGATAGGGCAAGGAATGGTGTGCTCAGTGTCAGGATAATGTGACTGAGTGGGATGCCAGGTCATGGTGCCGGCGGCCTGGTTTCCCAGTGGGACAGCACTATAAAGTCGCTATGAGTGTGCACTGTCACAAGTCGGTACCCGTCCTGATATGACCTTAGATGTTGCTAGGACGTAAAACAACAACAAACAAACAAACAAACTGATATGCTGCTGCTTCTAAAGCTGATGCTTCTAAAGCTGATGCTGCTTCAGATGATGATGATTATTATTATTATTGTTATTATGATTATTATTAAAATGGTTATTATGATGATGGTGATGTGGTAGTGATGGTGTTAATGATGGCGGTGATGACGATGACGACGATAACGATGATGATGAGCAGTCACTTCCTGTGTGGCATGTGTGGGCCCTGAAACCGACCGAGTCAAACCAGCAACTGACTAGTTTACACTTGTCGCTACATAGCCTGACACTGGACCTTACGAGGATAGTGTAAAATACAGAGGGACGAGAAACACCAAACTGTCTGTGTTTGATCGTAAATATATTATAGAACAAAATGATGTCACTGAAATACAGTAGTCCGTTGAAGACATGCAGACACACTATATAACATTAGGTACTCCAAAGTGATTTCTATTTTCAACAGGTCAGTATTACATCTTATATATCTGTACAGATCTTTTAAATTGGATCTCAATGATCTAAAAATCATTTAGATCGATTGAATAGCTGCAAAGTTATGAGTGTTTAAAGATTGATTTCTTTGCCCCGATTTGTGCACATTTCCAAATTAGCCAAATCTTGGATTTTAGGGTCTCACCTGGAAGCTATTTTGCATATGATCTGTCCAATATTAAAGAATCTCATTCTCTATAGTACAAATAAGAAGCTCAATTTTGTATAGACCATCACTGTTAGTATTCTTTCTGAAATTTCATGTCAAACTTGCTAAATTCCTTAATTTCAAGCAACCACCAATAATAAATTCAGTAAAATATAGAAAAATAGCATAACTCCCGTTCTAATTGTCCTATCACAGCAATCTTTATACCAAAATAACCAGAATCAAAAGCTCTACATGATGACATAATTTTCTAACTGATCAGAGAAAGAAAGACAACATTCAATTTTAGGCATTGCAAGCTGACAATAAAATTAAGAAAAATAGCATAACTCCCATTCTAATTGTCCGATCACTGCACTCTTTATACCAAAATAACCAGAATTAAAAGCTCTACATGATGACATCATTTTCTAACTGATGAGAGAAAGAAAGACAACATTCGGTATGTTACTAACATACTGAAATTGTCCGATTATTTCACCGTGGCCCCTCGCCAACAACCAGCGGCACTAATACCTCCACATCCTTCCCCCTCCCCCACTCCACCCACCCACCTCCCTCCGCCACACTCCAACCCGCACCACTACTCGCGCACACACGCACGCACACGTTCAGCAAGTTCGGCCTCGGTGACTTTATGGATTTACCAAGTTACCCGACCTCACCGCCCCCGCCCCCCATCGCCCATTACCCACAGTGCACATGCACGCACACGCTCCGTGTTGCTACACTAACAACATAACCGGACCTGTCGTGTATATAAGAGCAGCTGCCGGTGCTCGCCAGTGTTCACACCGGCACCTTGGGCGAAGCAACTGAAGCACATTTACACAGTGAAACGAAGAGGAAACCACTTTACACCCGCATTGAAGTCATCTGTGAAGACAGCTAACTTCCCGGAGGCCACTTTGGAATGGGTTGTTGGGTGAGTATACATAGTTGGCCATGTTAGTATCTTAGCATCTTGAGTGCTTATAAACATACATGTTGTGTGCTAATAATATGTCATTTACGAGTCCAGACCTCTCCACGGGGGATACAGACAGACCTTATCAGTCGAGCCAGACGAGTGTGTTTGTTGTTTTACGTCCTAGCAACATCAAAGGTCATATCAGGACGGGTACCGACTTGTGACGGTGCGCAATCATGGCGACTTTATTGTGCTGCCCCACTGGGAACCAGGCCACCAGCACCATGACCTGATATCCCACTCAGTCACATTATCCTGACACTGAGCCAACCAGTCCTTGCCCTATCTTAATAATGCCGAGCGCCAGGCTAGGAAGTGACAAGTATGAATTTTTAAGTCATTGGTTTGACTCCACCAGGATTCGAACCCACAAACTCATGGGTTCGGATCTCCCGATCTCCCAAAACAGGAGACAGACGCTCTACTCATTCGGCCACCCCGTCTGGTCGAAATGCTACAAACCGGAAATTGAACTCCCGACCTTCTACATAGAAGGCCTGCGCTCTCGATTCGGCCGCTGCGTCCGGTTGCCAGCCAGACGAAAGGTGGAGGTCGGGGTGAGAGCTTTGGCTGCGATCCTGTGTGAGAGGTTGTGGGTTAGAACACCAACCATCAATGACTAACACAACTTATTCCTGTCACTACCTACCTCGCCTCTAGATAAATGATTCACCCCGCACTTACAGTACAGCGGTGAACCAAGAGGCTATGTAAAAGCTGGCGTAAATGTCTCTCATGGTGGATGGCCTCTCCTATTTTTCCTACCATACGTTGATTAAAGTCCAATAGCCACAATCCATTGTATTCATTTCCCCATAATATATATTCTTCAGAGTGTCCAAAGTCCAAATATCACATAATATCATGCTTAGTGACACAAAATCAGTTGGATGTGATAGAGCCCATGTGGTAAATCCGCTAATTTTGAAGGAACTGGTTCACTACATCACTTCCTGTAGCCAGGAAGCATTTGTTGTTGTTGTTGTTGTACATTAGTTGATTAAGCCGGGGAAATTTCAATTGCTGATGATTGGTCTTCCTCATTATACTGCTCCTTGCCCTATCATAAGCAGGTTGGAGAGCTTACCTCGTTTGAGCTACGGTGGTTAACGTACCTAATTCGAGCCCCGGGTCAATTTCGAAGGTCAAATTTCATATAAGATTAATGTGCATGTTCACAAATATGGTTGTGGAACACTGAGTTTTGGGAGGTTTACATATTGGAATACATCACTAGAAAGCACAAAATTATATCTAATTTCCTGAATATTCATAGGACATTTAGTTGGGACCGGATCGAGTAAATTAACAGTGAATATTAGGAACTAATTCAGTAGTTGCAACACATGTCTACAGGACAGAACTGCCCATGATAGTACTGTGTTGGTATAACCATTAATCCTAAACAATAGAGGAACATCCAGTCAACCATGGGGGTATATGCTGGCCTGTGGCCCACTCATATACTTCCACTTGCCACTGGGGGAGGTCCTGTGGGGACTGTTGTACATCATTTAGATATATTTTGTGCATACCAATATATATATATGCATAAGAAATAATTCACTGTGATTATGCATCTGATGCATAATCACCACAAATATGGCTGGTCTTGCTGGTACAACATTAAGAAAAACCTACCTTAAATACCTTAGACAAATAAGTGTTCACACTTCCTGTCTACCATTCACTATTTCACTATTATTGTATTTGATTTATTTTATTGTTGGTTATCACTTTTTATTTCTATTCACAGGAGGTCTGTAAGATATGCTCAAAAATAACACTGTAATTATGCATCTGATGCATAATCCCCACAAATATGGCATTTCTTGCTGTTACAGCAACATTAACATTCAACTTACCCTGTATATTATTGCATTTATATTTTACTTATTTCATTGTTGGTTATCACATTTTATTTATATTTATATTATTTGAATTGAGACCTGGTGCCAGCAGCCTCGGCACCGGGAGGCTGGGAACCCTGGCACCAGGAAGCCGGGATTCCTTGCGCCGATAGGCTGCCATCTCCTCCCACGCCGAACCCGAACGCTGTATGCCTATTATAAATGATATACATATACCTATATATACCTATGCATACCTATGCATATATATACACATATTTCATATATATTCCTATACATTCATATGCATTCATATACATATATATATGCATATAAACGTACATAAACATACATAAACAATTTTTATATCTACCTACTATGGACCAAATTATGTAACTACCATAGTCATGAGTCTGAATTGAATGAATGAATATACATATGCATACATATACATACATATACATACATACATGTCATATATATACACCCGGAAACCCAAACCCCCTATGCCTGGTGCCGGGAAGCCGGTATTCCCGGCGCCGATAGGCTGCCATCGCCTCTCCCACACACCCGGAAACCCAAACCTCCTATGCCTATTATAAATGTTACACATATACATACATATACATACATATACATACATATACATACATACATATACATACATATACATACATATATATACATATATACATACATATATATACATACATATATATACATATATATACATATACATACATACACATACAGCAACATTAATAAAATCTTACCCTGTATATTATTGCATTCATATTTCATTTATTTTACTGTTGGTTATCACATTTTATTAATATTTATATTATTTGAATTGAGGCTTAGTGTCAGGAGTCTCGGTGCCGGGAGGCCGGGAACCATGGTGCCGGGAAGCCGGTATTGCCGGCACCGATATGCTGCCATCTCCTCTCCCACACACCCAGAAACCCAAACCCCCTATGCCTATTATAAATGTTACACATATACATACATACATATACATACATATACATATATGCATACATATACATACATACATATACATACATATACATACATACACATACATACAGATACATATACATACATATGCATACATATACATACATATACATACATATACATATATATACATATATATACATACATATAAATGGAGAGCGGCAGTCAAGTAATGAAAGCAGTCTTTGTCGCATCGCGACCGACAGCATGATGATGATGATACATACATATACATACATACACATCTATATATACATATGCAGACATATATAAATGACTCTACACATATGCATATAAATACATATTGTATTTAGAGATGACTGCATCACATATCTTAGAGTGGTCCTCCATTTGTCACTGCTAAGTTAATTCATATGTAGTCTGTGTCACTATCAGACTTATTGCAACAATGCAAGGGGCCTAGGCTCTGACACTTTCACACTCAGATTTTAACCAAACACTGCCATTACCCTGAATAACATTCCATTTATATTTAATTTACCTTGGAAATGGAACCGGGGGTCGAATGAGGTATTTCAACACCATATCCCGATCGAGGTAAGCTCTCCAACCTGATAAGAATGCCTTATGTTTATGAGGTGGTTCCACAGCCTGCTGATGTAATGCCTGTATGTTCTAACAATGCCTGCTCCCTGGCCCAGACTGAGGTACTACCCTTGAACCTCTCCACTTCCTGTGACTCTACCAAAATGGCCACTTTGTTGATGTGTGTGCTCTGTGCATCCAGATTTTAAACTTCAGGCATCTATGAATATAATTGACTAAGCAACTCAAAAGTTGAGGGTAAATACATCCAGGTAGGTGAAGAATATATTTTGCTTCTTAGATTGTGAATTTAGGCTCTTATTTCATTTCCCCAATTTTTCTCTAGCTTTTATATAGGGTTGGTTTTCACCCCTGAACTGTAAGTATGGGGTGAATCTTTTATCTACCTAGCCTCGTGCTCAGCATTAATAGTGTCATCGGGGGGTGATGAAAATGGGAAGCATTGCACGTAGAGCAGGACTTGAACCCACACCTCTTGCATTCCGGGCTTTTGTGCTAACCAATTCACCACATAAACTCCGTGATGTCACCACCCTGTCCAATACACCATTGTGCATTATCTAGGTCACGTCATCACCTGTCAAATTCAGGTTGGTTGTTGGGGTTTAACATCCTGGCAAAATCTCATGTTATATCACCGACTTGTGACTGTGCACACTCATGGCGACTTTATAGTGCTGCCCCATTGGGAGACCAGGCCGCCAACACCATGCATTATCCTGACACTGAGCCAACCAGTCCTTCTCCTATTCTAATAATGCTGAGTGCCTGACTAGGATTGCTGGGTGCAACAGCATAAAAAGTAGATATGTAGATTCAAATCGCTATAAGTGTTTTTGTTTTGAAAAAAGTATGCATTCAGCGGATCGTGTAATCCCGATGCTTTGGTAACTTGCCAGTGGTCCCTCAGTCCTTGTGCATTACTCGATACTGACTGAGGTCAGTTGAGCATCTGGGTGTTTTTTTATCCGCTAATGGTACCACTTGTATTTATTCCTGACTCATACCCCGGCGGCCAATATGGTCTCACTACACTTTTCTATTCTGCAAGAGCCTAGTTTGGGATTTCCTGGTGGTATGTAGCTGGGATAAAATGCTATTAGAATAAAACGCAATGTAATTTAACGCTATAAAGCATTATATATTTTAATAATATATATATATTTGTAATCTCAGGTGGTACACAGCTGAGTCCCTGTATCCCTGCCTAGTCTTCATCTTTATCTCCTGACCAGACGGGATGGCCAAATGAGTTGAACTTCCGTCTCTCGTGTTAGTAGATTGTGAGATTCAAACGCTGGTCAAATCAAATACATGACTTAACAAAATGATACTGGTCACACTTCGTAGTCAGGTGCTCAGCATTATTAGGATAGGAGAAGGACTGGGTAACTCAGTGTCAGGATAAAGTGACTGCGTGGGATATCAGGTCATGGTGCTGGCAGCCTGGTGTCCCAGTAGGACAGCACTATAAAGTCGTCATGGGTGTGCACTGTCACAAGTCGCTGACCATGTTGATATGACGTTTGATGTTGCCAGGACCTAAAACCCCAACAAACAAACAAAAGTCTACCATGTGGTGACACTGAGTTAACTACTATGTTGATATTGCCAGCCTTACCAGAGTTGTGGTAGTGATGTGTGGTCACCTCAGCTGACCCTCCGTACCGTCAACACCCTAGAGCAAGACAGTAGTCACACAGCAACACTGACATTCTGTTTGCAACCCCCGCCAATGGAGTTCTGATACCTCCATACGAGTATCACAGCAATAGATGTCTTTCCCGTGACGTCTGCATAAATAATTAGTATGTGCATGGGCAACTTGCCTGCAGTACCTCTCTTGGTTTTCAATTGCAGGATTTCTACGTGCATAAAAGAGTAAATAAACAACACAGATTCTTAATGAGGAGTCCAAAACTCACATAGAAAAACTGTCTTTTAAATGCATGTGAATCATTTGTGATAAATTAACAACTATTAGTTAGAAAATGCACAAAACAAGATGATCAACAAAAGCACATCATGTAAATGTAAGCAACTGCACATGACAAACCAATCAGAAGGCTGCATTCTGGTCATCTGACCCAGCTGACAGATGAAGTAGATCAAAGTAAATTCAAATATCTACAAAATCGCAGCATCTTACATCAAATTGCTTTGCACATACAGAGACAAGATGTTTATCTATCTCATGATGACAGTTTCATCAGAGGGCCATTTGCTGAGCACTAGGTTGCTTTGTTATAATTATGGCAACACTACTATCAATATATCATATGACTAAATCAATATTAGACGGATCGATATGAGCATTTTCATGGGATGTCAGCAGAATCTATCTTCTGTATTCAATTGGTAAAGTTGTAATCGGTTTTAATGTAGGATGTGGTCAGTTGGAGTTACACAGGGAGTTTATCACCATCAGTTTGATAGGAATATTCTAGTGTTACCCCATCATGGTTAGTTATGTGAGTTTGTTATTTGCAGTTTGCTGTTTTAGTGTTGATAGTCACCTGACAGCAATATGAGTTCTGCTGTCAGGGTAGTGTCGTTAGTAACACATTGGACCAGTTGTCACCAATGAAGCAGTGTGAATGACCGCAGTTCATTTTGTTTTTAAATATTATATTCTCTTATAGTTAGACTGCGACTATCATTTGTAGGCTGATTACTAATATTGACCAATTCTGATTAACTCAGAACTGACGTATTGATTAGTAACTATAGAAACACACAGATACAATATGGCTCCCGATGTTATCCAATCTTGGTTAATTCAGAAGTAGCATATTGATATGTAACTATACAAAACGCACAGAGTCACTATATGGTTCTCAATGTTGACCAACTTTGGTTATCTCGGAACTTGCATATTAATCTGTCATTTGGAAACGACGTATTACTCTGTCACTATGGAAACACGGCGCCACTCATTATATACGGTTCTCAGTGTTGACCAACTTTGGTTATATCGGAACTGACCTATTAATAAATAACCCTATTTGGTCCCGTACTCGCATCCTCTAGAATAGACACGAATGCAGTGGTGAATTAATGTGAGGGGTTGTGGAAGGGTAAGGTGGGTCAAATTAGGCTGAAGATGACCTATATAGGTATTTTAACACAACTACCAGCTAGCAATAAGACCACAATATTTAAGATTGATTGATTGATTGGTGGTTGCTTTATGCCGTGTCGGCAGCATAGGCCATATTCACGGCGAGAAATGTTTGTTTTTTGTTCAAACCATCGCTTTTACATGTAAAAGCAGACAATCAATTATGTGCCAATAGACACTAATTAAATTAGAAAGCTCACAATCATATATCTGTGGTCAAGGGAAACAAATTCCCATAGAAAAAGAAAAGTTTCATTAATAATTAATAGAATCCATTTAGTAAACTATATAAGGTGGTACAGTCCAGCTGCCCTCAAAAAGGCTAAAATGTTTTCCTGTTTTACCTTAGTAAAAAGGTCATGCATACTGTCTGCAGTGTAGAACCGTTGGCGCAGGGCCAAAAAATCAACGCAACTTAGTAAAATGTGTTTGAGTGTCAGTGGGGACTGACACCCAATACATTCAGGGGGAGGTTCCCCCTTGAGCAGAAAAGCATGTGTAAGCCACGAGTGGCCAACACGGCAGCGGCTAAGGACCACTTGGTCCCGCCGACCTCCCGCATGAGTCTGTGGTGGCTTTCCCACAGATGGTTCAATTTCTTTAAGTTTATTGATGTTTTCATCCCACTCATGTTGCCATTTGGATTTTATGTGGGTGGCTATTAGTGGTTTCAGATCAGAGTGAGGGATCAGACACGGTTCAAGATCACAGTTCAGGGCCTTCTTCGCAGCCCGATCAGCTCGTTCGTTTCCTTGTATGCTAGCATGGCATACAAGGAAACAATATTTAAGATGCAGTGACCTAAAAGTACACCAACATCGCCACGCGCTTAGATGAGACTCGTGCATGGATCTGCTGAGATATATTACTAGATCTGATGGCATACAGTAATGTTGAGTCTGCTGAAATATATTTCTGGATCTGATGGCATACAGTATTACTGAATGTGATGAAATATAATATTACTGGATCTGATGGCATACAGAATTACTGGATCTGCTGAAATATAATATTACTGGATCTGATGGCATACAGAATTACTGGATCTGCTGAAATATAATATTACTGGATCTGATGGCATACAGAATTACTGGATCTGCTGAAATATAATATTACTGGATCTGATGGCATACAGAATTACTGGATCTGCTGAAATATAATATTACTGGATCTGATGGCATACAGAATTACTGGATCTGCTGAAATACATTATCACTAGATCTGCTAGCATACAATATTACTGGATCTGCTCGAATATATTAATACTGGGTCTACATACATACAGTATCACTGCATCTTCAGACATATTAATACTGGATCTGCTTATATATATTATTCTTGAATCTGCATGCGTACAGTATTATCGGATCTCTTGGAATACTGTATCACTGAATTTGCTGGTGTTCTTATTCACAGTTCTAACATTACTGAAGATATAATGAAATTGGCAGGTTTACGGTCATTTTTAGGTCCATGATTATTATTTGAAATATCATATGATCATATTTAAAATGTTGTAATTTCTAAACCAAATGGTCACTTTTGTAATGTGATATAGCATTTATAATAATATGTGAAAGTTTCAAGACGATCTATGTATAGGGGTTTTTAAATGATAATTTTGTGATTATCATAATGCCTAATTAGGGAAAATGGTGCGACTCTGAGAATGTAAATCCATTCGATATATATTAATTTAATAAAAAAACAATAATATAATTTATAAATGATGCATTGAATTAAACGGACAAAAAGACAACAACAAAAATTGATATTCATTAGCCTCCGATTTAATATCTAATTTAATTACACATGGCCTATTTTGGACATGGTTCATTTCACTTTTTCCTACCACTCGACATAGTTAGCATATGATAAGGATTGATTGGTTCAGTGTCAGGATCATGTGACTGAGTAGGATATATTGAGGGATGGTGCCTGGCAGTATGGTATCCGATGAGGCCATATTGTCACAATGTGGTAGCCTACTGAGGTGACTTTAGATGTTGCTAGGACTAAGACCCCATACAAACAAACATGGCAGCATCTCAAGAACAAGTGTCAAATCTACCCTTTTTGTTAACTTCATGTGGTGAGCATCTGCATTCCATACCCGTTGGTTTCCACCTTTTTGTGTTGATAAAACCATTAAAATGGCTCGGCCTACTTGTATTATGGTGACCTTACCTGGAGATGAGTGCAGGGCGACCCCATTACCAAAATAAATGTATCCAACACTTACCGAGACATACACAGGGCCCTAAACATACACCGCTTAAATCTGCATAGTCCGATAAAAGCACTACCTTTTCAAAATCAAAATCAGCATTTAGATTTTATTCTACATATTCAACTTGGATACTGGTGTACCTTTTAAGCATTTGGTCTGCATATCAGGGAATACTGAGTCAATTTAATAGAAGGCATTATTACTGCTGCAGCCCATGGTGTGAGAGTTTTGACATGCTTGCCAAAATCAATTTGACACGTTTAGCTTCAAATATTTCAAAAGTTAGACATTTAAAATAAAAGTTGCTTCAAACTAAAGTAATGTAGTTGGGACAGAGGAGAATTGTCCACACCCCACAAGTGTGGACTAGTAGTACGCATCTATAAATATTTATCTATATTTATGTACTCATGCATAAATCTGTATATATATATACGCATGAGAAAATTATGGGAATATATATATGGACACTATCCACCAAGTGTTCCTCTGTTACCGTCTGACTTACACATAGCGTTGATATACTGTACACCAAGGGCCATAGTTCACATTTCTGCCGTGGCGGCGCCACCCTTGGGTGGATACTATCCATATTCCTGGACCGTGTGTGCCAGATTTGACATGATATGCATATTAGACCCAAAGAAATGACAACGTCTCCTGTTCAGTAACCATGTGGTTCATTGCTTTTCGGGTGCATCACCTGATGTTTTATATAGGAACTGGACCGGGCGCCGTGGCCTAATTGGTAGAGCGTGGGCCTCGCATCCGGAAGGTCGGGATTCGGTCTCAGGTCGAGTCAAACCAACGACTTTAAAATTGATACTAGTTGCTTCCTAGAATGCGCTCAGCATTAATAGGATAGGGCAATGACTGGTTAGCTGAATGTCAGTATAATGTGACTGAGTGGGATATCGGGGCATGGTTCCGGCAGCCTGATTTCCCAGTGGGGCAGCACTATGAAGTCTCCATGAGTGTGCACTCATAAGGGTACCAACTTGTGACAACAAGTCGGTACCCGTCCTGATATGACCGTATATGTTGCTTGGATGTAAAACAACAGCAAACATATAGGAACTGCCGTATTTATTTACAGAGCACCTTCATTAAAACGTATTCTGGCAAGCCAGATATCGGATAAACTGGACGAAATCTGACCTAATGATTTGATTTTTAAATATTGTAATGTTAAATAATGTTATCACATATAAATATATTTATACTTTTCAAATAGGTATATGCTGTTTAAATGTGTCATGCTGTGTATCATGTTCAGCATACATTATACACAGTATACAATGTATGTATTTCCAATGATGTATATGTATAAAATATGAATTAGTTATCAGGATGGGTACCAACTTGTGACAGTGCCAATGGCTGAGTTCGATAAAAAAAAAAGGTCTTATATAATCTGTTGTTTTATATTCCACAAAATGGCCGAAGCTCAAAACTATAGGATTATGCTACTTTACGCGTGCTCTATCGTCAGGTAGAAGTGTGCTACTTGCGTACATGTCCAAACCACTGATCCGTGGCTCAAGGCCGATGCTCAGTAAGTAGGCCGCACTGGCCATTTGCCAATGCAGGTGTTTTGGTTTCTCCTGGGCCCTCACGGAAGAATGGAGCTGTGACCTAGCAAACCAGGTCGCAGCTTCAGCTTACATGCAAGAAGTTGGCAGGGGACCAGGCGGGATGGCCGAATGAGTTGAGTGCCCGTCTCCCCGTGTTGGTAGATCATGGGATTCGAACCCTGGTCGAGTCAAACCAATGACTTAACATTTGATACTTGTCATTTCCTAGCCAGGTGCTCATCATTATTCGGATAGGGCAAGGACTGGTTGGCTCAGTGTCAGGATAATGTGACTGAGAGTGGGATATCAGGCCATGCTGCTGGTGGCCTGGTACCTGTAAAAGACGTGTTACAGTACCCGTCCTGATATGACTTTAGATGTTGCCAGGACGTGAAACTCCAACAACCAACCAGTTGGGAGTTGGGAGATTACTCTCTCACCAATGTGTGCAACCAACCATAATTGTTAAATTGCTGGAGGACCAGTGTCCCAGCACTGACAAATTACATAATACGATGAATAAACATATTTCGCAAACAAAAAAGGTTGTAGCCCTTCCCCACCTTTATTTGGGATAAATGATACACGGTGCAGCGTCCAATACTAACATTTACAGTCCTCCCCTGTGCCCACCGATCGGGTCACTTACTGTGTGACGCCGTGGGATTTATTGCCACGAAGTAAACATGCCAAATTAATTTGAGCAAGCATGCCACAACTCTGACACCATAGGCTCCTGCAGGACCAGGTTCTATGAAATCGGCCCAGTATCCAGTTGGCACCAGTCTCCAAGGTAGATATGTGAAATCAAATCTAGATAATTGTTTTGGTTTTGAAAATTTGGTGTCTTCATCGGACCATGCAACTTTAGGCATTGGTAGGAAAGAGAATTAAATAAACAATATACTGCTTCAGACCCATTCCGCCAACTATTTGGTGTCGAGGATGTGCTTGAAGAGGCTAACAATTACGTGTCATAACGAGGCAATGTGCGACTGAACAGTAAACGTTCTGATCATTTTAACTGCCGTGGATGAAGAGTGTAAGAATTGTGTGACCGTACTGAGGGACTATATGGGTGGAGAGTGAAGGTTCTGATACTTCTAACGGATATGAGTGAAGAGTGCAAGAATGGTGTGACCGTACTTAGGAACTATATGGGTGGAGAGTGAAGGTTCCGGCACTTCTAACTGGTTTGGGTGAAGAGTAAGAATTGTATGACCATACTTAGGAACCATATGGGTGGAGAGTGAAGGTTATGATACTTCTAACAGATGTGTGAAGAGTGTAAGAAATGTGTGACCGTATTGAGGAACTATATGGGTGGAGAGTGAAGGTTCTGATACTTCTTACTAACTGGTGTGGATGAAGAGTAAGAATTGTATGACCATACTGAGGAACTATATGGGTGGAGAGTGAATGTTCTGATACTTCTTTCTAACGGGTGTGAGTGAAGAGTGTAAGAATTGTATGACCATACTGAGGAGCCATATGGGTGGAGAGTGAAGGTTCTGATACTTCTAACATGTGTGTGTGAAGAGTGTAAGAATTGTATGACCATACTGAGGAACCATATGGGTGGAGAGTGAAGGTTATGATACTTCTAACATGTGTGTGTGAAGAGTGTAAGAAATGTGTGACCGTACTGAGGAACTATATGGGTGGAGAGTGAAGGTTATGATACTTCTAACATGTGTGTGTCAAGAGTGTAAGAATTGTATGACCGTACTGAGGAACCATATGGGTGGAGAGTGAAGGTTCTGATACTTCTAACATGTGTGTGTCAAGAGTGTAAGAATTGTATGACCATACTGAGGAACCATATGGGTGGAGAGTGAAGGTTATGATACTTCTAACATATGTGTGTGAAGAGTGTAAGAATTGTATGACCGTACTGAGGGACTATATGGGTGGAGAGTGAAGGTTCTGATACTTCTAACATGTGTGTGTGAAGAGTGTAAGAATTGTATGACCGTACTGAGGAACCATATGGGTGGAGAGTGAAGGTTCTGATACTTCTAACATGTGTGTGTGAAGAGTGTAAGAATTGTATGACCGTACTGAGGGACTATATGGGTGGAGAGTGAAGGTTATGATACTTCTAACATGTGTGTGTGAAGAGTGTAAGAATTGTATGACCGTACTGAGGGACTATATGGGTGGAGAGTGAAGGTTCTGATACTTCTAACATGTGTGTGTGAAGAGTGTAAGAATTGTATGACCGTACTGAGGAACCATATGGGTGGAGAGTGAAGGTTCTGATACTTCTAACATGTGTGTGTGAAGAGTGTAAGAATTGTATGACCGTACTGAGGGACTATATGGGTGGAGAGTGAAGGTTATGATACTTCTAACATGTGTGTGTGAAGAGTGTAAGAATTGTATGACCGTACTGAGGGACTATATGGGTGGAGAGTGAAGGTTCTGATACTTCTAACGGGTGTGGGTGAAGAGTACGAATTGTATGACCATACTTAGGAGATAATGGGTGGAGGGTGAAGGTTCTTATACTTCTAACATGTGTGGGTGAAGAGTAAGAATTGTAACCGGTGTGGGTGAAGAGTAAGAATTGTATGACCATTCTGAGGAACATGTGTTTGCTTCATTGTTTATTCTGGGACTGACAATTTGGAGAAATATCTCAACAACTCCCACACATGTTTGATAATATCGGCTTCTATTTCTCACCTAACACCACTGAGAATTGGAATTTCAGAACATTCGCTTGATATCGAACATTAGTTTCATTATGACAGCAGGATTAATTAAGTTTGGTACTGCAGGGCTTATGTTCTTGGATTATCCTTAATAGTGACATTTCGTTTTTATTAAATTAATAATACTTTGCTTAATTTGTTGTCATTATATCCAGGTAATCTCAAGAAGCATCAACTGCCGGCATGTCATCACAATGGCAGTGTGCATGGTGGAGTGTCTGCTGCTCGGTGGAACACTCTTTGGCTGGTATAACCTAGTATATATATTCAAGATAGATAGAATATATTCAGACCTATGCATAACTGCAGACACCAACGCCAGTGCATTGTGTAATGTACCTTCTACGAACAACATCGGTAGTGCATGTGATCCCCAGAAGCAAAACACAAGCCTTCTAAGTGAAGATTTAAAGGCAAACTCAACTTTCGGATATGCCCAAAAGTCAGAGGTGGATTCCATGGAGGAAGCTTCCTCGCAGACACCGAAGTGCCTTCAACAGGAGGAATACCTATCGCTGGCCTTCACTGTGGGACTAGTGTTTTTCGGAATCGGGGCCTTCGCCGCAGGATTCCTCTTTGACAAGCGTGGGCTGCTCGCAACGAGACTACTTGGAAGGTAGAGTAACCATCAATTAAGTATGGGTGGTTGTAAATGTTCACACACAAAAAAACATCACGATAACTCAATGTATGAATTGTTTGCTCGTGAAAGATTCCAACACTAGTCTAATACATTATCGAGTTAAGCTGGAAACTACGCGACTTGAGTAGTTCCACATTCTGCCAACAGATTATAGGTAATAGACCCCGCCTAGCTTAGCCGGCGGGGTCTATTACCCGTTGTAATAGTTTTGAACTGCTCTAATTGGGAAATATTAAATAAGACTGCTGGACGCTTTGTGAGCAGAAATTGAATTAATTTCAGGGAATAATCACTTAGCGTGTCACTTATTGACCCAGTATGGACCCAGTGATGGTGTGTATCCAATTAACAAAGTGTTTCAACCTAATACTTGTTTTCTGAGTTCCACTGGTTCCTCACGAAAAACTGGAGCCGAGATTCAGCACGCTGGGTCACAGCTACAGATTACAACCACCACTATCCTTCACCTTATACTTTAAACTTCCTTTACACCTATACCCACACCATCCTGATATGACCTTAAACGTTGCTAGGCCGTAGGACAACAACAAACAAAAACAAAACAAACAAAAATAAAACAAACAAACACAAACAAACAAACACAACTTTTAACCACATGCTTACTGGTGACCAAATATTGTAGGGTTCTTGCCATACATTTCTTTCTATTGTACATTGCAGTGAAATTGTCCTAGCAAATATAAGTAATACCATTTCATGTAGCAAGGCGTGTATTCACCTCCTCCCCCAACTTCCGCCATGTAAGTTCAAGTTGCAAACTGGCGGGTTGGGTCCCAGCCTCAGTCTATACTGAGAGACCAGCGGAACTCGGAATATCCGTATTGGTACTGTGCTTGGAAATAACATGATTAAAGTTACATGGTCCCATAAAAATATCAAATTGTCAAAAGCAAAACATTTATCTAGATTTCAACCTACTTATCCAACTTGGATGCTAGTGCGTTCAGTAAGTTGTGGACGCTCTCTGTGAGGTCATCTAAGGTCAATGGACGCTCTCAGACTCCAGATTACGTAATCCTCTCATGTCGAGAAGCCTACAATACTAGAAGGGAATAAATACAAAGTCAATTTAATAATAACCGGTTACTGCTGAAGCCTACGAAGTCAGAGTTTTGGAAAACATGCAAAAAGTAATGTTGCATGTTTACATTTATAATAATATGTCCTAAGTTAGTCATGTTAAAGCAAAGTTACTTCAAACTAAAGAAAGGTACATTATAACAATCAGCCTAATATATTTATCTCAGAAAATGACAGAAACTTAAAACCATCGACTCTGCATGCGTGTATGATAGAAATGTGTTACGTGATTAACTGTTGCAGTATGCTCGCTGTATGTGCGTACCTGATGCTCGCCTTCGTGAATAAAGGTATGTGAATTCTACACAATCAATAATGTATCAGGCTAATGCTATTACGCAATGCTAATTTACACCCAGAAGGGAAAACGCTGGTTGGACTAATTATTAATAGAACATGCGATCGTGTACATTAGACTAAATAAAGTAAGAAGTAGGGCATATATGTTGTCATGGAAGCCTTTTCAAACAAGTGGGACATCACGCCTAAGATTGATTGATTAATTGGTGGTTTCTTTACGCCATGTCAGCAGCATAGGCCATATTCACAGCAAGAATTGTTTGTTTTTTCTTCAACCATCGCCTTTACATATAATGTAAAAGCATACAATCAGTTATGTGTCAATAGACACTTATGAATTTTTAAAAGCTAAATCATATAATTAAATAAAATAGATGAAAGAATTAATTAAACAAATTGTTTGAATGAACTATATGAGGTGGTACAGACCAGCTGCCCTCAAAAAGGCTCAAATGTCTTCTTGTTTAACTTTAGTAAAAAGGTCATGCATGCTGGTTGCAGTGTAAAATTGTTGGCGCAGTGCCATAAAATAAACACAGTTTAGTCAAATGTGCTTGACTGTCAGTGGAGACTGACATCCAATACATTCAGGGGGAAGGTCCCCCTTGAGCAGGAAAACATGTGTTAGCCACGAGTGGCCAATACGGCAGTGGCTAAGGACCACTTGGTCCCGCCGACCCCCCACATGAGAATGTGGTGGTTTTCCCACAGATGGTTCAATTTCTTTAAGTTTATTAATGTTTTCATCCCACTCATGTTGCCATTTAGATTTGATGTGGGTGCCTATTAGTGGTTTCAGATCAGAGTGGGGTATCAGACACGGCTCAAAATCCTAGTTCAGAGCTTCCTTCACAGCCCGATCAGCTCGTTCATTTCCCTGGATGCCGGCATGGCCAGGCACCCAACACAAGTGGATGTCATATCCATCTGTTGCTAGCTGGTTCATTTTGTAAATGACCTTTGCCACGAAAGGGTGGTCCTTTTTTAGGCCAGCAACAGCTTGCAGGCAGAAAAACGAATCGCTATATATGACATATTTAGTTTAGATGGATAGTTCAATGACTTCCAACGTGAGAAGGAGTGCTCGGGCTTCCGCCGTAAAAATCGAGCTCTGATCGGGCATGCAAACGCCGAATTTCTTGCCATGGCAAACTCCTGCAGCAGCTGCCCGGCTTAGGTCTTTTGAACCATCAGTATACATGGAGAAGTGGTCTTCAAACTGGCCTTGAATCTCTGCATACAGTCGTTGATACTCAAGTGGATGTGTCCCAGACTTCCTCAGTTCTCTGAGTCGGAGGATGACCGATGGCTTCCTCAATGACCACGGGGGATGTTCTGGAACCTGGGTATCCTCCAATACATCCAAATCCAAGTATGAAGCCTCCAAATGAGGTTTCATCCAGAGCCCCAGGGGCCGAATGAAATTTGGCTTGGCTTCATACTTGGAGCCGTTGTGTGTCTCAAACACACAACTGTATGCAGGATTTAATGCATTTGCTTTTAATTTAACAACATATTGCATGGCCAGTTTGGTTCTCTTAGTGTCAAGTGATGGTTTGTTGGCTTCGACGTATAGGCTCTGAACTGGAGAGGTGCGAAAGGCACCAAGGGCTAGACGCAGCCCCTGGTGATCCACCATGTTCAGCAGCCCAATATACAACTTCCTTGCGGAGCCGTATACTATGCTGCCGTAATCTAGCCATGACTGAACTAGGGTTCGGTACACGGCGAGCAGAACATCTCTGTCTGCTCCCCACTCTGAACTGGACAGCATGAACTTGTTTTTGGCGCTGTGAAGTAGTCTGGTAGTGGTCATAATCCATATGAATTGATTTCCTTTGTCAATAATTTCTGTAACCCTGTTTATGGTATAAAATTGGGGACTTTCCAATCTGTTTGATTATTTATTATTTTGTTGTGCATAGCTTGTTTAGTATGGTGTCTGCGATTGGTGTGTGATGTTTTATGGCTTCCTTACTGTTGTTCACTGATCTATTACTTAGTGCATATTTCTTTATCTAAAGCCGTGTTTACACGGACAATTGTGAAGCGAATTAGACAAATCGATTTATATGAAGCGAATTAGAGGCGCGTTTACACACAGAGCGGTTTTAGGCGGAAATCGATATCTGCGCATGAGCAAGTCCATACGAACCAGTGCTTAAGCTAGTTCGCTTCATATAAACCACCTCGCTAGGTGGCTTATATAAAGCGAATCATATGAATCGATTCAGCCCTAATCCGCCTCACATCGCGTTCACATGGCAAAATGTGAGGCGAACTAGGCAAGGCGCTTTATATGAAGCGGATTAAATCGCCCGTGTAAACACAGCTTAAATCTCATTTCCAGTCTTTCTTGATTTTCTTTTTGTATTCTTTTAGTGTTTTGGTGTTTCTTAGATCACTGCCTTGGGTATTCCCAGCTGTTATGCTCATAGCTACTATGTTTCTGTCGAAGCACACACAGTTGGATCTTTCTGTTCTTAGCATGTATAAATTATCACCTACTGATATTTTCAGGCACCAATGATTTGCGATAAATTAAATTGTGCTAGCATATATGGACATACATTGTCATCAATGGGGGCGAAAGTCTAAAAATGTGCACTCATGATTGACAAGATGCAGAAGATGTTTGCTTTTGGGGTTTTGCATCTTATCAACACCTGAGCAGGGTAGGGAGTGTCATAGAACAACAACATCCAATTTCTAGAAGATGAAGGTTGAATATATTTGTACATATTAAAGCGGCATAGTCCGATGAAAGCATTCGATTTTCAAAACCAAAACAATTATCTAGATTTAATTCTACATATCTAACTTAGATACTGTTGCACTTATTAAGCATTTGTCACCAGATAAAAGGGACACTGAATCAAATTAACATAACCTGGTACTGCAGAGGCCTAGTGTCAGAGTTTTGGTATGCATGCCAAAATTTATTTCGCATATTTGCACTTCAAATATTTTCAACGGTAGCCATTTAAAATAAATCTTACTTCAAACAAAAGTAAAGTTGATTATAATGATCAATCTAATATATTTATCTCAGAAAATGACAAAAACCCAAAACCATCTGACTAAGCCACTCTAGCAGTACTCCATATTGTTTTGTAGATATCCCGTGGTTGATCTTCCCAGGATGCGCTTGTCTGGCTGTGTCCTGCTGTGTGATAATCCTTACCAACTCGCACGTGAGTGACACTATTACACCTGCCGAAGAGGCGCCTTAACAGTACCGTATGCACTGATCAATTATTTCTTCCCAGTGGTACTCAAAGTAAAGGTTGTTTTATTTAATGACGCCTCTAGAGCACACTGATTGTTATCATCGGCTATTGAACGTTCTTTGGATGAACATCTCAAGTCTTATCAGGATGGGTACCGACTTGTGACAGTGCATACCTATGGTGACTTTATAGTGCTGCCGCACTGGGAGACCAGGCCACCAGCAGCATGAGCTGATGTCCCACTCAGTCACATTATCCTGACACCGAGCCAACAAGTCCTTGCCCTATCCTAATAATGCTGAGCGCCAGTCTAGGAAGCGACAAGTATCAATTTTAAAGTCATCAGTTTGACTCAACCAGGTTTCGAACCCATGAACTCAAGGGTTTGAATCCCCCGATCTCCCAAAAGAGGAGACGGACGCTCAACTCATTCGGCCACCCCGTCTGGTCTACAGCAGTGGAAGGTCAAGTATCAAAGCAATGATGTGCCGGTGTCGCAGTTTCAGCGCCCGGTCAGTTTCCACCGCCCGTATAGACTCAAACTCAAGGAATTGTCAATGGTCGTGAGCAATCTTCATACAGAAAATACAGCAAAAGTGAAATATCTCTAAAACTACACCACCTGTTAACAAATCGCTTGGTACACATATAGAAAACATCTTTATCAAAAAGACTGTATTAAATTTATAAGGTTATGGTTCTTGATTTGTATTTGTGGTACGCGCAGTGCAAACACTGCGCATACCATCAAACTCAAGGCATTGTCAATGGTCGCTAGCAATCTTCATACAGAAAATACAGGAAAAGTGATATATCTCTAAAACCACACCACCTAGAAACAAATCGCTTTGTACACATGTAGAAAACATCTTTACCAAAAACATTATATTAAATTTATAAGGTTAGTGATGATGATGTTAGATTTTGACGCATGCGCATGAAACTGACAGGCAGCTGAAACTGACCGGGCGCTGAAACTGCGACACCGGGTCATCCACCGGAAATAACGGCGGTGGGAGGCCGGGAATGCATGTGATACCGCTCCCGCCCCTGTCTCCCCCCTCCCTACCCCGACGCCCCGCCCACGTCTCTGCGCCAGCCCCAGCCAACCCCCGCATGCCACCACCGTGACCGCCCCTCACCCGGCCCCGCCCCGGCAACCACCCCTCATTTACACGCCCCCCATTTTCACACCCGCATCACTAGCCATCACTCCCTCCTCCCACCACTCATTGCTGTGGTCGTGGGTGTGTGGGTGTTTGGGTGTGTGGGTGTGTGGGTGTTTGGGTGTGTGGGTGTCTGTGGGTGGGGATGTTGGTGGATGGAATTAGTGTCGAGAGTAGACATGCCTATGGATGAATGACTCGACAATAGCAGGCAGTTTAAGAGCACGCTTTATTTTATACTTAGCACTTATACAGTATACCCCCGTTAAACCAAACTTGAAGGGACCCTAGAAATTTGTTTGGATTAACCAATCATTGGTTTAACCGAGCTTTTGCTTCGACTTTGACTTGGTTTTGGCAAAAACGCGGGTGCATTATGAGTATAATATATAATATATGTGGACACTTTGATTATTGTTTTTTTTATGTATATACAGTATAACCAATGACTTATAAAATTGATACTTGTTGCTTTCTAGCCTGGCGATCGGCATTAATAGGATAGCGCAAAGACCTGTTAGCTCAGTGTCAGGATACTGTGACTGAGTGGGATATCAGGTCATGGTGCTGGCAGCCTGATGTCGGTACCCGTCCTGATATGACCTTAGATGTTGGTAGGACGTAAAACAACAACAAATAAACAAAACAAGCACCACATCTGTATTTATATATATACAAATATATATACATATATGCTGCATGCTTTTTTAATTCATTCAGTGAATTTCAGGTTATAAAAACACGGATGCTCTGCCGCTGTGAGCACCCTATGTAATTACAAAACTCTCCCCCTTCATTTCACCTGTGATGCAATCAGTCTAATCAATTTAACCATGTCTGGAAAGAGGAAGGAAAACTAGTCACAAGGATGAACAGTGAATAAGTTGTGCTTTATTGGCAGCAACTCCTGTCATCCCCCTTACATGTGACCTAGCACCTGTACTCCTTATATACTGCCCACACTATGTCTCATTGTCACTTTAGCCTGTATATTGAACCAGTGCCTACAACCCATGGGACAGGAGTCCTATGGCTGTGGATACACTCAATTTGAATAGCTGAATTTGGATAGCATCAGACAGAGTGTCTGGGGTCCTGCTCTAGAGTAGGTGTGTCTCACTCAAGAGCCAGGATGAGAGTGATTCTCCTTCAGTGTGTCTGAAGCAAACTCATGAATAATTAATTAGCTGAGACTAGTGTGTGGTCAGGATAGGCCAAGGGAGTCAGGTGACCGGACATTCCCCAACCAGCCAATGAGACACTCCCCCACAGACTGGGTGGGTGACCACCCCATTTGGGGCTGTCACTCAAGCCAGCTGCAGGTGGTGCACTCTATACATATGCAAATTAGGCTGGTGGGTCAGTCGGTGGTCTTGGGTGGACAGGATCTTGCAAACAGTTACAGATTTGTATATAGTAAAATCATTCTTTTCCTCTTTTGTATTCTTTATGAACACATAGAGAACATTTCAACCATCATGTACTGCTTCTTGCAAAGGAACTCTTTTCATTAACTCCAAACATCATATATAACAGATAGTTTACTCTATTCAGCATCATGTACATTTCCATCAACTCCACTCTTAGTAGATAACATATAGTTTACCTCACTCAGTATCATGTACAATGGGAGTGGACTTCTATTGACTTTAGTTACCTTTAGATTACATAATATCAGTCCCACTCCAGTATCCAAGAATAATAATGCTCTCTGCCAATCTATAATTCTTAACCGAAAATCCGTATATTTTTACAACGTCCCTCTTCCATTTCTACTTGTGCATAACGGCCAAGGAAAATGGAAGCCCTTAAACATTACGTCGTTTTCGGTTTTAAGCCAGAGCGAGTGCCATACAGTGGAGCAATTATGAGTTGTCAATAGCCTTTGTACTCTGTACCAATTATGAGAGGTCACTAGCCCTTGTACTCTGTACCAATTATGAGAGGTCACTAGCCCTTGTACTCTGTACCAATTATGAGAGGTCACTAGCCCCTGTACTCTGTACCAATTATGAGAGGTCACTAGCCCCTGTACTCTGTACCAATTATGAGAGGTCACTAGCCCTTACACTCTGTACCAATTATGAGAGGTCACTAGCCCTTGTACTCTGTACCAATTATGAGGTCACTAGCCCTTGTACTCTGTACCAATTATGAGAGGTCCATAGATTTTTGCATTTTACTTAGGTAGATTCTCCACTGTATTGGCTACCCCTCCCTTAGTCACTGTTAAGTTTTTCTTTCAAGTTTTCTGTCTTTTTCCAGTTCTCCACCACCTTGAGGACCATTCCTATCTACTTGTTTACACTAATTGTTTTTAAGACAAGAACAGCCCCAAAATCTACAGTTAGAGTGGTGGTCCCAAAGTAGACGGTGGCTTTGACCCGGCTAGCTTGCTACCTATCTACACTAGTACTACTCCCCCCTTAATTAATATTGCTTTTATATTTAACCAGATGTCTTTTTATCCTCCCGTCATTGCCCAGGCTGTGTCAGCCAATTCTCTTGCGCGCCCATGCCCCCTTTAAAACTCATGATAAAAAAATATAAAAATTAGTTTTAAAAATAGGGTAAGCAGGACAGAAAAATGACACCAGCAGGGAACCATGACGGGTCAGATCTTGTCTAAGACAATCAGGTCAAATATTTCCAGCAGTGATTGATCCAATCAACCAATGCCGATTACCACACAAGATAATCAAATCAACTCTTTCTCCACCATGATTGCTTCCCCCAATCATCGACCGCTTGGTCCATCGATCCTCCATCACTTGAATGGCCCGAATCAACCAGATGACTCGCATCAATCAACTGACCCGAATCCTTGCCTGCATTTAATTCGTTCCTCCCTTAATGGTCCCGTGACCTTCCTAATCTATTGATCCCGTCGATCATCGACCCCAGCTCAATCAAATGGCCCGGATCAATCAGATGACCCGAATCAATCAACCGCCTAGAATCCTTCAAATGAACTCAATCATTTTTCTTCCCTCCATGGTCCATTGACCCTCCTAACTTTATTGATCCCGTCGATCATCGATCCCAGCTCAATCAAATTACCCGGATCAATCAGATGACCCGAATCAATCAACCGCCTAGAATCCCTCAAATGAACTCAATCATTTTTCTTCCCTCCATGGTCCATTGACCCTCCTAACCTATTGATCCCGTCGATCATCGATCCCAGCTCAATCAAATGACCCGGATCAATCAGATGACCCGAATCAATCAACCGCCTAGAATCCCTCAAATGAACTCAATCATTTTGCTTCCCTCACTGGTCCATCGACCCTCCTACTTATTGACCCCGTTAATTCAGGACCCGAAGGTCAATCAACCGACCCGAGTCAATCAGCTGACTCGAATCAATCAACTGCGGCACCCACCGCCGATGCCCACACCCGTGGTGTGCACATCGTCGTGAGCCCACTCCTGTCCGCAGCCTGTCCAGCACCGCATACCACCGATTGGACGTACGGATGCGACTAACGGATCCGGGCCCCAATCGTGGCAATACGTGCACCGCGATCAGCGCCTGCTCTTATTGTATTTATCCAGAAACCCCCTTGGATTCTTAGACAAACAACATCTGACTGGTGCTCGGATTACGTCCCTGTCGCACACTAACCCACGAGTACATGTAAATGGAGGGAATCGGTGGACACGCCTCGCGTCCCCGCACCGTCCGTCCTACCCTAGGTCGTCTTTTCTCCCCTCTCTACCAACCACATCCTTGGTTTTAACACACAACCCAAAAAAAAATCTGACTGGTGCTTGGATCACGTCCCTGTTGCACACTAACCCATGAGTACATGTAATTGGAGGGAATCGGTGGGCACGCATCGCGTCACCGCACCGTCCGTCCTACCATAGGTCGTCTTTTCTCCCTTATCTAACAACCACCTCCCTGGTTTCCACAAATTCTGACTGGTGCTCGGACCCCGTCCCTGCCGCACACTAACCTACGAGTACTTGTACATGGAGCGAGGCGGTGCGCACACAGCGCGTCACCGCACCGTCCGTCCTACCCTAGGTCGTCTTTCTCTCTTATCTCTTATTGTCGTACACGCGGACTCGTCCCTGTCGGACAGCGTCGTCCGGTTCGATCATGGGAGCAGCCCGAGGCGCGAACTCGTCTATGGCTCAACCTGTGCCTGATGGGTCAGGTGGCCGCTAGGACCTTCCCATGGCTATACCACGCCAGTTTTATGCAAGCAGGAATCAGAGAGGCGCATAACGTTACATTAAATCCTCCCCCCCTTACTTCGCGACTGCGGGTTCATTGCAAGCAGGAAACCGAGGAAAGACCAATTGCTATAATTAGCTTCCCCCCCCTATACTTGTATCTTACAAGCAGGAATCAGAGAGGCGTATAATATTTAATTAAATCCTCCCCCCCTTACTTGTTCATTGTGGGTTGGGCGGGGAGCCTAATTTCCCGTTATTCCCAATTACCCCGAGCACTACCAGGATCCCGGTTAGCTATCCATCACCCGACCGAAAGGCTTGGGAAGGGTTAGGGAGTAGGTGGCTGGAAATCCTCTGATGGCAATCTCCAGCGGTTCCGAGCAACTCTCCCTTCATTTATCATACAACTTGGTCACTTTCGACCCGTTAACTATGTCGGAATGAGCAACTCTGACTGTCTTGACATTTATACAACGTCCCTGCTCATCCCCCTCAATTTTGGTTCTGACGCACGAGAAGTGCGTACCGACTGTGAACTAACAGTACCCCCCAATAGACAGCCCGGAAACGTATACATAACTACGCACTTATACAATGTCCCAGCTCCTCCCCAATCTTTATGGTTCAGCCGCACCAGAGTGCATACACCTGCGCAATATGTATTACCCTTTACAAAAACAGCTCGGAAAAACCTGTCAATAACCACCCTAGTTATACAGCGTCCCTGCCCGTCCCCAACTTTTATGGTCCCGGTGCACCAGCACTGCACACACTTGTTGGTAACCTCTACTGCCCTCTATACGGGAGCGTACCCAGCTCCAATACCGAGCCCTGCACCCTATACTGTGCAACCGGATCCTCCTGGATCATCAACGGGGGAGGGGCGGGTAGTCCTTTGGACTCATAGACCACCCCCTCCCTGCACCTCGTCACTTTACCTTTCCCTCTCCTTGAACGTCTGCATCCTCTACAACGAGCTTGGCATCTAAAATAACAATACACGGCACCACACAACAGTACTATACCACTCACTGCCAACAAACAATACCATAGTATACTAAAATGTTCAACACGGACGTAATCGTCCGGCACCTGCACCAGACCGTCCATCGACATCAGGGGGACTTGTAACTCGGGCAACCGCTTGAGCTGCTCTCTCATCACTCGGTGGAGGACGGGAGGCCATTCAAGGCTGGTAGATCCAGCCTTGGCGGCATCCGTTGTATGTTCACGGTCTCATGTTTCACTGTCAATGTTCGCAGAAGCCAACTTCTGCCCTCCACCAAGCACGCCTCTGGCACCTGCAGCAATGTCGGACCAGTCACCTTCTGGTTGGTTTGAGGCAGTCCTCTACAACGAACAGCCACGTCGACATACGGCCCGTGGGGAGCAACGCACACGTCACCCATGCCCTCCACAGGTGCCACTACGGTGGCAGACACAGTCTTTTGGATCTTCGTGATCCGCAGCTTGCAGTCCTCCGGTTTCGTCCCCGTCACGAGCGCCACTTCGCAGCTCTGGTAGGTCATCTCCATGGCGGGATAGCACACCATGGGCCGACTGCCCATGCAAGCTTCCGGATAGAAGCTCGCTTTCCGTCCTGTGCTCACCGCGATCCTGGCCTTCCCTACTACGGTCCTCAAGTGTTCGTTGTCTAGCAGCACTGGCAAGTATGTTAAGTGATACGCCGCATACTTCTCCGGGCCAACCATCTGCAGTCCCATGCGGAAGGTGATCGACGCGTCCGGACCCCACACGGCCTCTATCCTGGTATTTCGATAGTACCAGTGCAGATCCAGACCACGAAAGCCTACATCCCTCGCCACCTTCTTCACCAGTGTCAGCTGCGCCGGCCTCAGTAATGTCTCTGTTAGTCTGCCGCGCTCCAGCTGTATCACCATGTGGTGGTACAAGGCCCGCTTCACCACATAATTGCCCACTACGCTTTCCAGCTCCTCCACCGCCAGTCTCACTCATTCCAGCAACACTAAATCATTGGAGTCTGCCGTCATGTTCTTCGCTTCGTCCCTCACCAAGGCTATCATTGATTCGACTACAGAAACATGCTTCGCTAATTGCAGCTGGATATTTCGTGTTCTATTCATAATGGAAATCATGTGCAAATGGTTATGCCTCAGGGCCTGCGTCTGTAGTCTGTGGGCAGAAATAGCTCACGGGTTCAAGTCCGACGTGAATCCTCTCCAACTTCAATATTGTTCCAAATACTCTCTGTTGCTGCTGCCGGACGATGGGTAACGGTTCGATCCCGGCACGTCAATTCGTGCCACACCGGGCGATGTCCGCTCACCGTCCGTCCCTGTGCTTCGATCCTTGCTACACCAGCGTCGCTCGGTCCACTTCCTTATCGCACACCCACCGTCTCGGTATTTTTATCTGTGCTACACCGGCGTCGCTCGGTCCACGATTTATCGCACACCCACCGTCTCGGTATTTTTATGTGTGCTACACCGGCGTCGCTCAGTCCACGATTTATCGCACACTCACCGTCTCAGTACTTTTATCTGGGCTACACCGGCGTCGCTCGGTCCACTTCTTTATCGCACCCACGTCGTTTTGTTGCTTCTCTCCGCACTACACCGGCTGGTGTATATCAAGTCGTCGGGCAGCATATACATGTACACGCCTCACCGCCCCTGAGGTCAGCCACTTATCTGCCTGCTGCTATATTTAACCACTGATGGCTTAAATACTTACTGTTCTGAGTAGCAGTTAATATACAATGTCAGTGTATAGTCTCTCAGCCGTTCGCTTCTAGTTTTGATGGTGTTTTCCATCCCAGCAACATCGACGGTACTGCAAACCACACAACAATGTTTATATATAAAAAAAAAAAAATTTAAAAAATCAACTCACTCGATCACAACTCGTCCGTGTCGGTCAATGTCTGTGGCAATCACCTCCGATCTGCTACCACGTGCCTATGTATAGAACGACACACTGCTAGAAGCAAACAAAAATACTAAAAGTCAAAGTTTCAATGTTTTTGTCCCTCAAAAAAAATTCTTATATATGCACGATCTAGTGAATATATATATATAATATTCAGAATACACACAGACTACTGCTTTTTCCTCAAACCTCCACAGAACACCTCCACACAAGCAATGCAGGCGCGTTTTGCTAATTGTTGTTCCTGTGGATCTGGGATTGTTTCAAGCAGCCTAGTCTTCTCTCGGGTGTGAGAACGCAGCACACGGGTGCCGTAACACTCTGGGCTGGGTGTGGGGTGGCGTGGGGGTGTCGGGTGGGCGGGGGCTCCTTTTATCTCCCGCCTTATTTCATGCCACGCCGCTCTCACCTCCTCCGCCGTCTCCGGCGCGTGGGGGAGGGGTGCGCGGGGCGGGGGGAGGGTGGGGGGAGTCTCATCCAAGGCCCCGCCCCCTCGCTTGCACCCGCGTCGTGGGTCGACCTCCATCACCGGGTTGCATTCCGGGGTGCGTTCCGGGTTGCGTTCCGGGGTGCGTTCCGGGGTGCGTTCCGGGTCGCTGCTCACCGTGGGAGGGCACGTCGGGTCCATTGTCGTCCCCGGGCCGGGTTCGTTCCGCTTCACCACCTGTTCAGGGAACCGGGGGACAGAACAAGGGAAAGACACGCCAGCACCACCATTCAGTCCCCCCATCACACGGATCTGCATGCACACACTTATTTTCTTTCCCATGCACACACTCAGCATTCCTATCACCCCTGGCATCCTGCACGCATGTACCCCCATTTTTATCATCCCTGGCTTCCTGCACGCATGTACCACCTGCGGTCTCACCCTGCACATACCTTTTACCACTCTTAATTACCCCAATGTCAGTGGATGCACGCCTTTTGTTGTGGACCCTGTCTTGCATGTCTTGTCCCTCACCATGCACTTCCTGGCCCCTCGCATACATTGCCTGCCCCATGTTGCCAGGTCTTTTACAGCCCATAATTGGAGAACCCTCGACTACCTCTGCTGGCCTTGACTCCACACTCCATCCCCCATGTGTCTGCATCGCATGTGTGCTCGGTACCCGTGCCCTCCCACACTCACTGTTCATGACCCTTGGTTCTGGTACTTGTCCTTGAAATTGCCCCACTCAATTTGAATAGCTGAATTTGGATAGCATCAGACAGAGTGTCTGGGGTCCTGCTCTAGAGTAGGTGTGTCTCACTCAAGAGCCAGGATGAGAGTGATTCTCCTTCAGTGTGTCTGAAGCAAACTCATGAATAATTAATTAGCTGAGACTAGTGTGTGGTCAGGATAGGCCAAGGGAGTCAGGTGACCAGACATTCCCCAACCAGCCAATGAGACACTCCCCCACAGACTGGGTGGGTGACCACCCCATTAGGGGCTGTCACTCAAGCCAGCTGCAGGTGGTGCACTCTATACATATGCAAATTAGGCTGGTGGGTCAGTCGGTGGTCTTGGGTGGACAGGATCTTGCAAACAGTTACAGATTTGTATATAGTAAAATCATTCTTTTCCTCTTTTGTATTCTTTATGAACACATAGAGAACATTTCAACCATCATGTACTGCTTCTTGCAAAGGAACTCTTTTCATTAACTCCAAACATCATATATAACAGATAGTTTACTCTATTCAGCATCATGTACATTTCCATCAACTCCACTCTTAGTAGATAACATATAGTTTACCTCACTCAGTATCATGTACTGAAGGTTGGTGGTTCGATTCCCCGTGCCCCCATCTCTGCCAATTTGGATTTCCACCACTGTGTATAACTTACAGCGACATCAAAGGCCAGTTGCTCTCATACCATGTCTATGTGGTGTGGGAGGTTAAAAATCCCTTGGGTCGGTAAAAGTGTAGGCTCAGGCTTTCTATCGACAAACTGTCTAATGGTGAAAACAAGCCTATTCAGGCTTATCCATGATAGGCAGTATAAATCTTCAACAACAACAAAATGTACAATGGGAGTGGACTTCTATTGACTTTAGTCACCTTTAGATTACATAATATCAGTCCCACTCCAGTATCCAAGAATAATAATGCTCTCTGCCAATCTATAATTCTTAACCGAAAATCCGTATATTTTTACAAGGTGACTTATTTTTGTTTTCACATTGGCACAGATAACTAGTAAGTGTGTTCATATTCACTTTAAGATCGGCTCATTTCCTTTGTTTGTAAATGCCAATTTGAGCGATTTATGTGTTGCAGATTGCTTGGATGGCTGGTCACCTGACCCCGCTGGTGATTGCCGTGTACTCGGGTGGCGTCAATTCCGCCGGTGCCGTGTTCTGGTTAATCAAGGTAGGGCTTTACCTCGAAAGAATTTCCTCGGCAATGTTACCAGGTTGCAGTTCTGGTGGTGGTGCATTTCCTCGGCAATGTTACCAGGTTGGAGTTCTGGTGGTGGTAGCATTTCCTCGGCAATGTTACCAGGTTGGAGTTCAGGGGCCGTATGCATGGGTCGGTGGTAGCGCTTCAAACCTGTGTGCAGAGGCGATCTCCGGGTTAGCGGCGAAAAGTCGGTATGCATGGACCAGTGTTATGCAAACCCTGGGAGTTAAAAGTCGGGTAAGCTAACCCCATTCCGTAGCAGGTATAAGGGTGGTGGTAGGGACCGACTCGGGCCAAATCTATTGAATGCGATCATATTTTACAGAATTACATATGCAATAAGTGAAATTTTATCAATTTAACCCTAAATTCGAACTGTTATTAAGGCTACCACCGCATTGGCGGCGATATTAATAGTGTCGAATCGACGAATGTAAAGTAAACAAATCGCCGCCGCTGCCACGACGTCGATATCCATACTGGATAATGCCAGCGGCAATGTTTTATGCCCAAATCTATTCAATGACTGCTAGGGTAGCTAACGCCTCCGCGCTTTGGCTCCGTGCATACCCCGTGACCCATTTCTCACCACTGGCGATTGCTACCCCAAACTCGGTCCTTACCACCAGAGCCGATAAATAATTCTTCATGCATACGGGCCCTGGTGGTGGTAGCATTTCCTCGGTGATGTTACCAGGTTGCAGTTCCGGTGGTGGTAGC
The DNA here is from genome assembly GCA_030323885.1 of Branchipolynoe longqiensis. Classification (NCBI taxonomy): domain Eukaryota; kingdom Metazoa; phylum Annelida; class Polychaeta; order Phyllodocida; family Polynoidae; genus Branchipolynoe; species Branchipolynoe longqiensis. The sequence continues at coordinate 62,485,988 of CM059196.1, read as the reverse complement.
ATTTCCTCGGCAATGTTACCAGGTTGGAGTTATGGTGGTGGTAGCATTTCCTCGGCAATGTTACCAGGTTGGAGTTCCGGTGGTGGTAGCATTTCCTTGGCAATGTTACCAGGTTGGAGTTCCAGTGGTGGTAGCATTTCGTCTGAACCTGCCTGAACCAAGTTTTATATAAGAACAAAGATGTTGGTTGGTTACTGGAATTTTACGTCCTGGCAACATCTAAGGTCATATTAGCACTGATTAGGACGGATACTGACTTGTGACAGTTGCTGTTCCCAAACTTACTACTCTAAAATGATGCAGGTCTCTTGGTATAATTGTTTTATTCCAATGATATATACATTTCTATCACTGAAAAACTAAAATAATATATAGGTCATTCTCTGAAACTGGACACTAATGTGTGACATGGAAACCGGAAGTGAAAACCTTCCAGATAATAGCAGAAAACATTGACAAATAATAACAGCATGCATGTTCATATGAAGGTTTCCATGTTAGCCATACCGTATGTCAGTGTTGAAAAAAAACTATTTCACTTTTTGATTTTGATCGTATGCAAATCAAGCAATATGCTAATTTCACTTGTGTGATATGGAAATCAAGCACACATCGACAATATCACCTTAACATACAGAATAAATTCAAACAAGATTTTATTGATTACTGTTAAGCAAACAAGATTATGTCCTACAAGAAAAAAAGTTGAAAAAAGTTAGGGTAAATACATGATGTTGATGTGTAAATTTTCACATTTTCACTTTAGCACAATATCATACAACCCGTTTTGATACATTTTGTGGAAAAGATTAAATATCTTGGGGGTTGGTGGTTCGAGTGTTACGTCCTGGCAACATCTAAGGTCATATCGGGACAGGATACATATGTGTATTATTGCTAACATACTTAACACACAGAGACAACAATAATTATTTGACTTGCTATATAAAAGAAACTAAACAAAAAATAATATTTATCACCATCGTAATGTGGAAACCAAATATGTGGTGCCCAGTTTCAGAGAATGACCCACATACCGATGATATATACATATTATATCTCTGGAAAGCTAAATAATTAGATACTCTCACTCTCAGGAGCGTCCGCGGCTATGTGAGGAACTAATATAACTAGTGTCTTCGGTTTCGCGCCCATTATAATATAAATGGAACTGTGTGGGAAGTGTGTACTTGTTTATATTCACATAATGTCATTATAAAGCACATACATTGCTTTAGTCAAACTGGCCACAACTTATTGTGCTACGACAGTCATCGCATTATCCATATATATAATCGGCTTTGCTAATATAATAGTTAATACCCAAACGAGATAGTAGGTCCCCGATCCTGGTAACGCAACACTGCTTGAAGGCAGCAGTAATGCTAAGCACTGTAAAACAAATAAACAAGGGGAACAAACCATTGGATTCTGCATGGCATGGCCAAACTCCTTCTCTTCAGTTACGGTGTTCAAGTTTGCATAACCTGTTCGTTTTAATCTCAAGCATTGCACCAGCTAGGACTTATGATGCAATCGTCCTGCCCATGAACACTGGCTCTTGTAGTTTCTTACCAAGTTTGTTTTCTGTTTGTTGTTGTTTTACCTCCTAGCAACATATAAGGTCATATCAGGACGGGTACCGACTTGTGATAGTGCATACTCATGTTGACTTTATAGTGTTGCCCCACTGGGAACTCAGGTGGCCAGCACCCGATATCCCACTCAGTCACTTATCCTGACACTGAGCTAACCAGTTCTTGCTTTATCCTATTCATGCTGATCACCAGACTAGGAAGCGACAAGTATCAATTTTAAAGTCATTGGTTTGTCTCGACCGGGAACCGAACTCCCGACCTTCCGCACACGAGGTCACGCTCTACCGATTAGGCCACCGCGCCCGGTTGCTTGCCAAGTAAAGTCAATGCAGCCTGCTGCTATTTAGTCAACCACCTGTGACCACCCCATAGCTAATAATAGATGTGTAGTTCACCTGTTGAAAAGGCCAGCTTTTGAATACTGCGCTGATCTAGACAATTAAAATTGCACAAGCCCATGGTTTAAAGTTTCTTCCGTACTAATGATATATATATATATGTGTGTATATATATAATAGGTTTATAATCCAGTTGACTTCAACAAAATCAAAAAGTGAAATAGCTTTTTCTCAACACTGACATTTGCACATTATGTAAACATTCATATGAACACGGATCTTGCTATTATCTGGAATATAGCCGTGTTTACACAGGCGAGTTAAAACACTTCATATAAAACCACTTGTCTAGATCGATTTACATTTGTCGTATAAACGCGACACTGTGGCATTTTAGGGCTGAATCGATTCATATAAATCGGTACATGTAAACCACCTCACGAGGTGGTTTATATGAAGCTAACTAGCTTAACCACCTCACACGCATGCGCAGTCGAGACCTTAGTTTGTTGACTTTCTGGTCAATCAAAAGCGCATATTATAGAATTTATTCTATGAAACCACTAGCTGTGCACAGATATTTTTTTCATCATTTATTTTTAGGGTTTCACTGCCCAGCAGAAGTTTTGACCATTCCAAACCAATACGATTCAGTCCATACAGATCTAGGTCGAACCCACACTCTCATGGTGACGTCGATGAACCCAAACTGGCACTGGTTAGTCTGGACTTGCTCATGCACAGATATCAATTTCTGCCTTCAAACTATTTGCGTGTAAATGCGCCACTACATCGCTTCATATAAATCGCTTTGTCTAGATCGTTTTACAAATCCCCGTGTAAACACGGCTTATGTTCTCTTATTATTTGGAAGGTTTTCACTTTTCTGTTCGGTCATTAGTTTAAGCAGCATCAACCTTTGTTGTAGTAATGTAAGGTTTAGTCTAATTTAAATATGAGCAATCTGATTGGTTACTGGGTGTATGTATTGATTAGGGGTGTATGTAGTAACATGACCAACACAACCATACTTATTAGAAATTATCATGATCCAATGTGACTAGTCATGGTTTGTATATTTCCAAACAACCTGTTCTCTGGGAGTTATTTAGGCGCGGGACATAGCTCAGGTGGTAGAGTGTCCACCTGTGAAAGTTGGTCCTGCTCAGTGGACACATTTGCAGTTTGGGATATTTTCCATTCCAACCAGTGGTCCAGAACTGGTTTATCAAAGGCTGTGGTATATATGTGCTGTCCTGTCTGTGGGAAAGTCTATATAAAAGACTCCTTGCTGCTTATCGGAAAGAGTAGCCTATGTGCCGGTAGCTGGTTTCCTCCAAAGGAATATGTCAGAATCGCCATATGTTTGAGTCTAATAGCTTATGATAACAAGAATGAATGTGTGCTAGAGGCGCTGTTATATAAAGCAAACTTTGTGGGAGTTATCTAGGGTGAAATGAAGACAGAGCAATGTTAGCGTTATTGCACTCCAACGACCCTTCTCAGCCACTGCGTGCTTATATAGTTTTATTGGTCTTATTTATCAATTAGAACGGAACATATTTAGACGCATGCATCACTAATCACAGAGAATAGTTATAAAGAAGTAGTCCACTGCAATAGAGTTCCCCGAAGAGAATAACACAAAACTTACTTTGATTAATACTGAATGTGAAACTATTTAACTCTATATTATTACCTATATAATTTCACATATCACTTCCTTGCATGACGTCACAGAATGGAGTATTTGAACTCCAATCCAGTAGGTAAGGATTGATCTATCCAGGACTAAAATGCCAAGTGTCCTGTGGATATTATTAATAGGTCTAATGTAGTTAATATTTGTTGAGTTTGATTATTTGGCTAATGTATGGTGAATATATGTTGAAATCAAGTGACCAGATCTTTATGGGAACAAGCCTTTGGCGACAGATCAATATTGTCAAAATTCTGATTTCTCACCGAGTATGGATAGTTTAAATAGGTCCACACACTCAGAACGGACTCTCCTGACGTGGTGGCCAAACCGGTCTGCAATTATAAGATGAGGCAATGACTGGTTTGCCCAGTATCAACATAATGCGACTGAGTGGGATATAAGGTCATGGTACCAGTGGCCTGGTCTCCCAATAGGGCAGCACCATAAAGTCGCCATGGACGCACACTGTCACCAGTCACAACCCATCCTGATATTACCTCAGATGGTGCTAGGACGTAAAACCCCAACAAAGGAACAGAAGCAAGCAGTGTAATCTAGGATTCCGTATCCATGGAGCGTGTGCATCAATGTAATGTTTAGGCGAGATGTAGCCTCTACGTGGCTGGACTGCAGCTGAGGCTTCGCTTTTGTTATACTTCGTGTTTTGGTGTATATATATATATATATACACTGACCAGACAGGATGGCCGGATCAGTTCAGCGTCCGTCTCCTGTTTTGGGAGATCGGGGAATCTGAACCCATGGGTTCGTGGGTTCGAACCCTGGTCGAGTCAAACCAGTGATTTAAAGATTTATGCTTGTCACTTCCTAGCCACGAGCTCTGCATTATTAGGATAGGGCTAGGACTGGTTGGCTCAGTGTCGTGATCATGTGACTGAGTGGGATATCAGGTCATGGTGCTGATGGCCTGGTCTCCTAGCGTGGCAGCACTATAAAGTCACCATCAGTGCGTACTGTTCCAAGTCACCACCCGTCCTGATATGACCATAGATGTTGCTAGGATATAAAACAAAAAACAAAAACATACAAATTATATATATATACTGTTACCCATCTGGTCACGCATCGCTCGCCGCATGGAAAGATTCAGTTTTAAGCATCATGTATACACAACACAATTGCAGACATACGAGATCATGCTTATTCTTGTACAACGACCCCCCCCCCCCCCCCCCCCCCCCACACACACACACACACTACCAGACACATGGGCCGTAATCGATTAACACGACCCGGGCGACTCGGGTCACCCGAGTCAAAGACCCTATAATAGTAAGACGGCTCACTCAACCTGTACTGTGAAAGATTTGTGATGATGGCGATGCTGATGATGACGCTGATGATGATGTGTATTTTTGTTCATAGCAATTTCATATTGAGGTGTATTCATACTTACCTATCTCATGTATAATATAATTGTATGTGTTTACATGTGAAACACCAACCAGCAGCTGGGCTGATCAAACCCACCACAAGGTGGCACTGCCAAATTTACATTACCATGGGAGAGATAGGGAGTGAGCCATCTTAGTATTATAGGGTCTTTGCCCGAGTCGTCAGAATTTCAAATCGAACACTGCGAGTGGAGTCGAGAAATACACGTGCCATGTACAAAACGATCCGACCCCAGTAACCTACCTCTTGGCTGGGGTTTGCTAGGAGCGATGACGTCACATCTGTGCTGGTACCTGTAGTATAACAGCTACCGGTACAACTCCTACGTGTTGTTTTAATACTTTTTTTTAATAACCCAGATTTTCAGCTTCTACAATCATAAAATACTTTAAATCCTATTTTGCTGTACTTCTATCGGTTATTGAAAAAAAATATTAAGTTTCAGATTAAGCCACCATTTTGTCCACCCCGAGCGTATTCGTTTATTCATCCCGAGTCTGTAGGATGTGCACATGCGCCAAAATGTGGCTCGAGTGACCCGAGTTGATTAATCGATTACGTCCATGGTTATAGAATCTGAACCACGTGATATCCCCAGCTATGGATGGGTGACTGACTACAGTGGTTGGAATGTATGACTCATCTTGGTCCAGGCCTATCGTGACAGACTCAGCCGTTAAAGGGCGCATTCCATATACGCGTAATGCGTAATGCGTTACGCGTTATGCGTTATGCGAATGCCAGCATTCCATATACGCGTAATGCGTATTGCATTATGCGTTATGCGTTATGCAGTGAAGTATATAAAAAGTATATAAAGAGTGTGTGTGACTCTGTGTCTCTGTGTGTGTCTCTATGTGTGTGTCTGTGTCTCCGTGTCTCTGTGTGTGTCTGTGTCTGTGTCTGTGTGTGTGACTGTGTCTCTGTGTGTGTGTCTGTGTCTCTGTGTCTCTGACAAAGAGACACACACAGACACACATACACACAGAGACACACACAGAGACAGACACAGAGACACACGCAGACATAGATACACAGACAGAGACACACACAGAGACACAGAGACACAACCCAGAGACACACACAGAGACACACACACAGAGACACACACAGAGACACACACAGACACAGAGACACACACAGAGACACAGATACACACACACAGACACACACAGAGACACACACAGAGACACAGAGACACAACACAGAGACACACACACGGACACACACACATACACACACAGAAACACAGAGACACACACACAGACACACACACAGCAACAGAGACACAGACACAGACACACAGACACACACAGAGACACAGAGACACAACACAGAGACACACACACAGACTCACACAGAGACACACACACAGACACAACACAGAGACACACACACACACAGACACACACAGAGACACACACACAGAATGGGACGGTCCAAACATGGCTCAGTTTAGCTTGCTTTGAGGGATGTTAGGACCGTCCCAAATATGAAGACTGCTTCCTAACAGGTCCGCCGCATAAACCTACATGTTTGCACCGTCCCCTTCTCCATACTGCTCTGTATATGACCAAATATTGCATTTATATCTATGTAACTTTTTGTACGTCACATAGGGGTTCCTACCTTTATTATAACCAAATTATAGATAAGTATTCATATTTTTGTGGCTCTGGTAGCATTTTTACCAACCCGAACCCCCACCACCCTTGAAGACTGCTTTCTAACAGGTCCGCCGCATAAACCTACATGTTTGCACTGTCCCCTTCTCCATACTGCTCTGTATATGACCAACTATTGCATTTATATCTATGTAACTTTGTGTACGTCACATGGGGGTTCCTACCTTTATTATAACCAAATTATAGATAAGTATTCATATTTCTGTGCATATGGTAGCATTTTTAGCTTTCCCATAACCATCAGTCTCCCGATTGGGACGGTCCTAACATCCTAAACTGAGTCATGTTAGGACCGTCCTTTTTGTTCAACAAAACGGCTGTCCATAATTATCAGTCGCCACACTTGCTATCCGGACCGCACCTCGTCCACACCTCTCTCTATCACCTCTCCGCCGGCCGGACACCTCCTTGATATGTCTGAAAAGAGTTCCAGGAGGGGGTGCCTGCCGGCATTTTCACTTTCTACCCTTACTCTGTCCGTGTCTATGGCTCGCCGGTTGGTTACCATAGGGCAGATAGGCACGGGCCTTTGACTCAACTCTCCTCATTTCTCTTTCCTAGATCTGCCCACTCGATTTCCCCCAGGCTCACTTCTTCCCCTAACCAGGGTTGATGTGTTCTTGGGGGGGGCTCTTGACCTTTTTTCCTTTCTCTGACTGGTTCTTGTTGCTGGAACGACCGCTGCTACCACCTTTGCCCGCCTTCCTCACACCCCTGCTGACCGGATACGAGTGCTCCCCTACAGACACCATACAGATCACTACAAACAGACGGCACGGAGAGATCCGCTGCCACCCGACGCCCCGTCGTCACCACGTCTTGAAGGATGTCCCCAGCCTTCACAACACTTCCTCTGAGACCACTTCACCGCAGAAGACATGTCTTAACCAAAGACTGGGCCGATTTATCGGAGCCTCTCTACAAATGTTGCAGTCCTGCAACCGGTAACCGTCGTAAGGTTACGAACACCCCATACAATACAATATCAGTCGCCACTTGCTATCCGGACCGCACCTCGTCCACACCTCTCTCTATCACCTCTCCGCCGGCCGGACACCTCCTTGATATGTCTGAAAAGAGTTCCAGGAGGGGGTGCCTGCCGGCATTTTCACTTTCTACCCTTACTCTGTCCGTGTCTATGGCTCGCCGGTTGGTCACCATAGGGCAGATAGGCACGGGCCTTTGACTCAACTCTCCTCATTTCTCTTTCCTAGATCTGCCCACTCGATTTCCCCCAGGCTCACTTCTTCCCCTAACCAGGGTTGATGTGTTCTTGGGGGGGGCTCTTGACCTTTTTTCCTTTCTCTGACTGGTTCTTGTTGCTGGAACGACCGCTGCTACCACCTTTGCCCGCCTTCCTCACACCCCTGCTGACCGGATACGAGTGCTCCCCTACAGACACCATACAGATCACTACAAACAGACGGCACGGAGAGATCCGCTGCCACCCGACGCCCCGTCGTCACCACGTCTTGAAGGATGTCCCCAGCCTTCACAACACTTCCTCTGAGACCACTTCACCGCAGAAGACATGTCTTAACCAAAGACTGGGCCGATTTATCGGTGCCTCTCTACAAATGTTGCAGTCCTGCAACCGGTAACCGTCGTAAGGTTACGAACACCCCATACAATACAATATCAGTCGCCTCCTCCAGCCTTATATCAATGGAAAAATGCGACTGATGCTTTTCTATTCACATCACCTTGTCCCGGCTGTCCGTAATTATCAGTCGCCTCCTCCAACCTTATATCAATGGACAAATGCGACTGATGCTTTTCTATTCGCACAGCCTTTACGCATTACGCATTACGCACCGATCGCTACATGGAGCGATCGGGATAATGAATTTCTGACGCATTCGTATTCGCATTACGCATTACGCGTATATGGAATGTACCTCATAGGTTTCAAGGCATTTCGATTTTTTGTCGCATTCGCATTCGCATTCGCATTACGCATTACGCGTATATGGAATGCGCCCTTTAGTCAGTGTCTACGTCATTCTCCTGTTTGACTGCGCAGTCATATATGTGACCTGCCATGGAAAAATGGCCATGAAGGTAACAATATTCAAACTTGAGTTTTCTATAGCTTATTATTTATAGGATGAATCTTTGACTTTCAGGAATTATTAATGGTTAGGAAAAGAAAATCTTAATTAGCTGCAGTTTTATGACGTCATCAAAATAGTCGTTGCCCAGAATGTGATGCAGTGGATATACGCATATATGTGATGTATAAGCATGATGCGAGTATAAAGTCACGGAAGGGATTATTGTATTATACCCCACTCCGCAATCCCCCATCGTACGGTTTGTACAATGTTGATATTTGTGAAGTAACCGGTTCAATTTATATTCTCCGAAATATATACACAATTTATTTTGGTGTAAATTGAGTATATTGCTTGCAATAACAATATTTTAAAGACGCCAACATTTTTTCAATTCAATTCGTGAACCAGTTGATTCATGGCCGTGGAGTGCCGCGCATGTACAGTATGTTGACAATGGTTGGCATTGTGGGCATCTCCATCTGCAACACCGTCTTCCTGGTGCCTCACTACAAGGTCAAAGCCCCGGTCTACAAGGTCGCTAATAATACCGATGTGGTCAACTCTACGCGCACCACAGAGGAACCCACCAAAAACAGTGTCAATGGTACAGACGAAGGGTAAGAGGTGGAACACAATATTCTTTGTCAAAATTTGTCTTCAAATGTATTGGTCCCGTTTAAAATAGGCTAGGTGACAGATAAGTAACAGTCAATGGTACACATAACAATCAGTAAACCTCTCTAAATCGACCGACCATGGGACCGACTTTAAATGGTCCATTTAGGGAGGTGGTCAGTTTAGGGTGTTTTTTTAATCATTACAATGGTATTGTATGAGCGATCGTTTGGGACCCAAATAAAGTGATCGATATAGGGGAGTGGTTGATCTGTGGAGGTGGTCGGTTAGAGAGGTTTTACTGTATGCACACAATAATGTAACCTGTAACAGAATTGTCAGTTACATTATGTTAAGTGAAATATAATTAGTTTGTGGTTGTTTGTTCGGGCTTTACATCCTAACAACATATGAGGTCCTATGGCGAGCAACTTGTGACAGTGCCCACTCATTGTGACTTTATAGGGCTACCCCATTGGCAGATGGGGCCACCAGCAGCATGACCCGATATCGCACTCAGTTACATTATCCCGATACTGAGCAAACCAGTTCTTACCCTATCCTATTAGTGTTTAGCGCACAGCAGATATCGAAGTTGGGACACAGCAGGTCTCAAATCAGGTGCCCGGCCAGGCTAGGGTTGGGTGGGATGGAATCACACTGTATCGATCCAGAAAATTGGTGCACAGGGGGCACGCAGATTGGTAGCACATGGCGTGGTCAGTGTGTGGTGCACTGATGGAAAGGCTGCGACCTTTACTGCCTGCTCACAGGGGTGGGTGTGGGTTACTATGGCTACTAATTAGGTCGGATTATGTGAGACCAGAGTCAGGTAGGATGTCGGCAGCTGTCTGCAGATTGGAGGAGCAGGTGAACACACGAAGTAAAGTAAAGCTTGCTTTATTTAATGATGCTTCGAGAGCACATTGATTTTTATCATCGGCTATTTGACATCAAACATATGGTCATTTTGACATATTTCTTTTAGAGGAAACCTGCTGCTGCCACATAGGCAACTCTTTCCAATAAGCAGGAGGTGAACACACATACAGGAAGTGATATTTTATGTAATGTAAAGTATTTACCAGGACAGTTTCATTGCAATCTACATTAGAAGTACATGTAGGGCAGAAACCCTACAAATGTGGTCAACAACATCCATGTGGGTGCAAAGTGAGCTTAGAGTTGCATGGTGCAATGAAGCCTAACATTTTCAAAACTAAGATATGTATCTAAATTTGGTCCTAAATCTCCAACTTAGATAGTGGTGCAATGAGAAGTGAGTTTGGGCTGCTTACAGGGAATAAGTAATGGATGGATGACACCATCCCTATGCACAATTACTTTCAGAAAGCCATAAAGCAGGGACACCACTGATAAAGTAGGCTAATATTGTGACCTCTCATTAGTCTTGCCCTAATTCCAAGTACATACATTAGTCTCTCATGTTACCATCACTGAGACTGGAATTTAGGTCACAATTACATGACTTTTTGGTGTACTTGCCAACATTAATTTCGATGCTTTCATTTCAAATAGCTCTAAAGCTAGTCATTTGTCATCAAAGTTACACCAGGACGAATGAACAGTAGGTTACAATGGTCAACCTAAGATATTTATCTGAAAAATATGGCAAAGATTCAAAAGCCATCGGACTATGTAACTTCAAAGTTGATGGCCTATAATGAAGGATAGGGCTGGAACATCAACCCTATTTCCGTTCGTGTAAACACACCAGGTTGCAGCTTCACTCCCTTCTCAGGGACCAGTGAACCCAATCCTTGGTGAGGTGAGCTAGGAGCAATATTGTCATGCATGAACCGTCTCAAATTAGAGCCATTGCTTCCCATGTGAGGTCGTGGGTTCGATCCTCAACTTAGTCAAACTAACGACTTATAGAAATCGCTATGCTTCACTACTTTCACCCCTTGCATTAGTAGGAAATGGAACCAGTGGTCCACAACTGGTTCATCAAAGGCTGTAGTACTTGCTGTCCTGTCTGTGGGAAAGTGCATATAAAAGAGCCCTTGCTGCTTATCGGAAAGAGTAGCCTATGTGGCAGCAGCAGGTTTCCTCCAACGAAATATGTAAGAATGACCATATGTTTGACGTCCAATAGCCGATGATAAAAATCAATGTGCTCTAAAGGCGTCATTAAATAAAACAAAGTTATTATTACTAGGATAGGACAAGGACTGGATGCTGAGTTCTTTTTCAGCATATGTGCCTCTCCAGTGCTTTATAAAATGTCAAACCGAAAAGAAGACAGCCCTAGCTCACACTACCCCAAACTCAGCCACGAGATTTTCATTTTTAACTTAGAGACCATTATGCTTTCTTTCTTTTTTTAAACACTGGGCGATTCTAGTACTACAGGCAATGTTGTATTAACACTGTATTTGTTTATCTCTTTGCAGCTGCAAAACATATAAAGTGAATAATTTGTTAAATAAATATGCTGGTGAACTTCAAATAACATGTTTCTATATTTATGTTGCTGACTGTCGGATGACGTTGCCGATTCAGTAAGACTAAGAGCTCTGGTTTCCCATGTGGAAAGTCAAGTGCTTGAATCCCGGTCCAGTCAAATCAATGACTCACAAAGGCATACTTGTCACTACCTAGCATGGTGCTCGGCATTACTAGGATAGGGAAAGGACTGGCTTGCTCGGTATCAGTATAATGCGACTGAGTACTATACCACGTCCTGGTGCCAGTGGCCCTGTCTCCCAGTGGGACAGTACTATGAAGTCGCCATGAGTGCGCACTGCTACAATTCGATACCTGTCCTGATAATACCTCAGATATTGCTAGGATCTAAAACCCTCTAAACCAACCTGCAGATGCTGTGACTAGTTTCTATCCAGAATACAGCCAGATCGTGAAAAACGCAGGTTATGACAAAACCATCAAACTGGCAAAGACGCTGAATAACGTGAATCTCAGCCTGCCATGATTTAGTCAATGTGTGTGCCCGTCCAATGCTTCCAAAGCATTGTGAATAATAGGTATATACAGTATAACCCCGTTAAACCAAACTTGAAGGGACCCTAGAAATTTGTTTGGATTAACAGATCATTGGTTTAACCGAGCTTTAGCTTCGACTTTGACTTGGCTTTGGCAAAAACGATGGTGGATTATGAATGTAATAAACAATGTATGTGGACACTTTGATTATTGTTTTTTATGTATATACAGTATAACCCCGTTAAACCAATCTCGGTTGAACCAATCGATCGGTTAATCCAAACTTTTTTCAGTGGCCCGGCAAAATACTACCATTTATCATATAAAAAAGTTGGTGGGGTCTCAGATGGCCTTATAACCACATGAAAGCTTGGTTTAACCATACCGGAAGTGGCCTGTGGCCCGACAATTCTGTTTGGATTTACCGATAATTTGGATTAACCAACTTTGGTTTAACCAACTTTTTTATATGATAAATAGTAGTATTTTACCGGGCCGCCGAAAAAAGTTTGGATTAACCGATCGTTTGGTTTAACCAAGCTTGGTTTAACGGGGTTGTACTGTATACACAATTTGTCCTGTCATCACTCTAATTATCAATCAATTGTTCATCACCTGATGTTTTAATTAATAACAGGAACGGGCAGTTAGAGGTTGCAGAACAGGAGGATGTGAAAAGAGGAGGGTTGAAGCAATGCCTGTTTTCATGGCTGAATGTGGTGTACCTGGTGTGGTTCGCGTCTCTACACGTCTGTGTTCAGTTCTTCCTGGGCAGCTTTAACAGCAGGGTTACCAGGATTGTAGATGGTGACACAGCCAAAGGTCAGTTATCCATAGGTCATTTTTCTTTGATCTGATCGAAGATGATCTGCTGTCAAAGTACATTATAATTTAATTAAAGTTGCATAATCCGATTAAAACGCAAGGTTTTCCTACCCAAAAAGCTTTACTAAATTGAATCCGACCTCTGTCTAAGATTTCGGTGCACTCATTAAACATGTGACGCTGCGTGTGAAGAATATTAAGTCCGGTTGATAGAACAATTCCTTACACTGCAAGCTATGTACAGAAAATGGTAAGCAAAGCCTTACCTGGTATTAGTGCGTACTCATGTGCTACGCTGCTACTCGCCACGAATGGGCAAGCAAAGCCTATGCCGGTGTTGCGGTTTTAAAACTCCGCTGGTTTCAAACCTACACTTTCGCCCTGCGCATGCGTCAAAATCCAACGGCGCTTTCAAACTGCAGCTGCTGCAGTTAGGAAAAGTTGCCGGTTTGAGAAGGTAATTTAAATAAGGACGCGGTTTAACTTGTTAAAAATAAAAGTAAAACCTAAATGGATCGTTACTAAAATCATACTACATCATAGGTCAAGATCATAGCTTTCCATTGATATAATGCTCATTCTGATCGGTCAAGGCTCAGAAGATCAGCAACGTTTTTTCTGGGGAGTCACAAATGCATTGCCAGTCTGGTCATTTTCCAAAAGTGTTTGCGCAGAGTTTGAAACATAATACATACGAAGGGATTCAAACTACTAAAGTGCACTAATCACACTCTCACATATAACAAGGCCACATATGGGAAGTAGAAAGATTGCTTTAGTCATTCAATCAATTTACTCAACGGTCTTCATCTGGTGGAAATGCCATTCGATTTTGACGCATGTGCAGGGTGAAAGTATAGGTTTTAAACCAGCAGAGTTTTAAAACCACGACACCGGGATGCCCGCATCGGCAAGAACGCTGGCTGGCTTTCAATGCGGGAGGTCGTGGGTTCGAACCCTAGTCGAGTCAAACCAATGACATATAAAATTGATACGTGTCGTTTGACGCTAAGCTTTAATAGAAAAGGGCAAAAATTGGTTTGTACATTATCAGGATAATGTGACTGAGTGAGATATCGGGTCACGGTGCTGGCGTGTGAGTGTTCCAGTGGGGGAGCACTATAAATTCGCCATGAGTGTGCACTATCACAAGTATATGTTTATCCGTCCTGATATGACCTTCGATATTGAAATGGACAAACAAATCATCAATAATATGCCAGTGTAGATGAGTGTGGTACACATGTGCTACACTGCTTCACCCAGACTCCCTGTAATGTCTAGTATATCGGTGTGCACCCTAAATTTATTTACCATGCTTTCGCTTCAGCTATTACCAGACTTAGTAGAAAAAAAATAAAAGGGCAGCAACATGCTCAACACAAATGTACTTGTCCACAACTATTCTTAGGTGAAATTCGGTTAATACGTCTAGAATGGAAGCACATGGTGAATATCCATGCAAGGAGCACATGTTAAATTCGGGCGACCAGATCTTTGAAATTGCTCCAGACCACGGTATAGTAGATTATAACGATAATCCTATTATTAGTTAAGTATTAGTGTTATATTTGTCTTTTTAGAATAGTGAAAACTCAAAAGCAAAGAATTAGGTAACTTTAAGATTTGTGTGTTGGTGGGTCTGATAACTGTTCACAAGCATATGCAGACAGTATGACAGTAGTATAACTCTGTTATTTAATTATATAAATATATAGTTAATTGTTTTCAGTCAGAGCAATACGGTTCTCTGCAAGTGTATTTACTGACTTGACTCTACTTGCATGGATTGAACTAATTATGTATTGTATAAGTCATTATGTTAAGTCTCCAATACATAAGTATATATATATATATATATATTATTTACACTACTCACAAAGACAATGTAATATATATATATAATATGGAGGATATTCTCAGCGCCGGCTGGCTCCTAAACCCCGCTTCTTTTATTAAAGTAAAATTCTGGGCTAAGTGACCAGCCGGCAGTGGTCAGGTGACCGCTCGCAGCCCCACACAAACTACACATCCTTGTTGCAGTCCACCTGCCCACCAGGCAGCTCCAACAGCACCAACAGATCCTTCCATAGCCGCATGCACCCACCATAGCAATAGCTCCGTTCACATAATATCCGCATAATTCTCCGCATTTTGCGTAGACATATATAAAGTAAAACCTCTCTATCTGACCACCTCCAAAGATCGACCACTCCCTTATATCGATCGCTTTATTTGAGTCCCAAACAATCGCCCATACAGTACCACTCTAACGATAAAGAAAACTCCTTAAACTGACCATCTCCCTAAATGGACCATTTAAAGTCGGTCCCATGGTCGGTCGATTTAGAGAGGTGTTACTGTATACTCTATTGATCGGACCTACTATATGGTTTGGGTTGAAGGTGGTGTCAGTAGAGTAGCCTGGATGACTATTGGTCTGCTCTGATGTGCCAAACTCACCGTTCTTCTAGCCTCTGCTTTACTCACCCTACATACACCCGACCCATTCCTACCCAAAGTTTGCTCCGTAAATAAATAATAGCAGCCCTTTCTGTGTCAGCCAGAGCAATATGGCTCTCTCTAAGTGTATTCCCTGACTTGACTCCTACCTCTATGGCATGAATTAATATTAGATAAAGATAAATATTCAGCAAAAACGTTAGTACTAAGTGTAATACTGAAATATACTAAGTATAATTCATGCAGGCATACTTAGTGAATGAGCTTATTAAATAAAGGTGGCGCGGCATTTCTTATCCATTGTATGTCAATAATTGAAGGATATACTGTTCATCACAACAATGATTAATGGCTAACTGATACACAGTGGTAAAGGCCGGAAGACCAGTGCTTCGGCGCTGACAAATGTATTATTCTGAAGAGTAAAACACGAAACTATCACCGCATGGTGCAATACCTTAGATTCAATGTTGCTATGATGTCAAACCCAAGCACGCGAGCTGATAACAAATTGTCTGTTTCTATCATTCAGTAAGTCACTTCACGGACGTCCTTGCCTACACTCAGCTGTGCTCTCTGACCATTGGCTTACTGACCGGAATAGTAATGGTCATGAGCAGAAGCCACGTCCTCAGTGAGTACCACATCTTCCATTGTAATATACCAGACGCGCTGGCCGAATCAATCAAAAGGAAGGTTTGCTTTATTTCACGACGCCTCTAGAGAAAATAGATTTTTATCATCGGCTATTGGACATCAAATATATGGTCATTCTGACACATTTCTTTGGAGGAAATCCGCTGCCGCCACATAGGCTACTCTTTCCGACAAGCAGCAAGGGGTCTTTTATATGCACTTACCACCTGAGCTATTTCCCACTCCCCAAATCAGTCGAACACATGCTTCCCATGTGGAAAATTGGGAGTTTGATTCACCGTCGAGTCAAACCAATAATTTACCAAATTGATACTTGTCACTAACTAGGCTGGCACTTAGCATTGCCAGAATAGGGCAATGATTGGTTAGCTCAGTATCAGGATAATGCGACTGAGTGGGATATCTGGTCATGGTGCCATCAGCCTGGTCTCCCAGTGGAGCAGCTCTATATAAAGCCACCGTGAGTGTGCACTGTAACAAGTCGGTACCAGTTCTGATATGACCTTAGTTGTTGCCAGGACGTGAAACTCCAACAAGCAAACAATGCTTCGTGATACGTTGGTGATGAGGATGGTTTTTCCGACTCGAACCTCTGAACTGAACAATGAAAGAAAAACACAAACACTGCAGTGTCGCTACAAACATGTATTCCTGCCAAGAGGCAGTGGGAGGCAGAGTTCTCCTTGTGGTCGCCAGGGTAGGCAGCAACATATTTATCGCTAGTTCCTTTCGTACCCCTGATCCTGTGACAGGGCTGCTGAACAGTCGATCAATATATTGCTAAATATATCGCTTCAATGCTTGTTTTCCATAGCCTGCTATTTTTCAATGATGAATTGATTAAATCATGTAGATCAATGCAATTGAAAGTGCTTTCTGTGGCAGCCATCTTGTTTGGGGGTGGGGGGTATTTTTCATTCTCTCCGTCAATTTCTCAACTTTAAACCAATATACATTTATAAACATTGTGCATTTGAACAATCGACTGTACGGTTAATTGACACCAACTATGTGTATATTTTTTTATACATTTATATATATATATATATGCATCTAAATATGTTTAAATATACATGTATTTAATTCATTAAAATATATTTAATTTATTTAAATGTATATGTATATATGTTTTATATATGTGTTACATTATGTATTTACATACATTCAGACATATATATATTACATTTATTTATATATATATATATATATTGACATTTGTTATATAATATATATACCTCTAACTAAAACACAGATTTTAATTATATTGCCACTATGATAACTTTACAGAATTGATTGATTGATGATTGATTGATTGGTTTCTTTCCGCCATGTCAGCAGCATAGGCCATTACTTGTTTTTTATTCATCCATCGCTTTTACATGTAATGCAAAAGCATACAATCAAGTATGTGCCAATATACACCCATAAGTTCAAAAGCTCACAATCATATCATTTGTGGTCAAGGTAAATAACATTCTAGATGAGGTTTGATTGATTGGTGGTTTATTTACGCTGTGTCGACAACATAGACCGTATTCCCCAAATAGATAAACATGTGATCTTCTTTATAGAGAAAGGCCTGACTGGACAGAACCGCGCCTTGGCTGAGGTGACGGCTGTCCTCATGGCGTGTGGGGCGTCTTTGGTGCTCGTCGTGACGTGTAGCATCAACACAGAACATGCCATGTATGCCGCCATCGTCGCATCAGAGTTTGTCAGGTCGACACTCTATGCAAGTGCATGCGCCTTACTGGAGATCAGGTATCAGTATATGATTATTACATACCTGTCAACTTTGGAAATTCTCATGGGGGAGACTATGCACGAAATCAGTTTTTATGCAATTTGGCCAGTTTGTGCATGCACTTAACAACACGTAACAAAAGTTTATTAGTACCAACATTTTATTGCATCATAAAACATGACAAAATTTAATTAAAAGTTGTAAAGAACTGCATGGATCTGCATAGTCTCATGTACCACTTGCGAAATAAATAAAACAAATAAAATTCATGGCACATGATCATTAGTTTTCTAAAAGCGGGAGATTGGGCTTAAATTGAATACCCGGTCGGGAGGTCGGGAAAGGTACTTAAAATCGGGAAGCTCCAGCCCAAATCCGGAGACTTGACAGGGATGATATTATCAACAAGTGGCTACCTAAAGGTAATAGCCTCTCATCCATCCCGTGGGTACACCATAGATGGCACCACTATATGGAGACAGTACTCGTCGAGAATAGACGATTTCTACAACCAGTAGTGTTGTGGGAAGCAGCTGACTGCAATATGATGTGGAAAGTTCTTATATCGGGCTTCCACCACCAACCTGCCTTCTGATGGTAGTGGCAAGAATTAACATTGTCGGTACCAGCTTCGTATGCAGCATGCTCCACGGCTAAGGTATTATGGGGGAATTTCCACCACTAGCCTACCGCCCTCTGGTGGGGGTGGCAAGAACTAATGTTGGTAGCAACTCCCTGTGCATGTTCCGCGGAAAAATGTTTATCATGTTTGGTGAGGGACCGTATCTAATTTGATGTTTATCCTCCAGGTGGCAGCACAACCTTCACCTACTAACCCGCCTTACACTGCCTTTCACCAGCAATGTCTCCACTTGTCTGCTTAAAGCTGTACAGGCCGATGAAGCTTCACATTTTCAAAACCAAAGCAATTATCTAGATTTGATTCTACATATCTAGCTTAGATACACTCGACTCAAACATCACAAAGCCCATGTTAACTAATAGCAAATGTGAAGCCCTTTGACTATGTGCTGTGACCTATGTAATATGACCTATCCGTTCCATGCATGACATCACATAATGTGCTATTTGAGTTCCAACCTAGTAGGTAGGAATACATTGTTACTGATCTGTACATCCCCATTGCATTGAGTACCCCTTGTAGGCCTAAGTGAAATTCAGTGACTATTTTCGGAATATAGATATTTTGATCAGACTTCTTAAGAGATGAGTTCGAGGGGCTTTGAGAGGTTTAATGACAGAAAGAGCCCTCAAGGCCTAAAGGTCGACAGTGAAGGTGTTACAGTCGGTGAATGAACCATTAAAGTAATGGAGTACATGAATAAAGGGGTACACGGTGAATGAACCATTACACTAATGGAGTACATGAATAAAGTGGTACACAGTGAATGAACCATTACAGTAATGGAGTCCATGCATAAAGGGGTACACGGTGAATGAACCATTACAGTAATGAAGTCCATGAATAAAGGGGTACACGGTGAATGAACCATTACAGTAATGAAGTCCATGCATAAAGGGGTACATGGTGAATGAACCATTACAGTAATGGAGTACAGGAATAAAGGGGTACATGGTGAATGAACCATTACAGTAATGGAGTCCATGCATAAAGGGGTACATGGTGAATGAACCATTACAGTAATGAAGTCCATGAATAAAGGGGTACATGGTGAATGAACCATTACAGTAATGAAGTCCATGAATAAAGGGGTACACGGTGAATGAACCATTACAGTAATGGAGTCCATGCATAAAGGGGTACACGGTGAATGAACGATTACAGTAATGAAGTCGATGAATAAAGGGGTACACGGTGAATGAACCATTACAGTAATGGAGTCCGTGCATAAAGGGGTACATGGTGAATGAACCATTACAGCAATGAAGTCCATGAATAACGGGGTACACGGTGAATGAACCATTACAGTAATGGAGTCCATGCATAAAGGGGTACATGGTGAATGAACCATTACAGTAATGAAGTCCATGAATAAAGGGGTACATGGTGAATGAACCATAACAGTAATGGAGTCCATGCATAAAGGGTACATGGTGAATGAACCATTACACTAATGGAGTACATGAATAAAGTGGTACACAGTGAATGAACCATTACAGTAATGGAGTCCATGCATAAAGGGGTACACGGTGAATGAACCATTACAGTATTGAAGTCCATGCATAAAGGGGTACACGGTGAATGAACCATTACAGTAATGGAGTCCATGCGTAAAGGGGTACATGGTGAATGAACCATTACGGTAATGGAGTACAGGAATAAAGGGGTACACGGTGAATGAACCATTACAGTAATGAAGTCCATGAATAAAGGGGTACACGGTGAATGAACCATTACAGTAATGGAGTACAGGAATAAAGGGGTACACGGTGAATGAACCATTACAGTAATGAAGTCCATGAATAAAGGGGTACATGGTGAATGAACCATTACAGTAATGGAGTCCATGCATAAAGGGGTACATGGTGAATGAACCATTACAGTAATGAAGTCCATGAATAAAGGGGTACACGGTGAATGAACCATTACAGTAATGGAGTCCATGCATAAAGGGGTACATGGTGAATGAACCATTACAGTAATGAAGTCCATGAATAAAGGGGTACATGGTGAATGAACCATTACAGTAATGGAGTCCATGCATAAAGGGTACATGGTGAATGAACCATCACACTAATGGAGTACATGAATAAAGTGGTACACGGTGAATGAACCATTACAGTAATGGAGTACAGGATTAAAGGGATACACAGTGAATGAACCATTACAGTAATGAAGTCCATGAATAAAGGGGTACATGGTGAATGAACCATTACAGTAATGGAGTCCATGAATAAAGGGGTACATGGTGAATGAACCATTACAGTAATGAAGTCCATGAATAAAGTGGTACCAAGTGAATGAACAATTACAGTAATGGAGTACAGGAATAAAGGGGTACATGGTGAATGAACCATTACAGTAATGAAGTCCATGAATAAAGGGGTACACGGTGAATGAACAATTACAGTAATGGAGTACAGGAATAAAGGGGTACACGGTGAATGAACCATTGCAGTAATGGAGTCCATGAATAAAGGGGTACATGGTGAATGAACCATTACAGTAATGGAGTCCATGAATAAAGGGGTACATGGTGAATGAACCATTACAGTAATGGAGTCCATGAATAAAGGGGTACATGGTGAATGAACCATTACAGTAATGAAGTCCATGCATAAAGGGGTACATGGTGAATGAACCATTACAGTAATGGAGTCCATGAATAAAGGGGTACATGGTGAATGAACCATTACAGTAATGGAGTACAGGAATAAAGGGGTACACGGTGAATGAACCATTACAGTAATGAAGTCCATGAATAAAGGGGTACATGGTGAATGAACCATTACAGTAATGAAGTCCATGAATAAAGGGGTACATGGTGAATGAACCATTACAGTAATGGAGTCCATGAATAAAGGGGTACATGGTGAATGAACCATTACAGTAATGGAGTCCATGAATAAAGGGGTACATGGTGAATGAACCATTACAGTAATGGAGTCCATGAATAAAGGGGTACATGGTGAATGAACCATTACAGTAATGGAGTCCATGAATAAAGGGGTACATGGTGAATGAACCATTACAGTAATGGAGTACAGGAATAAAGGGGTACACGGTGAATGAACCATTACAGTAATGGAGTACAGGATTAAAGGGGTACATGGTGAATGAACCATTACAGTAATGAAGTCGATGAATAAAGGGGTACATGGTAAATGAACCATTACAGTAATGAAGTCCATGAATAAAGGGGTACATGGTGAATGAACCATTACAGTAATGAAGTCGATGAATAAAGGGGTACATGGTGAATGAACCATTACAGTAATGAAGTCCATGAATAAAGGGGTACACGGTGAATGAACCATTACAGTAATGGAGTACAGGATTAAAGGGGTACATGGTGAATGAACCATTACAGTAATGAAGTCCATGAATAAAGGGGTACACGGTGAATGAACCATTACAGTAATGGAGTACAGGATTAAAGGGGTATACGGCAAGATCTCCAGTCGGGTGGGTGGAAGAGTCTTGTGGCTCGCTCGGCTGCTAGAGTTGAGGCGCTGGTGTCGGTTCCCGGCGAGTGGGGAATTCTTGGAGGTGACGGCAGGGGTCGCCTCAGCAGAGACCTCTGATATCCTCGCATAGGCTCATGAGCCGAGAATGTACAGAGACTGTGGCAGAGGATGTGTCAACATTTCCTCTGTTTGCGAATCAGCTGCAATTCTCACGTATAACTGACCAATGCTACTGTTATGTTTGTATTGCAGTTGGCCAGCTGAACACTTTGGTGTGCTGTTCGGGTTCGCTCAGCTTGTCGTTGGTGTCGGAGCACTCATGCAGCAACCTTACATCATCTGGGCATTGGCAAGAGGCTTCAGAGTGGTGAGTATCTATTAATTGGTGGATTCATTTTTAATGCAGATGAGTATTATTATTTGCCAATTGTCAACTTTTTCATGAATTTTTCTTTTTGTTCTTCTAACCTTTCTTTCACATTTTCATGAATTTTTCAAATATATACATATATATATATATAGATATATATATCAATTATTCTGACCGTTCATTGTATTCCTGCAGTCTATTTGGTCCTGAACATTTTAATGAATTTCATATATTTAAAAAATTATTAATTTAATGTAAACCCTTTCTTTATTTCTATTATTCTACTTGAAAGGATATATGATTATGGATGCCTTATCCATTTTAGTTTGATAGAAAATAGTAAGACATTAAATGACATTGAACATATTTTAAATCTGAAATTTATTAAACCTCTGCACACTTTATCACCCTGGAATTGATTTGACATGTATTTTTTACATATTTTGACATGATTTCATAGTTTCTTTGCACGTTTGACATGCTGTCCTGTTTTGCCCTGGTTTGCTGTCTTCCCCTGTATAGTTCTGCCTTTTCATGCGTTGTCCGATTTCAATGTTTTTGTCTTGCCACGTTCTAGAGTTTGAGAAGTTTGTCGTGTTTTGACATGGTTTGCCATATTTTGACATGTTTTATTCATGTCTTGTTTCACATGTTTGGAATGCTTTGACATGTTTGTCAACATGATTTTGTTCTTAACATGTATGAACTTGTTTTAATGCGTTTGGCATATTTTGAATGTCGGAATGTCTTGCTATGCTTTATCATGTTTTGATGCGTTTTCCATGTTTAGCATGTTTTTACTTGTCATACATTTTTGGGTGGGGGTACATTAGTTGATTAAGTAGGGGACATTTCAATTGAAGACGATTGGTCTTTCCGATTCCACTGCTCCTTGTCATATCCTAATAATGCCGAGCGCCTGGCTAGGAAGTGACAGTATCAATTTTTAAGTCATTGGTTTGACTCGACCAGGGTTCGAACCTGTGAGTTCGAATCCCACTACCTACTAAAACGGGAGACGGATGCTCAACTCATTTGGCGATCCTGTCAGGTCAATCTGGTTCGATATGTGTTTTAGCATAGTTTGCCTTGCTTTCATTTGTGTGACATGACTTGCCAGGCTGACATGTTGTGACATATCATGACACGTCGTGATATGTTATGATATGTTGCGACATGTTGTGACATGTTCCAACATGTTATGACGTGATGTGACATGTTCCAGTATGTATCGGCATGTTTTCACACCTTGCTGCTGGTTCCAGGTGGATTTGTGGTTGCTGGTGACGTGCCTGCTGTCTGTTGTGACGTGTTGTGATGTGTTGTGACGTGTTGTGATGTGTTGTGACATGTTAGAGCATGTTTTCACACCTTGCTGCTGGTTCCAGGTGGACATGTGGTTGCTGGTGACATGCCTGCATTATGTTATGATGTGTTATGACGTGTTGTGATGTGTTGTGACGTGTTGCAGCATGTTTTCACACATTGCTGCTGGTTCCAGGTGGACATGTGGTTGCTGGTGATGTGCCTTGTGTTTTTGTGACATGTGGCGAGTTGCAGCATGTTTTCACACCTTGCTGCTGGTTCCAGGTGGACATGTGGTTGCTGGTGACGTGCCTGCTGTCTGTTGTGATGTGTTGTGACGTGTTGCAGCATGTTTTCACACCTTGCTGCTGGTTCCAGGTGGACATGTGGTTGCTGGTGACGTGCCTGCTATCTGTTATGACGTGTTGTGGCATGTTGTGACGTGTTGTGACGTATTGCAGCATGTTTTCACACCTTGCTGCTGGTTCCAGGTGGACATATGGTTGCTGGTGACGTGCCTGCTATCTGTTATGGTGTGTTGTGACGTGTTGTGACGTTTTGTGACGTGTTGCGGCATGTTTTTACACCTTGCTGCTGGTTCCAGGTGGACATGTGGCTGCTGGTGACGTGCCTGCTATCTGTTATGACGTGTTGTGGCATGTTATGATGTGTTGTGACGTTTTGTGACATGTTGCGGCATGTTTTCACACCTTGCTGCTGGTTCCAGGTGGACATGTGGTTGCTGGTGATGTGCCTGCTATCTGTTATGACGTGTTGTGGCGTGTTGTGACGTTTTGTGATGTGTTGCGGCATGTTTTCACACCTTGCTGCTGGTTCCAGGTGGACATGTGGTTGCTGGTGACGTGCCTGCTGTCTCTCAGTCTGCCCTTCTTCATCATGGCGCGCTATTGCTGCTCAAACCGCAGAAACTGAATGACGAGCAAAGAACTTCAGCCGATCACGACGCCACCTATCGCCACACTACCGAACTACTGACTTCACCACACTCTTCTGAAGGACACCACCAGCGTGACCATGGCACTCACCGCATGACCATTTATGTGTTTCCAAAGTTACAGATTCATTAGGAATCTATTACATATTGCTCAATACCTTGCGGTGATCTTCTAAATGATGTGTAATTTATAGTAAGACTTGATTGGTTATGTTTTGGTCTGAACTAACCTCTCAGGCAAGGAGGCACTTAGACAGTAGGAGATTCGCTTCCGTTCTGAATCCTATATACGCCGGTGCGCACCTGCATGCTACCTCTGATTGCGATTTGTTTCAATATTATTCAAATATATGATCTTTTATATATTATTTTATTTCAACATATTTTATTCCAATAACGTTTTATTCCACCGCTGAAAATCTCTGCATGCCACCTGAAAATCCTAAGCTAGGCCCCTGGACAGGTAGGCATAGATAACATGATTTCACAAATGGAGCATAGATAGCCTAATAGTTTAGATGCTAGTCCATAATCGAAGAAGCGTGCATTCGAAATCCGCTTTAGGTGCAATGTTCTCTTTCTTTGCATCGCCCACATGACAATATTCAAGAAATGCTTTTGCGGAGTGAAAGAAACAGACCCGCTGTCTGAATATGACTTTTGCTAGAATTTGGCTGTGGACATTTTCGGTTAAAGTTGAAGAATATGACAGTGCTTAGTTTCTGCCATTTGGTTGTTGATTATTATAATTTACTATATTTTGAAGTAACTTTATATTAATGTTGCATAGTCCGATGGTTTTGAGTTTCTGTCATTTTATTAAATAAATATATTAGCTTGATCGTTAGTATTTACCTTACTTTCATTAGAAGTAACTGCTTTAAGATGGCTAACTTAGGAGATATTTGAAGTATGCACTTGCATGTTTATTTGTTTATTTAACGAACCCCCAACCCAAAAAGGAAAGCGTCGGCTATTATGGGGAAGTGACGTTTAGAAATACAAAATTAAGTGTTGCATGCTTGTCAAAACTCTAACTCCATAGGCTTCAGCAGGAAGAGGTTCCATTAAATGACTCAGTATATCCTTCAAAGTAGCAACAAATACTTAATAAGTGCACTCATATTGGATATGTAGGTTCAAATCTATATACTATAAGTGTTTTGCATTTATAAATGTGATGCTGGCATCGGACCATGCAGCTTTAACGGATTAACTTTGCATATATTTGACCTGCCCACTTACCAAATTAATGGTGATGTGCACACCGAAAGTGCACGCACACTCCAATTAAAACATCAACATTGCAAAATGAAACCACCTATTTCGATTTCATTCTCTATATTCAACGTAGATACCACTGCATTTATTAAACATAGAAGTGAATACTAAGTCAATTTAATAGAACCTGTTCCTGCTAAAGCATATGGTGTGATAATTGAAATGTCCATGAATAAAGTTAATTTGGCATGCTTTCAACCCAAATATCTCCAAAGTTAGCTATTTATAAGAAAGGTTACTCCAATTTAAAAGTAAAGTAGCTTATAACGTTCAGACTAATGTATTTATCTCTTAGCAACAATTGCAGAAATTCAAAATCATCGGATTATGTCGCTTTTACGCATGCGCGAATGTAGCCTTGTTCGTGGTTTAACAACACTTGTGTTGATAGTGTTGTCATTTAATGCCCCTCTACATTGCGTACAGAAGACCCCTCTACATTGCGCCGTACGAGGGCCTGAGTTGGTCACGTGAGTTATTCTGAAAGTCACATCGTGTTGTTTCTGTGATATTCCCGACGATGTTGTGATCGTTCG
Organism: Branchipolynoe longqiensis; assembly: GCA_030323885.1. NCBI lineage: Eukaryota > Metazoa > Annelida > Polychaeta > Phyllodocida > Polynoidae > Branchipolynoe > Branchipolynoe longqiensis. Next base: position 62,459,364 of record CM059196.1, on the reverse strand, counting down.
TCACGTGGTCAATGTTGAGTTTTGTCAAATGATGTATTTACATCTATCATAGAGTCGGAGTAGGATATCTGTTATGAAGCATTTAGGTTTAAACGTGAATAGGCTAGATATACGCCAAGGGTGTCAATTCGTCGTCACAGTGCTAAGTTCTGTCATTTGGGATCCAACATGTCTCACTTTGTGATCAAATCTGTTCAAAAACAATCTACATATAGAGGGCGATTCTGGAAAGCATAGAGTCTATACACCCCCTTCAATTTTTATAAACATTGTGTATGCGCGCAGAGCTTGGCTGCAGAATGAAGGCACACTGCCATTGAGTTTGCCTGTACGCACAGTGCAAAACGTTTATTTTATTCAAAATTAATAGAAATGCAGAACCCAAACCATATATATTTAATATAATCTGTTCGTTCAATATGCTTTCTATATGTGTTCCGAGTGGTTTGTTTCTAGGTGATGTGGTTTTAGAGATATTTCACTTTTTCTGTATGAAGATTGCTCACGGCCATTGACAATGCATTGAGTTTGCCAGTACGCGCAGTGCAAAACGTCTATGTTATTCAAATTAATAGAAATGCAGAGCCCTAACTTTATAAATTTAATATAATCTATTCGGTGAATATGTTTTCTATATGTGTTCCAAGCGGTTTGTGTCTAGGTGGTGTGGTTTTAGAGATATTTCTCTTTTTCTGCTTGAAGATTGCTCATAGCCATTGAGTTTGCGGTGTGACAGTGTGTCGTCCTGCACCCAAAAGGTGCGCGCTCTGACTAGATACCTAGGCTGATGTCATATGAAATAGGTCTATACTCTTCGTAGAGAATGCTTATACCCTGTAACATTGGTGTCCTGGCAGACATAATTTGCACAAAATGAAAGTAATGGCCATGACCCGATACATCGATAACTTTACACGACTTTGGCGCTGTGACCAGGATTCAATAGATGGACAATTCATAGGGCGCATTGCACGCTGGGAAGTCACCCCCCCCCCCCCCGCCTCCCTGTTACGATAAATTCCAAATTCTATTAGCTGGGGGAGGAAGGCGTTGTTCTTACTTTTAGGGGTTTATTACACTTCTAACAAAATGTTCATATTTGACACTGATTCCAAAATTCACATCATTTCAAAATGTAGGATTTCTCTTTTGTTCTCTCAGAGAACGATTTGCTTTGTTTAAATATCAGGCTGGTAATGTTACGTACATAACTAAAGCACTTAGGAAACCATGAAACACATACACAAATATATGTATATATATATTATATTATTAAGGCTGCATAGTCCGATAGAGCATCACATTTTCAAAACCAAAACAATTATCTCAATTTGATTCTACATATGTAACCGAGATACTAGTGCACTTATTAAACATTTCTTGCCATATAGAAGGAAATAGTGAACCAAGTGAATAATGCCTGTTGGTGTTACTGCAGAAGGCTATGGTGTCAGAGTTTTGGTAAGCATGCCAACATTAATTTAGTATGGTTGCACTTCAAATATCTCAAAGGTTAGCCACTTGGAATATAAGTTACTTCAAGCAAAAAGCGCCTCGAAAATGGCGCCGTATTCAGAGCTCAGTTCTTTTCAATTGCAATGTAAGGTACATTATAATGACCAACCTAATGTATTTATCTTTTTTTTTAAATGTCAGAAACTCGAAATCATCGGACTAAGCAACTTTAATTGTGTGTGATATGTGTGTATATATATAAAATATATATATATATATGTATATGTATATACAGTACAACCCCGTTAAACCAAGTTCGGTTAAACCAAACGATCGGTTAATTCAAACTTTTTTCGGCGGCCCGGCAAAATACTACCATTTATCATTTTTTTTAAATTGGTTAAACCAAAGTCGGTTAATCCAAAGTATCGGTTGATCCAAACAAAATTGTCGGCCCCAGGCCACTTCCGGTACAGTTAAACCAAACTTTCATGTGGTTTTAAGGTCATCTGAGACTTTTTATATGATAAATGCTAGTATTTCGCCAGGTTGCCGAAAAAAGTTTGGATTAACCGATCGTTTGATTTAACCTAGGTTGGTTTAATGGGGTTAAACTGTATATACATAAACAACAATAATGATAGTGTCCACATACATTGTACATTCATAATGCACCCCCGTTTTTGCCAACTCCAGGTCAAAGTCAAAGCTCGGTTAAACCAATGATCGGTTAATCAAAACAAATTTCTAGGGTCCCTTCAAGTTTGGTTTAATGGGGTTGTACTGTATTTATATGTATGTGTATATATATGTATATATATATATGTATATATATATATATCTCTGTTGTTGGCGCTCGGTGGCCCACATCGTGAGGCGGATGGTTATCATCACATATCTGCAAGTAGGGCACGCTGACATTTATGTTCAGATCACCAGATTATTGAGCTGAAGTCTTCAGCTAAGCGAACAGAAAAGTAGTAAAACGGCATAAATCACCTAAAACTGATACCGCGCATCCATCAAGCTGCCACACACAGATATAAACAACCCATCAAACTGCCACACAGATATAAACAACCCATCAAACTGCCACACACATGTATCCTTTGATGACGAACAAGCCGTTTTCAGGGCGTATAAGATACCTCAGGCGTTTCCATTAAAGGTACTCGTACTATTTGACCGGTACTACTTTCAATGTACACAACGCTCTAAATGAACTAGTCTGATACTCAACAATCTCTGGTTATAAAGTTGGGTCAAGAAACTGTAACACAAAGAAGTAGTCCCTACCCTTTTTTTGAGTTAAATAGTCAATCCAAAATAATTTATTGCAAATTTGATAGTTCTATAACTAATATTAAATGTGATAGGTATTCGACTGGGCCTTTCTATACACATATCAACATATTTCTTTACAAATTCCTATTCGATTGGGTCCGGAAGTGGGTTTCCATACGTATGAATCGAATGTGTCTTGTGGCTCCATCCATAAGGTCACATGGTGTATTTCAAAATGGCTGATATGGAAAGGTTGAAAGATTCAGTAGCTTCAGCCAATCAGAGCTGTTCTTTTCGATTGCAAATGGCTGCCCTCTATGGGGGCAGCCATTTGCAATGGAAATGAACAGCTCTGATTGGGTCTTTTTTATTGCAAATGGCCACCCCCATAGAGGGCAGCCATTTGTAATGGAAGAGAACAGCTCTGATTGGCTGAAACCACTGAAGCCATTTGACTGGTCCTCTTTGCGTTCGAAAACTTAGTTCACTGCGCAGGTGGGCGGAGCCTAAATTTTGCGGATGGAAAAGTCCCAGTCAAATGCCTCCAATGTCTTTGCACAATACGGGTGTTCCGAGTTCCGCTGGTGCTGTAGCTGTGGCGCAACACGTTGGTTCCCAGCATCAGCTTACACACCTGGGCCACATTCAGGGTACGCCTCAGAGTCGACTCTGAGGTGGCTCCATGATGTCTTGTTGGCCTATTTGCATTCAGGGTATGCTTCGGAGTCACCTCAGAGACATCTCGCTTTTCAGACAGGAGGCAAAAAGCACCTAAAGAATGGCTGCCAGATTCAGTGGTTTCAGCCAATCAGAGCTGTTTTTTTTCAATTGCAAATGGCTGCCCCCTATGGGGTGCCACCATTTTTGAGGCGACCAACAGCTAAATGCCATTAAGACTAGCGCGTCGGTATATATATATATATATATATATATATATATATATAAAATATATATATATATAAATATATTGAAGTGTATATTTACATATATATGATTTTATAATTTATGCTAATGAGTTGTATGCACACTTAAAGTCAGCTTTATAAGGTTTTATGTATGTGATGTATAACGGATTATTCGAGTACAAAAGATACATAAGGGAATAATTATTATATTGTTATTCTCTGTAAGGCTCAACACTTTACCGGTTACGCCACCTTCAGCCGACGTCACCTCCACCGGATGTTGACAAGTGTCAGTCGCATCGGAGGATATGTATATATGTACATATATACATGTATATATATATATATATATATATATATATATATATCAATTACAGCGTGAAAACACCAGAACCGATCCGATAGTTGACCTCCTTCCCTGCCCAGTTGAGCAGGACAAGTCCACCCCGCCACTCCACTCCTCTCCCCTCCACCCTCCTTCCTTCTCCTCCACCCACCCCCACACCCCCCACACTCCCACACCCCAACCCCAAATCACAAACTCTACCAGACGGGACGGCCGAATGTTTTGAGCATCCGTCTCCCGTTTTGGTAGATCGTGGGATTCGAACCCACGGATTCGAACCCTGGTCGAGTCAAATCAATGACTTAAAAATTGATACTTGTCGCGTTCTAGCCAGGCACTCTGCATTATTCGGATAGGGTAAGGAGTGGGTAGCTCAGTGTCAGGATAATGTGACTGAGTGGGATATCAGGTTATGGTGCTGGTGGCCTGGTCTCCCAGTGGGGCAGCACTATAAAGTCACCATGTGTGCATACTGTCACAAGTCAGTACCCGTCCTGATATGACCTTAGATATTGCCAGGACGTAAAACTCCAACAACCAACCGATAATAATGGTCTGATCCCTCTACCACCACCATCAGTCCGACGCACTCACTGATGCGTGACGCGTCAATAGATCACGTGACCCCGGCGCGTGACCTTTGTGACCCCTTGTGGCAACAGTACATTTGTTTTTGGTGTTTATGTCCTAGTAATATTGAAGGTCCTATCAGGACGGGTAGGTACTGACTTGTCACAATGTGCATTCACGTTGACCCTATAGTGCTACCCAACTGGGGGACCAGGCTGCTGGCATTAATACCAGATAACCCGCAATCATATTCTCCTGATACTAACCAAGCTGGTCATAGTAATGTCGAGCACCAGGGTAGATAGCAGCAAGTACCAATTGTATAACTATAAGTCATTGGTTTGACTCGGTCAGGGTTCATACCCACGACTTCCGAGACGGGAAGCCAGCTAATATATTAGGTTGGTGGTTACAATCTATTCTTACTTCACTTTGGAAGTAACTTATTTTAAATGTCAAGCTTTGGAGATATTTGAAGTATACAATGTAATCATGTAATTTGACATTGGTCACTCCAAATATCTCCAAACGTTGCAATTTAAAATAAAAGTTACTTCCAAAGTAAAGTAAAGTAAGGTACACTATAATGATCAACCTCATATATTTATATAAAATAAAACTGGCAGAAAATAAAAATCATTGCACTGTGTATATTTAGCCAAAAAAGCATTATCTATATATACTGTATAAGCCATTATAATTTATACAAGTATAATAAGCCGGAAGATTCATCTACTCCCCAGCCTCTAAGTCATCGGCTGGTCACCTACTCATTAGGTCATCGACTAGTGCCTCATGTCCTGAGCACGTGGCGCCACCTGCTCGCCCACACTTCAGCGGCCGTTGCTTTCACTCACTGTACCACTGAAATATATATATATATATCCTAGTAGAGAAATACTTAAAGTGTAGACGTTGCGCCCGCTTGATTGTTTTATTAGCCGAAGTCAAATGACATGATCTTTACCAAATCATGAGTGTTTGCGTGGAGTCATTTCAAATGGGTTGAAGTGAAGGATGAGATCTATTTGAAATCAAATACCCACCCACGAGAACAGTTGTGCTGTATTTGTCCGTTTTCTGCTTTTCTTTTATATATGATTGGAAAGAAGTTATCTCTTTGTTTATTATTACTCTCTTTTGGAGTCAATATTTGAGGTAGCAACGCACTGTGAAGCGTGCTCTCTGGGAAAAGGCATATAGTTTTCCCCCAAAGAATCTCCGTTTGCATACAACCATGGGCCAGTGGCGCTCCAAGCGGCAATGCACCTTAACTAAACCATTGCATGTGTATATGCACATATGTTTGTCTGTATTTATTAGATGTGTTTGTATGTATAGCATAATCTCTGCTTCCACCACTAACTCGCACTCTAATGGCAGAAGAACTGATGGTGTGGGTGACATTCCATTGCCCATGGTCAGTGGGAAAGATCTGTTTACAAATTATTGGTCGTCTGACCTCTTGATTAATATACATATATTTACCTACCTGTTATTACTAAACTTGTCCGTGCCCGGCGGTAATATATATATGAGACTGTCTCAAAAGGTGCTAAGCAATATGGGACAAAACTTTGTCCATTGTAACAATCAACATACTATCTGCTTATGTATTTCCTCAGGATAAACTGTTTTGTTTTTTTACATGATGTTTCATAATCCCAATAGAATAGAATATTGATTTGAAGCTAATGTCCTTGTCTTTTCAGTGTAACCGCTTCTGTGCTGTTTTGTGTCAATCATTGCAATGGACAAAAAAGAAAGCGTTCTCACCTTTTGAGACAGGCTCATATATATGTATATATACGTATATATATATATGTGATGCATAACGTATTATGCGAGTTTAAAGATACGTAAGGGAATATTACTTATTATTATTATTAGCAGTAGAATTTATATCATACTGCCGGGATATTTTTATATTCACTAGTAAATATATTATATTTATATGCCCTCTCTCACTAGTGCTGGCAGTGTGCTGCTCAGCCTTCTGCCGGGTTCTGGCTAGTCTTGGTCAGGTTGAACTCGCTGCTGCTTGTTGTCCAGGCCCTGAGCGCCTTGGGTAACTGCTCACTGCATTAATCATGGCTAATGATGACGGGGGGTAGGTCACGTGTATGCACACACTACAGCTATCTGCCTCACTTGCACAGATTTGGTTTTACTTTTGATTAATAAATGGTGGTGGACATTCGGGTCCAGCCAGAGTTCACTGAACCAATTTGATTGTCTTGCCTTCTATTTGTGTTATAATCTAAATACTCTAAATAATATAAATAATATGAATAATATAAACATAAATAACATCAATAACATGAATATTATAAATAATTAACTTGACAGTACGGCGTCAGGCACATCCGTTCGGGATTTGTTATCTATCCTTACATCCTAGCAACATCTAAGGTCATATTAGGATGGGCACTCATTTGTTGTCCTGATATGACCTTAGATATTGCCAGGGCGTAAAACACCAACAACCAATCAACTAATTTGTGACAGTGCACACTCAAGGTGACGATATAGTGCTGCCCCACTGAAAGACAAGCTTCTGGCACCATGACCTGATATCCCACGTCACATCATCATGATTCTGAACTAACCGATTCTGTAAACAACTTCCGGTAGAGAGGAGAACGAAACAAGATTAAATTGGGTCTGGTACACAGTGTTATACCATATTACTAATATGACAAGTTACACAAATCAGCGCAATCACAACAGCTAGGAATGCCTGCCACACACTTACAGACTCTCTAGTATGAACTTAGCAGGGCCGTGTTCATGGTATGCCTCGGAGGCGTCTCGGAGATATTCCGGATGTCGCGCTAGTCTGAACGAGTTGAGCTGTCGGGAGCCTCGAAAATAGTGGCCTCCATAGGGTGCAGCCATTTGCAATTGAAAATAAAAGCTCTGATTGGCTGAAACCACTGAATCCGACAGCCATTTTGTAGGTGCTTTTTGCCTCCTACCTGAAAAGCAAGACGTCTCCGATGTGACTCCGAGGCGCACCCTGAACACAAATAGGCCAAAAAGACACCACAGAGCCATCTCCGAGGCGCCTCCGAGGCGTACCCTGAAGCGGCCCAGGGTAGATGTAGTGTGTACTGGGCTTGTATTGTGCAGAAGGATTAAAAAAGTTTTAATTAGGGGTGTAGGAGGTGCATCTTTCATCCCTGATTTATCTCTACACCAGAAGCAGTTTGTGTAGTCGATGGTTATTGTCTCTGTTGTTCCATTCATACTTTTTAAATAGCATAGTTATATATATATTTTTTTTATCACTTTGTTGTGTGTGTTTACAGTGGGTTGTTATTCTTTAGCTGGCTTAAATTGAACGTGGGAAAACAAGCTTTCTGTAGTCTCCTTTGCTATGGACACGGTGTGATACACACTCATAAGGCACCGTATTATTTGTGTAGGGTTTTATGTTCTAGCCACAGCTAAGGTTATGGCAGAATCGATATTGACTTGTAACAGTGCACTCTCATGGTGACTTTATCGCGCTGCCCCACTAGGAGACTGAGCATTCGGCATCAAGACTCAATATCCCACTCAGTCATATACATTTTCCTGATCCTGAGCAAACCAGTCCATGTCATTTCGATTAACGCCGAGTGCAAGACTAGGGAGTGATAAGTATCAATTTTATAAGTCATTGGTTTGATCCGACATTGATTTGCTGAATATACATGTAGGGAGACTGTCTGTGGGAAAGTGCATATAAAAGATCCCTTGCTGCTTATCGGAAAAGGTAGCCTGTGTGGAGGCAGCTGGTTTCCTCTAAAGAAATATGTCAGAATGACCACATGTTTACTGTTGTTGTTTTTTTGGGTGCATTAGTTGTCTAAGCAGGGGAAATTTCAGTCATAGATGACTGGTCTTCCTCATTCCACTGCTGGTCGATAGAAAGCCCGAGCCTACACTTTTACCGACCCAAGTGATTTTTAACCTCCCACACCACATAGACATGGTATGAGAGCAACCAGCCTTTGATGACGCTGTAAGTTATACACAGCGGTGGAAATCCAAATTGGCAGAGCTGGGGGCACGGGGAATCGAACTGACGACCCTAAGATTAGGAGTCCGACCTAGAAAAAAGTCAGAAACTCTAACCACTCCACCACAGAGAACACCACTTTTGATGTCCAATAGATGATGATAAAAATCAATGTGCTCTAAAGATGTTGTTCAATAAAACAAACTTTCCTTTTTTTGTAGTGAGACATTTATACTATGCGTATGACTTGCTGCTACAGTTAGTAGTGGATTTGGGATTATTTAGATAGTGATGGCAGGATTCATTGTAATTGCATTGGTCAGCTATAGCTTTGTGGTTAATATATGCTTTAGTATTTCAGTTAGGTGCCGAATGCCAGGGTGGCTTGTGGCAAGAGTTTAATTTTGTAACTCATTGGTTTGATTCGGTGAGAGGGGTTATAATCCATGTTTGACTGCAGAGAAGACCAGACGCGACGTCCCAATCTGTAGAGCACAGGCTTCCCGTGGGGAAAGTCGAGACTTCATAACCCGTTTGAGTTAAACTAATGACTTACAAAATTGATACTTGTCGCTACCTAGCCTGGCGCTTGGCATTACTGGGATAGGACCGGTTTGCTCATTATCAGGATAATGTGACTGAGTGGGATATTGGTTCATAGTGCCAGGAACGCCATGAGTGCACACTGTCACAAGTCGGTGCACCTCCTGATATGACCATAAATGTTGGTAGGACGTGAAACCCCAACAAACAAGCAAATCTACTGCACCGAAAATTAGCCGGCGCTCTTACCGATTCGACCACCCTGTCCTGTTTCCTCGAGATAACAGCACCAAAGAATTAGCACCCAAAAAAGAAATCTGAACCAGCAGAAACCAACATCTTTAATGACTTCATCCTTGAACATCATGGTTATTTGTGGAAAGTGGTGAGTTCGATCCCAGTGCAAATTGTATACTTGTCGCTCTAGCGTGGCGCTTAGTATTATTAGGGCAGGACAATGAGCGGTGGAATGAGAAATAACCAATACACGTTTTCCACCACCAACTCGCCCTCTGGCGGGAGTGGCAGAATAAGTTGTTTGAATAGCCACCCAACTAGCATGCTCAGAGGAAAGTATATATGTCCAGAATTGAAATGTCCCTGCTTAATATACGAATATTACCAATCTAAAATCAGGAATTGTCGGGGATCCATCGTCAAATGTCGGTGTGCGGATGGGAGTTGAAGCCTGGCGAACACTAACCGACACTGGGTAGAATATTCCAGATGTATGTGAATAGGTTAGTTCTGGGCGAGAATGAGCTTGTATGCATAGGTTGTGTAAGCGGGAAGCGATTGGTATGACAATTGATGCCTGGTGAACACCAGATGACATTGCGTAGACAATATTTAAGGGAATAGGTTTATCACGAGAAGGGATATGTTTGTAACTGCTAAAAGCTTGTGGCCGGCATGAGGGCAGGCATTCTCTGCAATGTCGATTAGTGTCCACTGGGCTTTAAATTTCATCCTTTCCCCAATCCCTTTCCATTTAGACCCTTAGCTCCACTAATGAATCAGATCACGCAACACCCCGCAGTCATAAAACACGCATCGTGAGAAAAAACCACTAATAGCTGCTTTTGCCAGACGTACAAGGCGCTAATTTGTGTGAGAAAAAAAGGCCTTTGATCCTTTATATTTTACTTTTAGCTTGGCCTTAGAATTGGAGCATCGCAACACTCCATCACCGTCTGACTTCATGCTGACACTACTCAGTCAGTGCTGACACTACATCATCAAGTCGCCCACCCGCCCCACCTCCCCATCAATTAGTTAGCCACACTTATATGCACGATCGTATTTATCGTGGTATATATAGCGGTATTCAGTGTTATATGAAGTGGTGCAGCACCATTATATGTAGATTTATATCCCGGTGTAACGATTTCAACTTCCCCCCTTCCCAAGTCCCCCCCCCCCCCCGGGAATCTGAAAACGTTTTTAACTTCCCTCCGGGGAAATTAAAAACGTTTTCAGATTCCTGGGGGGAAACTTAAAAACAGTTTTCAGATTCCTCCCCCTATTTTCAAATTCCCCCCTGTGGGAATTTAAAATTGTTTAAAAAACGTTAAAAAACGTTTTAAATTTCAGACCTATAATATTTTTTTCCTAACCATCTTAGAGACTTTTTCTCTCATTTGTGGTTAAATATGTTTTGTTGTACTAGTAATAATTTCCATTATGCGCTTCTCTGTATATTATAATATTTATCATGAAAAATAATCAAAAATAACAAAAAATTACAAAAATAAAGAAAATTCCCCCAAAATGGGGGGGGGGGGAAGTTAAAATGAGGGAGGGAATTTGAAAACGTTTTCAAATTCCCCTGGGAGGAATTTGAAAACGTTTTCAAGTTCCCGGGGGGAACTTGAATATGGGGGGAATTTGAAATCTTTACACCGGTATCATTGCACATGCAGGTCGTCATGAGGGCGTTCTCCATAGTCATGTTTCACCAACCACGCACCCTGCACTACAGCAGACAGGCGTGCACACCCACAGCCCTGCCTCAGCCTCAGCCTCTGCCTCTGTCTCTGTCTGTCTCTGTATCTGTAGCTATCTCTGTTCCTACCCCTACCGCTGCCATTGCTTCTGCCACTGCCTCTGTCACTACCTCTGCCTCTCCCTCTGCCTCTGTCTCTGCCTCTGTCTCCGTCTCTACCTCTGTCTCTGGTTCCATCTGTCTGTCTGACTCTGTCTCTGGTTCTGCCTCTGCATCTGACTCTACCTCTCTCTCCGGCTCTGCCTCTGCCTCTGTCTCTACCACTGCCTCTGCCACTGCGACAGCCTCTGCCTCTGTCTCTGCTTCTCTCTCTTCCTCTGCCTATGTCTGTCTCTATCCCTGTCTGCCTCTGCCATTGCTTCTGCCACAGCGTCTGCACGACCTCTGCCTCTGTCCATACCTCTGCCTTTGCATCCGTCTTTGTCTCTGTACGTCTCTGTCTCTGCACCTGTCTCTGTCTATGGTTCTGTCCCTGAATCTGTCTCTGTCACTGCCTCTGCCACTTCCTTTGCCTCTGCTATTCTCTGCCACTACCTCTGTCTCTACCTCTGACTCTGCCACTGCCTCTACCTCTGTCTCTGGTTCTGTGTTGGTATCTACCTCTGTATCTACCTCTGCATCTGCCTCTGCCCCTGCCTCTGCCACTGTCTATGCCTCTGTCTGTACATATGTCTCTGCCTCTGCCTCTGCCTCTGCCTCTGACTCTGCTTCTGGACTGCCTCTGCATCTGCCTCTGCAACTGCCTCTGAAACTGCCTCTGCAACTGCTTCTGCTGCTGTCGCTGCTTCTCCCTCTCTATCTCGCTCTCCCTGTTCTTCTTCTCCTTCTCCCTGTTCCTCTCTGTCTTTCGCTCTCATTCTCTCCTCATCCCTCTCTCTCTCCAAGTCCCTCTCCTTGCCCCCTCTCCTCCCTCTCCTCTCTCTCCCTAGGCCTTTCCCTCTTCCTCTCTCATCCCACCTCTTCATCTTCCCCTCCCTCTCACTACGCTTCCCCCTCCCACTCTGCCTCTACTCTTTCATCTCCTGCCTGGTCATTCAAACCCCCCCCCCCTCTTCCACCTCAGCCCTTAACCCTTTCCATGTCCCATCCTTCCCCCCCCCCCCTCCCCATCCCTATACGTCTCCCCACCTTATCCTTCTCCCTCTCCCGTCCCCCCTCCCCCCTCTCCCCAACTCCCCTCTCTCTATATATCCCTCTGTTCTTTCCGTTTCCAACCCACTCCCTCTCCCCATCGCCTCCACCTCTATTCAAGCAACTCAACCGTTCATGACAGTTTACATAAATAAATAGCCATCTGATAGTACACGAAGCAGCAATCCAACCGGCCGGTTCATTCCCCATAGATAACCGACCCAGTGCGGTTCTGAAACCTAATTATACAGAACTCTGCCCTCATAAACATTAAACACCAGTCAGTGAAACTATTAATCTCCTCCCCCGCAGGGTGAGGGTGAGGGGGGGGGGGGGTACTTTGGACATCAGACATTTTTTGTATTATATAAAAAGAAATCTATTCACAGAGGTAGCATTAACTTTGTCAATTTCCTGCATTAAATATATTAGTTTTACATGTGTGGGTGTGAGGGTGGGTGAAGAAACAACGCACTGTATAATTAAATCAAAGGACACATATAGAGGGGGCCTGTCACAGTGTCAGTATAAGGTGCGTACCTTACTGCCGTATCGAGCTGGTTGTAACGGACACGCTGCAGCGATCTGCGCCAGAGAACTGCCGAGTCTTGTTTTCCATCGCTCTGGACACTGGCACTCATGAATTAGATCAATGTTTTCACATCTGCATGACACACATTGCCCGATTTCTACTTAAAGGTACACCGAAGTGATTGTTGTTGCATGGTTTCTTAATACAACACAAGACCAAACGGAATAGCCGAATGAGTTGAGCACCCGCCTCCCATTTTGGTGGGTTGTGGGATTTGAACCTCTTGGTTTGAACCTTTACTGAGTCAAACAGGTGATATAAATAAAAGTTGATACTTGTCACCACCTATCCTGGAATTCGGCATTACTAGGATAGGCCAAGGAGCAGTGGAATTAAGAAGGCCAATTTTCCGCGATTGAATATTCCCAACTAAAGCTGAGATTCCTTACACGCGGTATGCGGTCTGCGAATGCGAATGCGAATGCGGCAAAAAATCGAAACGCCTTGAAGTCAATGGGGTGCAACCCTTACACGCGGTATGCGAATGCGAATGCGAATGCGAATGCGACAACTCGATCGGTCCCTGTAGCGATCGGTCCGGCATGCGGCATGCGACACGGGGGTGCGAATAGAAAAGCATCAATCGCATTTGTCCATTGATATAAGGCTGGAGGAGGCGACTGATAATTACGGACAGCCAGGACAAGGTAGAGCGCGGACCTGTTAGGAAGCAGTCTCCAAGGCTTCTGAGTGGAAACATATGGTAGTGGTGGTGGTTCGGGTTGCTAAAAATGCTGGACTGATTGCACAGAAGGAAAGTATGGAAGTAGGTATCTGTGAATTTAAGGGGTTGGCTAATAATGGTAGGAGAGCCCACAGAGTAGGAATGCACTACATAAAGGTTAAAATAAGTTTTGTTGACGAGAAATAGCACACATAAAGACAAAATAATGGTTTTGTTGACCGAAAAGGACGGTCCTAACATGGCTCAGTTTAGGATGTTAGGACCGTCCCAATCGGGAGACTGACGGGAAAATGCTACCATATGCACATAAATATGAATACCAATGAATGTACACATGGGTGCACACTTTTATATGCTGCTTACCGCATGCCGCACGCCGCATGCCGTGTGTAAGGAATCTTCCCATTCGCATACCGCATGCCGCTTGCCGCATGCCGCATGCCGCTTACCGTGTGTAAGGAATCCTAGCTTAATGCACCAAAAGATTGTAGGCAGCTGTTCATTGTAGGCAGCTGGGCCCGTCCCCAACACTCCATGTTCCATTTTTGGCTGAGTCAAACCGAAGACTTATGTAGCAGTCACACTACGACGACAATGGGAGGACGACAGCCCGGCGGCTGGAATTTTGAGAAATCACGACGACATATGCAAATTCGGGCTAAATTGGACGACAATCGGACGACATCGGGACAACAGACGGGACGACAGCGGGATGACAGTGTCTGTGTCTGTGTGTGTGTGACTCTGTGTCTCTGTGTGTGTCTCTATGTGTGTGTCTGTGTCTATGTGTGTCTATGTGTGTGTCTGTGTGTGTGTCTGTGTCTCTGTGTGTGTGTCTGTGTCTGTCTGTGTGTGTCTGTCTGTGTATGTGTCTGTGTCTGTGTGTGTGTGTCTGTGTCTCTGTGTGTGCCTCACTCTGACTCTCAGTCTGACTCTGACTCTGACTCTCAGTCTGACTCTGACTCTCAGTCTGACTCTCACTAATAGTGTCTCTATGTGTGTCTATGTGTGTGTATGTGTGTGTCTGTGTGTCTGTGTCTGTCTGTGTCTGAGTCAGACTGAGAGTGAGAGTGAGAGTCACACTGAGAGTGAGAGTGAGAGTCACACTGAGAGTGAGAGTGAGAGTCAGACTGAGAGTGAGAGTCACACTGAGAGTGAGAGTCAGACTGATAGTGAGAGTCAGACTGAGAGTCAGAGTCAGACTGAGAGTCAGAGTCAGACTGAGACTGAGAGTCAGACTGAGAGTCAGAGTCAGAGTCAGACTGAGAGTCAGAGTGAGGCACACACAGAGACACAGACACACACACAGAGACACACAGAGACACACACACATAGACACACACACATAGACACAGACACACACATAGACACAGACACACACACAGACACACACACAGACACAGAGACACACACAGAGACACACAGACACACACAGACACAGATACACACACAGACACACACACAGACACAGAGATACACACACAGAGACACACACGAAGCAGTCTTCATGAGAAATATGAAGAATGGGACATTCATTCATCATATGGGGTGTTCATAACCTTACGACGGTTACCGGTTGCAGGACTGCAACATTATAGAGAGGCTCCGATAAATCGGCCCAATCTTTGGTTGAAGACTTGTCTTCTGTAGGGGAAGTGGTGTTCGTAGAGGAGGTGTCTGGGAGCTAGGCCATCATGTGGTGGCGGGGGGCGCGTGGTGGTCTGTGAGCTGGCTTGCGCTGCGGTGGCACGGGAGTGGTGACGTTCTTGGGCCCACGGTCAGTACCTCGACCGGAGATCGAAGCGGGATCCGGTTTCATTGGTAGCAGGCCATGGCGGCGGGTCGGTCATCCGGGTCCTCGTCGGAGGGAGGGTGGTAGAGAGAAATAGAAAATAGGTCTTGGAGCGGGGTGATGTGGTGGGTGTGACTGGATCAGCGGCCCCGGCACCCACTCCGTCGGTGGTCGAGGTGGGAACCGGCGTTGTGGGTGCAGGGGCCGAGGCCCGTCAGCTGGGTGTGTGCAGGACCGCACGGGGCTCCTGGTGTGGGGGCTGGATCTTGCCCGTTTTTTTTTTTTCACACTTTTTTTTTTTATTTTTTTTCCACTTTTTTTTTCCTTTTTTTTTTTGAGTGGTGAGGCGGAGGCCCGGCAGTGGCAACGCGTTATCGGTCCAAGGTCCTGTACCTCGACCGGAGATCTAAGCGGGATCCGGTGTCATTGGCAGGGGGGCAGTGGGCGGCGCGCTGGCACTCCGGGCCCTCGTCGGAGGGTGGGTAGTAAGAGGTTTTTTTTTTTTTTTTTTTTTTTTTGGGGGACCTCACGGGGCTCCCAGGTGGGACCTCACGGGGCTTCCCTGCGTAGGGGCTGCGTCTGGTGGGACCTCACGGGGCTCCCGGGCGGGACCTCACGGGGCTTCCCCGCGTAGGGGCTGCGTCTGGTGGGACCTCACGGGGCTTCCCTGCGTAGGGGCTGCGTCTGGTGGGACCTCACGGGGCTCCCGGGTGGGACCTCACGGGGCTCCCGGCGTGGGGGCTGCGTCAGGTGGGACCTCACGGGGCTCCCGGGTGGGACAGTGGTTACCAGTCACTGTCGCTGCCATTGGGTTCGGAGTCGTCGGTGATGGGTTCGGGGCCACCGACAATCTCGAAGGTGTGGTAGTTTTGGTTGTAGAACCTACCGAGTGGCTCCCATGAGGAATCGGAGAGTCTCTCGAGGATGGCGAGCGCAGCTCGGGTGTCGGGCAAGCCGTGGGGTGGGCCAAGGAAGTCTCGGATGGCGGTCCTGTCAAAGGCCACACATGACGCCAAGACGTGGGCGACGTTGAAGACTTTGTCACCGCATGGACATCGTTGCAATGCAGGGGTGTCGATGAACCGCCTGTATCCAGTCCTGAAGCGCGTGACCGCCTCTTGCACGGATGCAGAGAGGTTTATTGGGGTTGGTAGGCGCGCTCTGACATTTCTGTGCCAGGCCCAACTGATGGAGTATGGGTTCCTGACGGCGATGTTGCTGAGGGAAGCCTCCCACAGGGCTTTAGTGGCTCTAGCGTGGGTGGCTTTGAGCTTGGACAGGGAGTGGTCTATGACGAGGTCGATCTCAGGACGGCGGGAGCCATCCAGAGCAGCTGAGTCGGCCTGGTCATTTCCGGGAAGTCCTATGTGGGAGGGGACCCAGGCCAGCACTGTGTCGAGTTGAGCTGCATGCCTGGTGATGATGGTGTTCTGGATCAAGGTGGCCAGAGAGTGGTTAGCTCTGTGGTCCTTGATCTTGCGGACTGCATTGAGTGAGTCGGTGACCACTATGCAGCTGCAGTGCCGGAGGTGGGTCAATGCGTGGTGGATGGCGGCGAGCTCTGTATCGAGGGTGGAGGAGTAGTCCGTGACCCTGATAAGGCGTCTAGCCTGCCCATCTGGTAGGAAGTAGCCAGCCCCGGCTCGGCCAGTGTTAGGGTTGAGCGAGCCGTCAGTGTAAACCGTAGTGGCTAGAGGGAAGTCCTCCTTGGCCCGGGCAATGGTCTCCTGTGCCAGGGTCTTGAGGACTATAGTAGGGTAGTTGGCTCGGGCTGAGCAAAGGCTGGTGAGTCTGACCTCGACGGGCACAGAGTACCAGGGGGGTCTTGCCCGGAGGTCAGGGATGTCAGCGAGTGCCAGCCCGTGTGTTCCTTTGAGGGTGCGGTTTGCCGTTTTCGCACCCCAGGAGAGGCCGAGGCGCCGTCCTGGGCCGTTTTGAAGGCAGGAGGCTGCGCTGCGGTAGAAGCTGGAGTGGCCTGTGGACAGGGCTTGGCAGAGGTGGTTTGCCAGCAGCTGTTGTCCGCGTAGGTGGAGTGGTGGGAGGTCGGCCTCAAGGAGGAGTATCTCGACCCTGGTTGTCCTGCGAGCTCGGGTGATGAGTCGCGCTGCCTGGTATTGGACTCTTTCCAGGGTGAGGAGGTCTTTGGCCAGGGTGCTACTGGGAGGCAGGCGGGTCTTGCGGCTCTCTCTGCAGTAGCCGATCCAGGAAACGGTGTTGGCTGTATAGTCGTAGAGGGCCCGCACGGCCTGTTTGTAGAAAAGGCTGAGTACTTCAGCTGGTGATCCCCAGTTGAACCCGGAGATTCTAGTCATTAGAAGAAGTCTCTTGTTCATTCTGGTGGTCAGGTGTTTAACCAGTGGGCTCATGGAGAGTTGGTGGTCGAGCCTGACTCCGAGGTAGTCGAAGGTTTCCACCCAGTCGACGTCCAAATCCCCGGCACGGAGTGGGTGGGGAGGCTGATCAGCAAACATCATCATGGCTTTGGTTTTGCTTGCGGATATTTTAAGCCCCAGCTCGCAGCAGGAGCTGCTGAGTAGGAGGAGGATATCCGCCGCGAGGAGGGCCACGTCCCTTGTGCGTGAGCAGACTACAGCGATGTCGTCTGCGTAGCAGAGTATTTTGACGTGTTTGAGGCGTCGTTCGGTTATGCCGGCTTTCAGTCGGCTTATGAGGGCAGCGACTACGGCATTAAAGAGGAAGGGGCTGAGGACAGCCCCCTGTGGGACGCCGTTTTTCAGGTGGTTGAGGGGGGAGGTGCTGCCCTGGAAGCGGACACTGGCTCGCCTATTGTTTAGGTAATTTTTGACGAACGCCAGGGGCTTCCCGGTGACTCCCAGCTCAACCAAGGAGGCGAGGACCACGTTGTGGTCGACCAGCTCGAAGGCCTTCTCCAGGTCGAGGAAGATAACAGCCGCGCAAGTGCGCCTTTCCCTGGCGCGTACTATCTCCTCGACGAGGGTGAGGACGGCGTGCTGCGTGCCACGCCCGGCTCGGAACCCGACAAGTTCTTCGGGGAAGCCGCTGTCCGGGTCGCTGGAGAAGGTCTCGAGCCGGCCCAGTACGATCCTCTCCATCACCTTCCCGAGGGATTGCAGCAGTGAGATCGGCCTGAACTCGTCCGGGCCCCTCTTAGGGATGGGGACGATGACCGCGTCCTTCCACGATTGGGGTATGTTTGTTTGTGTGTAGACCGAGTCTAGGAGGGGGAGCAGGGTTTCCCTGTTGTGGGTGGATAGGCGGGTCCAGACCGTGGTAGGTACGCCGTCTGCTCCGGGACTCGTTCTCTTCCGGGGGGGTTGGAGTGCCCTCCCGAGCTCAGTCTTTGTGAGGGGGCGGTCAAGGCCATGGGCGGAAGGGAGGTCTATGGCGTTGTTGATGGCTTCCTCTCGCTGGGGGGTGTCTCTGGCGAGGGTTTGTAGGTGTGTGTTTGGTAGGCCAAGCTGTGGGTCTGTCCTGTTGATGAAGGTGGTGAGCTGGTTTGTGGCTGTTTGTAGTGGATTTGGTTCGTGGGGTGGCCGTGGGGTGATTCCCTGTATGCTGTGGAGTTTCTGCCAGAGGCGTGTGAGTGAGGTGTTAAATGAGATTTTGGTGCACCATAGTTTCCATTTTCTGTCGTTTTCGGTTGCGATGAGCTCGTTCAACCATTTGGTGGCAATGCTGACTAGTCTTTCGGTGCCTGGGTTGGGGTTGGAACGGAGCTTGCGGAGGAGTTTGTTTTTGTGGTGTTTGGCTCTCCTGATGGCGGGAGAGTTGGTGATGCCCGGGGGGCGGCGGTTTGTTGTCTGTTGGATGGTGGCTTCCATGGCGTGGCGGACAAGCGTGGTGAGTTCGTCGCAAGTGTTGGGCGGGTTGGTATGTGTGAGGTGTTGTAGGTGTTGATTGAAGGCTTCCCAGTCGGCTCCGTCCAGGTTGAATCTGGCCGGGCTTGGTGGAGGAGGGACCTTGGTAGCGTCTGTGCGCAGGAGCGCTGCGTGGTGGTCTGAGTACAGGTCAGTCAGCTCCCACGAGGCTGTGGCTGCGAGTTGCGTGTTTAGGATGCAGAGGTCAATGGACGAGCCGCTGCGATGAGTGGGCGAACCATCATTCATTAGGGTGTGGCTTGCCGAGTCAAGGATCTCTGCGAGTAGGGTGCATCCTCTGGCGGTGTCCGTGTTGTTGCGTCCCCAGATGGAGTGGTGGGTGTTGAAGTCTCCCATGATTATTTGGTGGGTTGTTGTGTTGGCGTGTGCCTGGAGGGTGCGCTCCAGGGTGTATTGAGTGTTGCAGGGGTTGTATATGTTGTAGGTGTCTATTGTGGTTGTGGCCAGCTTAAGGCGTATGCGTAGTGTGTCGGCCGTGGGGTTGTTTCTGGGGGTTGGTATTTTGGTGGCGTGGATGTGGTTGTTGACTAAGGTGGTGGTGCCTCCCTTAGGTCTGCCTCCGACTAGTGACTCCACTGCGGGGATGTGGTAGGTGGTGTAGCCTTTGATCTGGGGGGGCTCTATCTTCCATGTTTCCTGGAGCATAGCCACGTCTATGCGGTCAGTTTTTAACTTGTTGATGAGGGTTGTGAGTTTTGTCCGGAGGCCTGCACAGTTCCAGGAGAGGACTGTGAGGCCAGAGGGGTTGGTTTGGGGTGGGGTGGGGTGTGTGTTGCGGTTATTATGCTGGTTGTCCATGTTGGTGGCTCAGGGTGTTGTAGTTGGTTGGTGGCGTGGAGGATGTGGGTTGGGGTGTGAGGGTTGAGGTGCGGAGGAAGCCGATGAATAGTTGGATTATGGAGCCCAGCGGGTCTCCGGCTGTTCCTTGTGGGAGGTTGTCTTCAATTGCTTGAAGTATGGCATGGGAGTGTGTGGGTGCGGGTGTTGGGGTGGGGATGGGTGAGGGTGTGGGTGTGGGGGCGGGTGTTGGTGTGGGTGGGCGTGTGGGAGCGGGAGTGGGTGTTGGTGTGGGCGGGCATGTGGGTGTGGGTGCTGGTGTGGGTGGGCGTGTGGGTCTGGGTGTGGGTCTGGGTGTGGGTGTTGGTGTTGGAGTCGGTGAGGTGTTGGGTGTGGGTGTGCGTGGGGTTTGGGTGCCGGCGTCGCACTTGGGTGTGGCGGTGCTGGTCTGCCTGGGGGTTTGTGTGGCGATGGATCGTGTGTGTGGGCGGTGTGTTACAGTGGTGGCTTTGATGGTGTGTGGTGGGTGTGGGTGGGGGGGGAGGGGGGGTGGGCCACGTGGGGTTGGGAGGAGGGCGCGTTTTGGCGCGGTTGGGTTGGGTAGTAGGGGGGTTGGTTTAGGGGGGGGGTTGAGCCTGCTCCAGAGTTTTTGCTTCTCTGGGCAGCGGGGGTCTCGGGAGGTGTGGCCGCCGCCGCACGCCGCGCATTTGGCGTTCCGCTCGCACCCATCCGCGTGGTGGCCCGGTAGCGCACAGTGTCCGCAGGTTACATTCGTGGCGCTACATTCGTTTTTGTAGTGCCCATACCTCTGGCAGTGGGTGCAGTAGGTTGGGCGTTTGTGGGGGGTTTCCACCCGAAGGTGGCCTAAGGGGCCGAAGTCGAGCTTGGCGAGGGTGCTGAGGGGGGAGGTGGTGTGGATGTTCACACAGCGGGTGGGCTTACCACCTTTGGGGGCGATTCGCGACGCACGGATAATCCCGTGTTGCCCTACCAGGTCGGAGGGGTCGGCAAGCGGGTGGAGCCCGGTTACCACGTAGTGGTGGGTCTTAGCCGAGCCTCTGACTTCGGCAAAATTGGGGGCTGCACGGAGTCTTGCGAGAGACTCCGGCGTCCGGGCACCGATCACCATATGGTTTGGATATTTATCCAGTGAGAGGGTGTCGGTGCCGGCGGTCCTATCAACTAGGGATAGGGCTCTAGGGGTTTCCTTGGCCTCGCCGCTATATAAGAAGAGGGCAAGGAAGCGTTTGGGGCGGCGTGAGTTGGGGTGGAACTCTGTGGTGGAGTTCTTAGGGGGGGCGGTGGTGTTTTTTTTTTTTGATCTCCGGACCACGGTGGTCCATTCAGAGTCTAATGGGGGGGGTTCGGTGGATGAGGAAGCGGTGGCGGCGCTGGTGCCCGGAACGGGGGAGGTGGGGGTGGTGGTGGTGGTGATGGTGGTGGTGGTGGTGATGGGGGGTGTGGGGGTCATGTCGGGTTTGGAAGTTTTGCCCTTCCCTTTGCCCTTCCCTGTGGTTTGTTGGGCATTGGGCTTGGCGGGGCTGTGGGTGGGGATAGTCTGGTTTTGGGGAGTGGGGGTTTGTTTGTGGTCAGGGGGGGGGGAGGAGGGGGTTGTGGTGGTGATTGTGGGGCGTGTTGGTGAGGTTGGGGGGGGGTGTTGGTGTGGGTGTTGGTGAGGTTGGGGGGGGTGTTGGAGGGGAGCCTACATCGATGATGGACTCGTCGTCCGAGCTGGACGATGAGCCGCCGTCATCGCCCGAGTTGGGCGATGAGTCGCTGTCCTCTGCCGCCTGGGCAGGGGGGGGGGGGGGGGGGGTGTTGGAGTAGAGGTGGTCAGAGGGAGGTTGTGGGGCCTGTGGGGGGTTGTCTTGGGTTTCAGTGGGGCGGGTGTCTGTCGGGAGGGTGGTGTGGGGGCGGGTGGCCCTGGTGGCAGCCCGGGTGCGAACCCCGGAGGGGTCGTAGGGGGTGTCCATTGGAGGTGTTTGTGTCGTGGTGTGCACTGGTTCTGGGGGGTGGGTATCAGGGGGTGGCATGGGGGAGGTGTTGGTGGGGGTCCACCGGTTGGGGTGAGGGGTTTGGGGCGACTGAGCCGCCAGTAAGATTCCTGGCCCAAGGGAGTCAGGGTGGGGGGCGAGGCGGTTGTGGGTGGTTGGGGAGGGGTGGGTGAGGGGGCCACCCCGTGGGCGAGTAATGGCGGCCCTGGGGGGGGGGGGGGGAGATGAGGCGGTATGTGTGGGGTAGGTTGGTTGGCGAGTAAAAAGCGCTAGTGGCTCGGTAGAGTGGGAGTGAGAGTGAGTGATGGTCGGTGAGAGTGGGGGGGGGGGGGGACTGTTGGGAAGTGGTCGTCCTGTAGTATTTGGAGAAGTGGGACGGTACAAACAATTGTGTTATACCGGCTCAGATAGTGTTTTGGAGGGTTGGTAGAGTTGGGGGGGGGGGGGCAGCAGCAATGCCACCCAACAACAACCAGGACAACAACAACAAGCACAACAACGGCAAGCACAGGGGGAGAGAAGAACAGGAACACAAAGCAGCAGGTTGGGGGGGGGGTCTACGTTGGTGGTGGGGGGGGGTAGCAGCAGTGCCACCCAACAGCTACCAGTCAACAACAACAGAAGCAATGATAGAACAACAAGTAGGGGGAGAGGGCGCAGGAACAACGAGAGAAAACAACAAGGAAAAAATGGAAGGGAGAGAAGTGTAGCAAGTATCAGGAGCAGCTGCCTGTTGGAGAGTGGTCTCCGTATGCTATTTGGGGAAGTGGGAGGTTAACACAATTGTGTTAGACCGGCTCAGATCGGAGAGGAGGGGGGTTGGGGAGAGTAGGACGGTCCTAACATGGGCTCTGACCAGTGTCGGGAGCAACTTATCTGTTGGGAGGCGGTCTTCTTGTGAATTGGAGAAAAGGGACGGTACTAACAATTATGTCAGACCGGCTCAGATCGGGTAGAATGGAAGGGATGGGGAAAGTGGGACGGTCCTAACATGTGCTCTAAACCGTGTCGAGAGCTATCTGTTGGGAGGCGGTCTTCTTGTGGATTGGAGAAATAGGACGGTACAAACAATTATGTCAGACCGGCTCAGATCGGGTAGAAAGGGAGGGATGGGGAAAGTAGGACGGTCCTAACATGTGCTCTAAAACGTGTCGAGAGCAACTAGCTGTTGGGGAGTGGTATCCTTTATGATGTTTGAAGGAGTGGCACGGTACAAACAATTGTGTTAGACCGGTTGGGATAGTGCTTAGTAGGGTAGGGGGGGGGGGAGGCAAAAATGCCACCCTACAACAAGGACAGACAGTAACAAACAGCAACAACACAGACAATGAGACACAGGGGGACAGAAAAAAAAAACTGAAAGGGAAAGACAAGCAACAAGCAACGAGGCGAGCAGCACGGGAGAGGAAGGTACTAGCCTGGGGAAGTCTGGAGATCGTCGGTGGTGGTGGGTTGGGGAGGGCGGCGGGTTGGGCTGCGGGTGCTGTGAGATTGGCGGCTCAGGCAGCGGGTCCGTAGGCCGTGGTGGTTGGAGTCGGTGCGGCGTTAGCTGCTGGATGTCGGGTAGCGGTGCTTTGGTGGCGGTACAGCCGGGCAGGGGTCCGGGTACCGTGGTAGTTTGGGTCGGTACGGCGTGAGCCGCTGGGGTGTCGTGTGGAGGTGTTCACACTTCAGGAGCGAGAGAGTGAATGGTTTGAAGAATGGGACGGTGCAAACATGTAGGTATATGTATGCGGCGGACCTGTGAGGAAGCAGTCTTCATGAGAAATATGAAGAATGGGACGGTGCAAACATGTAGGTATATGTATGCGGCGCAGAGACACATACATCACTTGCTATCCGGACCGCACTTCGTCCACACCTCTCTCTATCACCTCTCTGCCGGCCGGACACCTCCTTGATATGTCTAAAAAGAGTGCCTGCCGGCATTTTTACTTTCTACCCTTACTCTGTCCATGTCTATGGCTCGCCGGATGGTCACCATAGGGCAGATAGGCACAGTCCTTTGACTCAACTCTCCTCATTTCTCTTTCCTAGATTCTGCCCATTCGATTTCTCCCAGGCTCACTTCTTCCCCTAACCAGGGTTGTTGTGTTCTTGGGTGGGGCCCTTGACCTATTACGATTTCTCTGTCTGGTTCTTGTTGCTGGAACGACCGCTGCTCCCACCTTTGCCCGCCTTCCTCGAACCCCTGCTGACCGGATGCAAGTGCTACACTACACTACACACACCATACAGCTCTACTACATACATACGGCACGGAGAGATCCGCTGCCACCCGGCGCCCCGTCGTCACTACGTCGTGAAGGATGTCCCAGCCTTCATAACACTTCCTCTACGAAGACCACTTCCTCCGCAGAAGACACGTCTTCAACCAAAGATTGGGCCGACCTATCGGAGCCTTTCTATAATGTTGCAGTTCTGCAACCGGTAACCGTTGTAAGGTTACAAACAACCCACACCTACCTACCACATACATGGAGAGAGAAGCAACTACAGCTTAACGACAAGACGACAGTGCCGCGACAGTGCCGCGACAGTGCGACAGTGCCACTACAGTGCCGTGACAGTGCCGCGACAGTGCCACGACAGTGCCGCAACCTCGTCTGTCGTCTGCTGTCGTCGACGTTTTTCAACATGTCCAAAATCCCCACGACAACTCGGCGACAGTCGAGAAAGAGTGGAGAAACTGGAGCTGTTGCGGAGGTGTCGTGGCGACAGCTGCGCGACAGCTGCGCGACAATCAGCGACAATCGACGACAGACCGGAAGTCGCTGTCGCAGGGCTGTCGCCGCTGCTTGTCGTCGTAGTGTGACTGCTACATTACAAAATTGATAATTGACAGTATTTTGCTTAGCTCGCAATATTACTAGGGTATGGCAAGAAATGTTTGGTTCAGTCTCAAGATAATGTGACTGAGTGGATTATTGGGTCATGATTCTGGCAACATGTTACCCCAATTAGGCAACATTATAAAGTTGCCGTGAAATGTATGATTTCTTTTTTTGTTGTGCTTCTGAGTTTGTCGAATTACCATACATTATTGCATGTGGTGTTGACATATTATGTATACCCACAATTTACAAAAGATTAAACAGATTAACTTCCACCACCAAAAAAGCAACAACCGGAAAACTCTGAAAGTGAAAGAATCTGTAAGTGCCGTAACCTTGATTTTGTTTGTTGTTGTTTTACATCCTAGCAACATCTAAGGTCATATCAGGACGGGTACCGACTTGTAACAGTGCGCACTCCTGGCGACTTTATAGTGCTGTCCCACTGGGAAACCAGGCCGCCGGCACAATGACCTGGTATCCCACTCAGTCACATTATCCTGACACTGAGCACACCAGTCCTTGCCCTATCCTAATAATGCCGAGCGCCTGGCTAGGAAGCGACAAGTATCAATTTTAAAGTCATTGGTTTGACTCGACCGGGACTCGAACCCACGACCCCACGATCTACCAGCACGGGAGACGGACGCTCTAACTCATTCGGCCATCCCGTCTGGTCCCGTAACCTTGAACTATAAACAGCACAAGGTGAATTCAAAGCAGACCTGCTGGATCTAACACATTGCACATAGTGCTTTGTGGGCGGGTTGATTAAATACGGCTTTTCTAGTCTAAACACCAAATGAAATTACATCAAAGTGGCCTTATAGCAGATTGGGTCGAGGGTGCGATTAAAAAGCAGGCCCGGGAGGTCTCTGAACGATTCATTTTGGTTGTTAAGGGATTTTGAAATTGGAGTAGTGCCCACTTATAGGTGGATCATTAATTTAAAGGCCATGCCATTGTGATTCGCAAAGGAAGAGGCGAGAGGCAGGACTAGAGGTGGATTATTTGTTTTATGAGGCGAAGAAGAGCCTCTGGAGCCAACAAATAGTGAATGGCACAAGGACAAGTTATAACAGAAAGTGTGTAAAGTTACAAGTCTGTAAGTCCACAAAGTATGTAAAGTTACAAGTCTGTGTAAGTCCACAATGTGTGTAAAGTTACAAGTCTGTGTAATTCCACAATGTGTTTTAAAGTTACAAGTCTGTGTAAGTCCACAATGTGTGTAAAGTTACAAGTCTGTGTAAGTCTACAATGTGTGTAAAGTTACAAGTCTGTGTAAGTCCACAATGTGTGTAAAGTTACAAGTCTGTAAGTCCACAATGTGTGTAAAGTTACAAGTCTGTGTAAGTCTACAATGTGTGTAAAGTTACAAGTCTGTGTAAGTCCACAATGTGTGTAAAGTTACAAGTATGTGTAAGTCTACAATGTGTGTAAAGTTACAAGTCTGTGTAAGTCCACAATGTGTGTAAAGTTACAAGTCTGTGTAAGTCCACAATGTGTGTAAAGTTACAAGTCTGTGTAAGTCCACAATGTGTGTAAAGTTACAAGTCTGTGTAAGTCTACAATGTGTGTAAAGTTACAAGTCTGTAAGTCCACAATGTGTGTAAAGTTACAAGTCTGTGTAAGTCCACAATGTGTGTAAAGTTACAAGTCTGTGTAAGTCCACAATGTGTGATAAAGCAGTAGTGAGGTGGATGGATGAGACACTGTGAAAATGGACGAGGTCGCTATGTGGGTTTACTGTCCGCTTCCCCTCTGGGGGGTAGTGGGTTCGATCCCATGTCAGATGAAAGACTTACAGGATTACTACTTGTCGCCATGTTACCAAGTCGGTGGCGTAACTAGTATGACCTTAAATGCTGCTATGACATAAGACCCCATTCGCTCGCTCTGGAGGCGATGTTTGTGGCTTAATCTGCGAGGTCTGTGCATGTTAGTGAAGTTAATTCAACACACACTTTACACCTAAAGCCTTCCCAGCAAGTCTAATGAACGTCGATCAGGCTTTGGTAGTTAAATGAGTGAGTGGGGTTTTAGGTCCTAGCATCATCTAATGTCATATTCGAAGAGGTTTCTGACAGTGTGATTTTGCGAGGATGCAAACCCCCAGCAAACAAATATCTGACAGTGCGCACTCAGGGTGGCTTTATAGTGTTGTCCTAATGAGATACCATGTTGTCAGCTCCATGATACGATAAGATACCTCACTCAGCCAACAAGTCCTTGCCCTATCCTAGTATTTTTGCATGCCAGGCAAGGTATCGACAAATAGCACTTTTGCTAAGTTTCAGTTTGACTCGGCCAGGGATTGATATCCTGGCCTCATACGTGGGAAATGAGCAAGCTATATTTGAAAAAAATAGCTCGCTTAGGAAACCATACTTAAAAAAAAAGATTGTAATCACACGACAAGCCAGTAAAGTGGGAAACTAGCAATGTATTTAATGTAGATAGATGTGACAACATTGATCTGATTTGTGAGTGATGTTGTCTTGAAGTTGGGAAAACAAGTTTCAGGAGTAGGCCGATGCAGATCTCTGCAGCGTATCCATTACATCTAGCATGATACGGGAATATTACAAGTGCCTTGTCCACTCAGCCACCCAATCCGCAGGTCTGGCAATACATCTTCTAGCGAGAATAAGTGTGATGCATCTGTGCTCAGAGCTACACCTATCATTTTCACTTTGACAAACAGTTATGTTGTCAATTAATTGCGTCCCCTCGGTGCAAGTGCACTCAAGATCATGTCAGACGACAAGGATAAGTGTGATGTACGCATGCTCAGAACAACACTCCATCATTTCATTTCTTTCAGTGAAAAGAAATATACTTACAACTACCATCTTTGGGATAATATTCCTGTTTTGTTTATCTGAGTGGTAACGAGAAAGGGGCTGATGTGATTCCATTGCCATATCAACCACCGTTGTGGCTGTCCAGTTATTTAGTGACCACCTTTGGAGTGTTGGAGTAATTGCCACTGACGTCATCTGAGGTGATCGTTGACAGGATTGTTTCTTTCTTTCTTTCTTGTTGTTTTACGTCCTAGCAACATCTAAGGTCATATCAGGATGGCTACCGACTTGTGACAGTGCGCACTCATGGCGACTTTATAGTGCTGTCCCACTGGGAAACCAAGCCGCCGGCACCATGACCTGGTATCCCACTCAGTCACATTATCCTGACACTGAGTACAACATTCCTTGCCCTGTCCTAATAATGCCGAGCGCCTGGCTAGGAAGCAACAAGTATTATATTTTAAGTCATTGGTTTGACTCGACCGGGGTTCGAACCCACGACCCCAAGATCTACCAGAACGGGAGACGGACGCTCTAACTCATTCGACCATCCCGTCTGGTTCGTCGTTGAGAGGATATTATAAGTATTTGATTAAATGTCAAAATAATGCTGATAATCATTATGTATGGTCCTCCGCCCCCCCTCCACCTCTGAGGCCCGTCCCCAACACTCCATGTCCCCTTCCTTGGGTCCCCTCTCTGAGGCCCATCACCTACACTCCATGTCCCCTTCCCTGGGTCCCCCTCTCTGAGGCCCGTCCCCAACACTCCATGTCCCCTTCCCTGGGTCCCCCTTCTGAGGCCCGTCCCCAACACTCCATTTCCCCTTCCCTGGGTCCCCCTCTCTGAGGCCCGTCCCCAACACTCCATGTCCCCTTCCTTGGGTCCCCTCTCTGAGGCCCGTCCCCAACACTCCATGTCCCCTTCCCTGGGTCCCCCTCTCTGAGGCCCGTCCCCAACACTCCATGTCCCCTTCCCTAGGTCACCCCTCTGGGGCCCATCCCCAACACTCCATGTCCCCTTTCATGGGTCCCCCTTTGAGGCCCGTCCCCAACACTCTATGTTCCCTAAAGGTCCCTGGGTCCCTCCTCTGGGGCCTGTCCCCAACACTCTATGTCCCTTTCCTCAGCCCCCCTCTGAGGCCCGTCCCCAACACTCCATGTCCCTTTCCCTGAGTCCCTGCCTGGGTCACTCACTCCTCTCCCCTTTTCTTTCCCCGTTTTCAGCCCCCCCCCCTCATCCTCCCATAATAGGAACTGATAACCTAAGAGAATTAGGTAACTCAGAAATGACGAACTCCATTTCGTATCAATGATTTCCAGTGAGACCAATAAATACACAGCCAGAAGCATTAACAATGCATTGGTATAATCAACACCAATATGACGATCATACTTACACAGTCATCCTACAGATATTATCAACCGGCTTGTATCACTGCAAACACAGTGTATGGAGATCCTCAACCATGGTTAAGACTGTCTACGAGCCATAGTCGTACTCGTGGCCCTGTCACACTACGACGTGACTACGTCAGCGTAACCACAACGTGAAAATAATGATATCACGTCGAAGTTATCGGCGTAATATGCAAATTGTGGACGTGAGCGTAACGTGAAAGTAACGTGGGTGTACGTCGTGACCTTAGCTGTAACGTGACAACGTTAGGGGGGAGGGGTAATTGGCGACGTGACCGGGCGTTAGTGTAACGTGAGCGTAACGTCGCCGTAACGGGTGCGACGTGGACGTAACGTGACCGTAACGCCACCGTAACGTGACCGTAACGTGACCGTAACGTGACCGTAACGTGACCGTAACCGTGACCATAACGTGACCGTAACGTGACCGTTAAGTGACCGTAACGTGACCGTAACGTGACCGTAACGTGACCGTAACGTGCAAAACGCTGCCCACACGTTGCTCCCACCCGGGCCGTCGGTCTGACGTGACATAACGTGACTCTAACGTCATTTACGTTGCTATAACGATCGCGGAACGTCAACCTAACGTCATTGTCACGTCATCCCAACGTAACGGCTTCACGTTGAGATACGTCGAAAGTTTTGAACAGGTTCAAAACCTCGACGCGCGCCAACGTAATACGACGTAACATGATGTAGCTCGACGTCACTCTAACGTCATTATGACGTCATCATAACGTGACCCAACGTACGGCAACGTAATGACGAAAAATCATCACGTTAGGCTCACGTTGGCTCGTTACGTCGTAGTGTGACAGGGGTATTACACAATCATCTTATAGGTATTGCCAACCTGTTTGCATGACTGTAACCGCACTGTACAGAGACGGCCTACCATGGTTTAGACTATCTAGGTGCCATCTGATCCCCTAGATATTATTCTAATGCATTTTAATGTTCTAGAACTTATCATGATATATTACATGAGAGTAAATAATATATAGACTTGAAATGGATCTGGCTGGAAGACCAGTCTTCTGGCGTTCAGAATATAACTATTCGGGTGAATAAACTATTGACCTAAAAATATATATCGACTAAAGTGTCCGGTTCAATGAAAATTATCTTAGACTAGCAGTCCAGTATTAGATTTTCGTATTCTGATTACTTCTTTAAATACTTTTAGATTCCACTTTCCACTACCCACGGCAGGTAAAGTTTGAAAGGTAAAATCATTTAATAAATGCGTTATTTTACGCTTGATCTACTCTTCTCTGCACGAGATGGCTAAGTTGTTGTAGCAGATGCCCAGTGGATGCACATTTCACCGTTGTTCTACCAGCTGTATTGTATCAGATGGCTAGGTTGGTGCTGTGGCAGGTACCCGAGGATCTATATTTCAACCTTGTTCTATCACATGCATTGCAGGAGATGGCTAGGTTGTTACTGTGGCATGTGACTGAGGATCTATATTTTAACCTTGTTCTATCAGATGCATTGCAGGAGATGGCTAGGTTGTTACTGTGGCATGTGCCCGAGGATCTATATCTTAACATTGTTCTATCAGATGTATTGCAGGAGATGGCTAGGTTGTTACTGTGGCAGGTGCCCGAGAATGTATATTTCAACCTTATTCTATCAGATGTATTAGAGTAAATGGCTAGGTTGTTACTGTGGCAGGGGCGGAGAATGTATATTTCAAACTTATTCTATCAGATGTATTGGAGGAAATGGCTAGCTTGTTACTGTGGCAGGTGCCCAAGAATGTATATTTCAACCTTATTCTGTCAGATGTATTGCAAGAGATGGCTAGGTTGTTACTGTGGCAGGTGCCCGAGGATCTATATTTTAACCTTGTTCTATCAGATGTATTGCAGGAGATGGCTAGGTTGTTACTGTGTCAGGTGCCAAAGAATCTATATTTTAACCTTGTTCTATCAGATGTATTGCAGGAGATGGCTAGGTTGTTACTGTGTCAGGTGCCCGAGAATGTATATTTCAACCTTATTCTATCAGATGAATTGCAGGAGATGGCTAGGTTGTTACTGTGGCAGGTGCCCAAGAATGTATATTTCAACCTTGTTCTATCAGATGTATTGCATAAGATGGCTAGGTTGTTACTGTGTCAAGTGCCCAGTGGGTGTACATTTCAACCTTGTTCTACAAGCTGTATTGAATGAGATGGCATGGTAGTTAGAGCACCAGCTCCTAAGTTTCGTTTGTTGTTGTTTTACGTCCTAGCAACATCTAAGGTCATATCAGGACGGCTACCGACTTGTGACAGTGTGCACTCATGGCGACTTTATAGTGCTGTCCCACTGGGAAACCAGGCCGCCAGCACCATGACCTGGTATCCCACTCAGTCACATTATCCTGACACTGAGCACACCAGTCCTTGCCCTATCCTAATAATGCCGAGCGCCTGGCTAGGAAGCGACAAGTATCAATTTTAAAGTCATTGGTTTGACTCGACCGGGATTCGAACCCACGACCCCACGATCTACCAGCACGGGAGACGGACGCTCTAACTCATTCGGCCATCCCGTCTGGTCCCAGCTCCTAAGACGAGGTACATTCCACAGATGAATCAAAGTAAAATACTGGTTAAAATTAGTGTTATGTTGCTGCTTCACATTGTACGAGTATAGGGCAAACATAGAGTTGGGTTATTAGCGTCAGGAAAATGTGAATAAATGAGAAAGGTCGTACATTGGTGCCGGTGAAATTGTGTCTCAGTGGGGCAGCACTGTAAAGCCGCTATGAATTTGCACTATGATAAGTCTCTACCCGTCCTGGTATGGCCTCAGATTTTGTTAGGACCTAAGATTCCAATCAATGCGTCACTTCCGAGATAGAAAAATGTGTGCTCATCCAGCCACTATTTAGAATCCTGGGCCCGTATGTATGGAGCAGTGTTACCCGGCGCGTGGTGCTATCCCTCTAACACCGGGTAGCTACCACTGGTTATCGGCGGCATCGAGAACTATGTCATGCCGTATGCATGGTGGCCTAAACGGTGAGTGGAAATCTCTCTGAGCCTGTTGCCGGTGAGCACCTGGTTGAGCCTAATACATTGCCTTCTCTACCCACCGGGAACCAGCGCGCATGTTACTGTGTGAGCCTGTTCCCGGCAATGTCCGCTATTTGATAATATCACTGCCAAATCGGTGATGCGGCGGCGATTTGTTTACTTTACATTCGTCGATTCAACAATATTAATATCGCCGTCGACGTGACGGTAGCGTTAATATTGCTTTGAATTTAGGGTTAATTTCATGAAATTTCACTTATTGCGTATGTAATTCTGTCAAATATGACAGCATTGAATAGATTTGGGCCTAATATATAGCCACCGATTCGGCAGCGGTGGCGATGTGGGTTTTGTTGATAGGTGACAGTATGGATATCGACGTCGAAGCGGCGGCGGCGATTTGTCGATGTGCGACAGTATGGATATCGACGTCAGCGATTTGTTTACTTTACATTCGTCAATTCGACAATATTACTATCGCCGCCAATGCGGCGGCAGCGTTAATATCCCTTCGTTTTTAGGGTTAATTTGATGAAATGTCACTTATTGCGTATTTAATTCTGTTAAATATGATAGGATTGAATAGTTTTGTCTCCATCCTGACACTAACCTAACACTAACACCGCTGTAAACCTGCTAGGGGGTAGGTTTACATTCTTTGACTTTAAATGTGCGGTGTTAGGCCTAACACTGCTCCATGCATAACAAGTTTTTGGCGCTAAACCAGAAATCCCTCCCTAACCGCAGTTTGCCTCACTAACACTGCTCCATGCATATGGGCCCAGGGTAGAAGACACTGCAGAACGGCTACACGGATTTAGGAAATAGTACTTTGTTTAATGTCAATTAGGTTTAAGCACTGAATGAAAACATCACTGTTTGACAAGAAGCGTATTAAAAAAAAAGATCGCCATTGATTCGTGTTTTATAACATCATCAAAACAGTGGTTGTCTAGTCAAAATGGCGATAGGGGGGGGGGGGGGAGGGCATTTAAGTGGTGCTTTCCTCAATCACAGGTTTGCTGTGTGGAGGTGCCTTTTCCCTTGGCGAGTCACAAAAGTTTAAGCCAATAAATTGATTTAAAGATAAACTATACAACCTGCTGGCCCTTTTAGAGCAGATATATACCCGACCACATCGAAACCAAGGTTTGTCATAACATAGTTGTTAACCTGGTTTTGGGAGGTGTTTTCCTTTTAAAGAGTAATACAAATTTGGCATCAAGTTTGGCACGTAAGTCATCGAAGATAATTATTATCGCATCATCTGCTCATTAGCTGGTTTGTGTTTTTACATTGGTAGTTAATCTGCAATGAGGACAACACAGCAGGTTATTGCATTAGACATAATTGCAAGAGACAAATATGTGAAAGCTACACATTATGTTTGCACGTGTGATCATTCTTTGTAAGTAGTTCCTTTGCAGCATTCATATAACTTCAGATTATTGTTGTAGTCCGCACTGACACACACCTCTCGCCGTACCGGGACTAGGGTGCTAACCATTACACTACGTGGGGTCCCTGATGTAATCACCGTATCTATGCCCACCTGCACATGTAGTCTTGAAATGGATGTGTCTGTCCGAATTTATATATTTTAGAAATCCGTGGAAGAGCAGACTGCTATGGATTCCTACCGTATATTTTGAATATGTCGACCTAACTGTTTGAGCCAGTATATGACTAAAGTAGCCTTTGATAGCAACCTGCACTTTGTTTATGAGAAAAGTGTCCTCTTATTTCATGATAAATAGCGAGGAAAAAGAGAAGTAGTTGTTGTTCTCAAGGAGGGCATATATATAAAAACATATATGGCGTATATAAATACATATAAAGATATATATATATTATTTGAATCGGGCTCAATTGGTTCAATTTGAGGCTATTAATTTCATGTCAGTGTGCTACCTACTGTCCACAAATTTGGAGCCCAATTTTTCTGAAAGATATTCTGGAGATTGTGCAATGAAATTAGTTGCAGTTATAAAGGACTTACCCTATGAGCAAAGGCTTAGGGAATTGAAACTTCCTACCCTTTCCTACAGAAGGAAAAGAAGTGACATAATTGAAGTATTTAAAATTATGAAAGGTTTTGATGAAATAGATATGAACCAATTTTTCACCTTGAATAAAAGAGAAGGCAGCCGGGGCAATACTCTCAAACTGGTAAAACCCAGAGCCATTTCAAAGTTAAGGCAACACAGTTTCTCAAACAGGATCATAAATATATGGAACAGTCTCCCACAAAATGTTATTGATGCCAAGTCAATAAATTCATTCAAGAACAGATTAGAAAAAGCATGGGCTGATGATCCAGGGAAATTTGACCGCTTATTCACCACATGCTACAAATTATTCCTTGTTTTGCTTATTTACTTGCACTCAAGCAAAAATGAGAGACAAATAAGGGTTTACACTTCCTGTCTACCATTCGCTATTTCGCTATTTCGCTTGGCCGGTATTGAAATTCTAATTTATCGAAGCCATCTGTGTACCCAAAATTGGTACTCAACTGTGGAAACAGCTGAATGAAAGGACCATGGTTGAAACTGTACCAGGCGGAAATCAAGATAAGTTAGTGTGATGGCCCAGGCTCTGGAATTAGGAACGACACATCATAGTTGCTTCCGTCTTCAGGGTCGAATCCCCATGTATCCCACCTCGGTCCCGGCGTAGAAGTGGCCGACCACTGTGCAGCTGGGTAACACGTAACCTGTTGTAAAATATTCCGATTTACGGCATCGGGGGAATGCAAATGTTCTATTACTGATCAGGTGTATGTGACCAAGCGCATGTATGTGTATATATATGTAAGTGCTGGTGGTGCCTGAGTGGGATGTAAATAGACATAGTGGTGCTGCCAGGGCTGGGTGTAAGGGCACTCAGGGCCTACCCCCTCCCCCTCTGCTGGGTAGGATCACCACACTCAGGGTCAAGGTTGGTGGTGGCCATGGGGGCCATACAGCTTGGTTGTGGTGGACAGACCACTGGTAGCCATGGGGACCAGGAATGGTAGGGCCAAGAATGCTTGTTTCCCATTGGGGGAAAGGGGTGGGGTGATACTCTACAATGAACCCATGTCACCAATGTGGGTGGTGACTACATTAGTTACTGACACGGTGTTGATTTAAAAGATTAGAAACTTGTTGGCTACTACTTGTTTGGTGTGTTGTGTAGGTAGTGTTTTTTCTGCTATTTTATTCGACTCTGCAGGGAACAGACGGGATGGCCGAATGAGTTAGAGCGTCCATCTCCCGTGTTGGTAGATCGTGGGGTCGTGGGTTCGAACCCTGGTCGAGTTAAACCAATGACTTAAAAATTGATACTTGTCACTTCCTAGCCTGGTGCTCGGCTTATTAGAATAGGGCAAGGACTGGTTGGCTCAGTGTCAGGATAATGTGACCGAGTGGGACATCAGGTCATGGTGCTGGTGGCCTGGTCTTCCAGTGGGGCAGCACTATAAAGTCGCCATGAGTGTGCACTGTCACAAGTCGGTACCCATCCTGATATGACCTTAGATGTTCCTCCAAAGAACAACAAAAAACAAACAAACATCAACTCTGCGGGGGTTTGAAATTTATTCAAAATTAGGTTTGTCGACGATTATTTCTGACAATTCGACTATTTTAGAAGGTCCGCTAGACTTTATTGATGGTATGTCTGTAATGTGCCATCATTGAAGCCTCGTGTCACCACTAAAATAATTTCTTTTACGGGACTACTTTCGGCTTTTCTTTAACCTTGTCACAGAGGGGTGAGCGTAGGAATACACTACAACATTTCTTTACTATTTCTTCTACATTACAGACATAACTATACTTGGATTCAATTCGGCTAAATCTTTTCTACCACGACCTAAAACAGCAGCTTGAAGATGTTAGTGACACACGCAAAGGAGGAACTATTGTGTGATGAATTTCAACTTTGGTTTCAAAGTCAGTGTACACTTGGCAATTATTTGGCTGATATGGGAGCATTAGAAGCATGGTCTAAATTTATGGCACGTAGGCTAGATTATATTAAAGAGGAAAATGCTGAACGTTTGTCTGATTTAAGGGACAGGACGGAAATAAGGGAAGATAGAGAAGAACATAGGGAAACACCTGAACTTTTGCAAGTTGAACATAGACAGAGAGAGGTATGAAATAGATCATTGAAAGAGTACAGCAAGTTTGTTCCATTATTGGACGGGTCAGAGAGAGGGGCGTTATGTAGTTGGATAGACTTGATCGAGCTTATCGGGACTCTTGCAGATGTTTCAGACTTAGACATTATTCGCTTTCCTTTATCGAATGCAACAGGGACTTGCATGAAGTTCTTTTCACCGCTTTTCAGCATAACAATGCTAGGTCCTGGGAGAAAATTAAGGAAGTGATAGCATCTACTCTATTGACAGCGGATGAACGTAGTCATTTAAAGGTGATAGTGATGGCTATGAAGCAAAATGAAGGGGAAATAGTAGCTGCCTACTGTCAGCGGTTTAAGACTGCTGCAGCTAAAGGTTGGAATCTTCCTACTGCAGTTGTTGCCGCTGATACCTTCGAGATACTCCTTTCGAGATTTCTTGACTCTTTACTTGATGATGTAAGTATCATCAAGTGGAGACGAACCAACCAAAAACTCTTGAAGAGGCCTTCAAAATGTCTATTCTCAGAGACGTGCTAAATCACGTCTTAGTAATATAGCTATTTGTGAGCAAATAGATAGTCTAAATAGTACTTCTATGGATTTGTCCAAGTCTTTCTCTTCTCAAAGAAGTTCTAAATCCTCTGGTTCAGATAGTCAGGTTCTGAAAACTATTCAAGGTGAGATTAAGTATCTTAGAAAGTGCATGGATAACTTGTCGTTAGGCAGTGGTATTTCTGAGCATTCAGTGATTCACGCTGTGAACTCTGTGACACCTTCTCATGTCAGTTCTTACAACCAAGGCGTACATGGTGGATTGCCGCACATAAACCTAGGGCAGCCGGTCGGGGTAAAAAATGCCACTATAAATAGTCACACTCCAGTCGCACATCACATGGCGAGGCATGTGTGGTCAAACCAACAGCAGGGTAGCAATGGAAATGTTTTACCGGTTGCGCAGACGCAGATATTACCGACAGGAATGCCTCACGTGTATCAGCAGTCGCAGAAAAGTAAGGCTTTTAGGCAAAGAAGCCATAGTACAGCACCAAAGCATACAAAATCTTGTTTCCTATGTAATGAGGCACACATGATGCACAATTGTCCATATAAAATAAAATAACTTTTGGGTAATGTTAACATGAGTGGTACTACACCGACAGGAAAATAAAAAGTGCACTTGATACACGTCCTTCGATTAATATTGAATTTGATGGATTTCATTTATCTGGTCTTGTAGACTCAGGTGTGGCTCAGAGTTTGATATATTTGTCTGCTTTTCAATCTTTAATTGACATCAGTGTATCCGATGGGCAATTGTATCCGGGTAGTAGATTGAGGACATCTAATTCTCTGTCAGGACATCTAATTCTAACTGTAGGTATAGCATATATTTCTCTTTACGATACGGTATGTCCTTTCTTTGTAGTAGATTCACTGAGTTTTGATATGCTCATAGGTACAGATGTAATGGAAATTTGTGCAGCTGAAATTAGTTATAGAGATAAATTTGTTTCCTTGTGTGATATTCTACATCCGTGGATAGGTTTAAAGTTCATAAATAGAGGAATTACAGGGATAGTTCTAGAATTAGAGTATTGGAAGATACAATTTCTTTCCTGAATCTGAGGTTAAACTTAGGGCTACTAAGGTGGTAGAAATGCATATCGCTACTGGTAGTGTATATCCTGTTAATCAGACACCTTATAGGATACCTTTAAGTAGAAGACATCTTGTAGAAAAAGAGTTAGATAGAATGCTTGAAGATGATATTATAGAGGCAAGTTGTAGTCCATGCGCTTCACCAGTCACTATAGTGCTGAAAAAGGATGGTACCATTCGTCTTTGTGGGGACTATCATAAGCTAAATCCAGTGACAACTAAGGATGCTTATCCTCTGCTCAGGATACAGGATATTTTTGATCAACTTCATTGAGCTAAAATTGTTACCACTATAGACCTAAAATCTGGTTATTGGCAGGTAATGGTAGGTGAGGAAAGTAGACCTAAAACAGCTATTAACACTCATATTGGACTGTCTCAATTTAAACGCATGCAGTTTGAATTAACTAATGCACCAGCTGTTTTTCAAAGAATGATGAATTAGAGTTTTTAGGCCCACTCATATACTT
Source organism: Branchipolynoe longqiensis (assembly GCA_030323885.1). NCBI lineage: Eukaryota > Metazoa > Annelida > Polychaeta > Phyllodocida > Polynoidae > Branchipolynoe > Branchipolynoe longqiensis. The sequence continues at coordinate 62,421,066 of CM059196.1, read as the reverse complement.
TCACTTGCCACTGGGCTATGTCCTGTGGGGACTGTTGTGCATCATTTAGATATATATTTTTGCATAACAATATATATATATATATACATGCATATTAAATAATTCACTGTGATTATGCATCTGATGCCGCATCTGGTGATTATGCATCGGGTCCCGGCGCCGGCAGGCCGAGAGTCCCGACGCCGGCAGGCCGAGAGTCCCGGCTCCGGCAGGCCGAGAGTTCCAGACTCGCATCTCACTCACGTCCATGCCCCGCGCTCATGGCCGACATTCTGAAGTGTTGCACTTTTCTTTGGGCAGTTTTTGGTAAAGGGACTGTCACATTAGGGTTTTTTGAGGGAGCGTACGGCGGCGTAGGCGCGTTGCGTCATATACGTTGGCATACGCCGCCATATGCCGCCATATGCTACGCGTATGCTACGCATATGCCGTCATGTGCCAGCGTATGCCCGCATACACCATCGTATGCCGCCATACGCTTTCTCACATCCGTCCGTCCAAATTTTGTGTGCATGCTAAAATAATCTTGACCTACGGGAGCGTATGGTTCATACGCTACTCATACACTACTCATACGCCGGCATATGCTCCTCGTACGCTAGGGGTATGCCGGCATACACTAGGGGTATGCTACCATACACTACTCGTACGCTCAACTTGCATCACGGGCATATCTCTGGCATATGAAGCGTACGCAGAACCTATGAGTTGCGTATGGGAGCGTATTCGTAGCGTATGCAAAGCGTATGAGTAGTGTATGGCGGCGTATGCCCGACCTGTGGTCTCGGTATATAAAGGCGATGCACTATATACCCAGGAGCCACCAGGTGGCGGACCAAGGAGAGATAACACAGGTCTCGCATACGCTTCGCATACGCTCCTCATACGCTCCTCATACGCTCCTCATACGCTCCTCATACGCTCCTCATACACTCCTCGTACGCTCCTCCTAGGTTACGCATATGCTCAAAAACACCCGAGAGGTCACCAAAGGTCATGATACATCGTCCCGCGCAGTGTTTTCCCATTTTCGACGTAGGTTTTCAATACGCTCCCGCCATATGCCGTAATGTGACAGGGCCTTTAGGATTAGTCAATGTGGCTCACCAGCATATCTCAGCGAGGCAGCAAGTCCTTCAGAGTATTAGCACTGTCATGCAAGTCAGCACGGTATCTCAGTGGGACAGCACTATTAAGCTGTTCGTAGTGTTATTACTGTCACAAGTTAGCACTGTATTCCAATGGAACAGTACTATGAAGCCATTTGGAGTGTAAGTACTGTCAAACGTCAGCATGGTACCTTCGTGGGGAAGCACTATGAAGTTATTTGGAGTGTTAGTACTCTCACACGTCAGCATGGTACCGCCGTGGCGCAGCTCTATGAAGTCGTTCGGAATGCGAATACTGTGACAAGTCAGCATGATACGTCAATGGGGCAGCACTATAAAGTCGCTAGGAAATGTTAGTACTGTCATAATCAGCATGGTACCTCCATGGGGCAGCAGTATAAAGTCGCTATGAAATGTAAGTACTGTCAAAAGTCAGGTCCGTTTTGAGCTTATGGCCCTGTCACACTACGACGTAATGTGTAGCGTAAGCCCACATAGGTGAAATTTGGCCATTACGTTGAGATATGTCGAGATACGTTACTCGTTCGTTAAGCCTACGTCATGATATGTCGAGCTACGTCGAGTTACGTCGAGATACGCTGACACATGTCAAAGTTTTGGACATACCCAATACTTTCGACGTAGCTCGACGTAAAGGCCATCACGTTTGGTTATGTTGGGCTTACGTTGCACTCACGTTAGGCTTACGTCGAGATACTTTAGACGTTCATTAGAGCTACGTCGGTCTATGTTGAGCTATGTCAACTTACGGTAGACTGACGGAGAGCCAAGAGGAACGTGCAGCCTGTGCGATGACAACGTGTTGTTAACGTATCTCGATGTAGGCCTAACGTGTCTCTGACGTGTGTCTAACGTTAGTCTAACGTAAGTCTAACGTGTCTTGACGTATTTGACGTAGTTGATGAACTGCTGGCGTGCACATAACATATGTAACGTGCTCCAATGTTCTTCGAATGTAAGCGAACGTGCTGTTAATGTGGTTTGAACATTTTGCCTCGGTGTCCGTACGCTGAGTATGCTGGACTGTTGTTAGACTGACGGTGCTCACTCGTGGGCCTGATGTCGAGTTACATTACGAATTATGACAGAGTCACACATAGCTACATTAGGGCAGGCGTAATTACGTGAGTCCTACGCTGAGCCGTCGCTAGGGTTTCGCTAGGCTGACACCGTGCATGCTGGAGGCTCGTTAGCCTTATGTTAGGCCTTTTTTTTTTACGTTCTAACTCGTTTAGACATGTTACAACTATGTTGGACCAACGTTTCGCCTGCCTACATCCACTACGTTGCACTGACATCCAATTTGGCCCTGAAACGACGAGAATTTCTATGTGTCTCAACATAATAAAGTGAGTTTTACATTGCCCACTCGCTGGCATGTTAGTGTAGTGGTCTGCACTGACCTCTCAGGCAAGTAACCACATAGACAGGTAGGCGTGGGGAGTGTGTTGATATCAGGGAGCCTAGGTGGTGTAATGGTTAGCACACTGGCCCGGAATGCAAAGAGATGTGGGTTCGAGTCCCACTCTAGGCGCAATATTTCCCATTTTCATCACCCCTACGACACTGGTTGCCGTGACCAGGATCCTGTACAAGCTTTGCGCTGTATGGTTGTTGAACCTACCCTGTGTATGTATGTGTAAGTGCATTGCCTGTATGTATGTAATTGTAAGCATTACAAGACTTACAATTCCAGGGGGACGAGTGTAGTGGTCTGCACTGACCTCTCAGGCAAGTAACCACATAGACAGGTAGGCGTGGGGAGTGTGTTGATATCAGGGAGCCTAGGTGGTGTAATGGTTAGCACACTGGCCCGGAATGCAAAGAGATGTGGGTTCGAGTCACACTCTAGGCGCAATATTTCCCATTTTCATCACCCCCACAACATTAGCTTGTAGTGTGACAGGGGTATTAGGGGAGAGGGACGTAGCTCAGGCGGTATAGTGTCTACTTGTGAAGGTGTCGATCATCCATTCAATCCTGCTCAGTGGACACATTTGCAGGTTGGGCTATTTTCTGTTCCAAACAGTGGTCCAGAACTGGTTCATCAAAGGATGTGATTCGTGCTGTCATGTCTGTGGGAAAGTGCATATAAAAGACCCCCTGCTGCTCATCGGAAATTGGCCTATGTGGCAGCAGCAGGTTTCCTCCAAAGAAATATGTCAAAATGACCGTCCAATAGCCGAGGATAAAAATCCATGAGCCATAGAGGCACCGTTAAAAAAAACAAACTTTTTCCGTTTTGATCTTACACCAGTTGATGTTGAGACATCAAACCCCAAGCACACACACCCAGTGCCCCACATTGCGTGCGTCGCCTCTTTAATGGCGGTTGTGTCGGTTCCTTTGGTTAGAGAAGGTATGCCTAATTACGTCACTGACTTGCGTGTCAACACGACCTCCCACAGACACACGGTTAAAGGGCGCATTCCTTACACGCGGTATGCGGTATGCGAATGCGAACGCGAATGCGACAACAAATCGAAACGCCTTGAAACCTATGAGGTACATTCCTTACATGTGGTATGCGAATGCGAATGCGAATGCGAATGCGTTTTTCCGGTCGGTCCATGTAGTGATCGGTGCGGCATGCGACAAGCAGGGTGCGAATAGAAACCTGAGTCTGATGTGTCCATTAGTTTAACACTAGGAGAGGCGACTGAGCATTACAGAACGGCCTAGAGGGGTGCTGTGTACATAGTGATTAGTGTGTGCTTATAAGGGGGGAGAAGGCGGGAAGGTGAGAAAACCATGAGGGGAAGAGAGAGGAGGGGAGAAAGCCGAGGGGAGGATGGCAGGGAGGTGAGAACGCAGTGAAGGGAAGAGAGAGGAGGGGAGAAAGCCGAGGGAAAGCTACCAGATTCACAGAAATATGAATACTTATCTATAAATTGGCAATAATATAGCCAGTTGTGTGCTGCATGCCGCATGCCGCATACCGCGTGTAAGGAATGCCGCTTTAGGTTCTCCTTAATTCGGAACAAGTGACAAACACCACCACCGTCTCCTTGGCACACTCGCAGTGTGTGTGTTGGGGGGGGGGGGTATATAAAACACGTGAAAATCAGTAGGCTTTGTTGGTTGTTTGTTAGGGTGTTATGTACTAGCAACATCTAAGGTCATACCAGGAGGGGCATTGTGCACTTATGGCGACTTTAGAGTGCTGCCCCTGAAGGAGACCGCACTGGCGGCACCATGCCCCTATGTAATTACCACTAACACAAGGTGAAGGGAGTCAGGGAAAGTAATCCAAACAACTAACCAATTGTAGAACTCACAAACTCATACAGGTGTGGAGATGTAGAAAAAAGCTTACAGAGAAAGAAAACTAAAAGGTCTGTTTGATTTAACGACGCCTCTAGATCACATTGATTTGTACCATCGGTTATTGGACGTCAAGCAAACAGAGAAAGAATGCACGCAGTAGATAGATACACACCAACTGAAAGTGACAAAACAAGGCGAAGCACGAGACTATTCCTGTCTAGCAGCGAAAACAAGTCATCAGAGGTAACCATTATAGGAAACAAATACACTGTAGCAAATACATAAATATATATATATATATATTATAGAGAAATTCATCAGGCATGCCAGGCAACTATTCGCCAAATAAGTAGCCTTGAATCATTTGTCATTCCAAAGCAACCTGAAAATTGTTAGTTTTTTGTTTGTTTGGCCTTTACATCCTAACAACAGCTAAGGTTATAATGACGGGTACCGACTTGTGATAGTGCGCACTCATGGTGAATTTATAGTGCTGCCCTACTGGGAGACCAGGCTATTGGCCACTCAGTCACATTATCCTGATACTGAGCAAATCAGGCCTTTCCATATCCTAGTAATGCTGAGCACAAGGGTGGGAAGTGACAAGTATCAATTGTGTAAATCATTGGTTTGACTCAACCATAATTCAAACTCTCGACCTTCCTCACGGGAAGCCTGCGCTCTACCGATTCGGCCACCGCGTCCGGTGAACCTGAAAATATTGCAAGTCCCTTTAAGTATTGTCAGGAGAAACAAGCTTCACTTTAGGTCCTCAGTGCTTTGGCAATCGTCCAGTGAAAGGCTAAAGCTAAGATTCCTTACACGCGGTATGCGGCATACGGTATGCGAATGCGAATGCGTCAAAAAATCGAAACGCCTTGAACTCAATGGGCTACAACCCTTACACGCGGTATGCGAATGCAAATGCGAATGCGAATGCGAATGCGACAACTCGATCGGTCCCTGTAGCGATCGGTGCGGCATGCGCTATGCGGCACGCAGGGTGTGAATAGAAACCTGAGTCTGATGTGTCCATTAGTTTAACACTAGGAGAGGCGACTGAGCATTACGGAACGGTTTCACACAGGGGTGCTGAGGGGAAACATCTGGTAGTGGTGGTGGTGGGGGTTCTGGTTGTTAAAAGTGCTACCAGAGCCACAAAAATATGAATACTTATCTATAATTTGGTAATTATAAAGGTAAGAACCTCCTTGTGACGTGCCAAGAGTTACATAGATATACATGCCATATTAGGCCATATACCGTGCAGTATGGAGTATACTTGTTTATTTTTATTTTTTAAATATAGCCAGTCGTGTGCCGCATGCCGCATGCCGCATACCGCGTAGAAGGAATCTTCCCATTCGCATACCGCATACCGCATGCCGCATTCCGCATACCGCGTGTAAGGAATCTTAGCTTTACTTAGCTCTTTCTCCACAAACATTGTCTCCACTTCTGTCAGTTTAAAGGGGAACGGGTCTGGCTTGCTTAGGCTATTCACATTGTTTAGACTCCAAGCCGAATCTATATTTCCCCCCTCCCTGACCATAGAGGCCTTGTAGATCAACCAATCTAAACCCATAAAGCAACTAGGAGAATGTCTGCACATGGCTAAGCATTTCGCAAGCAAATCATTAAATATCAGTGAATATAATAATTTCCCATATCATAGAAATATTCCCAAATTAATTACTTTCTAATAAACTGATTATTAGTCACCATTTCGGCACTTCTAATCATATATTCAGAAAGCTAGCCACAATATATGTCAGCAATACCAGATGGAGTCGGCACTGTTACAAGAAAGGGTCCCGCAATAAGCAGGTAACTGGAAAAAAAGATATTATTCAACTGGAATCAAACATTTGACAACAGTTTTAAATCCCCCCCCCCCCCCCAAACAAAAACCCGGTGGAGGTGAGCTCTCCAACCGGCTCGCTGTGTCCCTACAGTCTCTACACAATAACCAGTGGACCGTGTCAGTGCTCTATTCTTTACTCAGGCGCATTTCTAACCTGTGTCAAACCACGTCATGGTCTGTTCCTTGACAGGCCATGCCGTAGACATGGCACAGCGGGTTACACTCCCGCACAAAGAGAAGATAAATTACACTACTTTTGAATAGGTCATGTCTGGGCTACTATAAGATGGGTACAGAATGTAGAGGGTTTCAACCATGTGCCACATGTCAGAGTGAAATGTGTTCTGGAACTGATTGTTCAGTTCATGAAGAGTTGGCAATGTTATTAATTTCTGCTTTTTTAAAGTCATATGGTTATGTTTTTTCAGTTGAAACAAAGACTTTTTTTAAACTACTTTCTTGGGGGATTTTTTTTGGGGTATATTAGTTGTTTAAGCAGGGGAAATTTCAGTTGCAGACGACTGGTCTTCCTCATTCCACTGCTCCTTGCCCTATCCTAGTAATCCCGAGGGCCTGGCTAGGAAGCGACAAGTATCAATTTTTAAGTCATTGGTTTGACTCGACTAGGATTCGAACCCACGATCCCACGATCTACCAACAGGAGATGGATGATCTAACTCATTCGGCCATCCCATCTGGGATGGCCGAATGACTTAACTTAATAGTTACCTGCGATACTCTCGTCTTGCTTGGTCCGTGAAGCCGTGCTTGATTCATGTAAGCCAGTCAGTCTGCATTAATTAACACATCTGGGATGTGATAGTCCGCCATTGTGGGCATTTATTTTAAAATAGTCGCTACATAGTGTGGGGTTTTTCAAAGCGATTATTTCTGCACATACACAGTTGACCCTCGCTGACTGATTGTTAGACCCTCGGCTGTTGGTTAGATAACGGAGTGATATTCCCTTGTTGGCCGAATAGGGAACGGTGGGAACTTCGGATAGGTGGTCACATTAGGGGGCTGACCGCTATATCGGGTTGACCATTGTGGGTCTCCACTATATCTTTGTATATATGTGTGTATGTCGAACTGGAGGCCATCGCATTCCTCAGCAGTACCAGGTTCTATTAAATTGACTTAGGTTGCCCTTCTACGCAGCACCAAATGGCCAATAAGTGCACCAGTATCTAAGGTGGATAACTAGGATCAAACTTAGGTCAGTGTTTTGGTTTCGAAAATGTGAAGGCTTAATCGGACTATGCAACTTTAATGAATAAAACTATTCCAATATCCAATATATCTAATCTAAATCCAGTGTGCATGTAGCACCTGTAAAGTGTGATGCGCGAAAAGGAAGAGAGGAGGCGGGGGTGGAAATAAGGCGTCTTTATTTACGCCTCAGACAGAGCATACAGGTCATACAGAGTAACAGAGGACAAATAGAAGTAAATAAGGAATAATCTGAATAATGTAAGGAAGCTCATGAGGAGCGGAGTAATGAATAAAGTTCAGGTAATCAAGTGTCAGTGGAGTGAGGGGGTGCCGAGGAGTCCTCCACCGCTGGAAGAGAAGTGTAGGAGGAGTGCAGGGTGGGTGGGTGGTGAAAAAGGCAGAGAGCTGGGAGACGGCAGGAGGGCGAGTGCCTGAGGGAGGCCGGCGGGCGACCTTATAAGGGAGGAGGGACGGGCGACAGCAGGTGAGGTGTGAATGCTGCCGGCCCGGGGGAGGGCGAGAGGTGGCGAGCAGCGGCGTCGGGTGAGGCGCGAGTGCTGCGTGACGCGGAGGGCGGGGGAGGTGGCGGCGCGCCGCGCCGTCTGCCGAGGTGAGAAAGCAGCGCGACAGCGCGGGGCGGGGGAGGGTCTCTTCCTCTCCTCGCATCAAACGCAATGCTTCGCATTACGACCGATGCGCGAAAAGGAAGAGAGGAGGTGGGGGTGGAAATAAGGCGTCTTTATTTACGCCTCAGACAGAGCATACAGGTCATACAGAGTAACAGAGGACAAATAGAAGTAAATAAGGAATAATCTGATAAATGTAAGGAAGCTCATGAGGAGCGGAGTAATGAATAAAGTTCAGGTAATCAAGTGTCAGTGGAGTGAGGGGGTGCCGAGGAGCCCTCCACCAAAAGGCGGAGAGGGCTCGCGGCGCGCCCGAGGGTGCGAGGCGGAGCGAGCGGGGTGGGCCGGCAGAGAGGCGGGCCGCGTCAGGGGTCAGGCTCCCTCGGGGGGCGGCGAGTGTCCGAGGCCTGCGTCGACAGGGAGCGGGCGGCCAAAAAGGAGGAGGCCCGCTCCTTGGCGGGATCCGGTGAGGAGGTCCGACGAGGGTCGAGCAGGGGGGCAGCAAAGTCCTCAGGGCTGGGTGGGGTGGTGGTCGGGGTTTGGGCGGGGGTGTTGTTGAAGGCGGTGTCGTGAGGGTCGGCGGCAGAGGGTTCCTCGTGAGGCTGGGCTGGGATGTGGTCCGAGGCGTGAGGCCCGAGGTGATGATCCCCGGCTGGGACTAGGCGGCGCTGCGATCGGTGGTCGCTGGGAGGCTGTCGGTGGAGGTCGCGGGGCTGTCGGCAGTGGTGAGGGTGAGGCGCCGGGAAGGGCCCCCCGGGCCGGCCGGGGGGGAGGCCGGCGGATCAAAAATCTGCCGAGGTGGGGGGGGTCTGGCGCTCACGGGCTTGCTTGGTTATGCATTCGGCCTCGCAGTGCATAGTGAGTATGCGCCTCACGTTCGCGCAGTAGGCGCATGCGTGACGGCGCCTGTCCCCCGCCTCGCCATGGGCCTCCCCGACGGGTCCCCGATCGCACGAGGCGGGGTCCCGGTTCCAGGCCGGGCAGGGGGCCCCGTGGGTGTGCCTGTCGTAGGTGACTCGGGCGTCGGCTTGGGCTCGGGGGAGGTGTGGGCCTCGGTGTGGAGGGTCGAGTGGGCGGGCGGGGGTGCTGGCGGCTTGGTGGTCGGGCATGGCGATACACTCGACTCTCAGGAGGTTGATAGCTACTGGGTCATGCCACCCGTGGGGGAGTCGACCGTCCGCGATCCAGGTGAATACGGTCTCGGAGTACCGACGGACGGTCTCCCACGGGTAGGTGAGGTTGTCCCGGGAGACTGTAAGGTGGTGGTGGTGGAGTCCCTGGGCGGAGTGGGCGGGGAAGTCGGGATGGTCGATGAGGGTGAGAAGGGCGAGGGCGTACTCGTCCTTCGTTGCCTCTCCCCTCTTGACCGGTGTTCTTTCCGGCCCCCTCTGTACCAGGTCGGAGGGAAATATATAGTCGACCGGGATACCTTGGCGGCTCACGGAGCGTCGCGCCTCGGCGGAGGCCAAGATGTCCCGGACGGCGTCGGCCGCGGAGGCGGGGCTGTGCCGGGTGGGTTCCTCTTGGTAGGCCCGGGACGTGGTGGGCGCGGCTTGTGTAGCAAGGTGCCGGTACCTCTCGTACTCCGGGTGCGCCGCCCCGGGCAGGGTCGCTTGAGGCGGCGGCGGGGGGCATGATGTAGCGTGAGGTGGAGCAGCAATCCGAGGTGGACCCAAATAAAAAGGCAGAGAGCCGGAAGACCAGTGCTCTGGCGCTGACAAAAGACATTATTCGCTGAATAAAATACATTTAGTAAAAAAAAAGAGCTGGGAGACGGCAGGAGGGCGAGTGCCTGAGGGAGGCCGGTGGGCGACCTTATAAGGGAGGAGGGACGGGCGACAGCAGGTGAGGTGTGAATGCTGCCGGCCCGGGGGAGGGCGAGAGGTGGCGAGCAGCGGCGTCGGGTGAGGCGCGAGTGCTGCGCGACGCGGAGGGCGGGGGAGGTGGCGGCGCGCCGCGCCATCTGCCGAGGTGAGAAAGCAGCGCGACAGCGCGGGGTGGGGGAGGGTCTCTTCCTCTCCTCGCATCAAATGCAATGCTTCGCATTACGACCAATGTGTATCCACTCTACAAAGTTGCACAGTTATCTTGTGTCTCCTATCGGGTCTGTGCAATGTGAGTTGATCTAGGCTTTTGCTTTGCCTGCAGAGAATAAGCAGATGAGGGATGTTGGGAAGCGACAGGTGTCTGAAAGGGACATCGAAAAACAATAGGGACTATTCTTTATTTATATACACATAATAAATTATATAGCACATACATATAGCTATATGTATATATATATATACATATATATATATATATATATTCATATTCTTCCATTGTTCATATTATTCGATTTAATTGTTAATATAACTGTTGACTACCTGGTATGATATTACCTGTAAGAATAATAGTAAAGTAGATATTCCAAAATCTCCAAGAAAACAAAGACAAAATTCAGGTGTAGTTCAAATCACGACTGTCCTGTACAACCTGGACGTCGATGATTTATTGATACTTTATTATCAATACAAATTAGCAAGTCACTTTTTTTCTTGTTTTCTTTTTGCAATAAATTGATTGAAGCTTTCATACCTCGAAATATTTCTCCAATCATCGAAACCTGTGACCAAAAAAGGAAAACATAACAAATATGTTCTCCTAGTTTTACAACCAGCCACCAAATTAAGCCACTGACATCTAGAAATGGTTGTCATTGCTGCCAAGGGAACCGGTGCCATTTTGCTGCAAGCAATATCATTCAAACCTGCCAACATATGCCAACTTGCGTAGACTGGTTAGTTTTACAGAACTATATATAGTCTCATATCATCAATCTTTCAACAAATTAAACAAGTTGTGGGCATCCTTGCCTAATTATATGTTAGCTTAAGATATGTGCAATCAGCTTAACATATTCAAAGGCAGCAACCTTGGCGTTTGTAATATATATATAATACATGTATATATATTTAATAAGTGCCTCAAATATGTTGATAACATATTCGCTTTGCCATGTTATTACTCCATCCATCGCTGTCCCGATCTTATAAAACTATTATCAGACTGGCTACTTTGATATCATGTTTTGGTATTCTGGTTGTTTAAGGCACATTTACATTTAATTTTAAAGTTTGGCCACTGATGAAGACTAAAGTAAAGTAGTACGCATTGTATTGCCCTGACGTGAAGTTTGAGTCGTTCGAGTTGCTGAAATGGATGTTGACCTGTCCCTTGAACCTCCAGCCCCATGCCGTGCATATGTTTGTTTAACATCCAACACAAAAAGTAGACATCTGCTATTGAGGGGTATGGTCATATGTAATATATATACATGAAGATGTGAACAGTTCAGGCGCAAAACCACGTCAACGTAATATTTATATATTATATATATATATATTTTTTTTTGTGACACGTTTTTTATTCTGCCCATAACGTATAAGCTCCCGTGAGGGTGCTTGTTTTCAACGCTGGACAGCTGTGATACTGGATTGGTCTGGTCCCGCACTCAGGAGTCTTTACCTGATCTTTCTCGGGCCAACCTTTGTGGTTTTGGGTGTTAGTAGTTTCTATATTAGTTGTTTTGTTTTTTTTCAAGTTTTTTCCTAACCTGTATATGATAACTTAGCCTACTATGTACATTTACGCAGATGACATATAGGCCTGTGGGAGAGGATCCCATCCCATTGTGGTTTGTTACAGCATAATCTCACCCATGCCCTGTCCTTAGATTGTACACCAGTGTGCCAGAACACCCCTGGACCCTTCAGGACCGCGACTAGGTGGGATGGCTGTGTTGTATGGTTAGCCATTTTGTATTTCAGGGTGATTCGGATGCATGACCATGGCCTGCCTGGTTCTGCTTTGGTTTGTGCCAGTACACATACCCAAACGGACTGCGTCATATAACATATATGACATACATAATATATGTCATATGATTCATGTACATGTAATATGTATAATATATATGTAATATGTAACACACAAATGTTATATATTATATACATTAACATTTCTTCAAAACAGCGCAATTTTCAGACCTTAGGTTAGAGTTGTTGATAATAACACATTTGTCTTTTTGACATTTATGCCAGCTAGACACCCCATGAAAAAGGCGCTTCTGGACACTGACGACTGTATGTGTTTGATGCAGCATATTCAGCTACATGACATGAACCTGCTGAACACGCAGTGAACTAACACATGTAGGTCCACACAAGCGGGATTTAGCGGGGGTGAGGTGTCTGGTCGGCATGAATGTCCTTTGGTGTCATTAGTGCTCCAGATAAAAAGTGATAACTTTAAACGAAATTTATAATACAAAATAAACTTAATTGTTCACACCATTGACAATGTTTAGTTGTGGTACACATAACTTAAAACCAAACCTGTATTACTCATAGTGCTGATATTACAGTTAAGCTAGACTCACCTGTAAACTGATGTGCTACTTAGATTCTTACTAATCTTCTGAACATGAAGCCAAGGATCAGGGGATATTATAATTAGCATGTGGCAGCCGTGCCACAAGCACCCTTCATAGCATTAGGAATAATAACTAACCTAAAACTAACCTACTGAACCCCCCCCCCCCTCTCTCCGGCCCCACGCACACCTAATTAAATAGTCAAGATCCCCAAAACAAACTTCTCTAACAGAGAAGCTGTCAACACTCAATGATATCAAACCTACAAGGGCTTACTCCTGGTGTGGGTGGGTGGGGTCCTGATCTTTGTCTTCGTATTTATTATATTCGTAATTACTTGATCTTTGTCTTCGTATTTGTAATATTCGTAATTACTTGATCGTTGTATTCGTGATTGTAAGATTTGTAGGAACCTAAGTAACACATTGACTTACAGGTAAATCTAGTTTAACTGTAATATTCTTACATCACCTTCTGAACACTAGAGTCAAATCATGGGTGGGGGAGATTTCTTTTACTGCTAATTATTAATTCTGATATTTCCTCCACTTCCTTTTGTAATTTACTTGATCTACTTATCTTATTCCTTAGGATGTGTGCGTGTGTGGTTACTTTCCACCAAATACTACTATTACAACATGAGTATGCACTCTTTGCAGTCAGTGGACATGACTACCCATGTCCAATATGACCTTTGCACCTGACCTGAGTTTGTCCCTTTAAAGGGACCTGGTATAGGCTGCTGAGACAGAAACTGTACTGCGACAAATGCTCTCCAAGCACACCTTTTAAGTTTATGTAACTGAATATGTGGAGGGAGAGTGCTGAAGTTAGCATACACAATGGTTAATGTGCAAGTGTGCAACCCAAAGGGGTTCCATGAGGTGCTATGGGGGACCATGTCTGTGGCGAACAATATTTGGTAATTTGGGCAATCAGATTAGGTCATGTGATGAGGGAATTCCACATATGACATCATTTGTACATTACATTCAGAGTTTGTGCGTTGTCCCAGTGGAATATACCAGGCCACTTTAATGAATTGTGAAGCTGGGTCCCTCCTATGTAGCAGTTAGACTAGCACCCATTGTCTTCACTGAAGAGGCTGCTCCGCTTCTAGTAATATGCCCTTTGTAAACTCTGTGCCAACAACTACTAATCTTAGAACCTGAATTGCCCACCGAGCTCAAGTAGCCCAAGTAGTTGTACATAAGATAACTGGTTAATATTTCCTTTCCAAAGATTAGCTGTTGGCTCTAAATAGCGGGCCAACGCTAACCACACAATTATCTATTCTTTGGATATTATAGAAGGGGAATAGGAGTTGCCTCAATTGAGAAACCCTTAAGAACACTTTCATTTTAAATGTAATATCATTTCAGGTACCTAACATTCCATCTGAACTGAAGCTCACAATTGTTTGTCTCCTTTGGGAAGACACCGAAGAGAAACCACAGTAAAACCTCTCTAAATCGACCGACCATGGGACCGACTTTAGGTCCATTTAGGGAGGCAATCGGTTTATGGGGTCTTTTTTTAATCGTTACAATGATATTGTAGGGGCAAAAGCGATTGATATAGGGGAATGGTCGATCTGTGGAGGCGATCGGTTAGAAAGATTGTACTGTATAGCATTGGTTTGAATGATACTAACTTCAAAATTGTTTAGAAGTTAAAGCTAATCTTTCTATCCAAATAAAACTCCATGCCCTGACCAGATGGGGGCCTATTTCAGCTGCATCAGCCTTTGCTCATGGCAACTCTTACAACAACAACCATTTGATGAGGAAATGTTCTGTAATAATCGATTCCTGATAACACGGCCGGAGTTAGTTAACTGCACAATGTGCTACTTTAATAACACCATAACTGGCTCCAGTTTCAAAATAGGTTCTGAATTTATCCAAGAGGGGCCCAGATTGCATATATACAGATACGCAGCTGCGTACTACCTGAGATTACAAATACTTAAAAAAATTAAAATATATCATATTTTATAGTAATGAAAATTTGCAAGCCCTTTATAACCACTTCGATGTGAAGATTTATCAACCAACATTCCTTCTTTCGAGCATAATTTGAAATTGCTATCGAAAGTTCTAAACATTTGCCTGATTGTGTTCCCTTTGTGCTTTAATATAGACCAACACATGTCAGTGCATATGTATTTGTGCAACCCTTTGTGACAAAATCTTTAAGCCAAACAACATTGCTTTTAATTCGAAAACATTGATATGGGCCCGTTCTGAAACATATCATTGGCCACCTATTTGATTTAACAACACGGCGTTAAACAATTACCAATCTATCAAATACATCTAAATTTGGGTCAGACTGCCTGATTACTCCCTCAGTTACACATATTTCAACTATGCCAGAGAACGTCTTGTTTTCCTTTTTGAGATTGTATCCACCTATTCTCATCAAAATCTTCCTTTAATTCGGTCCCTTTCCAAGGATTTCAAAAGTGTTGTATGAGCATAAGCAACCATTATCCACAAGAGTCCGTTACTTCTCTAAAGAGAAGCAGTTCCTGTTACAAAATTGATAGATTATTAACACTAACAGTTCCCCCTTTTTCATCAGCAAGAGAAACAATAATTTCCTTTGAGTCAATATTGAATCTAAGAAATGCTAACTTTGGTTTTTGTAATATATATTTCTGCTCATTCATGACGAAGCCAAACTCCTGAAATCCATGAGTCTTGATATTCACTACATCTTGGCATTCCTTTTCTGTAGCGTCCATAATGAAACAGTCAGCTATGTATGGGGCAAACACATGGCCGGGTTTTTCTGTAAAAACATGATTTTGTTAGTTTGGTGAAGCCCTGGATCCAGGCATGAGCCCACAAGTTTAAATACTTTACATGTCACAGGGCGTTGTCACACTAACACCTGCCTGGTCTGCCTGCCTGACTGATGGATGGAATCTACCCCGCATTGTTGGCACTTGACAGTGTAGTTGTCATCGTCTGGTTGTCTCACAGCAGGCTGGTTATAAATACTAACCAGCCTCTGACTTTAAAAAGAAATACCTAAAACTGGGCATTACCTTCGCTTTCACCAACATTTCAACACGTGCCGTGTTCGACTCGGTAATACTTTTATAAGTGACGGAATCTCACTGTTCCGTGGTTCGGAAGATGATGTAAGAATTGTTATTAAGTTAGTTCAGTGCAGTAGGGAGTTTCCATTTCTTTAAGCTGATCCTAGATTGTAAAGAAAACAAACAGAAAAAACCGAGATCAAGGAAGACAATGGAATGTACCTATAGTTTAAGCTTTTCATAAACTTTTGAACGCCAAGACTTCTTTTTCTTTTCTGTATAGTGTGATAAAACGAACAAACCTTCTAAACCAAAACACAACAGCTAGCTTTGACTTACAAATTAAATTTAGATACTGGTGCACTTATTTAAAATGTGTTAAAAATGTGTTGCTGCACAGACTGGAATATTAAGTCAATTTAACAGCAGCTCTCACTGCCGAAGCCTATGATATGTTTGTTTGTTTACCGACTCCCCAGCACAAAAAAGTAGACATTGGATATCGGAGCCAATGATATGTAGAACCAAAGTAATTCTACATGTTTTCACTTCAGAATATCTCCAAAGTTAGCAATTTATAATAAAATTAAACCAAAATAAAGTAGGATACATTATAATGATCAAACAAATCAATATATATATAATGGTGGAAATCATCGAACTATGTGGCTTTTAAGTTGTATACTCCCAGATTATATATATATATATATATATATATATATATATATATATATATATATATATATATATATATATATATATATATATATATGCTTCATTGATATAATCTATATTAGGTTAGGTTTGAGTAGCTTTTTTAAAGACTTAACTTTGGAGACATGCCCAATTTCTTTCGTAGTGCACATTGAAATGCTTCACAACCTAGGCTTCAGCAGAAACCGGTGGTTTGGGTGTGTTTTATTAAGTGATTGTCTGTTTATTCTGCTCATAATGCCTAAGTGCATGCACTTGTTTTCTCCACTGCGTAGTAGTGGTCATAATCCATACGTATTGATTTCCGTTATCGATAATTTCTGTTGACAGTTCTATTAAATTGACTTAGTATTCCCTTCTATACAACAACAGATGGATTAATCAAATTCATTAATCAGTCCAGGGGTGACTAATTTGGATATGTAAGAGTAAATCTAGGTCAAGTGCTCTGGTTTTGTAAAATGGTACACTTTCATCGGACTGTTCCGATTTCATACAGACTTCACACCACTAGTGCTTCATAATGGTCAAATTTAGACAATGTTGCATAGGAAAATGTTGCATATGATAGCTACACAAAATATCGCAGTACACATCTACGCATGTCCTAATGCCACTGCCAGTTTGACCTACTAACTGACCCGAATTAGGGAGAAGCTACACAATAGCCAACTTTATAAGAAGACAGATATTGATCCATCAAAATGAGTATAGTTATAACTTGACACTTTATCTTTTACTATTAAAAAGTTCTACCTGTCTACGAAACGCTATATTCTACCATTACCTCTTCGGATCTCGAGACTTACACACATGGATTTGTCAAGTATTGAACCTGGGATGGATGTGCCGGTGGGTCGTCCGCTTCCCATACGCAGGTCATGGGTACGATCCTTCCCCGAGTCAAACCAACAATTTACAAAAATAGATATGTTTGACACGACCTTGCCCAGTTCTCAAGTTTACCACAATAGGGTAAGGGCTGGCCAGCTTGTATGGAGATAATGTGGACAGAATGGATATCATGTCATGGTACCAATTGCACCCAGTGGGGCAGCACTATAAAGCCAACATTAGGGGCATTGTCAGAAGCCGGTACCTGTCCTGCCATGACCTCACATATTGGTAGGACGTAGAACCCCGAAGACACTCTCAAATTACGAGATTACTGGCCTAATAATCGATAGCTAAATCGATATCAACATTTATCTAATTGAGAAACCAGATATGTGCTGAACAATTTCAAAACAACTCAGGATTCTTAAAATTCTGCATTAAAAACCAAGACTTACATCTGTAGGTCTAACACAGTTCGGTGTCAATGCTTATATAGTTTCTAATAAACTGTATTTATGGAAACAAATGTAATCCTTATTTGCTGTTAGAAAAGTGGCTTTGCATATTAGAAGTTAGGTTAACAGCAGCCCAACAAGTTTTCAATTATCATGATCGCACATCCGAAATGTTCTGAACAAATCAACTTTTGTGTTTCCGAAAATGCACATCCATTTTCTTAGACAATTTTCGAACTAATGTCAGTGAAGTTACATTCGCAGAATGTCACAACGATAACACAGCGTGTATACACACAAATAATTAAATGGTGTATTTTCCCAAATTGTATATGACATGACCTGATCGAACAGTTTTGGCTATTTATTGGGTTAGGTCACCTTGGGAACTTACAACAATCCCGCTGCCCTCGATTCAGCTCCAGATAAACTCTAAAAGCAAAAATCTAAGCCACATATATGAAAATGTTAATTAAATCTTGGCCGTACGTCCCTTGGAAACAATTCAAATACATATTTCTCTCCTACGAACTTACGCTGTGAAATCAGCCAGGAAATTAATTAATACCCCAAGTCCACATCCAATGTGTCCCGAAGTGTGATTGATTCAGCAAAAGCTATAACTATTATTCACATGTACTCATTGACAAATAAACGTCCATACATATGTGTGTATATATTATAGTTAATCCTATCTGCATTGATTATCATCGTGTTTATAATATCTATACAAAGTTTATTTTAGTTCGATTTTCTAGAGCGTCATGGACGTGCTTGTGAATGTAGCCTACCGGGGGCCCATATTTAGGCCGTTGTTGTTTATCTAATTGGATAATGCGCCCGAACAGTGCTTCGACACCCCGCATCCGGAGCAGAACACTGCTGAAGTCATTTACATGCACGCCAATAATCAGCGAGTCCTTGTCCTCAATGATGAGACTGACGGGGAAGATGAAGCCGTCTTCGATCCACAGTGGGCGGACCATGGGCGCATTTAGGTAGATCTGTGGGTGAACCTGTAGCTCATCAGAGATATAGACAATACGATGTGGCTTAGTGTGCATGACAACCAGGTGTGCGGTGTAGTAACGATGGTTGTTGGACTTCTTGTACATGGTGGAATGTGCAATGCTTATGTAGTAGTCATCCTCATAATGTTCAAATGGGGTTCCCCCACGCAGATGCGAAACCATGTCATTGAATATGAACTCCTGTTTGTAGTTTGATGGCAGGAACTCACAGTATCCAACCAATGTGCACTTCATGACGCGAAGTGGATCGAATTTGTGAACGAAAAACAGTGTGTCATTTTCTATTAGTGCCATCCAATGCTTGTCACGTGGCATGTCACCTGGCTGTGTGGCATTTAACATTGGTGAACCCCCTTTGATCGTCGGGATAATTGGAAGATTCTCAGCAATATCCCACATGATCGTAAAGTCAAGAAACTTCTCATAGCCAAAGGCCATTGCTGCATTGAACGTTATATAGACCTTACCTTGAACCTTTGTGAGGCGGGGCTCGATTGGTCCATCTCCAACCCACCATTGCTTTGGTGAAGGAATCCCAATGATAGATCCATTGCTAATGGGTTGCATATTACGATTAAACTTCTGAGTGTAGAGAAAGTTGTCAGCAAACTGATTTGCCGGCCAGTCCTTTTTGGGCTCATACTTTTCCCGGTCGAGCCATATCCGCGAAACCAAAATAAGTTCACCATTATGCCAGATTACGGCTGGGCTGTTGGCAAAGAAAATATTAGCATGTGGTGGGTCGAGAAAGCGTTTAGCCGCCTCACGCTCCACATAGGGTGTAAATGAATGCACCAATGACGTCACCACATCGTGGGCGACCGCAACCGACCGCCCACTCTCGTTGAAGAGCCAACCAGTCTGCAAGTAGCCAAACAACATTCGCTCCTTCGTTACAATATGGTAGTCTTCCACCATGTGTTTTGCCGGAGAGGCCAAGATCTTGCGGCTGACGGTCAATTGGAAGGACTTGGGGAGCTGGACCTCGACCTGGCCGGACTCCGGGTTGCTGAGGTAGACGAGGCACGACAGGCAGACAATGGCCGTCACCAGCAGCAGACGGAGCATGCGCGGCGACGTGCACGTCATGGCCGCCAGCGCCATCTGGAGGAATGATCGGGAACCAGTCGGGGACCCGGCACCAACTGCTTGTACCGCTTCATCCACAGGCTTCTGAAGGGAGACGAGAGAAAGCAAAGAGATGGTTAGGTTTGAAAGTTTGTTTTATTTAACGACGCCTCTAGAGCACATTGATTTTCATATAATCGGCTATTGGACATCAAACAGATATTAATTGTGAAACCCTCTGCCACCACATAGGCTATGCTTTCTGATAAGCAGCAAGGGGTCTTTTATAATCACATTCCCACAGACAGGACAGCACATACCACAGCCTTTGATAAACCAGTTGTGGACCACTGGTTGGAATGGAAAATAGCCCGAACTGCAAATGGGTCCACTGAGCAGGATCGATGGGATGACCCATACCTTTACAGGTGGACACTCTACCACCTGAGGTACCTCCATCTCCGACTCGGTTAGATTTGGGGCAAGTATGTAGAAAGTCCATTCAGTAAATGCTACAGTACATGGACTGGTAGAACCTGTTTGACTATGAAAATAACGAAATAGATTATCCCTGAAACCTAATAGTAATCCTCGCTCAACCTTCTAAGAATATGAATGCGAAGTTGCATAGAAATTACTTGTTTGTTTGTTGTTGTTTTACGTCCTAGCAACATCTAAGGTCATATCAGGACGGGTACCGACTTGTGACAGTGCACACTCATGGTGTCTTTATAGTGCTGCCCCACTGGGAGACCAGACTGCCAGAACCATGTGCCACTCAGTCACATCATCCTGACACTGAGCCAACCAGACCTTGCCTTATCCTAATACTGCTGAGCGCCTGGCTAGGAAGCAACAAGTATCAATTTTTTAGTCATTGGTTTGGCTCGACCAGGGTTCGAACCCACGATCCCATGGTCTACCAAAACGGGAGACGGACGCTCTAACTCATTCAGCTATCCCGTCTCGTTGCATAGAACTAGATTTAATATAGATATGTATTTATGTAATCAGAATATTAAAGAAAATATCTGTATTCTTTTGTGGGGGTTTTGTGTGTGCTGGGGGTCTAGAGGAAATCTGGATTCTTATTATGTATGGTAACATGAGAGGTATTTACGGGAGCAATGACACTCAACGACATGACGACATGTGAGGAGTATAATATTAAATGGGTGACAGACCGGTGTGGGCTGCAATGTCTGACATACTGTCTGCTGTCACTGCTAGACTGCAGTATACTTGCATAAGCCGCATTCCGTCTGCTGTCATACACACTAATATTTAATTTAGTAAGTGGCATGTTGTCTGCTGTCACAACTAGACTGCAGTCTACTTTAGTAATTGGCATTATATCTGCTGTCACACAAACTAATATTTAATTTACTAAGCGGCATGCTCTCTGCTGTCACAACTAGACAGCAGTCTACTTTAGTAATTGCCATTATATCTGCGGTCACACAAAATGATATTTAATTTACTAAGTGGCATGCTGTCTGCTGTCACAACTAGATTGCAGTAATTAGAGAGCTTTAGTAATTGGCATAACGCCTACTCTCACACAAACTAATATTTAATTTAGTAAGTTGGATACACTGGAATATAGAAAATATACCGACTATACTATAAACTTCTCGCATGTTTTCAAAAGGTTATGTACAATGTAACCGACGCAAGTCTGCATACACCATGATGCTTGTATATTGATGATTGTATATTTATTACCTTTCTTAGCTTTTCAGTCATAACAACCCCATACCACAAAAAAATGGCCACCCCTATATGAAGCAGAACTAATATTTTGGCATACAACCGAATGATTTAAACAATACTTCTTGGCTGAGTTCGCTGGAGAACCTTTGTGTGTTGGCAAAGATTATTTCACGTCAGGACTTTACTATGTTTAAGTAGTAGGCACACATTACAGTGACATTGATGGGTAATAGCGCCATGTGCATGCAGTCCTACAACATATGTATTAGACATTTGTAAGGTTGATTCCCACATTGCTATTTCTTGCACTAGTTTGAATGGTCTGCTTATCTTAACATGTATTCTTCACATTCATATTCCATATAGATTTCCACCACCAACCCCCGGTTCGAACACTCACCGAGTCAAACAAATGTCTTAAAAATCTATACTTATCACTTACCTAGTTTGCAAGGAGCAGGGGATTGAGGGATACCAATTGTTACAGTTCAAATTTCCACGTTTAATCAACGAATGTAAGATACGAAATAGAAACCGACAGAAAATCCAAACCATTTGTCCATATCGCATCAGCAGTGACGTGAACAGACTTTCAGAAGGGCAGGAGCTCAGTTGAGTACAGAGAATTCCCCTAACATTATTTTTAAAATCCTAAAGATTTGACTAAACGGAAATTTGATATGAAGAAAAAATGCCCCCACCCCGTCTGTGGCCCTCTCTCATCCCATTTTTTTGGAAAGGGACTATATGTCATATAACGCATTATGTGAATGTAAACCAAGGCCTAAAAGAGTGGTTGTATTTCCGCAACATAGCAATGCAGCAACACAGCAAGGCATCCAACTTAGGATAACTACCCAACAATGTATCAGTTGCTCCGCCCGTTGGTCCCTAGTACTCGAGGATAATTTGTCTCTGCCTGTCTCGCACAGAGAGTAATTGCATATATATAGTATAGTTATACGAGTCTTACCTTGGTACAGATGATGGATAACTGTTGTTTTACCGAGGTATAAGCCTCGGATAGATGTGGGCTAGGGAGAGGTAAGCACGTCCGGTACCAGCAATCTTAACCTACTTATTGAGGATAAAAATGACTTTCAAACAATGGATACTATTACTTTACCGAAAAGGTACACCAACGGAATAGATGTGGCAGGGTGTGGCGGGAGGGCCCTAGCCCACATCTATCCGAGGCTTATACCTCGGTAAAACAACAGTTATCCATCATCTGTACCAAGGTAAGACTCGTATAACTATACTATTTTACCTCGGTAAACAGCCTCAGGCTAGCCTCAGGCTAGCTCAGGCTAGGGAGACCTTTACATAATTCATTTTTATCCTTAATATCATTCTTTCTTATTATTACAACATTCTAAATTTTTGTTCTCACCTATTCTTGTTAGTTGGCGAGAAGACGCTTTGCAACGCCGGTAGGCTTTTCTAGTCGTTTATTATAATGTTTTGCAAACGACTTAGCCGTCTTCCAGCCTGCATGCGCTAGTATTCTTTTCACAGAAATACACCCGTGCCTTGGAGACCATGGCTCCTCTAGTTGAGTGGGAAGAGTATTTACTCGTATCCACTCCAGCCAATTTCAACACCGTAATTGTCCATCTGGCAAGTGTGTCTCGTGAAATCGCCTTATGTGGCTTTATAAAGCTCACTAATAGTTGTTGTGATGCACGTAAATCCTTTGTCTTGTATATATAAGCCCGTATGGCCGACACAACACATAATTTCCGATCATTCGGAAAACAGTCTAAGTGAACCGTTGATAAAGGGTCACCTAACGTGTTCGATTTAAGCAATTTTTCTAAATCAAACGTAGCTTGTTCCTTGTCTATTTCTAATCCAGTTAAGGATAAAGCAACAATCGTCTGTCCTCTATGTCCGGTTACTAACAACAACAGGACCGCGACCTTAAAACCTAACTGTTTTATATCTAACCACGAGTTGTGAGGCCAAGCCTGAAACAACTTAAATACTATAGAAACATCCCAAAACCGACTATACTTTGGTTTTGGAGGATTCCTTTGATAAATTGAACGAAGTAAATAACAAATAACATAATGTTTTCCAACTGTTTCGCCATCAATTCTAGGTAATATAATTGATAACGCACACCTCGCCGCATTAATCGATCCAAAGGAAAGTCCTTCATCCTCTAGAGAACGAAGAAACCGAGCTACTTGTGAAATCTTTGGATTTGTTGGCTTAACTTTCATTAACAAACAATGTACACCCCATTTCTTTAAATAGGTTGTATACATTTTGACAGTTCCTGGCCTCCAGGCATCCGATACTATCCTATCCTCAGTAATTCTGTCCAATCCAAATTGCTGTAGCTGCTTCCTTAGAAAAGGAATGCCAATAGGGACGTCGTTGACACGTCGCCGTGAACCACTAGCGGTCCGTGGTGCGTCAGATTCCCGAGTTTTCTTGGGAATCGTATATGATCTTTTGCCAGTTGTGAAACTACTGGCAGCCAAGGTTGCGTGTCCCAATCAGGCACCACCAGTATCGCATGTGTCCCTTCCAAGCCGATTTTTCTCACTACTCGGCTGATAATGCTAAATGGTGGGAAAATATAAAAATAATTATTTTCCCAGGTAATAGCAAACGCATCTACTTTCCAAGCATCCGGTTCAGGATGCCAAGAAACATAACAGGGTAACTTGTTATTATTTCGTGATGCAAATAAGTCAACTTCAGGTGTACCCCATTTTTCACAAACGAAGTTAAACAAAGGTGTAGAGAGAGACCACTCTAAATGGTCATGGAAATTTCTACTTTTATAATCTGCAAGTGTATTTTGTGACCCTGGAATATGCGCTACAGTCAGCCAGACTTGTTGAGCCTGTGCCCAGTTCCAAATCAGTTTAGATAACTGATTGCAAGACTTTGATTTGGTTCCACCCATGTTACGAATATATGCCATGGCAGTAGTATTATCAGTTAGTATTCTAACCTGTGATTTATTTATCTTTACTAAACTACGTAAGCCCAGATAAATAGCACGCAATTCTAGTGCATTAATATAGTCTGATTTTTCATCATCAAGCCATCTACCTCCTGTTGTGACCCCATCTCGATGAGCTCCCCAACCTTCTAACGAAGCATCAGTAGTAATTACTGTATTAGGTTCCGCCATGCGGATTGGATTTGGTGAACTTGCTATATGTTGCATCCACCATCCAATATCCTGTAACCCTTCTTGCGAAATAAACATCTTTCGCTCAAAATTGCCTTTAGTTCGTGTTAACGCTAAATTTTTATCTATTTCTAGCGACTTAATATGGGCCTTCCCATATAACACAGCAGGTGCATATGATGTCATTATGCCAATAAGAACAGCAACCTGTCTAATTTTTGGCTTTGATAACTTAATAAGCTGAGTCGCTGTAGTCATAAACTTAATTAGTTTTTGTTCTGTTATCGACACTGTAAGGGACTGTGTATCCAGAATAAACCCTAAACATTTGAGTTGTTTTGTTGGTTTAAACACTGACTTTTGTCGATGTACATAAAACCCCAATTTAGTGAGTAATGCACATAAATCCAAAACTGCATTCACACAACCAATTTGTGTTGATGCTATAATAAAAGAATCATCTATGTATGGAAACATTATGTGACCCTTCCTCGCCATTACCGAGAAAACAGGTTTAAGCAATTTAGTAAATAAACGAGGCGCACAAGCTAAGCCATTCGGCATGCAGGTAAACTCATAGAGTTGGTTATCCCAAATAAATCGAAGAAATTTTCGGTATTGTTCCATTATGGGAAGCGTATAATATGCATCTTGTAAATCAACACTAGCCATCCACGCATCTGGTGTAATCAGATCTCGTGCCGTATCTAGAGAGAACATTTTAAAATGTCAATATTCCACCCTTTTATTAAGGATTGTTAAATCCAGGATCATTCGAACATCACCATTAGGCTTCGGTCTCGAGAAAATGTTTGAAATAAACTGTCCTGAACAGTGTGTCACTTTTTGTATAATTCCTTTCTCAAAGAATTTATGTACCTGTTTAGTTAGTGCCTCTCGTTCAACTGGTTGAATGTTATATGGAAAAGGTATTATACTTTGTACAGGAATTTGTGTAAAGGGAATGTGAACACCCCTAACTATTTTTAAAATTTCTTGGTCACTAGTAATTTTGTGCCACTCAGAAATATGATTACTAATATTACCAGCCGCAAAGTTGCTTACAGTTTGTGTGTTTTTAGAGGCTTCAGGGACTTGTAAAGTTTGTGTTTGGACCTCTACTTGGACCCGCCCCTGGGGAAAGGTCTCGACGAGTTGAACCCTCGGCCTATTGGCCGTGCGGTGTTGTCGGTCCAGCCTGGGCGAGCGCCCCGGCCCCGAAACCCTTGACCGAAGCTTGAACTCGGTCTGGTTCCTCTGGTGAACCGTCGTGGACGAAAATCCCCTCGTGACTTTTTGAAACGAGGAGCTTCCTGTTTCTTCTTGCCATCCATGTTTTTGCCACTCTTGGCTGCAGTCTCTACCTCTTTATAGAGGTATTGTAGTTGACCGCCAAACATCTTGGTCTTATCTAAGGGTTTCCCTTTAATCGGCTCTGGAGCAAGATAAAGCGTAAACTCCTTCCCCTCATTATCGGTAACCTTCTTAGAGCGAGCCACTTCCTTGCCAGCATCTGTGCAAACTGACTTGAAGACATTTTCATATCTTCGATACGACAGGTAATTACCTGCCGCGACAGCTAACACTGCAATGCCTTTGTCCATTGTCTTAGCCAAAGACGAGAACTTATTTTCACTCTGCATCCTATTAGCCACAGGAACAATAGCTGTTAGGGTAGCCAACACTGCCTTATGCACTGTGTGCAACACATCCTCAAACTTCTTACGGTCATCCCTCATATTGACATCCCGATCCATTTCTTTAATGATGGAGTTGGGAACACCCTTTATGCCTGTTAACTCATCTCCTAACTTGGAGATAACCTCCGCCGGTTTAAACGTGCGGAAATGACCATTCACGGTCTCGCGCATAAGCGTAGTGGTTTTAAACCGCTTAGCCTTTGGCTTCTCCACCTTCTTAGCCACTTTAGTGCCAATGTCCGCATAGACACCTTCATATATGGTGTCTGAGTCTGATTCCGTAGAAGTAGACTCAGTGGACGAATCAGAAGAAGAATATTTCCTCTTCCTCTTCTTCTTTTTGGACTTAGTCTTCCGCTTTTTGCAAAAACCAGTCTCTGCCCGCTCCTTGGTGAATTCATCACCCGAAGAAATCACCTGTTTCTTCTTCTTCCTCCGTTTAGGAGAAGGAGGAGGAGGAGGAGCCTTAAGCTCCACCACTGAGTCTGTGTCCAAGAAATCCTCATACGAATCCTCTTGGACACTCGGCCTACGCCGCTTCCGAGACACGGGCGATTTGGAAGTCAAGATGTGGCTTTCCAACCGTGCAAAGCGAGCCTCCCAATCTGGAGGCGCAGGCACATCAGGCACTGCGTCCTCGTCCGGGTCGGAGAGGATATGCGCCCGGGGCTGTGTCGACGGCCCTGCCGACAACACAGGTGAGGAGTCGTACTCCTCGTCCACTCCACTCGGAACACGCCCCTCGGCTGCTGCTGCACCGCGCTTACTCCGCTTCGTGGCCATCGGGAGCTGAAACAAAGATTTTTGGTCAGTCCCGGTATATATATATGTCACAATATGGTTGTTTCAAACTCATTTGGACATCTATTGGTGTTAGAGAACGTGTTTATACCGTTATAACACAGGCGTAATAAGCTAAATTTGTGCGTGGGTTGTGGGTCAAGCCCAAACCTTACGCGGGGTCGGGACCAGTGTATCGGCCCGCCCATCCCTCTGTTCCGCACACTTCTCCCACCTGTGACTACTACGTCAACAAGTTGGAGAAAATGCTACGAAACTCGGAGAAACGCCTGAAAAAGTTTTGTCTAGGGGAGTCTATAAAAGAAACCCAGGAGCATCTCCAACATTACTCTCTATTAGAGTACGAGAGAATTTCCACATGAGATAGGGCGAAACCCACATCTCTACCCATAGTCACACGGTGACCCGGGTGTTGACAGAACCGCTAATGACCGGTTTGGTTCCTTCGAGAAACCCACTCGAGTGTTCTATCCTTGGTTGTTTATCACCAAATAACTCGTCCAAATTGGACCAACGAAAGTCTAAACTTTCCATATTGATGCTCTAATGCATCATAATTAAGCTAACCACAGTTTTTATTATACTTACTGCGTATTTGCTTGTATGTAGACTAATTTTGCCGGAGCAACCCAACGACACGTTATCCAGTCGTGAGTTGTATATGCTAATTGCTGGTACCGGACGTGCTTACCTCTCCCTAGCCTGAGGCTAGCCTGAGGCTGTTTACCGAGGTAAAATATATAATATATCATACAAATTAAAAGGTTTGTCTGTTTGTGTGTTGTTGTTTTACGTCCTATCAACATCTAAGTTAATATCAGGACGGGGCAAATTGGTCATGTTGTATAGGCAACATGGGTAATTCGGGATCGACACGGGACTTCTGCCTCCCACCGCTACCCCCTCCCCCGACATATACCTTAGTTCCCCCTTTTAACTCCAGGTGACGACCCTGCCCCAGCGTGCTGGTAGCTCCTGCTTGTACGCAGGCCGCCCCCTTGTGACCTCACTTTCGCCCTCCTGCCTCTCCAGATGGCACTTCACCTCCAGACGGCGACCCGAGACCACCTCCCGGCTTTTCTCAGTGCCCCACCCGACCCTACTTTCAGAATGTGACATGTTGGTTGATAGATAAAAGATTCACCCGGTACTTGTAGTACACGGGTGAAGATCAGCTGTATATAAATACGGGCGAAAATAGCGTTAGTATGGAACATCACCTAGAAACTGTGGCTCCAGTATCAAATGGCTACCCATGTAGGCACAGAGTTGGTGAAATGGGAGAGAATGCAAAAAGACAAGATGGCGGCCGCAGAACGCCGTCGATTTCACTTTTAAATCTTATTAAACTAGATATTATATTATATTTTTCAACTCAAAGGTAGCGGGCTCTCAATAATACATATGTAAAGAATAAATGTTGCTTCTTAGATTGTGAAATTAGGCTCTCAATTCTTTGACCCGCATTTTCGCCACCTTTTACATAGGGTTGGTTTGCACCCCTACTGCAGCAGTACGGGGTGAATCTTGTATCCAGTTGGTTGAGTGCCCAGTTTACGCAGAGACTTGAACTTACTACCTTGTTACTATTGACCTCACATTGTACTTTACCTTATGTCTTCTCCTTACTAGATTAATAAATTCCATACTAAGTAGTTCCGTGTCGTGTCCTGAATTACAAATTACAAATGTATTACTTAGTTCTTCAGTTCTGACAAAAATAGAGCCAATTAATGTCTGAACAGAGAAAATAATAGAAAGATGGCACTGGCTTATTTGAAATCAAACTCTGCAGCCATTTTGGAATATAAATCATATGTAGGGCCGACACGCTTGTAGAAATCAAGTACCTCCGTTAAAACGACTCATGCCCCATCCGGCGGTGATGCGGATTCCGAGGGACACCAGTTTGACAGGGACACTTCCATTCAAATGCATTGTTAACTGCCGTGAGCAAATCTTCATACAGAAGAAGTCAAATATCTCCCAAATTACATCATCTAGAAACAAATCGTTTGGTACACATATAGAAAACATCTTTACCATAAAGACTATATTAAATTTATAAGGTTAGGGTTCTTGAATTCTATTATTTTTGAATAAAACTAACGTTTTGCACTGCGCATAGCGTCAAACTAAAGGCATTGTCAATGGCCGTAAGCAATCTTCATACAGAAAATACACAAGAAGTCAAATATCTCTTAAATTATATCATCTAGAAACAAATCGTTTGGTACACATATAGAAAACATCTTTACCAAAAACATTATATTAAATTTATAAGGTTAGTGATGATGCTGTTCGATTTTGACGCATGTGCAGAAGCGATGTGTCCCTCGCAAACTGGTGTCCCTCGGAATCCGCAACAGCGGTTTGGCTCGCCCTCAACGTGATTTGGGCTGAAGCCATCAACACTCGTGTCTGGGTCTCACTAAACACGACACGGGTAGTTTCCTCTCAACGAGCCTTCACAGTCAGGGCGCCATGTATGACTAATTAATGGCTCTGGGCCTTTATGATTGGATATGTATGTGAAAGAAATCCCCATGCCATCACTTCAGCCAATTTGGATTTCAACCACTGTGTATAACTTACAGTGTCATCAAAAGCCGGTTGCTCTCATACCATGTCTATGTGGTGTGGGAGGTTAAAACATCCCTTGGGTTGGTAAAAGTGTAGGTTCAGGCTTTCTATCAACCAATTGTCTAATGGTGAAAACAAGTCTATTCACTTGTCCATGATATGCAGTATAAATCTTTTTTTTAAACACATATATATTTCTTTTTAATATAGTCAAACCAAGGAATAAAAAAGTAGACTTGTTGCTGTCAAGCCTGGTGCTCGGCATTACTAGGGTTGAGCAAGGAGCAGTGGAATGAGGAAGACCAATTGTATGCGATTGAAAATTCCCCTGCTTAATAAAATACTGTACCAACATTCAAATGTGATGTTAATTTCTATGATGTGGCACGTTCATGATATGGATGGTTTATATTCACATAATGAACTATATGACACAAGCCATACCTGATATGCTGCCTTCCTGCAACATAGCAATGCAGCAATGAAGCAATCCTCAATGCAGCATCCAACTTTGGATTACTACCAAACAATGTATCAGTTTCTCCACCTGTTAGTCCAGAGTCTCGAAGATAATTGTCTCCGCAGCTCTCCATCTCAACCTGCATGTGGACAATCATTACTGCTTCACCTCGAGCAATTTTAGAATTCTTAGAGAATCATATTCTTCTCTGGCAGTCATTTATATCATATATAGTGTTACTTTGCATAGTATACGCCTGTAGAATATTGCTGTAGCAGCCAGCATCATCCAGTATTGTGTGCACTCAGCTAGTTTGTTGCTAGATCATATCTATACGTAATTGATAACAAACAGAGTAGCAAACACTAAAGTTTTTGTCAAATTGTCGACTATAGAAATTGATGAAATACATCATATACATCCAGTATATTGGTATGAGCGCAAAGCTTATTTATGAGTGTGAGATTTGTCAAGTATATTACAATTTTATGACTTGAAGGGTAAATTTGTCGCTTCGCAGTACACCTCAATGGAGATCAATAGTGAGGCTCCTTGTATAGAAGCCATGAACAATATCCTGTATTCACTTTCGGCTTAACTCCTTTAAGATTGATTGAATGATTGGTGGTTGCTTTACACCGTGTCGGCAGCATAGGCCATATTAACGGTGAGAAATGTTTGTTTTTTGTTCAAACCATCGCTTTTACATGTAAAAGCAGACAATCAATTATGTGCCAATAGACACTCATTAAATTAGAAAGCTCACAATCATATATTTGTGGTCAAGGGAAACAAATTCCCATAGAAAAAGAAAGGTTTGATTAATAATTGATAGAATTTATTTAGTAAACTATATGAGGTGGTACAGTCCAGCTGGCCTCAAAAAGGCTAAAATGTTTTCTTGTTTTACTTTAGTAAAAAGGTCATGAATACTGTCTGCAGTGTAGAATTGTTGGCGCAGGGCCAAACAATCAACGCAACTTAGTCAAATGTGTTTGAGTGTCAGCGGCTAAGGACCACTTGGTCCCGCCGACCTCCCGCATTAAGACTCAACTCCAATAGGGTCTATTTGCATCCAAGAACGTGTTTCAGAACAAGCATGATTCGCAATGATAACCAAACTGCCTCGTTGTCTATTGCAATAGCCTACGCCCATATATATGTATCCTTATGGATTGAAATCTCATCAAATAAGTGACAGAGCGGCAATCAAATGCTTGGAACTTGTCTATACATATAGCGACCATAATCACTGTACAGT
Organism: Branchipolynoe longqiensis; assembly: GCA_030323885.1. Lineage (NCBI taxonomy): Eukaryota > Metazoa > Annelida > Polychaeta > Phyllodocida > Polynoidae > Branchipolynoe > Branchipolynoe longqiensis. The sequence continues at coordinate 62,389,724 of CM059196.1, read as the reverse complement.
GTTCGTGGCAGTGTGGTGAGTTTTTTTCTGTCTCTGTGACGACCGACTCCCAGCGCAGTTGCCCAGTCTTGATCACTCAAGCGCAGTAGAATACACACGATAAGACTTCTCTTCTTGTTTACTGTAATTGTCCGTACAACTCTGAGTTAGCACTGGTTAGGAATTGCTTGTATAATCCATAGGCACATGTGTGTATATATATATATATATATATATATTATATATATTAGAAATATATTATATATGCACATAGGTTAATATTATAGGCAACAATGCAGTTCATTATTGCTGCATATCTCCTTTCTGGATCATGTTCGGAGATGCAAGAGTGTGCAGAGTTTTTTCTAAACAAATGCTTGGAGCGTCTGTTGATTCTTAAAGGAGTCAACGTGAAAAGAATTAAGTCTCTGCCAAGGCTTCTACACTATGACTATAGTATGAGCCTCAATAGTACTGTCAATTGAGGCGTCAGAATAGAGTCACATGGTTTCATGATCAGGAAATGTTAACACCTTTTATCAATCTCCTACAAGATCTAATTCATGAATAGTTCTTTCGCTATTTATGCCAATATATGAAGGGGAACTTGAGATATTGTGACAAAAAGTATTGGATGAACGGTTTACATTTAGGCTTATATATTTATGTGTAAAACCAGGCGCACAAAGTACAGCTTTGCATGGTGTATGCATCTATTAATATTCCATTAAAATATAAAAGCTTACTTACATTCATGTATATATTCCAGTCCAGAGTTATGCAAGCTACATATACTGATATTAGGCATATATCCATTGCGTCGCGCTTTGCGGCGCGCTGTGCGGCGCGTTTTGCGTCGCGCTTTGCGTCGCGTTTTGCGTCGCGCTTTGCGTCGTGCTTTGGTCGCGCTTTGCGTCGCCCTTTGCGTCGCCCTTTGCGTCGCTCTTTGCGTCGCCCTTTGCATCGCCCTTTGCTCCGCCCTTTGCGTCGCCCTTTGCGTCGCCCTTTGCTCTGCATTGCGCCACATTGTACAACATTGTAAAACAATGCCACATTGTACAGCATTGCGCCGCATTGCACCACATTGTGCTGCATTGCGCCACATTGTACAGCATTTTGCTGCATTGCGCCACATTTCACAACATTTGCACCACCTTGTTCGGCATTGAACCACATTGCACTGCCTTGCGCCTCATTGTGCCGCATTTGTTTGTAGGTTGGGTGGGATTTGTGTGTAGGTTGGGTGGGGTTTGTGTGTAGGTAGGTTGGGTGGGTTGGGGCGTAAAACCCTTTGGACAGAAACCAACTTTGGATATTGCAAACTTATATGGGGTGTACGTATAAGTGTTTTTTGTTTGTTTGGGATTTTACATCCTGGCAACATCTCAGGTCATATCTGGGCAGATATCGACTTGTGCCAGTGCACAATGATAGCAACTTTATAGTACTGCTCCACTGGGACACGAGGCCGCCAGCATCGTGACCTGATTTCCCATTCAGTCACATTACCCTGAGACTGAGGTAACCAGTCCTTGTCATACCCTAGTAATGACGAGCGCCAGGCCAAGTAGCGACAACTATTAATTTTGTCAATCATTAGTTTGACTAGGCCGGAATTCGGACTCCCGACTTTCCTCACGAGAATCATGCGCTCTTACCGATTTGGCCATCGCATGTGATCTGTGGTGTGTGTGAATGCTGTAGGCGTGTAGATGATGTAAGCATGTGGGTGATGCAAGCATGTGGATGATGCAAACATGTGAATGGTGTAAGCATGTGGATGATGTAACCATGTGGATGATGTAAACATGTGGATGGTGTCAACGGGTAGATGATGTCAGGATGTGGATGATGCAAGCATGTAGATGATGAAATCGTTTAGATGATGTAAACGGGTAGATGATGTAATGGTGTAGATGATGCAAGCATGTAGATGATAAAATCGTGTAGATGATGTAAACGGGTAGATGATGTAAGGGGGTGGGTGATGTAAGCATGTAGATGATGAAATCGTGTAGATGATGTAAACGGGTAGATGATGTAAGGATGTAGATGATGTAAGCATGTAGATGATGAAATCGTGTAGATTATGTAAACGGGTAGATGATGTAAGGGTGTAGATGATGCAAGCATGTAGATGATAAAATCATGTTAATGATGTAAACGTGTAGAAAATGTAAGCGTCTAGATGATGTAAGCGTGTAGATGATGTAAGTGTGTAGATGATGGGAAACACAGAAATTGGGCAGAAACTCAAAGCCATCACACCCCTGTACAACTTTGCACGGACGGAGTTGTACACAATACCTATGTGTGTGCACAGACACAAGAGTCGATGTCTTGATATGAGCAAATTGATCAATTAAGAACCATCAGCCAAATCTACCAAAGGCCACTATTTCCAGCAAAATTGGCCAATTTGCTAAATTGCCATTATGTACATTGTGAATTGTCTTTGTACTGCGTTGCTAAACATGTTCTTCCTGAAATCACTTCGGTATTTGTTGTTTTGTTGTATATGTTAGTCTTAGAAGTAGCACTGTACCCCCTCTACTCTCCCTCCCGTGAGGATGTTGATTATATCAGCAGTTGATCGAAAGATCCGAATATATATTTTCGAGCGGTGTGTGAGGCGTGGCCGTTCTGAGAAGTGTGGAAAGCAGCCGGTGGTGGCGCCACTGTCGGGGTTAGGCTGTACGGAGAGTGGTAAGCCTCAGGACATTTGGAACTGTGATTCGCCAAGCATGTCAGCGCTAAGTAATGGGAGATCCATGTGCATAGACTCAAATCATACGGCGATTGTGCCTTTTGTGTGGCAGGTCCCACTCTATGTAATAGATTGGCAGAGGAGGTAAGAAAAACGGCATCTCTTGATGAATTTAAATGCTCAACCCTGACCTCCTTAAGGTAGCCTTTAGTGTTCATTCAGATTTCTCCATCCCCCAGCTACTGGAAATAAGTTCCCTGTCGGTGGCCGAATCGCTAAGAGCACTGGCTCGCTTCCCATGCAGAAGGTCATCAGGGTCATCAAACCGATGACTTACGAAATTGTTACTTGTCGCTAGCTAGCCTCGCACTTGGCATTAATAGGATAGGGAAAGGACTAGTTTGCTCTGCATCAGGATAATGTGATTGAGTGGATGATCAGGCCACGATCAAACTACGCAGTATCCCAATGGGGCAGCACTATAAAGTCACCATGAATGTGCAAGGTCACAAGTTTGTGCCAATCCTAAGCTTAGATGTTTTTAGGAGATGAAGCCCCAACAAACAAACTCCCCAGCTATACATTGCTGGCGGAAGTTGTGAGGGGTGGGAGGTGGGCGGGGGGGGGGGGGGGCCTTGGGCTTTCCAGTATTCTCATAGAGTCCTAATCTTCCTTTATACTGAAGTCAACGTTCATATATTAAGTGTACATACATGCACACATACACAGCTCAAGCCAGCTAGCCCGCAACATCACAATAGATCACACTTACAAGATTTGACATGTGTAAGTCGCCCCGTAACTTCTCCGATCACACAAAAACATACTTTTATCTGGACATATTCATTTATGCTATTTATCCTTGCACTCACTTCACATCTTATGTCGGTTGGCTTTGCATGTCTGCGTTATTTCACTGTGGCTTTTGATAACTTCTGTTGGAGGCCTCTCTTTCTTTCTTTTTGTTAAAACCTTATTTGGATGGGTGGGTGCTCGAGGCGGAGTATATTTATTTCAGGTAAAACATCCCAAAACTGCTGTCTGATTTTCCTGACAGTATGTATAGTCAAGCCTTCTGGCCCAGCGCAATTTAGTTCTTAAACGGCAAAGGCGTGGGGGGTCAATTACCATCATAGATTATTCATAATGACTTTCGCACAGATAAAACTTCTTTTTGTGCCCCCTTTTATTCTTCTGTGATTTTATTTGATAAAGGGATTTATAAGACGAGTTGAACGTCACCGGTTTGTTGTTTGTCCGGGCTTTATGTCACTGCCACTGCCACTGCAACAGCTGTTTGTTTGTTTGTTGTTGTTTTAGGTCCTAGCAACATCGCGCACTCATGGCGATTTTATAGTGCTGCCCCACTGGGAAACCAGGCTGCTGGCACCATAACCTGATATCCCACTCAGTCACATTATCCTGACACTGAACCAAACAGTCCTTGCCCTATCCTAATAATGCTGAGCGCCAGGCTAGGAAGCGACAAGTATCAATTTATGAGTCATTGGTTTGACTCGACCAGGATTCGAACCCATGAACACATGGGTTCGAATCTCCCGATCTCCTAAAACAGGAGACGGACGCTCTACTCATTCGGCCATCCCGTCTGGTTGCAACAACTAAGGTCATATTAAGATGATGACCGTCTTGTAACAGTACTTTATAGTGCTGCCAATTGGGAGATCAGGACCATCACCCTGACCTGATATCCCATCCCACTCAGGCACATTCTCCTAATGCTGAGCAAACCAGTACTTGTCATACTCTCTTACTGAACATTAAGGGCATAGTTCACATTTCTGCCATGGTGGCGCCACTATTCAGTGGAGACTACCCATATTCCCGGATATTGTGTGCCAGATTTTAACTGCTGGTCAGGGTTAAACAGAACTAGTTGTAGTTCAAGCTATGGCGGGATTCGAAGTGTCGAGCTGGCGACCAGTGATCCCCAAGGGACAGTGGGAAGGGGGTGGGGGTGGGGGGAGTCATCTGTCACTCTAAACTGTTGATGAAGAAACAAAGAGTAGGCCTACTTTGAAAATCTCCAGTAAGATTCATTCAGGTTCTTCTTCAGCACACTAGGTGGCGTCAACCTAGTGTGCTGAACAACTAGCGACAGCTACATCTTGTTGATGACCTTCCTCGTCAGGTAAATAAATTATAATATCATCTAAATAAATCAAACAACATTTTCCTAAAAACTCTGAGTAAATAACATTCATCATTCTTTGGAAAACAGCTGGTGCATTAGTTAATCCAAACTGCATGCGTTTAAGTTGAAAAAGTCCAATATGAGTGTTAATAGCTGTTTCAGGTCTACTTTCCGCGTCTACCATTACCTGCCAATAACCAGATATTAGGTATATAGTGGTAACAATTTTAGCTCCATGAAGTTGATCAAATGTATCATGTATCCTGGGCAGAGGATAAGAATCTTTAGTTGTCACTGCATTTAGCCTACGATAGTCCCCACAAAGACGAATGGTACTGTCCTTTTTTGGCACTATAGTGACTGATGAAGCCCACGGACTACAACTTGCCTCTATAATATCATCTTCAAGCATTCTATTTAACTCTTTTTCTACAAGATGTCTTCTACTTAAAGGTATCCTATAAGGTTTTTGATTAACAGGATATGCACCACCAGTATTGATATGCATTTATACCACCTTAGTCGCTCTACGTTTAACATCAGATTCAGGAAATAAAGAAGGAAATTATATCTTCCAATAGTCTAATTCTAGAACTATCCCTACAATCCCCTATTTATGAACTCTAAACCTATCCACAGATGTAGAATATCACACAAGTAAACAAATTTATCTCTATAACTAATTTCAGCTGCACAAATTTCCATTACATCTGTACCTATGAGCATATCAAAGCTCAGTGAATCAACTACAAAGAAAGGACATAGCATATCGTAAAGAGAAATATACGCCATACCTACAGGTGGAATTGGATATTGGATACACCAATGTCAATTAAAGATTGAAAAGCAGACAAATGTATCAAACTCTTAGCCGCATCTGAGTCTACAAGACCAGATAAATGAAATCCATCAAATTCAATATTAATCGAGGGACATGCATCAAGTACACTTTTTAGTTTCCCGTCAGGGTAGTACCGCTCATGTTAGCGTTACCCGAAAACTATTTTATTTTAAATGGACAATCACGCATCATGTGTGTTTTATTGCATAAGAAACAAGATAGTGTACACTTTAGTGCTGTACTACGCCTTCTTTGCCTAAAAGCATTACTTTTCCGTGACTGCGGATACGCGTGAGACATTCCTGTAGGTAATGTCTGTGTCTGCGCAACCGGTGACAAATTTCCATTGCCCCCCAGCTGTTGCGTTGACAGCGCATGCCTCACTCACCGTGTGCTGTGCGACAGGAGTGTGCCTATTAATAGTGGCATTTTCTACCCTGACCGGCTGCCCTAGGTTTACATGCGGTAACCAGACAGGATGGCGGAATGAGTTAGAGCGTCTGTCTCCCGTGCTGGTAGATCGTGGGGTCACAGGTTCTAACTCTGGTCCAGTCAAACCAATGACTTAAAAATGTATACTTGTCGCTTCCTAGACTCGTGCTCGGCATTATTAGGAAGGGGCAAGGACTGGTGTGCTCAGTGTCAGGATAATGTGACTGAGTAGGATACCAGGTCATGGTGCTGGCGGCCTGGTTTCCCAGTGGGACAGCACTATAAAGTCACCATGAGTGCGCACTGTCACAAGTCGGTACCTGTCCTGATATGACCTTAGATGTTGCTAGGACATAAAACAACAACAAACAGACAGTTTACGTGTGGCAATCCACCACGTATGCCTTGGTTGTAAGAACTGACATGAGAAGGTGTCGCAGGGTTCACAGTGTGAATCGCTGAATGCTCAGAAACACCACTGGCTAATGACAAGTTACCCATGCACTTCCTAAGACACTTAATCAACGGGGTGGTTGAGTCGGTAAGAGTGCTGGCTGACTTCCCATGTAGAAGGTCGTGAGTCAAACACAATGGTCTCAAACCAATGAATTACATAGTGTTATACTTGTCGCTACCTCGCCTGGTTCTCTGCATTATATCAACGTTATGTGTATGCCAGCTGGTAATAGAGGAACTCCTGGGGGGCAAGGTCAGTGTTTATATTCCTATAACGTCCTTATAGAACACATTATATATATTATATATATTATATGTATTATATTTATTATATGTATTATATTTTATTCTTAGTTTTATATTTTCTGCCTGGCAGAGTTTCTTTGATTTTTTTCAAATCAGTAAGTGGTAACTCTACACAAATTTAGTTGGTTGGTGGGTTGTTGGAGGTTTTACGTCCTGGCAACATCTAAGGTCACATCAGGACGGAGACAAACTTAGTACCCGCTTCCAGAGTTGACCCGCAACCCCAGTTTCAGCTGAGTGGCCATGCTCTGCAAAAAAAGGTATATAATAATCAGGGCGTTCAGATGGTGACCGAAGATACGCCCCACAGTAACTGGGTCGTTTAAACGCCCCTTTGTCCATGTTTACCTTCGTATGGCACAGCCAGGATTGACCACTCAGGTTTCAGTTTAGAGTCCACAAGATTTACGTCCGTAGCCAAGACACCAGTGCGGGATCACTGTCAGTGCCTTTGTGGTGATTTTCTTTTTCTCTCTTCTTCTTCTTTTAATGTTTGTGTCAGTGTGGTTTGGGATTTGTGTATATCGTGTATGGCAACTGAAAGCGGGATAGATTGTCTCTGTGGTGCGGGATGAATATGACCTGGCAGGGTTAGTGTTGGGGTGACAGGACGCAGCAACATTCTGCAGTTTTTTCTTTTTCTGTCCAGAGAAAAATAAGGTCAAGCGAAGCGGTGATCTAATTTCCGCGGAAATATACCATATATGTCCCAATAGATGCGCATTGCGCGGGTGCAGACACATGGATGTGCGTCTATACAAAGTTAAAGAATTTCATGGATTTGTTTTTGTCATGCCTCTGAAATAAAGTGGGATTGTCTTATTTTATGTGCATTCAGTCTGAATATGTAAATTTGTGTGGGCTTTCATTCTTGAAATGGGGGTGGGGGTGGGGGTGGGGCAGGGGTTTCTATTGGGTAGCGTGCTTCTACTGGGACATATACGGTAGTCTATATTTAACTTAATGCAGAGAAGAGATGGTTAGATAGATAGAGGGGCCGATAGTGAGACCCGAGGAAGATTGCGACGGGGGACTGGGACTGACCGGCGGAGACCGGAAAGGACCACAGAGGACTAGAGGTATCGGCGGGCACCGGCGGGCACCGACGGGCACCGACGGGCACCGGCGGGCACCGGCGGGCACCGGTGGAGATCGAGAAGAACACGTGCAGACGCAAAGAGACACACGCGCAAATACACACGAAAAAAGACGCGCAAACGCACGCGAGCATAGGCATACGCGAAAAAAACAGGCGCAAACGCACATGCAAAACACACATACAGGTGCACACACACAGAGAAACGGGCACACATACAAACACACACATACAAACACACAAATACAAACACACACATACAAACACACACATACAAACACTCATACAAACACTCATACAAACACACTCACAAAGCACTATCAAAGCAGTCACAAAAATGGCCCACGAGACGCATGCAGACTGACAAACATATACAGAGATGGACACATGCAGATACACACACGGACACACACGGACACACACGGACACACACGGACACACACGGGCACACACGGACACACACGGACACACAGAGGGATGTATCACAGAATGTTCCGACGCCGACCACCCCGATCTGATACTCTCCATAATCCAGGGCTGTTTTGCCGACCGGATCAGTTGTAGCCAGCCCTTGGGGGCCTGCAGCAACCACTTTAAAGGGAAAGTTATGCACAACATTTTTAAGACAGAAAAAAACCCAGACATACTTGGGGATGTTAGAATGGGACCTCAAGACACCCCAGAGAGCATGATATATGGAGTGGACGGGGAAGGGGTCATATCTGCGACTCCCTCTTAACTGGGTTATATTTATTTATTTATCGACACGCAAGAAAAATTGTCAATTCGCAGCTAGTGATCAGTTTTCTAAACTACGTTAGACCAATTTACAAGTAGATAGAAATTAGGAGTTCTATGCTACCAAGTTTCAAAGAAATGTTGTTCTCAGTGTCACGTTATTTCGCTGTGTGAAGACTTTATTTAAAAGTTGCTAAAAATGTGGAGGTTATTTGGACATTAAATATAGTGAATGCAATGATGATAATAACTTAATGGGATGGCCGAATTAATTAGGCGTCCGATTCTAATGTGGAAGCTCAAGGGTTCGAACCCTGACTGAGATGAACCAATGATTTAAAATTGTATCTATATTGACACCTATCATGGTGCTCATCATTACTAGGATAGGACACGAAGCAATGAAATGAGGAAGACCATTTGTCTGTGAGTACAATTTGCTCCACTTAGTCAATGAATGTAACTAATGTTACTTAGTTAGCTAAATTTGGAGTATGCCTGAACCCAGCTTGTACCGACATAGTCCTGCGCAAAAAAAAACTAACTAAAACACGACCTACATATACATCCATACACTGAACGAGTAATCTAGACTATATATAAAGACAATATTTAATTATTTTTAAGCTGTTCTTGTAATTAAATATAGACACCCAATAAAGCGTTCTCGTATTTGTTCGTGTAGAATATGCTTAGAAATTAAAATGCTGAACACAGTGTTAACTGTTGATGAATGACCATAGGATGTGTGTAGACGGTTGATTATTGTTCTCCACACAGCTCAGCTCCAGCTTCAGCTCCAGAACTCTCTTCTCGTGCAATAGTATCAGTAGAAAAAGGAAGGCACAACCAACAGTGAAGGACAGGATAGAGTAGCTTTTATTGTTGCCTACTCCACTCAACTCCAACACAAACCAACTCTGCCAACCTCCACTCACCACCACCAGAGAGAGTGTGCCAGCTTATAGGAAAGCACCCCCCCTCTTATACTCACAGGGGCTGACCGAGGTGGCTGGGAGGGTGGGGGGGAGAAGCAATCAGCACCCACAATTACCATTTTCTAACATCATTAATACAACTAAGTCAAAACATTGACATATACTCATACAATAACACTGATGCCATGTATTTTAGTACATTTACAATCATGAATTGACAGTATCTTTCATATATCAAGTATACCTGCAGACATTTCCTATTTCAGATAATGCACTCATAACACCCAAGTCATACCATTAACACCTACTCATACAATAACAATCATGCAGTACATTTTAGTACATTTTAGTACATTTACAATCATGAATTGACAGTACTCTTCATATATTAAGTATTCCTGCAGACATATCCTATTTCAGATAATGCATTCCTAAATAACCCTCCTACTACCAGACCTTCCCACTAATACCACCTTTAGGGCCTGGTCCACTCTATGTAATTGCACATGTACCCCCCTCCCCCTTCCACGCCAACAGAGCCCCCAGCTCTTACACACACCAAACTAACCACCACTACCTGGCTTTACTGAATGCACATGTTATCTCTGATGTTTATAATTATAGAGAACAGTGTCACAGCCTTATATCCCTTCAAGGTAACTTTACAGTGGTTTACAACCAGTTATCCCCCTCAGCCTGTGGCCAAATAACACCCAGTCTCTTTCACCCATCTGTTATCTACATGCATTCCCTTCTAGCCCAACTGCTGGGTGCTCCCTTCATACACTAGTTATATGTCCACCATTAGTTCTGATTAATATTAGAATTTGCATATTGCTGCTCATAGTTACTGAAATCGCGAACTAGGCCTGCTATTTTACAACAGGTTGGAAATGGAACATGCTAAGTCTTAAACATGTTTAATGTCTTCGACTGGTTTTAAATTTGTCCATGAAAGTTGTCGGTTTCTATAATAAGATTATCGCTCGCAAGGGCGTAAATTATCTTTCAGATGTCTTCTTATATCTAGATAAGTTAACCCTTTGTAAGAGATAATCTTTGTTAATGAAGCTGACAATTTTGATGGAAATGTTGAAAACATGTCAAAGACAAACACATATGACTAATACTTGGCATGTCCAGTTTCTAAACTGTGCTTAAACATTTTAATTTCTAAACATGAAACTTGCATAAGCATTGAACTCCTAAATATTTTCAAACTCTAAGCATTGAGCTAAACAAGAATAGATTTACTATGCTTGGAATTTAGAAACATTTGTAGTTTATTATGCTTAGCACTGAAACATGATCACCCTCTAAATAGGTTGTGTGGCTAGACTAGTCAAACATCTACTAGCAATTTGTCTAACTCCAATACACGATATTCACACGCATGTGCGTTAAAGCTCGATTTGAGGTTGTGTGTCGTCATTCTGAAAGCATTGCAGAAGCGTAACATATTTACATAGCGCGTGAAAGAAACCTACATGGTTAGAGACTTGGAGAAAAAATTCAAATACCAGATAATTCTGTTAAAGTACATCAAACCTTTTAATTTAATGTATAGATGGACGTTATAGGCCTAGCAGAAGCAAAGTTATTACAGTTTATGTATCAGAGATAAAGGCTAATTTTCTCACAGTTACTCTATTGGTTTTCAGTTGCAGAATTTTGACCTGAGTAATGAAAAGTCCCAAAGTCATATAGAAAAACTGTCTTTTAGATGTATGTGCACTATCTATGATAAATAACTGATAATTATTAGTTATAAATACACAAAACAACAAAAGCAGATGGCCTGCATCATGTAAATTTAAACAACAGCACATGATAAACCAATCAGAATGCTGGATTTTGGTCAGGTGACCCAGCTGCCAAGTGAAATATATCACTTTACATCTCAGAAAAATTCTAATATCTCGAAAATCGCACCAGATACAATAAAATCGCCTAGCACAAAAAGAGACACCATGTTTACCAATTTTATGGTGCTAATTTTATATGGGGCCTTTTGCCATTTATCAGGGAGGAGCATGCTCTTACCATTTTGTACTGTAAACAAATGCAGTTGTGGTCTAGCCGCAAAAAAACAGGCCACAACCGTGGTTTCATTCAAGGCCACTAGGCGTCGCACGTGTTGTGAATTCTCAATTCAATTCTTTATTTCAGACCCAGGATTATGGTAGTTACATAATTTGGTCCATAGTAGGTAGATATAAAAATTAATGTGAATAGGATATAGGTAATAGTATGAATACTATGGATTGGATGAAGGGATTGGGAAGTGCAAAATAATACAAATTATGCCTAGCAATTAATTATTCACATGCGATTCATTATATATCTAACGGAAAAGAAATTCAAAGTAATATTATGATAACTATGGTTAATTTGGAAATGGGGATGAGGGCTAGGGTTAGGCATAGGGATGGGGATGAGCTGAGGGTGAGGGAGAGGATGAGAATGAGGATGAGGGATTGGGTTAGGGACGGGGATGGGGATGAGGAGTGTAACTGTAAGAGCAGTAAGTTCGGCCTCCCGTTTCGGTAGGTCGTGGGACTCAAACCCCCATGTTCGAACTCTGGTTGAGTCAAATCTTTGACTTAGAAAGTGATGTTTGTCGCTACCTAGTCAGACGCTCCGGATTATAACTATGATATGGCAAGGAGCAGTGGAATAAGGAAGAGCAGTTGTCTGTGATTTGAATTTCCCCTACTTAATCAACCAATTTACAGGTAAAACTGCTCTTCGCATGCCACCCAACCGAAAGTTGAGCTATAATAAATGAGTGTGTATAAACGTATGAATCCATACTTGATACACTTATATGTTGATATGTGCCGAATGGGGATTGAACCCACGACCTCACGCAGGGAAAACTAGCAAACTACTTATTCAGCCACCACAGTAGAGTCAAGATGGATCATTCTTTGAACTAGTACCTGCAATGGTGACCGACTTAGAGGCATCAGACAAGATCTACCGTCGGTTTAAAGTGAAATTACTTGTTTTTATGATTACAGTTTGACCTTCATTTGATTGTTCTCCGAAGAAAAAAATGACTATACCTGAGGACATTAAACTCTCCCTAAATTTATCCAATAATATATTAATAAGTACAATCTCGCCTTCGGCAAGTGGAGCATGGTGGGTAGGGGTAGGGTTGGGGTGGGGGTGAGGGGGGAAGGATGTACGGGGTAGGGGGTGGGGGGTAGAGGGTAGATGTAGAGGGAGGTAGGCATGAGGTAAGGTGGCTGAGGTGGGATAGGTGTGAGGTGGGATAGGGGTATGGATGGGGGTATGGATGGAAGTGGTCTGGGGTGGGGGTAGAGGGGCGTGGGTAGAGGGGGTGTGGGTAGAGGGCGCGTGGGTAGAGGGGGCGTGGGTAGAGGGGGCGTGGGTAGAGGGGGCGTGGGTAAATGGGGCGTGGGTAGAGGGTGGGGCATGTGCGTGGGCGTGGTGGAGGGATGAGTTAGGAGTGGGCTGTGAGGGTTGAGTGGGGTAGGGTTGGGTCCCAAGTCTTAACGACGCGGTAACTTTTTGAGGTAAACGGCTAGACCGCTCTACAAGAAATCTACATAGGAAAATGTAAACACCTGTGACATCCAAACTACGCAGACTTGTGATGAGTGTAACATAAAATGGAACATGGTTAGGGAACTTTTGTTGTTGTCAGGAGAGCTCATCTGAATTTGATGCGTGTATGTGATATCATTGATATTTTATTATCTATTGATATTTATTTCGATGATAATAGTTAATGGAGTGTTAGCCCAACACCCCCTCTGTTAGCAGTAATAAAGGCCCACCATCTTCTTTCAGCAGAAACGAGGAGAGTGTTCCATTGTGTTTGTATCTATGCCTTATTGCATATTGCTTCGTGAAGTGGCTGGAAATAATCATTCACTTTGCTGGAAAATCCTCAAAGATGGGACAAACCCTGTTGGGACAGATGAATACTAAACATGTTATGTCCATGCACAAAGATTGGGGCATTCGCATGGTTTATTTACATCTGCAAGGAAGGCATTCCTGAGAAGTGGTCTGGATTTTATTGTTGTAGTTGGGTATTTATCTACAGTGACTCGATGCCATGGGGTTTGTAAGGCCGTAAAGTTGAATTATCTTGACGGTAAAAGCTGCAATGATGAAAGCATCCGATTTTCTAAACCAAAACATTTACCTAGATGTGGTCTCAGATATCCAACTTAAATACCGATGCATTTAAAAGTTACTGTACAAATGGGAATACTAGATTAATTTAATTAAATTAAATTAAATTTATTAGTATTGCTGTTGAAGTCTATGGTGTTCCGTATTTTGACATACATACCAGAATTACCTTAGCATGTTTTCACTTCAAATATCTCCAAAGATAGCTATTTATAATAAAAATTGGTTCAAACTAAAATAAGGTAGATAATAGCAATTAACCTAATATATTTATCAAAGCAACAGGGCTGAAAGTCAAAATCATCGGACTATGCAACCAAGTCTACACTTCACATAGCATTCGAATACAAGGGTTTTCAGCACTAAGCCGCCCTCTGACGGCAGTGGGAGAACTACTTTCTGGATAGCAGCTCACTGTCTGGCATGCTCTGTGGCAAAGGTCTTATAAACGGATTTCCACCACCAATCTGCCCTCTGGTGGCAGTACCAAGAACTAATGTTGTGGGTAGCATTTCAATGTGTATTCTCCATTGAAAATGTCTCTTACAAGTTAGTTGATAAATGGCATTGATAATCATTCGATAGGTCATGGGTTCGAACCCCAGACGAGTCAAACTAATGACTTCCACAATATGCATGTGTCGCTACCTAGCCTGCGCGTGAGGATTCATATGAACGAACAAGAATTAATTTTCTCAGTGTTAGGATAATGTGACTGAGTCGGATATCGGGTCCTGAGCACTGCACCATTGTATATTCAAACACAGACGGGTTGGCTTTGTCATAGTGTCTACCACAAAGAGTGAGCCGAGTGCCAGGCTAGGCAGAGACAAGTATAAAGTGTGTAAGTCATTGATTTGAATCAATCGGGGATCGAATCCATAATATTGAATTGTATAATATGATGAGCATACCTTTTTGTTTTCTTTTTCTTTTGTTCAAGTGGTTTTTTCCTCTGAATAACATGTTGTCAATGCTAATGCACTGGTCTTCCAGCCCTAATGACAATTGCCACTACACAGTAAACAAATCTACAACAATATAGATAGACAATTACAGGGAAATGAGCAAAACATCAGTAAATGAATGACAGCTAAAGAACAAGATAAGAGAAAACAGAAATATATACGGGGAGGTAACTATGTTAGAGTAGTATGGTAAGTGTTAGTAGGGGGTGGGGCATAACTGATTATCTTTCTAGTGATGACATACTCGTTGAAAAGGTGATGGTGGGTTGTCGGGTCGGCCTATGTGATTGAACTGGTGTTCATGGTTATCTCAGGTGGGGCCTATTGAGTTAGTAAGTAGGTTAATATTGATTAATCATATACCTCAGTAGGATCCAACTAGAATCATTTCCAGGCTCATTCCATTGTAGATGGGTCTTTTGGTGCTTTTAGACTAGTTAGCAGCTATTGGTTGAGTGTACAGTGTATGTTTGTTTGGGGGAGGGGGGCACAGGGAAAGGAATGGCAACACCGACCCCAGTGTTGCATTTATCTGCTTTGGCCTAGGCTGGTTGATTTAAATGTGCATGGAGGTTTATCTTGAAAGTTTTGTAACAATACCTGTTCTTGACACATTCTGGTAGTTCGTCCCAGAGTGCTCCCCCCCCCCCCCCCCTAGAAAAACTGGTGACTTTTTCATTTTACTAGTTTTAACATGTGGCACTTTCAGGAGGGTGGCTTGTGCTACATGTGTGGCATGTGTAGGTGTATGTATGTAATAGTTGCTGTACAAATGGGAATACTAGATCAATTTAATGTAATTTATTAGTATTATTGTTGAAGTATATGGTGTCCCATATTTTGAAATACATACCAGAATTACTTTATTTAACAATGACCTACATGGGTGGGGTGGTGGGAAAGTTTGTGGTAATATTGATGGTCTGATGATTGAAGTTGGAAAAAGACCAAAGTCTTTCCATACTTGAAAGTGAAACGATTTTGAGGTAAACGGCGAAACCGTTTTACAATAAATCTACAGAGGAAAATGTGAACACCTGTGACATAAAAATGATGCAGGTCTGTGATGAGTGTAACATAAAATGGAACATGTATATAGAGCTTTCTTTTGTAAGGGGAGGTCATCTAAATTTGAGGTGTGTATGTCAAATCATATATATTTTATTATCTACTGATATTTATTCTGATGATAATAGTCAATGGATTGTTAGCCTGACACCCCCTAAGTAACATACGCCTGCCATCTTCTATCAGCAGGGCAGAGGATGGTAGTGCTCCATTGTGATCTATGCCTTATCACACATTGCAGGGTGAAGTGGCTGAAAACAATCAATCACTTTGCTGGTAAGACACTCACTCAAATGGCGCAAACCCTGTTTGGACATATGTATACTGAACATGCCCTGTCCATGCACCAAAAGGAAACTCTGGCGCTTGTTTCTGTGTTGATCGGAGCAATAGCAATGAATTGGCAGTGCGCCCGGATTCATTCACTGCTTAGGCAGCCATTTGAATTCTTCTATTTTGCATGTGGGGGCCTTGCGTTTCCAAGATGGACAAGATCACGCCAAGTTCGCTGACAAAATATGTATTCAGTCAAATAAAATATTGACCAAAAATAACTTCGGGTTGGCTGACAGCACAAACACATAAACAAACAGGAAACTGAAAATTTTTAATCAGTTCTCAAGACTTAACCTGTTTAAGGTAGTTTGTTGTGGTAAATGAAATTTCTATGCCGTTCAACTATTTTACCCACGTTGTAAATATGTGATATCATGCTTCTGAACAGTACCTCTGAAGGGCTCCTGCTAGCTATTCTGCTCTATTAAATTCACATTATTATCATTACTGCATCAAACATGTCGCTGTGGACAAGTCTTATTTGCTCGGCACCGAACCTGTCTGAAAAGTAAGCAATCTTGAAACGACCACCATCCCAGACGGTGTTTACTTATTACCTACTTCATGCTCAGTGAAGGTAAAGAAAACCTGTGTCTGACATACTTTGAATAATTCATAGGGCATTTGGCCAACTTGCAATTGTGGTCAACCTGACCTTAGAAATGTTGATTATGAGACATTTTGACTAAGCTCACAATAACGCCATTAATGCTAATAATGAGAAACTTCGGGTAATCTAGTTGTTTTGGACAAGGTAATATTTTTTATATAAAATGCTTAATTGACGATAATTAGCCTATTAACTGACAATAATTAGCCTAGACAATTTTCTGTACAAATGCTGTCAGCCTAACATTTTCTTTTTCAACCAAACATTTCCTTCATAACCCTATCATTTGCTTAATCGACCTATAATGTCCTTAGTCACCCTAACATGTCATCTGTCTACCTAACATTTCCTTAGTAACCCTACCATTTCCTTAGTTACCCCGACATGTCTTGTGTCCACCTAACATGTCCTTAATCACCCTAACATGTCCTTAGTTACCCTGACATGTCCTTTGTCAACCTAACATGTCCTTAGTCACCCTAACATGTCCTTTGTCAACCTGACATGTCCTTTGTCAATCTAACATTTCCAGTGACCATATTATGTGTGGGTTTTTTCACGTAGTTTTACTCCCCTGAATACCCCATCTTGTCAGTGCCGATGCACTGGTATTCTAGTCCTAATCATAAATTCCACTTCACACTAAATCAAAGTTATAACAATAATGATGGAAAAGTATAACAAATACACAGAAAAACATCGAGATGAATGATGGATAAAGAATGAGATAAGATCAAAGATAAGGCGATTTCTTCCATCGAGTGACCCAGAATTTGTGCAGGCTAACCATGATGGGGCATGTATCCCCACCCACCCACCCTACAACTCGGTCACTGAGTGTGCAGTTCGGTCACTGAGTGTGCAGTCCGGCCACCTCTTTGCTCGTTGACACTCATCACCCAACACTTCTACATCGACTACTTAAGGACATCAGACTCTAAATTCCCGCAGCCGACGAGACACATTCGGTTAAAAACTTTATTGACTCTTCCCTGAGTCATTGACTGAGGGGCATGTCACTTAGGATATGTAAAGTCCACATAAGTTACTTAGTATTTCTGCGTCCTGTGTACATTTTGTGTGCGTTTGTGTGTGCATTGTGTGTGTGCATTTGTGCATATGTGAGTTTGTGTACGTGTGTCCGTGTTTCCGTTTGTGTACGTGTGCGTTTGTGTGTGTTTGCGTTTTAGCTTGTAGAATTGGATGCATTCATCGAACTATGCAGCTTTAATGAAGTATTAATTAATCCAAAATATTTCCGTTAATTACCATTTCATAAATTCATCAAAACAGGGGTTGTCTAGTCGAAATAGTGGTTCCAGGCTACTTAAATAAATGTTTCTTAACAGCAGGATCGCACGATCGCGGGATGGCAGGTAGGAACCTTTTCCACTAACAGGTATTTGATATTCTAACTATTTAGCAAATATACAAATAATTAGAAGTGAATAATTCAGATAACATCTAATCACGATTACCTAATGCATGGTCTGTACGTCTATGCTATTAATCAGAAGTTCTCAAAGTGAGCAACTGAAGGGGACAGTTGCTATGGTGACTGTTCTGTCGAATTCTGAGGGTGTGCATTTAAATTGTAGGCAACCAAGACATAGCCAGTCTTTTCGGTTGACTTGCCTGTTTGTTTGTTTGTTGTTGTTTTACGTCCTAGCAACATCTAAGGTCATATCAGGACGGGTATCGACTTGTGACAGTGCGCACTCATGGCGACTTTATAGTGCTGTCCCACTGGGAAACCAGGCCGCCGGCACCATGACCTGATATCCCACTCAGTCACATTATCCTGAGACTGAGCACACCAGTCCTTGCCCTATCCTAATAATGCCGAGCGCCTGGCTAGGAAGCGACAAGTATCAATTTTAAAGTCATTGGTTTGACTCGACCGGGACTCGAACCCACGACCCCACGATCTACCAACACGGGAGACGGACGCTCCAACCCACTCGGCCACCCCGTCTGGTTCTTGCCTGTTTGTCTGTACTGATATTTATAAAGAGGTGGAGCTAATTCTCGGGTAATTTTCCACATACACTGTGAGGTTGTCATGTCAGGCGACGGGGAGGGGAGTGGGCTCTTTTAATAGTTTAGATCTGAACTTTAAAGCTGCATAGTCCGAAAAAAATCATCGCAATTATCTGGATTTAATTCTACATATTTAACTTAGATGTTGGTTCATTGCTTAAGCATCGGTTACTGCATAATAGCAGAGAGCGTGTATATAAACAGATGAGAGGGACAACTCCCATACTAGAGCATGTAACATCTGCCGACTGTGGCGCTCCAAGTGGTGGTTGTTGAACAGTATATGACACAGCTGTCAAACTCAAGGCATTGTCAATGGTCGTGTGCAATCTTCATCCAGAAAAAGTGAAATATCTCTAAAACCACACCACCTAGAAACAAACTGATTGGAATACACATAGAAAACATGTTTACCAACAAGATTATATTAAATTGATATGGTTAGGGTTCTGGATTTCTATTAATTTGGAATAAAACTGACGTTTTTCACTACGCGTACGGCAAACTCAAGGCATTGTCAATGGTCATGTGCAATCTTCCTACAGAAAAAGTGAATTATCTCTAAAACTACACCACCTAGAAACAAACTGATTGGAATACACATAGAAAACATGTTTACCAACAAGATTATATTAAATTGATATGGTTAGGGTTCTGGATTTCTATTAATTTGGAATAAAACTGACGTTTTTCACTACGCGTACGGCAAACTCAAGGCATTGTCAATGGTCGTGTGCAATCTTCCTACAGAAAAAGTGAAATATCTCTAAAACTACACCAAATAGAAACAAGCCGCTTAGTACACATATAGAAAACATGTTTACCAACAAGATTATATTGAATTTATAAGGTTAGGGTTCTGGATTTCTATTAATTTTGAATAAAAACAAATGTTTTGCACTGAGCGTACCGGCAAACTCAAGGCTTGTTCAACACTAACCGCCAGGAACGCCACTGTAGCCTGTGTTACCGTTTTTCGCGGGAGTTGTCCCTCTCATCTGTTTATATACACGCTCTCTGATAATAGGAAATACTAGAAAAGTGTGTATTATCTAACGAAGCCCCTAGAGCACATTGAGATAGGGAATACTAAGTCAAATTAATAGAATCTGTTATTGCAAAGGCCCAAAGGGTGAGACATGTAATGTGCTTGCCAAAATTAATTTGGCATGATTGCACTTCATAGGGAATTATATTATTTCACATTATTTCACACCTCTAATACATTAAATACCAATTTACACTTTTCACACATATATATAATACAAGTAAAATATGCTCTCATTACAATAGTCAAATTTAAGGTACAGATAACATATCTGGAATTTGGCCAATATGAACAATTCCTCAGTATCTTTTGAGAGTGACACGTAACATCTTATAATACTACAGACCAAGTATATCATGACACCGACCAAATGTATAATAACACAGGTCCTAATGTTGCCATATTTTTACATCCCATTATGACATTAACTATAAAGTCGTCATGAGTGTGCATGGTCACAAGTCAGTATCCGTCCTGATATGTGTTTGTGTTTGTGTTTGTTGTTGTTTTACGTCCTAGCAACATCTAAGGTCATATCAGGACGGGTACAGACTTGTGACAGTGCGCACTCATGGCGACTTTTATAGTGCTGTCCCACTGGGAAACCAGGCCGCCGGCACCATGACCTGGTATCCCACTCAGTCACATTATCCTGACACTGAGCACACCAGTCCTTGCCCTGTCCTAATATTGCCGAGCGCCTGGCTAGGAAGCAACAAGTATCAATTTTAAAGTCATTGGTTTGACTCGACCGGGACTCGAACCCACGACCCCACGATCTACCAGCACGGGAGACGGACGCTCTAACTCATTCGGCCATCCCGTCTGGTCCCCCGTCCGTCCTGATATGTTTCTAGGACATAACAATGAACACTGATGAAACAAGCAAATGAAACAAACAATTAAAACAAACGAAACAAACCTTAATTCTAGTATAAGTACTATCCATCCCTTCCAATACGAGTATTCAGAGTTCCTCTCCTCTGGTCCTAGAGGTGGGAGTGGAGTTGAGACTTTGTGAGTATCCAACAACCAGAACTATACTTCCGGTTTTAATACAACCAATCAAATGCGGGTCTCCCCTTGTAGGTAGACACCGGAAGTGCCCAAGCTGCGGCTTCGGTTGCGTACTTAGACCTACCAATGCGAGACGTGACTGGAATGTGAAAGGAAGGTCAATGATGTTCAAGTGGGCATGACCACCGAAACGTCCAAGCAAGAGAACCTTCACCCACCCACCCGATACAACGCATGGGAACCCGACTGTCTCTGAAGCTGGGACATGGGCGACTTGTCTTAGCGCAACCTGAGAAGAGGAGGAGGAGGGTGGTGAGGGGGGGGGGGGTTCTGAAGTATCCAGTCGTGCATAGCCATTCAGTTAATACGTGGTGCAGGGGACTGACCTTAGTGGGCTGGATCGGGGATGTCTGCAGAATGCGTGTTCGGGGTCTCAGTCGGTGCGGTTTTTCCAAGCCTGTAACACGCTGTGTTAGAATCTATGTTCACTGACCTGAGAGCCCCACACCCCACACCCCACACCCCGCAGCCCACATCCCACACCCCACACCCCACACCCCACACCCCCACACGCACCCGGCCAACCTTGCTCCGAGTCACGAGGTGGAAATATGTAATGATTGCCCTTTAACAGGTGGAAAGCAGGTTTGTTATATTTCTTTTGTTGGGGTTTTATATCTTCACAACACACCGGACGCGGTGGGTGAATTGGTAAGAGTACTGACTGGCTTCCCGCGCAGAAGGCCGTGTGGTCAAACACTGACCGAGGCACACCAATGACTTACCAAATGTATATTTCTCACTACCTAGCATGGCACTCGGCATTAAGAGGATCGGGCAAGGACTGTTTATCTCGGTTTTGTTTGTTGTTGTTTTATGTCCTAGCAAGATCTAAGGTTATTTCAGGACGGGTACCGACTTGTGACAGTGTGAACTCATGGTCACTTTATAATGCTGCCCCACTGGGAAACCAGGCCACCAGCACCATGACCTGATATCGCACCCAGTCACATTATCCTGACCCTGAGCGAACCAGTCCTTGCCCTATCCTAATAATGCCGAGCACCAGGCTAGGAAGTGACAAGTATCAATTTTTAAGTCATTGGTTTGACTCGACCGGGATTCGAACCCAAGAACGGTTAGCTCGGTATCAGGATAATGTGATTGAGTGGGATACTGTGTCATGGTTCCCGTAGCCCGGTCTGAAAGTAGGGCAGCAAAATAGAAGTCTCATGCTGTCACAAGTCGGTACCTGTCCTGATATAGCCTTAGATGATGCTAGGACGGAAACCCCCAACAAGAAACAGCCCCGCAACATCTAAGGCCCATTATCCTGATACTGAACAAACCAGTTCTTTCCCTATCCTAGAAATGAGGAGCACCAGTCTAGTAGCAAAAAGTGTCAATTTTGTAAGTTATTAATTTGACTCGGCCGGGGTTCAAACATATGAACAGCATGTTGATCTCGGAGCATATATGTTTGTGAATAATTAATTAGCTGATCACACATGTATTGTTTGGAAATCGTGTATAAGAGACATGCATGCACTGGCTGCGCGACAAAAAAAACGCGTCCTTAAACCACTGTAAACCGGAAGTGTTCCTTCCCACCGCAATATGAGCGCTGTGCACGTCATGCACCCCGTTAAAATGCGCCGACCAAAATAACCGGATGTTTGTTTGTTTGTTGTTTTATGTCCTAGAAACATATATGGTCAAATCAGGACGGGTACTGACTTGTGACTGTGCATTCATAGCGACTTTACAGTGCCGTCCTGCTGGGAGACCAAACCACTGGCACTATGACCCAATATCCCACTGAAGTCACAATATCCCGACAAGTGATATTGTGATAATCAGTCCTTGTCCTTAAAACAGTTTGTTTTATTTAACGGTGCCTCTAGAGCACATTGATTTTTATCATCGGCTATTGGACGTCAAACATATGGTCATTCGGACATATTTATTTTAGGAAACCCGTTGTTGCCAACATAGGATACTCTTTCAGATAAGCAGCAAGGGGTCTTTTATATGCACTTTCCAACAGACAGGACAGCATATACCACAGCCTTTGTTGAACGAGTTGTGGACCACTGGTTGGAACGGAAAATAGCCCAAACTGCAAATGTGTCCACTGAGAAGGATGAATCAGATGACCGACACCTTCACAGGTGGACACTCTACCACCTGAGCTATGTCTCGCTCCAGTCCTTGTTCTATTCTATCAATGCCGAGCGCCAGGCTAGGGAGTGACAAGTATCAATTGTATAAGTTATTGCTTTGACTTGGCTGGGATTCTAACTCCAGACCCGTCCTAATATGACCTTAAATGTTGCTATGACGTAAAACAACAACAAACAAACTCCCGACCTTCCGCCCAGGAAGCCTGCACTCAACCGATTTGGCCACTGCATCCGGTCACATAACCGGATGTAATTATATGTGTATATATATATCCAGTAAAACCTCTCTAAATCGACCGACCATGGGATCGACTTTAAATGGTATATTTAGGGAGGTGGTCGGTTTAGGAAGGTTTTTAAAAAAATCGTTCAAATGGTATTGTATGGGCGATCATTAGGGACCCAAATAAAGCGATCGATATAGGGGAGTGGTCGATCTGTGGAGGTGGTCGGTTAGAGAGGTTTTATTATGTGTGTATATATATGTATGTAAGCATGACATCCTGAAACGACACGCTGTGAAAGGAGTGCTGTCGGGAGGTGTCTGTGGTTAGTGTGGGCATGTGCCAGCACCATTGCTGTTTGCTGACCGGGTAGTGCACTCACTTCCGGTACATAAAGGTTATGGGGTTATTATTGGCACTCTCCATCCGAGTTAAACGCAAAGACATTTTATATGCACTTTCCCACAGACAGGACAGCACATACTACAGCCTGCAAATGTGTCCACTGAGCAGGATTGATAGGCTTAACCAACCATACATATATATTTGTAGCATGACACAAATATATACGAATACGAATATATGTGTACACTTATGTCCACCAATATATATATATATATATATATATATATATATATATAAATATATATATATATATATATATATATATATATGTATGATGCATAAACATTATGTGAATATAAAGGCGCGGAAAGGAATTTATTGTTATTATCCATTTGTTACCACTGTATATTCTCCATGTATTTGCTGCGTTCCTTGCATCCGGTGACCGGTGGCGCCACCATCGGCCCCAGTCCTAACTATGGCTAGCCGTACTAGGCTCGGATAGTCATGGGTCAGGGAGAAGAAAGCACATCTGGGTCCAGCAATCTTTTATATACTTAATAAGATAAAAAAAAATCTCAAAATTCTATGGATACTAAAATGTTTTCATTTCGGCACAAGCCAACATCATAGTCGTGGTAGGGTAGGGTGGGCGGGCCCTGGCCCACGACTATCCGAGGATAGTACCTCAGGAAAACAACAGTTATCCATCATCTGTGCCAGGTAAAACTCGTATAACTATACTATTTTACCTCGGTACTACGCCTCTGGCCACTCGTAGTCCAGGGAGAACTTGAAGTAATCTCAATTTTTATCCTTTTTATACTTGTTCTTTAAACATATAATGTTTCAGTACACAATAGAATTTTGTGTTTCTCATCCATCTTCAGTTGGTGAGTAGGTGAGTCGCCAGGCCGCTTGACTTTTCTAGTCGTTTGTTGTCATGTTTTGCAAACAATCTAGCCGTCTTCCAGCCCGCGTGCACCTGG
Organism: Branchipolynoe longqiensis; assembly: GCA_030323885.1. NCBI lineage: Eukaryota > Metazoa > Annelida > Polychaeta > Phyllodocida > Polynoidae > Branchipolynoe > Branchipolynoe longqiensis. The sequence goes on along the minus strand of CM059196.1, from coordinate 62,365,075 downwards.
ATTCTCTTCACTGAGATTCCTAATTGTCTTGCTTTAGAGAGCATGGCCACCCCCCACCCCCGCATTGAGTGGGAGGTGTATCGTCCAGTATTAACGCCTGCCTCTCTAAGGACCTTCACGGTCCATCTTGCGAGTGTGTCTCTCGAGATAGCCTTATGCGGTTTAATAAAGCTTATCAAAAGCTGTCTGGAATTGCATATTCCAAGTGACTTGGATATCTACGTCCTAATGGCAGACACTACACAAATACGTTGACCATCTAGAAAACTATTTACATGTACGATGGACAGTGGGTACCCTGTACGATTTGACTTTAGTAATGTCTCCAAATTGAATGTTGCCTCATTGTTGTCTATCTCCAGTCCATCCAGAGACAAAGCCACAATTGTTTGGCCTCTGTATCCTTTCACTAGCAGTAATAGCACTGTTAACTTAAATCCTAGTTCCTTCATTGATAAATGCTTATTACTAGGCCATGACTTGAACAGCTTAAACGCGACTGACACATCCCAAAACCTATTATATTTGGGTTTGGGTGGGTTTCTCTCATACACTGACCTAATAAACCAGTGCACTACCTGATGCTTTCCATTCGTTTGTCCATCTATCATTGGTAGAATGATTAAAAGTGCACATCGTGCTGCATTAATTGCACCGAATCCTAATCCATCATCTTCTAACATTCTTAGAAATCTTACAATCTGGGCTATTGTAGATTTTAATGGGTTGACTCCTTTAAGAAAGCAGTGCAGTCCCCATCTCTTTAAATAACTTGTGTACAATTTCACCGTTCCTTTTCTCCAGGCGTGTGAAATCAGTCTTTGTGTAATTTTGTCTAGACCATATTGTTCCAAATGTTTCTTTAGAAAAGGAATGCCAAAAGGGGTGTTGTTCACATGTCTCCGGGACGTGTTAGTGGTCCTTGATCTTGTAGATTGTCCTTTCCTGTTGGAAACCTGAGCATGTCTTTCACTCCTAATGTCACTGCCGCTAGCCATGGTTGTGTGTCCCACTGTGGTACTATCAGTACTGCGTGTAAGTGATCCATCCTGATCTTCCTGGCCACTCTGCTGATAATACTGAGTGCTGGGAATATGTAATAAAATTTATTATTCCAAATCAGAGAAAATGCATCCACTCGCCAAGCTTCTGGCTCTGGATGCCAAGACACATATTTGGGTAACTTTCTGTTGTTTCATGATGCGAACAAGTCAAATCCTGGGTTGCCCCATTTATCACAAATCTAATTGAAAATACTGTGATTTAATAACCATTCTAGATGACCATGAAAGTGTCAACTTTTTCTGTCTGCCAAAGTATTTTGACTGCCTGGGATATGTGCTACTGTTAGCCATATGTTGTGTTCCTCTGCCCAGTCCCAAATTAGTTTGGCTAAATGGTTACATGGTTTGGAACGAGTCCCTCCCATATTACGTATATAAGCCATGGCTGTTGTATTATCTGTTAATACCCTTACATGATTTTAGGTAGGTGAATTAGACTACTTAAGCCTAAATAAAAAGCCCTGATCTCTAGTACATTTATGTGATCGAAAATTTCATCTTCCATCCACCAACCACCGGTTGCCTGTTGGTCTCTATGAGCCCCACCATCCTTCTAGTAAAGCGTCAGTTGTAACTGTTGTATTGGGTTCTCCCATTCTAATGGGGTTGGGTGAATTATCAATGTGTGAAAGCCACCACATAATATCCTGTTGGTCCTCTGGTGAAATGGTCAAGGGCCTCTCAAAATTCCCTTTATTGTGAGCGAACGCTAAATTTTTATCTATTTCTAGTGATTTAATATGGGCCTTGCCATATAGAATAGCCGGGGCATAGGCTATCATGGTTCCTATCAATATTGCAACTTGTCTTATCTTTGGATTCCTTAATTGTAAAAATTGATTTGCCATTGTTGTTAATTTATCAACTTTCTGTTCGGTTAATGAAATTGTCATGTGTGTGGTGTCAATAATAAACCCCAAACACTTAAAATTCTTTGTAGGTGTTAATACCGATTTAGTTTGATGTATATAGAAACCTAACTTTGTAAGTGTCTCACATAGCTGGTCTACTGCTGTTTGACATTGTTGTTGTGTTTCTGCAACAATAAATGAATCATCAATATAGGGAAACATAATGTGTCCTTTCCTAGCCATGTGGGAAAAAACCTGCTTAAGCAACTTTGTGAAAATGTGTGGGGCACACGCTAGACCATTTGGCATACAAGTGAACCCATAACACTCATCATTCCAACAAAACCTGAGAAACTTCCGATCAGGTTTATAAATCGGCACCGTATAGTATGCATCCCTAAGATCCACACTATCCAGCCAGGACCTTCTTGGAGCATGCCACCTCCTTGCCTGCATCGGTGCAGACGGCCTTAAAGACGTTTTCGAAATGCCGATAGGACAAGAAATTACTGGTCGCAGTGAGCAACTCGATTCCCCAATCCATCTCCTCACAGAGTGAAGTGAACTTGTTCTCTGACATCATACGGTTTGCAATGGGAGTGATGGCTGACAGAGCCGCAAGCACACCTTTGTGCAGGGCCGCCTCGAACATTTTGCATTCCTCGTTATGTTTTACTTCGGCATCCATTTCCTTGATCACTGACTCTGGGATGCCCTTAATCTCCATAAACTTCTCAGCCAGCTTCATTATTATCTCCGCTGTCTTGAAGGTGTGGAAATCATCTTGTATGGTATTCTTCATCATGGTGATTGTCTGGATTTTCTTTCTCTTTAGGACCTTGATCTTTTTGACCACCTTACCACTTAATTTGGGGTATTTCCTCGCCCTTTCCATGTCTGAGTCCATATTCATCGAGGACGAGTCGGACGAAGAGTTGAAGAAGAAGACTTGCTCTTCTTAGTCTTCTTAGTCTTCTTAGTCTTCTTTGACTTCTTCTTCTTTGGTTTCTTCACCAGCGGTTTCTTTTTATGCGCCCTGGTGAAGTTGTCCCTGTCGGATGAGTCAGCTTTCTTTTTGTGCTTTCGCTTATGGACAGGCAGCATCACCTATTCCTGGGACTCTTCATCGGAAGAGTCCTGATGATCTGAGTAGTCCTCCCACTCCGAGTCCTCCAACTCGACTGGCCGCTTCCTCCTAGCCATGTGCGGCTTAGCGGAGAGCAATTCCTCCAGCTTGAGCTGCACCAGCCTCACGACCCATTCATCTAGGTCAGCGGGCCCAGCCTCTGAACCCCCCGCCTCCGCAGAATCTCTCTGTTGACTGGTTACCGGCGGTGACAGGTCTTGTCTTCACTGAGCTCACATTGCGACTGGTAATAAACCAAAAACCAAGAGGTTAGGAATCTTTCATGGTGAATATTACACTGGCAAATAGTAATTATTATTACCAAAAGTGTCTAATGGTGTTAAATCCGTATTTAAACCGTTTCTAATACAGGTGTGTGGTTAATTTTTCAATCATAGGTAAACGGTGTGGACAACCAGCTGAAACCAAATGAGGGGTAAGGACCAGTGTAGCGGTACCCTCCCACACTCTCTGTTCAATAAACTTCTCCCACCTGTGGCTTTTGTGGCCAACAAGTTGGAAAAAATACTACGGGACTCGAAGGTATGCCTAAAAGGTTTGGGGAATGTCAAAGAAACCCAGGAATAAATTCTAGCGATGCAAGTGGCTCCTGCCAAACATCTCTCCATTCGGCAATGGGTGGCATAACAAAGAACAATGTCGACATTATTCTAACGATGTTACGACACATCGTAATTAACCTGTAAATCAGTTAATATTCAATCAAAAGTTTTAAAAACTTGATGTATGTGAATGCTAACATGAACTAAACCAATGTATTCATTCAAAAACGATACTAACCTGGTTGTTTTAGTAGTTATGTAGAAAAACTGCCGGAGCTACTCAACAAACGTCCTCCCATTGTGAGGTAAAATATTCATATATATACATATATATATATCAATTCCTTGATATTCAATCAGGCTTGAAAGAAGTGCTGACCATGCGCAATAAAAAACTAATGACCCATAGCTGACTGCACACATATCTCAACTTAATATCTTGCCGGATTGTTTTATATGTATTTGTAAAAAGAATTTAAAAGCTAGTTTTTGGCATGAGGTAAAATTGCAATTATGATGAAGGTGGACGAAAATATTTGTCAGTCGCTAGTCGTGCGTTTTTATGTCGCTCGTCATAAGCCGTGTTTACATGGGCGAGTTAAAACGCTTCATATAAAACCACTTGTCTAGATCGATTTACATTTGCCGTGTAAACGCGACGCTGTGGTGTTTTAGGGCTGAATCGATTCATATTATTCGCTTTATATAAACCACTTAGCGGGGTCGTTTATATGAATCAATCTAGCTTAAGCACGTCACACGCATGCGCATTCGAGACCTTAGTTTGTTGACTTTCCGGTCGATCAAAAGCGCATATTATAGAATTTAGTCTATGAAACCGCTAGCTGTGCACAGATATTTTTGTCATCATTTAATTTTAGGGTTTCACTGCCCAGCAGAAGTTTTGACTGTTCCAAACCAATACGATTCAGTCCATACAGATCTAGGTCGAACCCACACTCTCTCGTGGTGACGTCGACAAACCCAAACTGGCGCTGGTTAGTCTGGACTTGCTCATGCGCAGATATCGATTTCCGCCTTCAAACTACCTGCGCGTAAACGCGCCACTACATCGCTTCATATAAATCACTTTGTCTAAATCGTTTTACATTTGCCCATGTAAACACATAGAATGCATGCATTAAGTGTGTGTGCCCACCTTTAGGTATGTTTGGACCGTAACACCCTCCTGTGAGACCTTGGCGCATGGAGCAGTGACAGAGCATGCTGGGACTTAGGTTTGGTTGATTGTTGGAGTTTTACATCCTTGCAACATCAAACGTCATTTCAGGACAGGTACCGACTTGTGACTGCACACTCATGGCGACTTTCTAGTGCTGCTCCACTGGGAAATCAGACCACCAGCACCATGACCCGATATCCCACTCAGTCACATTATCCTGACGCTGAGCCAACCAGCCCTTGCACTACCCTAATAATGCAGAGTGCCTGGCTAGGAAGCAACGAGCATTAATTTTTAAGTCATTGGCCAGGGTTCGAAGTTGTGGGTTCGAATGGTGGGTTCGAATCCCACAATCTACCAAAACCGGGCCGGTAAGACTGCTGGCCAGCTACCGGTGCGGGAAGTCATAGGCTCGAACCCCGACCGAGTAAAAAATGACTTACAAAATTTATACTTGTCACTACCTAGACTGGCACTCGGCATTACTAGGATAAGGCAAGGACTGGTCTGCTCGGTATATTGGGTCATAGTGGGTCATAGTGGGTCATAGTGGGTCATAGTGTTGTTGGCCTGGTCTCCCAGTGGGGCAGCACTATTATGTCGCCATGAGTGTACACTGTCCTAATTTAATTGATAGGTGGTTGTTTTTACGCCATGTTGACAGCAAAGGTAATAAGGCACTGGCACAAGTCGGCCTCCTCCTTGATATGATCTTAACTGTTGCTAGGACGTAAAACCACAACAAGCAAATCATACACATGGCACTTCAAGTCATATGCTAGTACACATTATATCCTTTTCCTTTCTGCATTACAGTTGAGAAGTTCCGAAGCAGGAAATTGAGCGAATGGTTGTGGTTTGGTGTCTCAGCAAAATATGTGGTCATATTTGGGCAGGAACGGATATGCTAGTTTGTTTGAGTTTGGCGTCCTAGTGACATATATGGTAACATCCAAGACGAGTACTGAGTGTACGCTTGTGATGGCTCTATAGTATTGCCTCTCTGGGATACCGTGCTACCGGTACCCCTGCACAATATCTTACTCAGTCAAACTATCCTGACATTGAGTCAGCCACGCTTTACCATAGCCTCCAAGTAATGTTGAGTGACAGGCTTGTGGGAAGTGTAGTAGTTCTTAATTAGCCCCACTACCACATTGTGACAGTCTGGAATACACAAGGGTCATCTTTTATAACACTGGCTGCCCCACGGAGACACAGGCCATGGGCACCATGACCTGACATGCCACTCAGTCACATTTTCTTGATACTGAGCCAACCAGTCATTGCCATATATACCAGTAATGCTGAGCGCCTGCTAGAAAGTGACAAGTCTCAATTTTGGAAAGCATGAGCTTGATTTTTTACAGACTCAGCCTGGTCTCGAACCCATGATCTCCCGCATGGAAAGCCCTTAGCGATTCGGCCATCCCGTCCTTTTATGTTTAATCTCAAAGTCTAAAGTGTATTAAATATGGAAAGCCATACCTTCCAATGATGACTTAGCGAATACATGTCCATAGGTATTGTACAAGCCAGCAGAATTAAGTCTCTTCGTACAGCAAGATCCGGCCCCTCTATTGGGAGATCGGGGGATCCGAACCCATGAGTTTGTCGGTTCGAACCCTGGTCGAGTCAAACCAATGACTTTAAAAATGTATACTTGTCGCTTCCTAGCCTGGCGCTCGGCATTACTAGGAGAGGGCAAGGACTAGTTCGCTCAGTGTCAGGATAATGTGACTGAGTGGGATATCAGGTCATGGTGCTGGCAGCCTGATTTCCCAGTGGGGTAGCATAATAAAGTTGCCATGAGTGCGCAGTCACAAGTCGGTACCTGTCCTGATATGAACTTTGATGTTGCCAGGACGTAAAACAACAACAAACAAATATTACAGCAATGGCATCTATTAGAGGACTTTACCCTTGAAAGGTTAGTCATGTTGATGAATATAAATTTATAAACTGAAACCTTAATGAGTTGTGTTGAATGAGATTGGGGCGCTAATTTGGTGCCTACACTGGTCATTGCTTGTGGACACAGAGCGCAGCAAAGCCCAATGCCTGCCTCACTGACCACTCACACTGGAGCAGGACCCTCACCCCGTTAGCTATCATTGCCATCCAATGATCACCCAGACAATCAGGACTTACACCTCAGCGCCCATGTAGACTGCTGGGTCGCGCGACTCAACCCACTCAGTCTCCCCAGACGACCAGTGCCTACGCACCTGACAAGTATTTGATTCCTGATTTGATTGATGAATACAACTGATGATTTGACGGCTACCTGATGGTTAGTTGGTTATTGGAGTTTTACGTCCTGGTCATATCAGTACGGGTACCAAATTGTGGCAGTGCGCACTCATGGCGACTTTACAGTGCTGCATCACTGGGAGACCAGGCCGCCAGTGCCATGATGTGGTTTACTCGGAGTGATATAACTTGATGTAACCGTTATGTTGATTGCATGTTCATCCTCATTTAAGGCGTTGCATGATTTTGGTTTATGTGTCAGCCTTGCCCGGTTCAAACTGTAAAAGCCCGGCGGCCTGCGAGCCCAGACTCGGGCCAGACAGCAATCAAATACAGTTGTCCCACTCTTGCTTTCTATTCTTCTTGTGTTCTGCAAATAATGTTAAACTTGCTTTCTATTCTTCTTGTGTTCTGCAAATAATGTTAAACTTGCAATGTCCGATGATTTTGAGTCTGTGCGGTTTTCTGAGATAAATTCATTAAATTGGTGGTTATAATCTACTTTACTTCAGTTTGAAATTACTTTTGATTTAAATGGCTAACTTTGAACATATTTGAAATGAAAACATGCCAAATTAAAGTTGGTAAGCACGTCAAATTCGGACACCATAGGCTTCAGTAGTAACAGCTTCCATTAAACTTAGATAATATGACCTTCTATGTAGAAATACATGCTCAATAAGTGCACCAGTATCTAAGTTTGATATGTAGGATCGAATCTAGGTAAGTGTTTTGATTCTGACAATTTGGGGCTTTCGTCGACCTGTGTAGCTTTAGCATATAATCAGCCACAGGTAAACATCAAAGATCAGAGGCGGATGCTTGATATTCGTAATATGTTCTCCTTCCAAAACTAAAGGGCGCATTCCTTACACGCGGTATGCGGTATGCAAATGCGAATGCGAATGTGACAAAAAATCAAAATGCCTTGAAGCCTATGGGCTACATTCCTTACACGCGGGTATGCGGCATGTGGCAACTCGATCGGTCCCTGTAGCGATCGGTGTGGCATGCAGTATGCGGCATGTGGTGTGCGAATAGAAACATCAATTGCACTTGTCCATTAGTTTTAGATGAGGAGAGGTGACTGAGCATTACGGAACAGTCACACACAAGGGTGCTGAGGGGAAACATATGGTAGTGGTGGTGGTGGGGGTTCGGGTTGGTAAAAATGCTACCAGAGCCACAAAAATATGAATACTTATCTATAATTTGGTAATTATAAAGGTAGGAACCCCCATGTGACGTACTAAGAGGTACATAGATATAAATGCAATTTTAGGTCATATACTGTGCAGTATTGAGTATACTTGTTTATTTTTATTTTTTAAATATAGCCAGTCGTGTGCCGCATGCCGCATGTAAGGAATCATGCCATTTGCATACCGCATGCTGCATGCCGCATACCGCGTGTAAGGAATCCGCCCTTTAGCTCCCTTTTTTATCAGATAAAGCTAGAATTCCATTGCATCCAACATAATCGGTCATAGCAAAACACCAAAAAGTGAGATACTGATACGAGTTATATATATATATATATATCAGAGTTCGCCGTAGGTATTAGTTTATTGAAGACTTTACGAAGAAAGAATACACTGTGATACGAATCCTTAGCTTGTGATAAGCAAGATAGATAGAGCTAGAATATGGAAATAAGATATTGATTGAATGATTCTTGTGGCTTTAAAACTATACTAATATTAGAAATAATTATAAGTTGTATTATTTATACTCATAATAGAACACATTGTATATACTTATATATCCTTGCTCTTACTGTAATGCTTGGAGTAATAGGGAAATCAAATGTAGATTGGCCATGTTGGGACCAAGGTGTTTAATTAACAGAGACCGTGGCCAAATCTATTTATGAAGTAGCACTTATGCACTCTAGCAGCTGATCTGCATCAGCCAATCACATTTGGACAAATTAGGCCACCTCGACATATTACATTCCTGATATCATCACCATATCTTGCTTGATGTGAAATTTCAAAGTGTACCAGGCAGCAGAATCCCTAAAGACATCTCTCGACCTATCTGTCTCCTCCCACTCATAATTATTGTTGACTTTGTGATTGCTATTTCTTGATCGAACTAGACTTTGCTTGCTCGGCCAATATCTCAAAGCATATATATATGTATATATAGATTAGTTAGACGAATCTTACCTGGGTATAGATGATGGATAACTATTGTTTTACCGAGGTAGGAGCCTCGGGTAGACGTGGGCGAGGGAGAAGGAAGCACATCCGGGTCCAGCAATCTTTACCTACTAATTTAGGATAAAAATGATTTAAAAAAAACAAAAAACTATGGTCATGTGACCTAATCTTGGTACAAGTGATTGAATAGACGTGGCAGGGCGTGGTGGGTGGGCCCTCGCCCACGTCTACCCGAGGCTCCTACCTCGGTAAAACAATAGTTATCCATCATCTATACCCAGGTAAGATTCGTCTAACTAATCTATTTTACCTCGGTATACCGCCTCTGGCTAGCCGCAGGCTAGGGAGACCTTTACGTAATATCATTTTTATCCTGATATTCCTGTTAGTTACTATTCTATTATCAAGTCTTATTTAAGTATGTTTGTACAATTGTTATGACAAAAAAGCGAAAAAGTGCACTTTGTCTCACCTGTGTCTTTTAGTTGGTGAGTAGCCTCTGTGCGATAGGATGAGGCTTCTCTAGTCGCTTGTGATAATGTTTTGCAAACGATCTAGCAGTTTTCCATCCTGCATGAGCCAGGATCCGTTTCACGGAAATGCCAAGTAATCTGGCCTTAGATACCATTGCACCACGTGTAGAGTGCGATGAATATCTGTTTGTGTTTACTCCTGAAAGTTTTAACACAGTCATGGTCCATCTGGCGAGGGTGTCCCTCGAAATGCCCTTGTGTGGCTTAATAAAGCTCACCAAAAGCTGCCTTGAGTTGCGTATTGTTCGTGTCTTGGATATATATGTCCGTATTGCGGAGACTACACATAATTTGCGATCCTCTGTGAAACTAGTGACACTTATTGTCGACAGGGGATCACCTAAACGATTTGATTTCAACAAAGTTGTTAGATCAAACGTTGCTTCCTTGCTATCGATTTCAAGACCATTGAGCGACAGGGCGACTATTGTTTGGCCCCTGTGTCCTGTAACGAGCAGAAGGAGCAAAGCTACTTTGAAGCCTAATAGCTTAACGTCCAGGAACTTATTCTCTGGCCAATCCTTGAAGAGTTTAAACACAAGAGAAACATCCCAAAACCTATTATATTTGGGTTTGGTAGGGTTCCTCTGATAAATTGATCGTACGATCCAGTAAATAACATGATGTTTTCCCATTGTTTCTCCATTAATCCTAGGTAGGATAATTGAGAGCGCACATCTGGCTGCATTGATAGCGCCATACCCTAAACCTTCGTCTTCCAAAAAACGTAGGAAACGTCCTACCTGGGATATTGTTGGGTTCATAGGCTTAACTTTCTTAAGTAAGCAATAAATACCCCATTTCTTTAAATACGTGGTATACATTTTCACAGTTCCCTTCCTCCAGGCGTGAGAGACCAAACGTTGTTGTGTAATCTTATCCAAGCCGAATTGTTCCAAATATTTATTTAAAAAAGGAATGCTACCAAAGGAGTCGTCGACACGTTTCCGTGGCGCGCTAACGGTCCCTGATGTTTCAGATTTCCTCGGTATCTTGGGAAGCGTAGCATGCTTTTGGCCGTCGCGACTAGTCTCGCTAGCCAGGGTTGAGTGTCCCATTCGGGGACGAGGAGGATGGCGTGTGTTTTCTCCATTAGTATCTTTCGGGCGACTTTGCTAATAATGGTAAAAGGGGGGAAAATGTAAAAGAAATGATTTTCCCAAGTTAGCGAGAAGGCATCTATGTGCCAAGCATTTGGTTCTGGGTGCCACAAAACATATTTCTCCAGTTTAAAATTATTAAGTGAAGCAAATAAATCTATATCCGGCCAGCCCCATAATTGACAGATTTGTTTGAAAATTGATGGGTTTAGTGACCACTCTAAGTGGTCATGGAAATGGCGACTCATCTTATCGGCAAGGCAATTCTGCGTTCCGGGTATGTGTGTTATTGTTAACCAGACGTCAAACTTTTGCGCCCAATTCCAAATGAGTAGTGCCAACTCGTTACACTTAATAGATTTTGTACCTCCCATATTTCTGACATAAGCCATGGCTGTGGTGTTATCCGTAAGGATACGAACATTATTTTTGGGTACTTTAACAAGGCTGGTTAAACCTAAGTAAATGGCTCGTAATTCTAAAACATTAATATGTTCAGAAATTTCTGATTCTAGCCATTGTCCCCCCGTTGCTACATCATTGCGATGTGCCCCCCAACCTTGGAGTGACGCGTCAGTCGTAACTGTAGTATTGGGCTCACCCATTCGAATGGGATTGGGGGAGTTATCAAAGTGACTTAGCCACCAAAAAATGTCGGCTAGTCCACTTTCAGAGATAAACATTGTCTTTTCAAAGTTTCCCTTGGCGCGGGCCAAAGCTAGATTTTTATCGATTTCCAGGGACTTAATGTGTGCGGCCCCATATAGAATAGCAGGGCTGTATGAAATCATTATACCGATTAAGACTGCGACCTGTCTTATCTTTGGCCTAGAAATGTCTAACAGCTGTATCGCTGTGTCCCGCACCTTATCTTTCTTTTGTTGTGTAAGTGACACGGTCATGGCCGTCGTGTTCAAAATGAAGCCTAGACACTTTAGCTGCTTAGTAGGAGAAAACACGGATTTCTTAGCATGGATGAAGAAACCCAAGTTTGAGAACAGTTTACATAAATCTTGAACTGCGAGCTCGCATTGTTCGAAAGATTGTCCCATAATGAAAGAATCATCAATGTATGGAAACATACAATGACCCAGTTTAGCCATGTTTGAAAAAACCGGTTTCAACAACTTAGTAGAAAGTCGTGGCGCACACGCCAAACCATTAGGTACGCAGGTAAATTCAAAAAGCTGGTCATTCCAAACAAACCGTAAATATTTGCGAAACCCCTCTTGAATAGGGACGGTATAGTAAGCATCTCTTAAATCAACACTCGCTAGCCAACACTCTGGGGTGATCAGATCGCGAGCTGTTTCTAAAGAAAACATTTTGAAATGTTGGTATTCAATGATTTCATTCAATTTAGTTAAGTCTAAAATCATGCGAATAGACCCATCTGGTTTAGGAGTGGAGAAAATATTGGAAATGAATTCACCTCTAGTATGTTGTACTCGTTTGACAATGCCGTTGGCTTCAAAAACCCCAACCTGTTCATTTAGTTGGAATTTTTCGTGTGAATTGAACTTATATGGAAAAGGTGCTCTTTTCTATACAGGGAATTCTGTGAAAGGAATAGCAATGCCTCTAACAATACTAAGAACCTCTGGGTTAGTGGTTAATTGTTGCCATTGTTCTAAACAATTAACAATGTTGCCTGCTTGAAAAAGGCTTACGTCAGTTTGAGTTTCCTCTGTGACCATGTCAGGGCCAGGCTGCTGAAAAGTTTGTGTGGCGTTCTCTATTTGTTCCCTGGTTTGGGGAACTGCGGCTTGGGGACAAAGTCCCGTTTGTAACCGCGGTTGTCGTTCCAGTTTGAGGATTGTATGTCGCCTCGACCTCTTCCCCTCTGGCTGAATGCGAAGGATGGGCCTCCCCTGAACGGCCTTCCTCCGTGGCGGAATTGAAAATCTGTGCGGCTGCGGCGGAACCCGAGTGGGTTTTGTGACTTACGGCCCTTGAGTTCCGTGTTCTTAGCACTCTTAGTGTCCACCTCTACCTGCTTGTACAAATAAGCAAGCTGACCCCCAAACATCTTGGACTTGTCCAGAGGTTTGCCTTTGATGGGGGTAGGTCTGGAATAGACGGAGTATTCCTTGCCGTCATGGTCCGTCATCTTCTTTGACCGGGCGACCTCTTTGCCCGCGTCGGTAGTGACGGATTTAAAGACATTTTCGAAGCGGCGATGTGTCATATAGTTGCTCGCTGCAGCGAGCAAGGCAATGCCCCTATCCATTACCCGAGCTAAGGACGAGAACTTATTCTCGGTCTGCATGCGGTTAGCAATGGGGATAATAGAGGTCAAGGAGCCCAAAACTGCCTTATGAATTACAGAAAGGGCAGTTTCATAGCGGCGACGTTCATCGGACAGATGGATGCCAGCATCCATCTCCTTACACACCGTAGCGGGAATACCTTTGACACCGGAAATCTGTTCCGTCAATTTATTAATGACCTCAACTGGTTTGAACGTTGTAAAGTGGCCATTGACGGTATTCCTCATCATGGTTGTGGTACGCACCTTCTTTGCTTTTTCTTTTTTTTTTTCTTTTTTTTGTTCTTTTTTTTTTGACAATCTTCTTGCCAACCTTAGGGCCTATTTTGGCGTACACTCCCGCGCGTTCCGTATCGGAATCTGATTCCGTGGAAGAAGAGTCGTTTGACGAGTCCGAGGACGAGTCTTTCTTTTTCTTTTTCTTTTTCTTTGACTTCTTAGGGCGTTTAGCGTTTGAGGCTTTGGTGAACTCGTCACCTGAGCTGCTCACAGTGCGGCGTTTCTTGCCGCGCGCTTTCGGTTTCGGAACCTCGGGGGCCGACACCGTGTCCTCCTCGTCATCCGAAAAGTCCTCCCAATCCTCATCAGGGATTTGGGGAGGGCCCGCAAAGGAAAGAGCCTGGAATTGGCGCATCTTGTCCTCCATCATGGCTGCCATTTTAGCCTCCCAATCACTTGGTTGAGGTGGCTGGTCACTGTCCCGGTCGGAAACCTGTGCCCCGGGCTGTGGAGACGGCGGAGCGGTAGGCGCTGGTGACGAATCGTAATCCATAGGGGCAATGCCCTCTGCTGCCGCAGGCTGCTTATTCCGCCGAGTGGCCATCGGTTCCTGTAACGACAAAGGTGTTACTTAACCGGAATCATCTCAACAACACAAAGTGTAGCCAGTAAACTGGGTTGAGGTATATGGTACAGAATAGCGTGTATTACAACGTTTCAGTACAGGCGTGAAGCTAAGTTTTGCCGTAGGCTTATGGTAACAAAACCAACCAAACGGGGGGTATCGATCCGAAGATCGCCCACTCTCTCTGTTCCGTACACTTCTCCCACCCGCGGCTACGACGCCAGCAAGTTGGAGAAAATATTACGAAACTCGGAGGTTCGCCTTAAAACCGGTCTGGGGTGTTTATAAAAAACACCCAGAAGCATCCCCAACAACATCCTCTAGTCAGGATCCGGGAGAATTTTCTTAGGAAATGAGCAACTCGGGTTACCATTTCTCCCTGTCTCAAAAACAGGTGTCGATAGAACAAAGGACTATCGGTTTCGTAAGTGCCAGCGGCACGCAGTGATCTATCCTCAAGTAAAAAACACGTACAAAGTCCAAAGTGGACCTGAGAAAGTTCTGAACTTTCATAATGTGATGCTATAAGGCATCATACACAGTTTATACTAAATTTTCATTACTTACTTTGTGATTAAGTAGTGTTAGTAGATAAATCCTGTTGGAGCAACTCACAAACGTCCTCCCGTTGTGAGTCACTTATGCTAATTGCTGGACCCGGATGTGCTTCCTTCTCCCTAGCCTGCGGCTAGCCAGAGGCGGTATACCGAGGTAAAATATATATATATGTACAGCTTACTTACACTGAATCGATTTAACTGGCCCTGTGTCAGGAACTGACCACATTATTGTAATCCTGTTGTCTGCGTCTGTGTCAATTATCAAATTGAAACCTGGCGGGAAATGTTACAGTGAAGCATGAAACCTGGACACGTTTTATTATTATATGCACATCGGACGGCATGTCCGAGTCGGTAAGAAAGGTGGCTGGCTTCCCATGTTGGCCGAGTCAAATCATTGACTTACCAAATTTATACTTGTCATTACCTGGCCAGGTGTTCTGCATTAATAGAATAGGGCATGGACTGGTTTGTCCAGTATCGTTTGTTTGTTTTACGTATATAACATATATAGCTGTTTGTTTATTTGTTGTTTTACGTCCTAGCAACATCTGAGATCATATCAGGACAGGTACCGCTGTTCAGTATCAGGGCAATGTGACTGAGTGGGATATTGGTTCATGGTACTAGCAGTTCTTTCTGCCATTGTGGCAGTGCTATAAAGTCGCCATGAGTGTGCATCGCCACAAGGTGGTGCCCATCACAATATGACCTTAAATTGTTGCCAGGTCCTAAAAGCCAACGAACAAATCCATTTCTATACATGTCTGGCAGCCTATGGTATTCCTCCGGGCACCAGTGTAGGCCTTTAATTGCAACTGCAATGTAGTTCTGGTTATGGCATGTGTATTATGTATAAGCCAGACATGTGGAGTTGTCGCCGCAGCTGTGGGCCATACACGGACAATGCATAGCGCACTGAGTGTAACCAGACGCCTGTAAGGAGTCGCCTAAAAGGTGTCTGAACATGGGCCAAGGCAGTGAAAGGTGGTGGGATCCCACACTAGAACGACAAGAAAGGGGATCGGACCCTAGACTAGAACGACAAGAAAGGTGGCCAGATCCGGCACTCGAATGACAAGAAAGGTGGCCAGATCCCAGACTAGAATGACAAGAAAGGTGGCCAGATCCCAGACTAGAATGACAAGAAAGGTGGCCAGATCCCAGACTAGAAAGACAAGAAAGGTGGCCAGATCCCAGACTAGAAAGACAAGAAAGGTGGCCAGATCCCAGACTAGAATGACAAGAAAGGTGGCCAGATCCCAGACTAGAAAGACAAGAAAGGTGGCCAGATCCCAGACTAGAATGACAAGAAAGGTGGCCAGATCCCAGACTAGAAAGACAAGAAAGGTGGCCAGATCCCAGACTAGAAAGACAAGAAAGGTGGCCAGATCCCAGACTAGAAAGACAAGAAAGGTGGCCAGATCCCAGACTAGAATGACAAGAAAGGTGGCCAGATCCCAGACTAGAAAGACATGAATGGGAGCCAGACCCTAGACTAGAATGACAAGAAACGTGGCTGGATCCCAGACTAGAATGACAAGAAAGGTGGCCAGATCCCAGACTAGAAAGACATGAATGGGAGCCAGACCCTAGACTAGAATGACAAGAAACGTGGCTGGATCCCAGACTAGAATGACAAGAAAGGTGGCCGGATCCTAGACTAGAATGACAAGAAAGGTGGCCAGATCCCGCACTCGAATGACAAGAAAGGTGGCCAGATCCCAGACTAGAATGACAAGAAAGGTGGCCAGATCCCAGACTAGAATGACAAGAAAGGTGGCCAGATCCCAGACTAGAAAGACAAGAAAGGTGGCCAGATCCCAGACTAGAAAGACAAGAAAGGTGGCCAGATCCCAGACTAGAATGACAAGAAAGGTGGCCAGATCCCAGACTAGAAAGACATGAATGGGAGCCAGACCCTAGACTAGAATGACAAGAAAGGTGGCCAGATCCCAGACTAGAAAGACAAGAAAGGTGGCCAGATCCCAGACTAGAATGACAAGAAAGGTGGCCAGATCCCAGACTAGAAAGACAAGAAAGGTGGCCAGATCCCAGACTAGAATGACAAGAAAGGTGGCCAGATCCCAGACTAGAAAGACAAGAAAGGTGGCCAGATCCCAGACTAGAAAGACAAGAAAGGTGGCCAGATCCCAGACTAGAACAACAAGAAAGGTGGCCAGATCCCAGACTAGAATGACAAGAAAGGTGGCCAGATCCCAGACTAGAAAGACAAGAATGGGGGCCAGACCCTAGACTAGAATGACAAGAAACGTGGCTGTATCCCAGACTAGAACGACAAGAAAGGGGCCAGATCCCAGACTAGAAGAACAAGAAAGGTGGCCGGATCCCAGACTAGAACAACAAGAAAGGTGGCCTGGATCCCAGACTAGAATGACAAGAAAGGTGGCCAGATCCTAGACTAGAACGACAAGAAAGGTGGCCAGATTCCCGCACTACGAAGAACAAGAAAGGTGGCCGGATCCCAGACTAGAATGACAAGAAAGGTGGCCAGACCCTAGACTAGAATGACAAGAAACGTGGCTGTATCCCAGACTAGAACGACAAGAAAGGGGCCAGATCCCAGACTAGAAGAACAAGAAAGGTGGCCGGATCCCAGACTAGAACAACAAGAAAGGTGGCCAGATCCCAGACTAGAATGACAAGAAAGGTGGCCAGATCCCAGACTAGAATGACAAGAAAGGGGGCCAGACCCTAGACTAGAACGACAAGAAAGGTGGCTGGATCCCAGACTAGAATAACAAGAAAGGTGGCCAGATCCCAGACTAGAACAACAAGAAAGGTGGCCAGATCCCAGACTATAACGACAAGAAAGGTGGCCAGATCCCAGACTAGAATGACAAGAAAGGTGGCCAGATCCCAGACTAAAACGACAAGAAACCTGGCCAGATCCAAGATTAGAACAACAAGAAAGGTGGCCAGATTCCAGATTAGAACAACAAGAAAGGTGGCCGGATCCCAGACTAGAACGACAAGAAAGGTGGCCAGATCCCAGACTAGAATGACAAGAAAGGGAGCCAGACCCTAGACTAGAACGACAAGAAAGGTGGCTGGATCCCAGACTAGAAAAACAAGGAAGGTGGCCATATCCCAGACTAGAACAACAAGAAAGGTGGCCAGATCCCAGACTATAACGACAAGAAAGGTGGCCACATTGCAGACTAGAATGATAAGAAAGGTGGCCGCATTGCAGACTAGAATGACAAGAAAGGTGGCCAGATCACAGACTAGAACGACACTGGAGACACGCCGAGCCGAGTCTGTCCCAGTCACCGACATGTGACAGTGTTCACTCATAGTGACTTTATAGTGCTGCATCATTGGGAAGCCAGGCCACCAGCATGATGACCTGATATCTCACGCGGTCACATTATCCTGACCCTGAGCTAACCAGTCCTTGCCCTCTCCTAATAATGATGAGCGCCTGGCTAGGAAGCAACAAGTATCAATTGATATGTCTTTGGTTTGACTCGACCAGGGTTCGAACCCGTGGGTTCGAATCCCATGATTTATCAAAACGGGAGATGGACGCTCAACTCATTCTGGTGAGGGCTGCGGGAGTAAACTACATGACCGGGGTGGTCGTGTCCACAGCCTGTGCAGCGTGCCATCCACTCCCTTACAAGCCCAGTGTCGACTCAAGCCCAATGCAAGTGTAGCAGTTCGCACAGGAATGGACCCTGCTGTGTCCATCTCCCATCCACCAGGTGGCGGGCATTTTCACACAGATACACACGCAACACAATAAGCAACTACAAGTCTTCTTGTTGGCGCTGAACATGCTTAGACACACACGCAAACCTATCTTAGGCCTATGTTAGTAGATACATAGACATGTGTGCAAGTATTACTCGTCTTCAAAGGACAACTCTAAATTCAGAACAATGCTGGCTGACACGACAGGTGTCTTGTCATCAGAGGGAGAGTCAAATGGAACAGAACCCAGTTGGTACATGGGAAAAAATGTCATCCGCCCAGAGCAATGGTTCGCCGATCACAGGGTTGTCTAAAGACATGTGTAGATGTGTAGATATGTACATGTGTACATGTGTGTATGTCACTATGCATAGATGTGTACATGTGTTTATGTCACTATGCATAGATGTGTACATGTGTTTATGTCAATATGCATAGATGTGTACATGTGCTTATGTCACTATGCATAGATGTGTATAGGTGTTTATGTCACTATGCATAGATGTGTACATGTGTATGTCACTATGCATAGATGTGTACATATGTACATCACTATGCAAAGATGTGTACATGTGTACTTCACTATGCATAGATGTGTACATATGTACGTCACTATGCATAGATGTGTACATGTGTATGTCACTAATTACTTGCTAATTACTAATTACTTGCTAATTACTTGCACTCAAGCAAAAATGAGAGACAAATAAGTGTTCACACTTCCTATCTACCAATCGCTATATCGCTATACTATGCATAGATGTGTACAGGTGTTTATGTCACTATGCATAGATGTGTACAGGTGTTTATGTCATTATGCATATATGTGTACATGTATGCTAATTACTTGCACTCAAGCAAAAATGAGAGACAAATAAGTGTTCACACTTCCTATCTACCAATCGCTATATCGCTATTCTATGCATAGATGTGTACAGGTGTTTATGTCACTATGCATAGATGTGTACAGGTGTTTATGTCGTTATGCATATATGTGTACATGTGTATGTCACTATGCATAGATGTGTACAGGTGTTTATGTCACTATGCATAGATGTGTACATGTGTACGTCACTATGCATAGATGTGTACATTTGTGCACGCATACATGTGCACATTTGTACATGTGTACATGTGTACGTGTGTATGTGTGTATGTCACTATCCATAGATGTGTACATTGTGTACATTGTGTACATTGTGTACATTTGTACATTGTGTACATTTGTACATTGTGTACATTGTGTACATTGTGTACACGTGTACACGTGTGCATGTGTACACGTGTACATTGTGTACACGTGTACATGTGTGCATGTGTACATTGTGTACACGTGTACATTATGTACACGGGTACATGGGTGCATGCGTGCATGCGTACATGCGGGTGTGTGTGCATGCGTGCATGCGTACATGTGTACATGCATGCGTACATGTGTACATGCATGCGTACATGCATACATATTAACAAGTGTACATGCATACATGTTTACATGTGTACATACGTGCATGCATACATGTAAGCATGTGTACAGATGTACATGTCATATTATGTATACATGTGTTCATGTGTACATGCATATATGTATATATGGGAATATATATGTGCATTCATGTGCACGTATGCGTTTGTATATGCATGTATGCATGTATGTTCATATGTTCATATGTGTATATACAGTCTATATCTGTGAATATATGTATATATACATATATACACACATACGTATGTACATGTGTGTATATGTGTATACATTTACATTGTAAATACGTATTTGGGTATAATATGTGTGTTTCTTAACACTTACTTCCGGACCCCCCCCCCCCCCACACACACACACTCACACTGGGCGCCATCTCTGCAATGTGGCAGCTCAATGCTCCCCACCCCGTCTCTCCACCCACGTCTCCCCACGCCTACACACCTTACACACATACCCTCAAACTACTTCCGAAGCTAATGACCCTTCCTTCAGTACGTAGGTGTGGGGAACTCACCTGTGTGGGCCGGGAGGTCTCCTCTGGTGGCGTCAGGTGAGAGGGAAGTCCTCCAGCAGGTACTATCCCAGCAGGTGTGTGCCCCTCCTCCAGCTGGGCTGGTTCTCGGGCCGCCTGTGGTTGGTGTGTGTGGACGACATGCCGTGTAAGGTAATGCCGACAGGGTGTGTTGGGCGAGGGGAGCGGGAGGGGGTATGGGGGAGGGGGGGGGGGGGCTGCACCCAGTCACCGCGAGTTTACCCACCTACCTGCTGGCACCCAGCTCACACTGCGCAGGGACGCCGCCGCGGTTGCGCTGCGAGCGGCGGGGAGTGAGTTTGTAAGTAGTGTGGTGGGTGCACAGCAACAGGTCACGTGACCACCGCCCCCCCCCCCAACACACTCGCGCGCACACGCAACGACACATGCGCACATCACCTCGCCCGGCTGATGGGTAATGGCGTCAGCAATGCCTGCCGTACATGCTGTCATAATTTGTCGCGGGTGTCAAGGTTTAAAAGCGCGAACGATTGCTTTAAATAGAAATTATCATTGTTTAGTATTTTAGTAGTATTTTTAGTATTATCGTGACTGGTTGGCTCGGTGTTAGGATAATGTGACTGGGTGGGATATCAGGTCATGGTGCTGGTGGTCTGGTCTCCCAGTGGGGCAGCATTATAAAGTCACCATGAGTGTGCACTGTCACAAGTCAGTCAGTACCCGTTCTGATATTACCTTAGCTGTTGCCAGGACGTAATACTCCAACAACCAACCAACCAGTATTACAAAAGAGCATTTTATGCAGATACTATGCAAATGGAAATACTGGGCTTTTGCATCTTAGTATTCTGTTATTGTTCTACTATAAGGTTGTGAGGCAGCTCGAGCGGCCTGGTATTGTCTAGGTCTGCACCAAAGACCGGTTCGTGGCTGCAGGCAGACCGATTCCCTGCCAGGAATATCTCAGTTGGATCAAATGTTATTTTATTTGTATTCATTATTATTTTAGTTTTTGTTATGGTTACATTCATTGATTGAGCAGGAGAAATTCCAATCATGCATAATTGGTATTTGCCGCTAAGACGGCGTAAAACACCAGCAACCAATCCATCAATCAACAAAAGCCGTCATCATTTATTGTCACAAGTCGCTATCAATCTTGATATTTTCTTTAATATTTTTAGGAGGTACCCCCTCCCCTTTCAACCCAAGCTACTAAGAACTCCACCCCCAACCCCCTTCTCCGCCGTGTATAACGAGTTCCTGAACTAGCCCCACTGTAGGGAGTCGTAAAAGTCGGTTGGTGTGCGGCGGCCTTTGGTAGCGAGTTGTCGGCCGTCTTCCCCTTAACCCCCCCCATTAGCCCCAAACCTACCCCCCCACCCCCCCACCCCCCCCACCTCCCCACGCTCTGTCTGCCGTGACGCCGGGCGCCCGACGCTCCCTGCAGTCACCTACCGGCGAACTGGGAGACTACAGGGGCCATATGCAGGAGTCAGTGTGGGTTTGGTGTTAGAGCGGGGTTTGGTGTTAGAGCCTTTTACCGTTTAGCTTTCACCGACGTCGGGAACTGTGTCAAGTCGTATGCAGGAGCGCGTAACACTTTCATTTTAGCTAAACCTGAATTTATTTATAGATTTGGGAAATCCCTCTGCGTCTGTACCCATATATCTATTGAATGCGATCATATTTAACAGAATTACATACGCAATAAGTGAAATTTGATCAATTTAACCCTAAATTCGAACCGTTATTAAGGCTACCGCCGCATTGCCGGCGATATTAATAGTCTCGAATCGACGAATGTAAAGTAAACAAATCGCCGCTGTCGCGACCGCCGCGTCGACGTCGACATCCATACTGGCCGACGTCTACGCATTGGTGGCAATGTATTAGCAATTTGTTTACTTTATGGTCATCGATTCGAAAATATTAATATTAATATCGCCGCCGTTACGGAGGCAGCGTTAATATTGCTTCGAATTTAGGGTTAATTTCCTCAAAGGTCACTTATTACGTATTTAATTCTGTTAAATATGATAGCATTTAATAGATTTAAGCCTAATTTGGTGACAAGCTTAGGCTAACACGGCCCGTAAACGTCATATGAAACGGGGTTAGTATCGCGGACCTTAAACGCGTGGTGTTAGGCCTAACACTGCTCCATGCATACCAACTTTTCGGCGCTAAACCAGAAATCCCATCTAAACGCGTTTTGGCTCGCTAACACTGACTCCTGCATATGGCCCCTGGCCCGCGGTGGATATAATGAACCAGCATACAAATACAGTAAAACCACTCTAACCGACCACCTCCACAAATCGACCACTCCCCTATATCGATCGCTTTATTTGGGTCCCAACCATGCGATTGTAACCATATTCTAACTCCCTAAACTGACCACCTTGTAAAAATATGGCAAAATTAGGGCTTGTATCATTATACATTTGGTCAGCGTCAGGCCGCCAGGTCAGCTTATCCACTGCAACAACGCATGATTGAACTGGAAAACATGGATCAGAGCATATAACATACATGCCACGGATTCAGGAGTCGTTAGAAAGACATAATGAGTGCAATGCTGCATCTTCCTTCATGTCGCAGGCGAAGAAGCCCAGAAAGTTTTCACCAACATGGCCATCAACTTGCCGAGCAGGACAAGATCGGGCCGCTAATGGAGGCATTTCAAGCATACTGTACCGGTAAATCAAATTTAATAATAATACGTTACCATTTCAACTCACATAATCAAGCCAGCGAGAACATATCTACATATATCATGGCCTTCAGGGACAGAGTGAAAGATTGTGAATATGGGCCAATTGAATAATCGCTGTTGCGCGATTGTTTAGTTGCTGGAGTCAAGAACATCACGTTGAGAAACAAAATGCTTCAAACGGCTGATCTCACACTTGAAAATTGCATTAACATGTGCGAGCTCAGTGAATTCAGTGCTAACCAGTTGGAGGAAAAGAAATCGGACATGGAGGTGAAATAAATCGATTTTCTGAACAGATATGCAAATATGCGTACCGGTGCACTGGTGGTTCATCCGGCTGGGCCGGCATCTTGGAAATCGCCATCTTGGAAGGCCGGAAACAACACTGGTGCAGGCGAATTCAAGATTCAATTCACTAAGTTCAAGCAGCTAGCACATGACTGCATGTTCTGGCCTAACATCAACAAACAAATTGAGGAAAAAGTCAGTCATTGTGAAACATGCCAATATAACCAAAAAGATTTACAAACCACTGATAAGTCACCCGATAACATGTCAACCTTATGAAAAGATAGGCGCAGATCTATTCGAAATAAATCTACATTCAAAATAGAACTACATAATAATGGTAGATTACTACACTAAATATCCAGAAGTAACTTTGTTGAAGGATACAACATCCGCCACAGTAATCGAAGCTATGAAGGATAACTTCACAAAACATGGTATTCCAAGCCAAGTAGTTTTGGACAACAGTCCACAGTTTAAGAGCCCTGAATACAAAGAATTTGCACAACATTATGGGTTCACAGCCACATACTAGAGTCCCCAGTATCTCTGAAGCAACGGCCAAATTGAAAGATTTGCCCAAACAATAAAAAACATGCTAAAAAAATGTCTAGACACAAAAACAGATTTTCAGCTGGCATTGCTCAACTATAGGAATACCCCCTTGCCTGTGATTAATGCGTCTCCAGCTCAGTTGCTCATGAGCAGGAGGCTAAGAGGAAGACCGCCTATGTAAGAAGAAAATTTTATACCCAAAACACAAAATCCAAAGAAATCACAAATGACGAAATGCCAAAAGATTTAAAAAAGCTTTCATGACAAAAAGTGTGGCAAAGCTCACAAGCCATTGAGAACTGGCGACAATACCTCAAGTACAAAAACCATACGGGGTAATGGAAAAAAGGAGTGATTTTGGGGCGCACAGGAATTTCAGGAAGGGAACACCAAATTTTAAACGAGTCAGGTAACATGTTATATAG
Source organism: Branchipolynoe longqiensis (assembly GCA_030323885.1). Lineage (NCBI taxonomy): Eukaryota > Metazoa > Annelida > Polychaeta > Phyllodocida > Polynoidae > Branchipolynoe > Branchipolynoe longqiensis. Next base: position 62,340,884 of record CM059196.1, on the reverse strand, counting down.
AAACAGAGTACAAATCATAAGGGCTCCGGAGGCCATTCAGCCCGAGCCAGTCGGCCAGGCACAGAATATGCCGACTACTCAGAGAAATGTAAGCAGCACAGCTAATCTAACTAGGTCAGGTCAAGCGATTAGGCCAGCGGACAGGCTAGACCTCTAAAGTTAGACAGCTGCGAGCTGTCATCATCATCATCATGCTGTCGGTCGCGATGCGACAAAGACTGCTTTCATTACTTGACTGCCGCTCTCCATTTAGCTCTCTGCTGTGAGAGTTGCATCCATGAGTCGGTCTTAATGTCTCTCAGCTTCAGGTTTCTCTTGATGGTATCTTTGAACCGGAGACGGGGGCGCCCTCTCTTTCTGTAGCCAGAAGACAGTTGAGAATAGAGGATCTGCTTTGGTAGCCTGTCTGATGACATCCTCATGAGGTGTCCAGTCCACCGGAGATTCTTTTTGATCAGAAGATCTTCCATAGAGGGCAGCCCCATCCATTCGAGTATTTCCTTATTCGCCACTTTGTCCTTCCAGGTTAGCCTCATGATTGAACGCAGATGTCGCATCATGAAGGCATGCAGCTTTTTCACCTGCTGTCTGTACACTGACTGTCAAGGCCTCGGCTCCGTATAGTACATTTCATGAAAGCTGCCTGCAAAAGTGTTGAAGTGCTGCTGGCTTTTGCAAGTTACCAGCGGCACTCTCTCGGGGAGCAAATAGAGGTTTCACACCGGCAAGAACATGTCAAGACAGGCGCAAAACTATTTGTCCCTGTAGTGGCTGGTCGGGAGATGTTGGGAGTTCCATACATCAACCGCCCTTAATGCTGCCACATTGACATGGTTTTCTGTTTAGGGTTTGCTCCCTTAGCCTTCGGTTCTGTCAAGGACCTGTACCACAAGGCAGTGGTTTAGAACTCGAGCTGTAATCACACATTAAACTATGTGCATGTTAATATTAAGGTTATTGCTTTTCAGAAAGCGTTCGTCATATGTTTCAAAGTGTGCATTATGTCGTAGAGAGGCTACACAGCCAGACAATAACCCAAAGGATATGAGTGAATGGGTACATACGGACATTGGCTGACCTTTGGTCGAAAGCTAAGTATTTACAGTGTTATTTCATCATTACTCTATTATTGTACTTTAAACCTGTAAACCCGATGTGAATGTAACCATTTTTAAGATATATGCATATCTAAAAAATACTTGTGAAGGGGGGATGTAATATATGCCTAAAATACATCCAGGCATGAGTGGGAGAACAAAGGAATATGTAAATGAGATGACGTCAGAGGTAAAGGGTACCAGCGGTTCAGGCCCCTGGACAGTGAATAAAGCATTCAGTATCCAGAAGTCAAAGTGTTCAGACATTGTACTTTCACACTGACCATCTAAAATATCTACACATTTATTCAATTTGGTGTGTCAATAGTATCTATAATTCATGTAGTAAATTATGCTTTTGGAATAACACCAGAAGCTGGCGGCCACGATATATTATATTTGAGATAAAAATTGTAATGATTCAATCATTCTATCTATATGTGTCGACAGGTCAGTCTCATTGTTATTGTTAAGGCCACTAAAATATCTGTGAAACTCCTATCTTGCTGTGGGAGGAGCTATGTATTTCCTTTATAAGGCTGGTGATTAAAGGAAGCTATCAGACATACAGATTTGCTGCAACCAGAAGGTATCCTTGTTATCCACTGTTCCTGCAGGCAGAAACATGATCCATCCAGAGCCAGAAGAGTATTTGATGTATTATTTTATATTATTTTATAGATTAAATTAATAGGTAATTTTATAACCTCACTAAATGGACCACTTAAAGTCGGTCCCAAGGCGGGTCGATTTAGAGAGGTTTTACTATATAGATATATATGTGTATATACGCATACAGACACACATGGAGATAGCTCATGTGTGAAAGAAACTGCCATCTTCGATATCTGATATGCTGTTGGGGGTTTCAAGTCCCAGCATCATCAAAGGTCATATCAGAAAGGGAGTCGACTTGTGAGAGTACACGGTCGTGACGACTTTATATTGCTGCCCTATTGCGATACAGCACTAGTGCCAGTCACTCAAATTGTCCTGATTTTAAGCAGTACAGTGCTTGCCCTATCCTAGTAATGCCACCCACCGGGAAAGGTACTGATACTGAGCTAACCGGTGTGGCGTGCTCAGCCGTGACTCGTGCTCAGCCGTGTACATAGACTCAAACTCAAGGCATTGTCAATGGTCGTGAGTAATTTTCATACAGAAAATACAGAACAAGTGAAATATCTCTAAAACCACACCACCTATTAACACATTGCTTGGTACACATATAGAAAACATCTTCACCAAAAACATTATATTAAATTTATAAGGTTAGTGACTTACGACCATTGACAATGCCTTGAGTTTGAGTCTATGTACACGACTGAGCACGCCACACCGGTCCTATGAACGCTAGGCTAGGGAGTGACAAGTGTAAATTGTATAAGTCATTGGTTTGATTAGGCTGGGATTCGAATTCCCGACCTTTCGCACGGGAAGCTAAGGCTCTACCGATTTGGCCACCGCCATGTATATACATATATATACATATATACATATATTTATTTATGCATATATTATATATACAAATAGACATATATATAAACATAATATAATATGTACACGTATGCGCTACCTTGCCACCCTCCTCCTTGGCCCTGCACGGATGTGCCCCCCCACCCACCCACCCACACACCCCGAATTCGAAAAGCACACATTTTGTTTGATACATTTTGAATTGACAATCAATCACACACCAGATGCGAGTCAGTGTTATGTCTGCGTATTTATTACCTTTTGTCCGTCAGAAGAAGGTATGGATGGAAGTACACAGGTTATAATTTGTTTGTTTGTTGCTGTTTTACGTCCTAGCAACATCTAAGGTCATACCAGGATGGGTACTGACTTGTGACAGTGCGCACTCATGGCGACTTTATAGTGCTGTCCCACTGGGAAACCAGGCCACCGGCACCATGACCTGGTATCCCACTCAGTCACATTATCCTGACACTGAGCACACCAGTCCTTGCCCTATCCTAATAATGCCAAGCGCCTGGCTAGGAAGCGACAAGTATCAATTTTAAAGTCATTGGTTTGACTCGACCGGGACTCGAACCCACGATCTACCAGCACGGGAGACGGACGCTCTAACTCATTCGGCCATCCCGTCTGGTTTCACACACTGCATGGGAAGGGGATTTAAATTCACTATTAGTCACAGTACGTTTTTGATACTTTCTTCTGTGGAATTCTGTTACAATGGACTGCTCCTTTATTATGCTCCTCTCTCATTAGTGACCCATGAGCATAAACATGTTCAGAGAGAAAGCCTATCAACTTAGTACTCCGTGACCCTATCAATCTAGCGCCTGAGAAAGGCGATGAGGTCTGAATGACCCTAATAAGCTCAACTTGACCCCGGATCCTCTCCGTCTGGATTGGGCCCTAAATAACTCGCACAGAATACATTGTTTCAATACATGATATAAATATACAAACCATAGCAAGTCAAATTCGATCTTGATAATTGTGAATAAGTAAAGTTGTGTCGGTCACGTGACTGCCCCATTTAAATGTTTTGTTTGTTTGTTGTTGTTTTATGTCCTAGCAACATCTAAGGTCATATCAGGACGGGTACCGACTTGTGACAGTGCGCACTCATGGCGACTTTATAGTGCTGTCCCTCTGGGAAACCAGGCCGCCGGCACCATGACCTGGTATCCCACTCAGTCACATTATCCTGACACTGAGCACACCAGTCCTTGCCCTATCCTAATAATGCCGAGCGCCTGGCTAGGAAGCAACAAGTATCAATTTTAAAGTCATTGGTTTGACTCGACCGGGACTCGAACCCACGACCCCACGATCTACCAGCACGGGAGACGGACGCTCTAACTCATTCGGCCATCCCGTATGGTCTCCATTTAAATGCTGGCATACAGACAGTTGGGCGATCTCCTCTCGAGCGTGCACTGAGCCATTATTACTCCCGTCACGGATGGGTGACCGGAGCTATGTAATGGGGCTGTCACATTACGACGCATCGCGCAAACGTACGCCGACGTATGTGATATTTGGCCGCTACGTCGGGATACGTAATGCGTTATGTGTTTGTTATGCGTACTTCGATGTACATCGATGTACGTTGATGTACATCTGCGTTAGGGGGTCGCACAACACTTTCGACGTACACATCACACACACGTCAGCCGTACGTTATGTATACGTTAGGCGTACGTCGATTTACATTACACGTACATTAGATTATGTTGTTCACTATGTTGCACTACATTGACCTACGTTAAAGGCAGTGGAAACGTACAGTCCGCGGACTGACAACATATGGATAATGTACGTCTAACATATGTCTAACATATGTCTAACATACTTCTAACATATGTATAACATATGTCTAACATATGTTTTGCATTTCTCCACCCATGTCTTGACATATGTAATGTATGAGGCATAGTTATGGCGATCGAATAACGTATATAACATTCACCGGCATTCTGTGAACGTACCGGGAGTGTAATTCGAGTGTTTTTCGCCAGGAGGCACGTTAGCCATACGTTGGCCATACATTGGCCATACACTATGTATATGGTATGTATACATCCAACTTTGCCCCCGCACCAACAAGTTTAACGCATCTCAACATATAAAAGTAATTTTACACGTTGGACACGCGCTTGCGAGATGCGTCGTAATGTGACAGGGTGACAGTGCCTTTAAGCATACGGCTGGTACGACTGTAAAGTTCCACAGTCCGATAGGTTTGAATTTCTGCCATGTTTATTTAGATAAACATATTAGGTTGATCATTATAATGTACTCCATTTTAATTGGATGTAATTTATATCACGAATAGCTAATTTTAAAGATATTTTAGTTAACAATTGCTAAATGCTAGATTACTTTTGCACACCAAGATACCTGGTCCTTAGCAACTTAGGCCTGAATAGGAACGGGTTCTATTAAATTGACTCAGTTTTCTCTTCTGTGGAGCAACAAATCTTTTGTAAGTGCACAAGTGTCTAAGTTGGATATGATTTGTTTTGTTTGTTGGGGCTTTACATCCTAGCAACATCTAAAATAAGATCACATTAGGATGAGTACTGACTTGTGACGGTGCACACCCATGTGACTTCATACTAGTGCTGCCCCACTGGGAGACCAAGCTGCCAGCACTATGACCCAACATCCCACCCGACTTACACAATTGAAATGTGTCACTAGCTAGCCTGGTATTCGGCATTACTGTATAATAAAAGGAAAATTTGTTTTATTTAACGACACCTCTAGAACACATTGCTTTTTATCATTGGCTATTGGATGTCGAACATATGGTTGCCACTACCTAGGCTTTCTGATGCACCAGAAAGCCTAGGTAGTGTAATGGTTAGCACGCTAACCCTGGAATGGAAAGAAGCGTGTGTTTGTAAACCTGCTCTAGACCCACTAGTTCCCATTTTCAGCACCCACACCACAGTCGTCACAATTATCAATTATTTCATTTGGTCTTCGGTCTGACCCGCCTGGGGATTGAACCCACACCATTCCACATGGTAAGCAGGTGCCCATACCACACATGCCACACATGCCACACATGCCACACATGCCACCCACACCACCCACACCACACACGCACCACACCACACACACAACACACAACACACACAACATACCACATACACCACACAACGAACCACACACAGCACACACACTACACACCACACACTCTACACACCACACACACCACACACACCACACACACCACACACATCACACACACTTCAGTCACACCACATCGGCTCTGTCCGCCCTTCTGTAGCCCGGATCGGGGGGTTCGGCACAAAGACCATAAATAAGCCACTTTTCGCACCTGTGCACACACTGTCTGACGGGAAGAGGGTGCGAGTCTTCATGGGTCCTCTGCTCTCTGTCTCAATAACCCAGAAAACCACCTGACCTGAACCCACGAAGGCATTGTATTTCCACCCCGACCCGCACACCCCAACCCGGCACCCCATCCCCCCACCCTCCACCTGCTTCACCTCCTCACATCTTCCACTTCCCCGCCCTCCACCTCCCTCTCCTCCACACTCCACACTCCACCTCGCCTCCCCACTTTCTCCTCACTCCCCACTCCACCTCCCCCTCCCCACTTCCCCCACACTCCACCACCCCACTTCCCCACACTCCACATTCCACTCCCCCCTCCCCATTTCCTTCTCACTCCTCACCCCCCACTCCACCTCCCCTCCCCACTTCCCCCACACTCCACACTCCACCACCCTACTTCCCCACACTCCACACTCCACTCCCCCCTCCCCACTTCCTCCTCACTCCCCATTCCACCTCCCCCTCGCCACTTCCTCCACCCTCCACACTCCACCTCCCCCTCCCACTTCCCCACACTCTACACTCCACCTCCCCACTTCCCCCACACTCCACACTCCACCTCCCCCTCCCCACTTCCCCACACTCCACCACTCCACCTCCCCACTTCCCCCACACTCCACACTCCACCCCCCCCTCCTCACTTCCCCCACACTCTACACTCCACCTCCCCTCCCCTCCCCAGTTCCCCACACTCTACACTCCACCTCCCCACCGCCGCCACACTCCACACTACCCCTCCACACTTCCCCCTCCCCACTTCCCCCACACTCCACCTCCCCCTCCCCCCCCCGCCGCCACACTCCACCCCCCCCCCTCCTCACTTCCCCCACACTCTACACTCCACCTCCCCCTCCCCTCCCCACTTCCTCACACTCTACACTCCACCTCCCCACCGCCGCCACACTCCACACTACCCCTCCACACTTCCCCCTCCCCCTCCCCACTTCCCCCACACTCCACACTCCACCTCCCCCTCCCCACCGCCGCCACACTCCACACTCCATCTCCCCACTTCCCCCACACTCCACACTCCACCTCCCCACTTCCCCCACACTCCACCTCCCCTCCTCACTTCCCCCACACTCTACACTCCACCTCCACCTCCCCCTGCCCACTTCCCCACACTCCACCTCCCCCTGCCCACTTCCCCACACTCCACACTTCACTTCCCCCTCCCTACATCGCCCACACTCCCGCTCCCCCTCCCCACTTACCTACACTCCACACTCTACCTCCCCACACTCCACCTCCCGCACACCCACCTCCTCCCATCCTCCCCTCCTCTTCTTCTTCCTCTTCCGTCCTCCCCCTCCTTTTCCCACCACCTCCCACCCCACCCCACACTCCACACATGAGTGCCTTAAGAGTTTCTCCCTTGTCTTCGTTCAAGCCTGCTGCACTCCAGGCCACTAAGAATTTCCATTAAACACAGCATTCGCAATCCTAGTAGTCGGTGCTTCTATAAGGATAGTTCAGGATATCACAGGATAACTAGACAACAAATAATATAGGTGCAATGGGGATGACAAAAATGTGAAATAGTGTGCCTACAGCAGATTTTGATCTCTAACTTCTAAGGTGCCTCATGGGAAGAGTGTTTTGATCAAATTGATATCTGCATAAAATATATAATTTGTGTGCATTCAACATGTGCATAGAATGTGACTGAGGGGGGTTACCAGTATGTCTACCCGCCCTGTGGGGGGAGTGTAGAACAATTGACCGACTGGATTCAAGCAACACCTCCCCCCTTTTCCTAATTTATCCCATCATGCAATAGCAATCTACTAATATGAATAAGCAATGCCTAGGACCGACCCACCGATATAACTAGTAACTACAGCAAAGTATTTCATGATTTTAGTTTTACTCCACTCGCGGTGTTCGATTTGAAATTCTATCAACTCGGGTGACCCGAATCTGCGAATACAGCCGCCGTTTCCGCAGAGTAAACTATTAATATTTCATTTGTGCATTCATGTTTATGCCAAATTGTTATTTATTTCTTTTAATTTTGAATAAAATCTAAGTTTTGAACTGCACCTGTTGGCAAATTCTATGGCAGCAGGCATTTGTTTTGATATATTATTAACCAATAGCTGACCCCGAATACCGTCAATTGGGGCTATGGACTTAATGCCTTGACAGTGCTGCTGCAGAGTAGCATGGAGGAACACGTACACTGGTCCCAGTGACATCATCACACCATATATGGAAGATCTGTAGTGAGGGACCAGTGTAGTTGTTCCGCAACTTAGCTTGTGCTACTCTGCAGCAGAGCATGATTAAGGCGTTAAGCCAATCGGTGTCACCCACCCTGTTTGCTGCGTAGTGAAGTTTGACTAGCGATTTCCGTTTCTGTTTGCTGGATTTGGATTATCATGTTATTCAACACGAGTTTACAAATAGCGGCGCCCATAAAGGGCTATTTCCGTTTCCGTTTGCTGGATTTTGGTGAATTCATGTTCCACCCTTAGAGTACAGGTCTTGTTTAAGCATATTTGCTATATATATGTACATATGTTAGTCATTAGCCTCCCCGTGGGTGGGTCGGTATTATTTAATAATAATACAGGTATTCCGAGTTCCGCTGGTACCTCAGGAAGGGCTGAATCTGTAAACCAGCACACCGAGTCACAGCTTCAGCTTACAGACAGGAAGTTGGCATTAGCGCCACTTTCAGCCCTATCTTTCAGTATAGGCCTTATACTTTAGACTAACTTTGCACCTGTATCTACATGCTTCCTGATGAGTTAAGCGTCCATCTCCCGTGTTGGTTGGTGGTTGCAACCACCAATCAACCCGTGTAGGTAGATCGTGGGATTCGAACCCGAGTCGAGTCAAACCAATGACATAACAATTTATACTTGTCACTTCCTAGCCTAGCACTCAGCATTAATAGGACAAGGCAAGGACCGGTTTAGCTCAATGTCAGGATAATGTGACTGAGTGGGATATCGTGTTGGTGGCCCTATCTCCCAGTGGGACAGCAGTATAAAGTTGCATGAGTGTACACTGTCACAAGTCAGTACCCGTCCTGATGTGATCTTATGTGTTGCCAGGACGTAACACAACCAACTAACCAACTAAAAGGTATTTGAATTCAGACTCCAGCAACAAGTGAGTGCATTGGTACGGAGGTGGTGTCTCAGATGTATTTGTATGAAGGATGGTGTGTGCAGTGTGGGTCATGGCAGTGAGGGGGGTTTCTCAGAAGTGAGTACCCGGCCTCTTTAATTTCACGTCCCACTGAAGATTCCGGTAGTCTCCCAGGCATGTTCTATAGATAATATACATTGCAGCAGCTCTTGTTTCTTATGGGATTTGCCTGGTATCTAAAACTGGGCAACCTGAATCCAGCAGAGTGATAAACGACCCCTCCTTTCACCCTCCGCCTTCCTTATTCCCCTCCCGCCCCCCTGCCCTATCCCTCCCCCTACCTTATTCCCCTCCCGCCCCCCTGCCCTATCGCTCCCCCTACCTTATTCCCCCTCGGCCACCCTCCCCTATCCCTCCCCCTACCTTATTCCAATCCCGCCCCCCTGCCCTATCGCTCCCCCTACCTTATTCCCCCTCGGCCACCCTCCCCTATCCCTCCCCCTTCCTTATTCCCCTCCCGCCCCCCTGCCCTATCGCTCCCCCTACCTTATTCCCCCTCGCCACCCTCCCCTATCCCTCCCCCTTCCTTATTCCCCTCCCCGCCCCCCTGCCCTATCGCTCCCCCTACCTTATTCCCCCTCGGCCACCCTCCCCTATCCCTCCCCCTTCCTTATTCCCCTCCCCGCCCCCCCTGCCCTATCGCTCCCCCCTACCTTATTCCCCCTTGGCCACCCTCCCCTATCCCTCCCCCTTCCTTATTCCCCCTCCCGCCCCCCCTGCCCCTATCGCTCCCCCCTACCTTATTCCCCCTCGGCCACCCTCCCCTATCCCTCCCCCTTCCTTATTCCCCTCCCGCCCCCCTGCCCTATCGCTCCCCCTACCTTATTCCCCCTCGGCCACCCTCCCCTATCCCTCCCCCTTCCTTATTCCCCTCCCGCCCCCCTGCCCTATCGCTCCCCCTACCTTATTCCCCCTCGGCCACCCTCCCCTATCCCTCCCCCTTCCTTATTCCCCTCCCCGCCCCCCCCTGCCCTCATTCGCCTCCCCCCTACCTTATTTCCCCCTCGGCCACCCTCCCCTATCCCTCCCCCTTCCTTATTCCCCTCCCGCCCATCCCCTATCCCCTCCCCCTTCCTTATTCCCTCTCCCGCCCCCCTCCCCTATCCCTCCCCCTACCTTATTCCCCTTCGGCCACCCCTCCCCCTATCCCTCCCCCTTCCTTATTCCCCTCCCCCGCCCCCCTGCCCTATCGCTCCCCCCTACCTTATTCCCCCCTCGGCCACCCCTCCCCTATCCCTCCCCCTTCCTTATTCCCCTCCCGCCCCCCCCTGCCCTATCGCTCTCCCCCTACCTTATTTCCCCCTCGGCCACCCTCCCCTATCCCTCCCCCTTCCTTTTATTCCCCTCCCGCCCCTCCCCTATCCCTCCCCCTTCCTTGATTCCTCTCCCGCCCCCCCCCCCTATCCCTCCCCCTACCTTATTCCCCTTCGGCCCACCCTCCCCCTATCCCTCCCCCTTCCTTATCCCCTCCCGTCCCCATCCCCTTATCCCTCCCCCCTACCTTATTCCCCTTCGGCCACCCTCCCCTATCCCTCCCACTTCCGTATTCCCCTCCCTCCCCCCTCCCCTATCCCTCCCCCTTCCTTATTCCCCTCCCTCCCCCTCCCCTATCACTCCCGCCTTCCTTATTCCCCTTCGGCCACCCTCCCCTATCCCTCCCCCTTCCTTATTCCCCTCCTGTCCCCCTCCCTTATCCCTCCCCCTTCCTTATTCCCCTCCCGTCCCCTCCCCTATCCCTCCCCCTCCCTTATTCCCCTTCGGACACCCTCCCCTATCCCTCCCCCTCCCTTATTCCCCTTCCACCACCCTCCCCTACCCCTCCCCCTTCCTTATTCCCTTCCCCCCCCCTCCCCTATCCCTCCCCCTTCCTTATTCCCCTCCCTCCCCCTCCTCTATCCCTCACCCTTCCTTATTCCCCTCCCCCCCATCCCCTATCCCTCCCCCTTCCTTATTCCCCTCCCTCCCCCTCCCCTATCCCCCCTCCCCTATCCCCCCCATTCCTATCCCTCCCCACCCCTATCCCCCCCTCCTATCCTCCCTTCCTTATTCCGCTTCCACCACCCTCCCCTATCCCTCTCCCTTCCTTATTCCCCTCCCGCCCCCCTCCCCTATCCCTCCCCCTTCTGTATTCCCCTCCCTCCCCCCTCCCCTATCCCTCCCCCTTCCTTATCCCCTCCCGTCCCCATCCCGTCCCCAACCCGCCCCCCCCCCCCCCCCCCCTATTCAACCACACACAGGTGATTTGCAACCTGTAACCTGCGAAGTGACAGAAGAAGGCGAACGCAACTTGTTCTTTTCATCGTCCGCTCCTAATAAATATTGTATGCTCGTTGTTACGGAGATTTACGTTAACAAACGAGTAGGGAGTAGGGTTGTAAGCAAACAGCAGCATCATGCCTAGAGTGGCACTCGAACCACATTCCTGCCATTCCAGAACGAATGTCCTAACCAACTGCCTATATAGGCTATCTGATGCTGATGCAACCATTCTATCCATACCAGCATGTGAATGTAGCGTTTCACTTGGGAAGCTGGGTGCAATTAACTGCATTTGACCCTTTAGTCTCATATTTACGATTAGAAATATATCCAAGTTGCTCATTTATAATGGATACACGTAGCAGGTTCAACACCATACAACACTCAGCATGTACAGAATTCTGGTCACAGCACCAGCCAGGAACATGATGCCTAGATGAGAACTCTAACCCACACTTCTGCCATTCCAGGTGAACTACTTAGACTTCCTGATGCAATCAACCCATCCACACCTACCTGTGAATGTGCCATTTTACTAACACTACACATTGGTGCTTGTAAACATTCATTACTTTTGCCACTTTACAATGCTGATAATTATATATATTATAGTAGATCACACATGGGGACCATACAAAGACTTCCTCATAATGGTCAAGAATTTCAAACGGGTGTGGTACGGTCACGTCTCCTAATCATTTGGCTCTGGAAAGACCAAGGTGCCTGTAGGGGGAGCTGAGAGAAAGAGGAGGCAGAGGCAATGTGAACAGCCAACGTTAAAGAACACACAAGAACCCATTTCCTCAGGCCTTCCTCAGGAGAACAATGTGGAGATAGCTGATTACCAGGTGGTCATCAGTGGTTCCCAAATTATCTGTAGATGTGCACATTCAAACAGTTTCATCCCATACCAAATTAGTTCCATGCCCTGCTCCCATTGCCATAGCTTTGTGTGGCTATAGGAAATAACGACAGTAGTTTTTCCAGGAGGCGTTATTTATGACATCATAGATGGAGGAAATCCATCTTGCATTCTTACACTTACAGAGAGGCCCACTGGTTTCGGTTTGGTAGCACCTGGTGAGTAAATCATGCACTAATTTCCTTTCCGAAATGGGTTTTCACGTGACGTCACGGCATTTACGTCACTGTGTAAAGTTTTCCGATATTTTGAGATATGGAATATGGAGAACTATACTATAATAAATTGCAACTTGTCTATAAAATGGTAAATAGTAGGTAAAACCAAAGGCATATAAGGTATATGTGGAGTTGGTGCTCTATTACTAGTTGAGGATAGAAATTGTATTAATATAGTATAGAGAGAGAGGGTCACTTCTTGACATGTGGGACAGTCTTTGGAACTCTCTTCACATACCCCCTCCCCCCAAGTGTTATTTACGGATCATTGCACACCAGAGACAACAGGGCACTGTAGCCAGATCTAACTATGCCTTGTATACAAGGATATTGAACCCTCATTGGTTAATCTGAGAATGCCTGTTGGTGATTGGAGGGATTGGTCAGGTGTGTACAGCCATCTTGGATTCTAAAACTATATATATAATAAACTAAGCAAGCGCCTTCTGGTTCCTTCTGCACACTCTATATCTTGCCTTCCTTCTCTATACTTGCCTGTAGTGATTTCCTATTTAACCTGCCTACACAACCACAGCTGCCGGCCGTCGCACTTTACAAAATGGCGACCACGACTTGGGGAGCACGACGGATGACCTACGAGTGCACGTTTCACCATGTGTAGAGTGCTTGGCACTTTACGAAATGGCGACCATGACTTGGGGAGCACGACGGGTTACACGATGTGTTGAAACTGCATGATAAGTACTGACTATTTGACAGTGATATTACAGTAAGGTTTCGGTAGCATTTTGATTTAAACTGTAATTTATTATTATGACTGGTGCATTATTTTGACTTTATTTAATATATTGGTTGGCAGAGTTAAATTAACACACTGGTGTAATTTTGACGTAAGACTTTGACTATATATTTTTTTATAGACAGTATCGTTACTGGTATTATTTTGACTGCAGTTTTTATTATTAATGTTATTCCGAATTAAAAAAGAACTTATGAGGGACTTCGACTGGTGGTTGAGGATGTGTAGGTAGTGTTATTATTTTTTCTACTATCAAATTGTCTTTCTTTTCATCATTTTAGAGGTATAAAATGATGTGGAATTACTTGTCGATGGGTTTTCCGACAAGAAAGTGTCAATTCTTAAAGAAACATTAGTCCTTGACATTGGTATTACTGTAATTGGCCATGTCAGAAGCCTCGTGTCACTGGTAGATTGTTTTTGCCATTCGGACTACTTTCGGTATTTTTCTTTAACCTTGAGGTGAATGGAAGCGTAGTAATACACGGCGGGAGAGACTTTTCACATTTCTGCTACATTACAGGTCAAATTTCTTGGTTTGACGTGATTCTTTGAATGTATTTCTATCATGCTTTAAAATGCACATGGAAATTGCCTATTTGAACCGTTATTTGGAGGATATCAATAGCATGAACATATTTGACTGTGTGTTAAGTCCTATATTGTATTAGGTACATTTCCAATGATGAGTGTCTTATATATTGAATTGTTTTTCGCAGAATTTTAATATTATAATATAATGGAGAGTGTAGAATGTATTATCATTGGTAACGTTTTGAAAGATTCATTCATTGCATGAAAGTTTTTTTTTATATAGATATTAGTCTTTGCAAGAAATCTTTGAAGGATTACATAGTCTATTTGGATATATTTTGAGAATATATTTTGAGATTTATAGGTTCTGAAAATTATTCTTTGGAAGTAGTAATTCTATAAAAAATACTCTTGAGGATAATACTATGAAGCTAGTAAGGTTATCACTATGAGTTAGTCAGGGATAGACATATTCATACTATGATAAAAGTCTTTACGAAGTGCGTAGAACGCTTAACGATTGCTATTGGGAATTCGAGAATATTCGGAATTTTCATTAGGTAAACGTTGCGTCACCGTATGGTGCCGGTTCTTGGGCGCTGGGCGCACTATAAAGTCAGCACTATAAAGTCACCCTTAGTGTTGACTGTCACAAGTCGGTACCCGTCGTGATATGACCTTAGATGTTGCCAGGGCATAAAACAACAAACAAACCACCTCTCCACCTCCCAACACACCCGCCCACACCCGCCCACACCCGCCGTGGCGTTCCGCTAGTAGTGAGTAGATAGTGTATCATATCACCACTGATACTCGGTGTGTACCCCTTTAACTCAAGACCACTGACTTGACTTCTGGGGTGTTTGTAACCTTATGGTGGTTACCGGCTGCAGAACTGCAGCATTATAGAGAGGCACTGATAAATCAGCACAATCTTTGGTTGAAGAATAATCTTCTGGTGGGATGGTTGTAGAAGCTGGGGGATGTCTTTACAATGATTAAACGACGAGTTGTTTGGGCGGCCCCGAATCACTCCGGTCCGGCGGTAGCACAGCACTTGTATCCAGCAGACAGCAGCAAGGGTTTCTGAGAAAGGGACGGGTAAAGATGGGTCCAGCGGTTCCAGTAATGAGAACAAAGCGAGAGAAACGAAAAGGTAAAGGGCCACCCCCAAGTGCATATATATGGGAAGCAGGTCGAATACTCTTACTAACAAATCCTCGCCCCAAATTCTTAATAATTGTTGCTCATTGCTCAATTTGAGCGCAGAAATAAAGTATGGATTGAATGGGTACCGGTTATTGACACTCATATATTTCTGAATCTCTACTTGGATTATGTCATGTGATTGAAATAAGCATAAAGGGCGCATTCCGAATGCGAATGCGAATGCGGTATGCGAATGCGAATGCGAATGCGACAAAAAATTGAAACCTATGAGCTACATTCCTTACATGCGGTATGCGAATGCGAATGCGAATGAGTTTTTCCGATCGGTCCATGTAGCGATCGGTGCGGCATGCGGCATGCGGCAAGCGGAGTGCCAATAGAAACCTGAGTCTGATGTGTCCATTAGTTTAACACTAGGAGAGGCGACTGAGCATTACGGAATGGCCTAGAGGGGTGCCGTGTACATAGTGATTAGTGTGTGCTTATAAGGGGGAAGGAGGTGGGAAGGTGAGAAAGCCATGAGGGGAAGAGAGAGGAGGGGAGAAAGCTGAGGGGAGGATGGCAGGGAGGTGAGAAAGCAGTGAGGGGAAGAGAGAGGAAGGGAGAAAGCCGAGGGAAAGCTACCAGATTCACAGAAATATGAATACTTATCTATGAATTGGCAATAATATAACCAGTTGTGTGCCGCATGCCGCATGCCACATACTGCGTGTAAGGAATCATGCCATTCGCATACCGCATGCCGCATACCGCATACCACATACCACGTGTAAGGAATGCCCGCTTTAGTCATCAGTTAGTTGCTAAGCAACCATATCGAGGTAATTGAGGCTGTGAATTTACAACAGGTGCGAGCGCTCTTGCTGAGATTTGAGTTCTTTGAACAACCCATGGAAGTCCTTATTTGTGTCCCTTTTTTAAAACATATTTTCAATAACAAGAGTAACAATTTCCCACAGCAAAAAGTAGCCGAATAGCTCTCTCTCTCTCTCTGTACATATATATATGTATATATATTTAATCGTAAAACTAACCCACTACATATATATACACATATATACACACACACATATATATACACATATATCCAATTTCTTCAGCTCTTGCACAATTATATCTGCTCACATAAAAGGCTTACATTTGACAACTGGTGATTTGTATATATATATTTATTAAAGCTTACTCCACTGACTTAGTGATAAATCACTTGCAGTTGCCTGCGATGGTGGGTTAGACCTTTAGTAAAACGTTGGTGAGATTGGTACACTACACCGCCTGATCCATAGAGCACACTGAAACACCCGGGTACCAGCCACCATGATCCGGTCGGACAATCTACTCCTCGACTTTCATGGCGAGTATCAGAATTCTCTCCCCGGCGGCTCCTTTGGTGTTGGTATTGTCGTGGGGGTGATGAAAATGGGAAATATTGCGCCTAGAGCGGGACTCGAACCCACATCTCTTTGCATTCTGGGCCAGTGTGCTAACCATTACACCACCTAGGCTCCCTGATATCAACACACTACCCACGCCTACCTGTCTATGTGGTTACTTGCCTGGGAGGTCAGTGCAGACCACTACACTCGTCCCCCGGAATTGTAAGTCTTTTAATGCTTACAATTACATACATACAGGCAATGCACTAACACATACATACACAGGGTAGGTTCAACAACCATACAGCGCAAAGCTTGTACAGGATCCTGATCACAGCAACCAGTGTCATGGGGGTGATGAAAATGGGAAATATTGCACCTAGAGCGGGACTCGAACCCACATCTCTTTGCATTCTGGGCCAGTGTGCTAACCATTACACCACCTAGGCTCCCTGATATCAACACACTACCCACACCTACCTGTCTATGTGGTTACTTGCCTGAGAGGTCACTGCAGACCACTACAGTATTATCCACAAACTGTTCTACGACCCGTGCTATATCATGTGCAACCCGTTGTAAAAATACACGGATTTTCGGTTGAGAATTATATATTGGCAGAGAGCATTATTATTCTGGGACGACGAAGTGGGAACCAGGTTATGTAAACTAAAAGCAATAGAATCCCACTCCCATTGTACATGATACTGAGTGATGTGAAATATATGTTATATATGATGATTGGAGTTAATGAAGAGATTTCCTATAAAAGAGACAGTACATGATTATTGAAATGTTTCTCTATGTGTTCATAAAGGATACAATTGGAGGAAAATGACAATTTTAATATATATATCTATATACATATCTGTAACTGTATACAAAATCCTGTCCACCCATGACCACCGACTGACCCACCTGCCTAATCTGCATATGTATAGACTGCACCACCTGCAGCTGGTTTGAGTGACAGCCCCAACTGGGGGTGGCCACCCACCCAGTCTGTGGGGAGTGTCTGATTGGCTGGCTGGGGAATGTCCGGTCACCTGACTCCCTTGGCCTATCCTGACCACACACTAGTCTCAAATAAGTAATTATTCAAGATTCTGCTTGAGACACACTGAAGAGAAATCACTCTACTCCTGGCTCTTGAGTGAGACACACCTACTTCTGAGCAGGAACCCCAGACACTCTGTCTGACGCTATCAAAATTCACCTATTCAAATTGAGTGTATACACAGCCATAGGACTCCTGTCCCATGGGCTGTAGGCACTCCTTTCCGTATACAGGCTAAAGTGATAATGAGACATAGTGTGGGCAGCATATGAGGAGGAAGGTGCTAGGTCACATGTAAGGGGGATGGACAGGAGTTGCTGCCAATAAAGCACAACTTATTCACTGTTCATCTGTGTGACTGGTTTTCCTTCCTATTTCCAGACTTGCTTAAATTGATTTAGGCTGATTGCATCACAGGTGAAAGTCACATGGGGTGCTCAACGCGGCCGAGCATCCGTGTTTCTATACCGTGTTATATCATGTCGACCCATGATATATCAAGTGCGACCTGTGATATATCATTGCGACACGTGATATATCATGTGCGACCCGTGGTAAATTATATGATGGTTCATATTGTTGTGGTGGTGATTAAAATTGGAAATATTGCTTCCTAGAGCAGATTTCGAACCCACACTTTTTGCCATCACGGGAATAACATGCCAACAAATACACTACCTAAGCTCTCTGATGCAATTACGCCCATTTGTCTACGTGGCTCCTTCCCTGAGAGGTCAGTGCAGACTACTATTCTCGTCCCCCTGGAATTGTAAGTCTTTTAAATGAGTTATATCCATACATTGTTCAGTGCTTACAATTGCATACAAGCAATGGCATACAGGTTCAACAATCATACAACATGTAGCTTGTACTGGGTCAAGGTCACAGCAACCAGTGTTGTGAATGTGATGAAAATGGGAAATATTGCACCTAGAGCACGATTTGAACTAACACTTCTTGCTTATTTGAATATTTATTCATGGCAGTTAGGTAGTTTCTCAGAAAATAGGCCTCAGCCTGTTTAATTTCATGTCCCACTGAAGATCCGGGTAGTTTGTGGGCAGGCTCGATCTACACTGCAGCAGTTCTTGTTTTATATGGGGGCAACCATAATTCAGCAGAATGACACCCCCATACTATTAACTTCGTCCAAGCACCAGGCACGGTAGCGACAAATATTAATTTTTTTGCAATTCTTTAGTTTGACTCGACCGAGGATTGAACCCACGACCTGTAGCATGGTCAATTATCACTATTTTCAGCAACAACAAAAGCTGTCACCTTGACCCAAATGACTAGGGGAGTTCTGATGGGTGTAATGCTACTGCTGAGTACTTTTGCTTGCGGTGGTAATTTCTTTCCATTTTCTTTTAAACTTATGTTAATCGTGGATCCCCTGGTAACTCTCCTGACCCCTCCATCCGCCCATTACGGAGCCCCAGGGAACTCTCGTTGTGCACCGTGGGAACCAAACCAAAACCAACGAAGGCAGCAACCATTCCTTTTGTCCTGCCGCTGAGTGTGTTTGTTTGGAAGGGCTATGTCTCAGCAACCTCCAAGGTCATATCAAAACTGGGTGCATGCTGATGGTAACTTTATAGTGCTGCACCACTGGGGAGACCAGGCCACCGGCACCATGACCCGATATCCCACCCAGTCACATTAGTCTGGATACTTAGCAAACCAACCAGTCCTTGCCATATCCTAGCGATGCAGAGCATAAGGCTAGGTGGTGACAGGTATTAAGTCTGTTCAGTGATGAGAGTCGGCTCCAATCAAAATAAAGTGGAAATCTGAGTTCCGGTAAATCTGATACTGCTGGGCATAGGGGGAGAAATGATCCATTTGACCAAGAAAAAGTCGGAAATCCGCCGAAAGATTGGAAGTTGTCCATCCTTGGTTGAAAATCTTTGGTTTGACTCGGTCAGGGATCGAACCCAGGACCTCTCGTATAGGCCAAGGCTCTACTATATTAGCTAACCCGGTTTGTTTCTACTGGTGATATTCGTAGTCACAGATATGATTCACCATCCATCTGAGAGCGAGTCTAATGAATGGCGGATGGGGAGATGTATGTTGTTCCTGCTGAATTAAACACAATGTTAACATTGCAACCAATTAAAGCACAGGATAAAACTGCCAAGCTGTGTATATGTCATGATAGAGCAGGTTTCTATGCTGGTTAAGATGAGGAGCAAGCTAGATTTATTCATTAAAAAGCTGGTTGGCTTGTCTTGTTGTTGTTGCTGTTTGTCTTTTTAGCTGGACAGTTAATATACTAAACATGAGGGTGAGCAAAGAAAACGACATCCTTATAATCGATCAAATTCGCTATTTGATATTCCGCCCCTGGCGGTGAAAATAAACATTAAGTTTAAACCAGATCCGCTCCTTAGTGTACAAACCATAGCGAGGAAGGCAAACAGTATTTATAGACAGAGTGTGTTGCCTACCTATAGCAAAAACATGGCTGGTACGTCGTTTTGTACCCCCTCTTCTAATCGTTCGCACGGAATGAACGTAATCACTATTCCAATTGTGTGTAAAAAGGCTACCAAACTACCAAACTACTGCCAGAAAGAATCCCACGATCTACCAAAACGGGAGACGGACTCTCAACCCATTCGGCCATCCTGTCTGGTCAAAGGTCCCTGGTCTGCATTGAGAAAATACCTATTCAAATGAATAAAAATTACAACAAAACATTTATCTATTTGTACTGTCATTGAATGAGCCGGAGAAATTTCAACTGTGGACAATTGCTCATTCCACTGCCCTTTGACCTCTAATAGCCATGCCGAGCGACAGGCTAGGTAGCGACACGCAATAATTTCTAAGTCATTGGTCATTGGAATTCTATCTTTATTATTATATATTTGGGCAAGCGAAGTGAAAAGCAGACAATTGGGATTCCATTTTTAGGATTTCTGACAGATAGTGCGCGCAATTGTGAGAAAAAAAATCAAACACTTGGAAGTCCACCTTTGGAGTGTTTCAGTATGCGGCATTTGGAAGTCCAGCTTTAGAGTGTCTGGGCGTGTGACATTTGGAAGTCCAGCTTTAGAGTGTCTGGGCGTGTGACCTTTGGAAGTCCAGCTTTAGAGTATCTGGGCATGTGACATTTGGAAGTCCAGCTTTAGAGTGTCTGGGCGTGTGGCATTTGAAAGTCCACCTTTAGAGTGTCTGGGCGTGTGGCATATGGGAGTCCACCTTTAGAGTGTCTGGCCGTGTGGTATTTGGAATTCCACCTTAGAGTGCCTGGTCGTGTGGCATTTGAAGTTCCACCTTTAGCTTGTCTGGTCGTGTGGCATTTGGAATTCCACCTTTAGAGTGCCTGGGCTTGTGGTGTTTGCAAGTCCAGCTTTAGGGAACAGGATCTGAACTGCAGACCCGCAAGCCCCCGCCCGTATGTGGGCACCTGTATAAGCAGGGAGCTCTGTTTGCGCATGCGAGGGGCATTGTTTGACCGCCATATTGCCCCAGCAGGGATAAGACCCGAGTGCAGGTATACTTGAGGTATATCCATTATCTTACAAACCGCGTTTAATGTTTACCGACCTTTGTAGACAATATCTACCTTACCTGTCTTCAGTGGCCCCAGTTGTCGTTGAAATCCCCACCCTGTGTGAAAGACTTGTCAATGTACAAACTGCACCAAATTCTCGCATTTGTCTTAGTCACAACCAGCTTCGGATTTGTCGAAGTCACAACCAGCTGATGACCATTAAGAGTTTTATCAATATTTATCCAGTTTTATATTACATATCCAATGTAGGTACGCCTGTTGCATTGAAAGGAACATGTAAGTAAATGTAATAGAGCATGCCACTGCTGCAACCCTTTCATGTCCATCATTTTGGTGTATGAACAAAATTTAATTTGCATGTTTACGCTCCAAATACTATCTCCAAATATAGCCATTTCAAATTAAATTTACTCCGACCTAAAGTAAAGTAGACTATAATGATCAAACTAATATTCTTAGTTAAAAAGAATATGATGAAACCTCAACAAATTATCGGATTATGCACCTATAATTGTGATCATTTTATCGGTTATTCATTAACGGATCTGTTTTAGTGACAACCAGCTGATCACCATTGAAGGCCCGGTCACATAGCCCTTAGTGGACATAGTGATCCGTAGTATAGATTAATGTGGGTCAAACGTGGTTCAAGTACGTTAAACTACGTTGAAATACATTAAAGTTTCATAGTCTGATGGTTTTGAGTTTCTCTCATTTTCTGAGATAAACATATTAGGTAGTTCATTATAATCTATCTTACTTTATTTTGAAGTAACTTTTATTTTAAATCGCAAACTTTTGAGATATTTGAAATGGAAACATGCTAAATTAATTTTGGCAAGCTTGCCAAAATTCTATCACCATATGCTTCTGCAGTAGCAGGTTCTATTAATTGACTCGGTAGTTCCTTCTACATGCTGTTAAATGGTTAATAAGTGCATCAGTATCTAAAGTAGATATGTAGAATCAAATCTAGATAATTGTTTTGCTTTTGGAAATTTGAAGTTTTCATCGGACTATGCAGCTTTAAGGTATGGCAAGTTTTGGTATGGATAAATACCTTATGGTATGGATAAATATGTCATGGTACGGATGCTGGTATGCTCAACGACGTTCAACTACGTTCAATTACGTTAGCCTCCACTATGTTCACCTGCGTCCACTAATGGCTATGTGAACAGGGCTTCGTCCAAGTATGCTAGAGTATGCTAGAGCAGGCTAGAGTATGCTAGAGTACACTAAAGTTTGCTAGAATACATTAGCACCACAAATGCAAATTCAGCCTCCAATGTACCGCTCTTTTGAACATGTCCAAAAATGTAATCGGAGATCATGGCTCACCCACATTATTACCAAGTTAACATGAGAGACAAGTATGGATGCCACTATGTTCAACTATGTTCAACTACTTTCAACTACGTTAGCCTCCACTACGTTCAACTACGTCCACTAACAGCTATGTGACCGGGGCTTAAAGTCTTAAAAATAATGGCAACCCTGGAAGAAAATGATCAATTCTGTATAAGAAAATAGTGTAGGACTCTGTTCTGACCTTCCCGATGCGGAGCCACTTAGACAAGTAGGTGTGGATAGGGTGATTGCATCAGGAAACCTAGGTAGTGTGATGGTTAGCAGACTTAGCCATGGAATGGCAAGAGGTGTAGGTTCAAAACCTGCCCTAACATTTTCGTCACCCCCATGACACTGGTTGGTATGATCAGGACCCGATACAAGTTACATATACAGGGACTTTATCATGGCGCCGATGACACACGCAGTGTAGGAGGCTCCATAAAAATAGTGTGGATTACTAATGAAAACACAGTGCTAACTACAAGGAAAGTGCATAAAGGCGTAGCCCTAAGCACTAAGACCAACAGAAATGATGCAAATGATGCATTACTAGGATAATAAGGAGGAAATCCGAACAAAAAGCTTGTCGGAAAAAAAATCAACTTATCCGGCGGACTGAACGCATGTGTGCGATGCTACACTTCGTATCATCTCTCACAGCTAAGTACCACTAATTTATGATATATTAACACTCATATACTTTACTTTTACTATTGATGTATGTGTAGGTGTGATTACTAATGTATGAAGAACTCTAAAGCTGCCGTAAATTGAGTGAACTGATAAAATCCCCTATTATCACTCACCAGCACTAAATACAACAGGTTTGCCCGACCGTTAAAAAATGGCAACAGCCGCTATAGAGAACTAACACTGACAACAAAATCAAAATACATTACTAGGATAATAAGAAGGAAACTGCACTACGGTAGTGTTCTTATTCGCACGTAACTTGGACGTTTCACACGGATGTGACACTGACACTATAGTGACTGTGGATACGCACGTGTGCGATCCTACACGTCGTATTCAGCTCTCGCAGCTAAGTACTAATTGTGTAGATTTCATGGCCCTGCGCCAACAGAAATGATGCATTACTAGGATAATAAGGAGGAAATCCGAACAAAAAACGTGTTGGACAAAAAAATCCCCCCCCCCAAAAAAAATCCAAATTTGTTTTTAAAATTTAAAAAAAAAAAAAAAAAATAAAAAAAAAAAATCAACTTATCCGGAGGATTGAACGCACGCGTGCAATGCTACACTTCGTATCATCTCTCACAGGCTAAGTACCACTCATTTATATATTAACACTCATATACTTTACTTTTACTACTGATGTATGTGTAGGTGTGATTACTAATGTATTAATAACTCTAAAACCGCTGTGAATTGAGTGAACTGATAGAATCCCCTATTACCACTCACCAGCACTAAATGCAACAGGTTTGCCCGACTGTTAAAAAATGGCGACAGCCGCTATAGAGAACTAACACTGACAACAAAATACATTACTAGGATAATAAGAAGGAAACTGCACTACGGTAGTGTTCTTATTTGCACATAACTTGGACGTTTCACACGGATGTGACACTGACACTATAGTGACTGTGGATACGCATATGTGCGATGCTACACGTCGTATTCAGCTCTCACAGCTAAGTACTAACTGTGTAGATGTCATGGCCCTGCGCCAACAATTTTACACTGCAAACAGCATGCATGAGCTTTTACTAAAGTGAGGCAGGAAAACGTTTTAGCCTTCTTGGGGGCAGCTGGTTTGTACCACCTCATATAGGTTTTTAAACAAATTTAATCAGTGAATAAAACTATCATTTAGAAAATGGCGGCAGCCGCTATAGGGAACGATCAGGTGATAAAAACCACCGACAAGACGACAATCCCCCAAAATAGTAACAACTTCGAAGAAAAAGTCATTGCTACGATACTAGGAGAAAATGGCTCAAAAATAATCAAGGACTGGATAAAAAAAGAAATGAGCCAGCTTCAGTCCAAACCGTCCGTGACGAAACTGGAGGAAGGCCCCGGGACGGACACAGAGAACATAGAAAAGAACGCAAAAACATCCAAGGACACAATCCAAAGCCTTAGAGATGAACTGAACAAATTACAAACGGCGTACAATAGCCTAACATTAGAATGTGCCTGGTACAAGGCAAACTACATGGGCAACAAAAGTCTAACACAAAACGGAAAGGATGAAAACAAAAGGGATGACAATGCAACAACGCAGGACAAAAATGCCTTACCACAGCCGGCAGAAGAGAACAAAAAGCTAAACATAATCGTGTACGGCGTCCCAGAAAAGGAAGGTGAGTCAATAGAAAGCACAGTATCAAACATACTGGAAAAAGCGGAATGTTCCTTCGACTGGACAGTGGTAAAAAAAGCCTATAGACTGGGGAAAAAGAATAAGAAAAGAACAACGAATGTAGAATCAAACAAACAAGATGGTGGACAGAAAGAAAGGGTCAATGAAGACCAGGTGGGAGACCCCACTGATGACACAAAAAACCCACACAAGGAACCCAGGCCGAGAGGGATAAAAATCCACCTTGAAAAAGAAAGCCAAAAACGGGAACTATTCAGAAATAAGCAAAAACTGACCGATGAACAAAAATCTAAGAACATCACACTCAGGCCCGACAGGACTGAAAAGGAAATGCTAGACGAAAAAACAGTACAGCAAATGTACACACTGGCCAGAGAAAAAAACAAACAGACCACGGCCAGAATGAGAGGAAAAAACTTTGAAATTGAAGGAAAAGTATACAAACCATCGGAATTCGGGAACATAACTGTTGAAGGAATAAACCCAGAAGCGGCAGCAACAAGAACGCATAGCTGGGGAATTTCCTTCCAGGGACACAACTCCCCCTACAGCAATCTATATGAGTGCAAAATCCAAGGAAAAGATGGTAAAACCTACAGCTCAGCAGAGCAGTACTACTGCTCGGTTATGGCTAAATACCACAATAAGTTCGATATCATGCGACTTATTGAGGCAACGAACAACCCATACACCATCAAGGCCATCGGGAAAAAAGTATGGAGATCGCCAGAGTGGATAAAAACCAATGAAAAAGTGATGGAGGACATTGTAATGGCCAAATTCACACAAAACAAAGACCTAAAAGAGAAAATCCTGAACGCACCTGGGAAAGCCTTCAGGGAATGCACGAGATGCCCCTACTGGGGCACAGGATTATTTCTTCAAGATGCAAAGGCAGGAGAAATGATCAAACCGGGATACAAAAACAAAATGGGTGAAATCCTCCAAAAAACAAGAGACAACATCCGGGCTAACTGCCAGAAATCAAGGTAAGTGCCAAAGTTAATAGAAAAATAGAAACATTGTTAACAATAATAATAATAAAAATAATATAATAAAACAGGATAAATTAAGCCCAACTGAAGCTTACGCCACACCTGCTACGAGGCGGGCGTAAACATAAACGGAGAAACTTTTACGACACGCCCATAGAATGAGCGAAATTTGTCGTTATGCTATAGAAATTTAGAAAATGTACCCAAACTGATCATGTTGAAATGGCTCTGTTAAGAACCATAACATAATTTGCCACAATAAATCCTTTAATAATTATTCAAAGTCTACCGAATCGGATTATTTTAATTGTAAAATAAAATAATATCGGAATATATATATACTCAGCGGCCACCTTACTAATGCTGCACAGGAACAGTAATGTGACCGCATGCACTGGCGGCGCAAGCACCGACAGCAAATTAAGGTAGGTGACCACATAATGCAGGCTGAGTAGTTTTAAATACAAATCCCAATTCCACACTAAAAACCACCTCCAGCGCAAACAGCTATTTCGACCTGACTGCCGCACAAATATGGTGGAAGAGATTGATTGTAGACTAGGCAGAGGCATGCATTTTGCCCATCTAAACTGCCAAAGCGCCTACAACAAAATTGACAGCATTAAACTACACTTAGATATCTGTAAATTTGATGTGTTAACACTATCAGAAACATGGTTTCATGAACTGCATAGTGACCAACTACTAGAAATTGGTGGGTACAGGCTTGTGAGAGAGGATAGAAAAACACTGACCAATGCACAAATACAAAAGAAGGGTGGAGGAGTTGCAATATACACCAAAAAATACCTAAACTCCGAACATAAGCCATTACAAGAAGCAAACAGATCAGACACAAATATTGAACTAGTATGGACACTCATAAAAAATGAAAAACAAGCTAATATAGCTGTAGGGAGTCTATATAGACCGCCAAATGGAAACATCGAAGACTTCATCGCACAACTGGAGACATCCCTAGAAAGTGTGTCGAAACTGACGAAGGCGGAGATATTCTTACTAGGGGATTTCAACATAAACTACAAAACAAACAACAAAAACAAACACTCACTAGAGAACTTAATCAAAGGCAGAGGGTTAAAGCAAAAAATGAGTGAGCTAACAAGGCTTGGAGAAAACAGCTCGATAATAGACCTAATAATAACAGACTCAAATCATACCCACACCTCAGGAACAAGAAACTGGGGCATTAGCGATCATGAATTGATATATGTTACTAGAAAGAAAATAAAAACAAAAAACAAAACTACTCCCCGTATGGGTAGATCATACAAAAACTACACAAAAGAGGCACTAGAAACTCATCTGAAAGAGAAAATTAAATTGCCATTTCCAACTGAGATAGGTGTAAATGACCAATGGAACTATATCATTGGGGAAGTCAGAAAGCATCTGGACACTACCTGCCCAATAAAAAAACTTAAAATCAAAAACAACCAAGACCCATGGGTAACCCCAGAATTAATCAACCTAATTATGGACAAATATAAAACAGGCAAATTAGCCAAAGCAAGCGAGCAACTACTAGACATAGAAAACTACCACAAAGCAAGAAATCGTAGCCAGAAATCAGTGAGAAAAGCCAAAAGACGGTACATTGTCAAACAAGACCAGCAATGGGGAAAAAACTCACACAAATTCTGGAACAATGTGAAAATACTCATACCAAATAATAAAAATAAAGAATGGATTACCCTTTACAACAACGAGGGGGTGGAAATCAGCAACAACGATACTGCTAATATAATGAACAAACATTTTTCAACCATAGGCAATAAACTATCCAAACAATTCAACACAAACTGGACCACGAAAGCGCAACAATTAAACACAGACATTGGAGATTGCACAACCACAATAAAAGAGATAAGTGAGCTCATAAAATCAATTGATTGCAACAAGCCTTCGGGCATTGAAAATACCTCGAGTATAGTATTGAAAGATGCATTCGGATGCATCCCAGATGTTATATGTGAGCTATACAACAAATCGTTCACAGAAGGTACTTATGTGGACTGCTGGAAACTAGCCAAAGTAACACCGCTCCACAAAGGAGGGGATAAACAGGTACTGGGAAACTATAGACCGATCTCCATACTCCCACTGCCTGGTAAACTAATGGAAAAAATAATGCATAGACATATTATGGACCACCTAAACGAACACAAAATATTAAACAGTAAACAGGGCGGTTTCAGAAAATACCACTCGACAATAAAAACAATTGCTAACTTAATAACTGATATTGCAAACAGTATCAATAAAAAGAACCTAGTGGGTGCAGCGTTCATAGACTTCAGCAAAGCGTTTGACACGGTGGACCACCCTATCCTAAGGAGCAAACTAACCCAAATGGGAATAACGGGAGTAACAGGAAAATGGCTAGCGAGCTATCTAGAAAACAGAAAGCAATGCACCACAGTAAATGGATCCATATCCAATGAGGAAAAGATAACTTGCGGAGTACCCCAAGGGTCAGTCCTGGGGCCACTTCTCTTCCTCATATATATTAACGATCTAAACAACTGGCTAGAAATTGAAAACATCCAACTATATGCAGATGACACCGTGGTATATGCTGCAGGCAAAACAACCGAAGAAATAGAAATGAAACTGAATCTAACACTAACAAAACTAATCGAGTGGTGCCAACTAAATAGGATAACCATAAACAACAGCAAGTCAAAAACAGTACTATTTGGTACCAGGCTAACAAGTAATGAGAAAATAAAGTGTCTTCTGGGAAACACCGAACTAGAACAAGTAGACAACTACCGATATCTGGGAGTGGATCTAGACAGACACCTAAATTATGACCTCTGCATAACAAATACTATCAAAAAAGTAAACCATAAAATATGGCTACTGGCTAAACTGAGATACTACATGACTGAAAGCATGGCAATTAAAATATATAAAGGCATGATCCTCCCCTACTTTGACTATGGCGATGTAGTATACATGGGAGGAAATACTAAACTATTAAACAAACTACAGGTGCTACAAAATAGAGCCCTCAAAGTATGCCTTCAGGTGAACAAAAGATATCCCACAATCGAATTACACAAAAAATGCAATGCAACACTACTAACAAGTAGAAGGGAAACGCACCTCAAAATACTGGCACACCATTACACCACAAAACCAGGCTACACAGCAACCCCCCGTAGGGACACCAGGCAAATGGCAGCCCCAGTGCTACTGACAGCAATAAGTAACACCAAAATTTATGAGAGAAGTGTGTTTGCCATGGCGGGACATGCCTGGAATAATCAACCCACACAACAACGGGCAATCAAAAGCATGGACCACTATAAAAGGTCCTTAAAGAAAACATAATACACAACCACCTACTGAAGAAACAATATCTCACCTGATCTTGGGCGCAGTCACTGCTTGCTGTGTTCTGGCACAAAAAGCAAAAGACCGGCCAGAAAAGATGGTAGATATTACAAATACGGAAACTAGCCCTACTAAGTACTAAGGAATTCGAAATGACTATCACCATAGGGCGCAGTCCGTCTGGGTATGTGTACTGGCACAAACCAAAGCAGAACCAGGCAGGCCACGGTCATGCATCCGAATCACCCTGAAATACGAAATGGCTAACCATACAACACAGCCATCCCACCTAGTCGCAGTCCTGAAGGGTCCAGGGGAGTTCTGGCACACTGGTGTACTATCTAAGGACAGGGCATGGGTGAAAGGATGCTGTAATAAACCACAATGGGATGGGATCCTCTCCCACAGGCCTGTATGTCATCTGCGTAGATGTACATAGTAGGCTAAGTTATCATATACAGGTTAGGAAAAAACTTGAAAATTAAAAAAAAACTAATATAGAAACTACTAACACCCAAAACCGCAAAGGTTGGCCCGAGAAAAATCAGGTAAAGACTCCTGAGTGCGGGACCAGACCAATCCAGTACCACAGCTGTCCAGCGTTGAAAACAAGCACCCTCACGGGAGCTTATACGTTATGGGCAGAATAAAAAACTTGTCACAAAAAAAAACAAATAAAAAACATACTTGTATGGTGTTTAACCTACCATGGGTATGTACAGTGAAACGTCTCTATACCGACCCCTCCACAGATCGACCACTCCCCTTTATCAATTGCTTTATTTGGATCCCAACAATATCATTGTAAGGATATTCTAACTCTCTAAACCGACCACCTCCCTAAATGGACCACTTAAAGTCGGTCCCATGGTCGGTCCATTTAGAGAGGTTTTACTGTATATGTGTGTGTATATATGTAAGTAAATTGCGTGTGTACTTGTAAGCATATACTTATGGATGTAAACCATTTAAAAAACTTACAATTCAAAGGGGCATGATTGTAATAGTCTGCACTGTCTTCTCAGGCAGGAGCTACATAGAGAGGTAGGGATGAATAGAATGATTGCATCTGCGAGCCTAGGTAGTGTAATGGTTCGGACACTTGCCCCGGAATGGCAAGAGGTAAGGATTCGAAACGTGCTCCAGGTGCAATATTTCCCAATTTCATCACCCCTCGATGACAATATTTACAACAAAATTGCATTCATAAGCTCCTAAAACATCAGACATACAGATACAGGAAAATGCTTGAAGAATGATGGATTAATCCCATCAAGGAAGATTACAGAAAATTCGGGCCTCAGTACCCTGCGGGATATCACACTGTGCCTACTGTATTTGGATATATTGCAAAAAATATCTCAACTATTTTGATTATTGAAGTTTCTTTTGGTTATTAAGATTGTTTATTTGATTAGCACAATACATAACTCTGATATATTTTCAGTTGTTCCAATATTTTGTAATTTACACGATATGCTGATAAGAACTACATTATCAAGCTATTTGTGTATTTACATATTAAGAAATTCATCGCTGCTGTCTGAGAATAAAGAATGAGGATGGACACGATTTATAGTATAGTTATACAAATCTTACCTGGGTACAGATGATGGATAACTGGTGTTTTCTCGAGGTACTAGCCTCGGATACTGGTGGGTCAGGGAAGAAGGGAGCCCATCTGGGTCCAGCAATCTTTTACACACTTTATAGGATAAGAAATGCTCTTAGTATTATATGGATAGTTTAGTGTTTTTGTTTTGGCACAAGCAAAACGTGATAGTCATGGTAGGGTAGGGTGGGCAGGCCCTGACCCATGACTATCCAAGGCTGTTTATCTTCCGGGAAACTATTTACATGTACTGTGGACAGTGGGTCCCCTGTGCGATTCGACTTTAGTAATGTCTCTAAACCGAATGTTGCCTCATCCTTATCTATCTCTAGTCCATTGAGTGAGAGAACCACAATCATTTGGCCTCGGTGTCCCATCACTAGCAGTAATAGCACTACCAACTTAAAACCTAGTTCCTTCATTGATAAATGGCTATTACTAGGCCATGACTTGAATAACTTAAATAATATAGACACATCCCAAAACCTACTATATTTGGGTTTGGGTGTACTACCCGATGCTTTCCAATCGTTTGTCCATCTATCCTTGGTAAAATAATTGAAAGTGTACATCTTGCTGCAATAATTGCACCAAATCCTAACCCTTCATCTTCTAATATTCTTAGAAATCTTACTATCTGGGCTATTGTAGGTTTTAATGGTTTGACTCCTTTAAGCAGACAATGAAGTCCCCATTTCTTTAAATAACCTGTGTATAACTTCACCGTTCCTTTCTTCCACGCATGTGAAATGAGTCTTTCTTGTGTAATTTTGCCTAAACCATATTGTTCTAAATGTTTTCTTAGAAATGGAATGGCAAAAGGGGTGTTGTTGAGACGTCTCCATGGACTGTTAGTAGTCCCTGATGTTGTAGGTTGTCCCTTTCTCATGGGAACATGAGCGCGTCTTTTGCTGCTAATGTTATTGCTGCTAGCCATGGTTGCGTGTCCCATGCCGGTACTATCAGTACTGCGTGTGAGTGATCCATCTTGATCTTCCTGGCCACTCTGCTGATAATGCTGAACGGTGGGAATATGTAATAGAATTTATTATTCTAAATTAACGAAAATGCATCTACTCTCCAGGCTTCTGGCTTTGGATGCCAAGACACATATTTGGGTAACTTTTTGTTGATGGTGATGTGAATAAGTCAATTTCTGGTTTGCCCCATTTATCACAAATGTGGTTGAAAATACTCTGATTTAATTACCATTCTAGATGGTTGTGAGAATGTTGCCTTTCTTGTCAGCCAAAGAATTTTGACTGCCTGGAATATGTGCTACTGTTAGCCATATCTCCTGTTTCTCTGCCCAGCCCCAAATTAGTTTGGCTAAATAGTTACATGGTTTGGAACGAGTCCCTCCCATATTACGTATGTAAGCCATAGCTGTCACGTTATCTGTTAATACCCTTCATGATTTTTAGGTAGGTGAACTAGACTACAGAATCCTAGATAAATAGCTCTAAGTTCTAGTACATTTATGTGATCAGAGATTTCATCATCCATCCACCGACCTGTTGGTCTCTGTGAGCCCCCCATCCTTCTAGTGAAGCGTCTGTTGTGATTGTAGTGTTGGGCTCTCCCATTCTAATGGGATTGGGTGAATTGTTGATGTATCACAGGCACCACATAATATCTTTTTGATCATCTGACGAAATCATCATGGGTCGTTCAAAGTTTCCTTTTGTGCGAGCCAACGCCAAGTTCTTATCTATTTCTAGCGATTTAATATGAGCCTTGCCATACAGAATAGCTGGTGCATATGCTATCATAATTCCTATTAGTATTGCGACTTGTCTTATCTTTGGTTTGTTCAATTGTAATAATTGGTTTGCTGTTGTAAATTTATCAACTTTTTGTTCCGTTACTGAAATGGTCATTTCTGTGGTTTCAATAAAGAATCGCAGAAACTTTAACTTCTTTGTTGGTGTTAAAACTCATTTAGTTTCATGTATTTGGAATCCTAATTTCTTAAATGTCTCACATAATTTGTCTACTGCAGTCTGACACTGTTGTTGTGCTTGTGCAACAATAAATGAGTCATCAATAAAAGGAACATGATATGTCCTTCCCGAGCCATCTGCGAAAATATAGGTTCAAGTAACCCTGTGAAAATGTGTGGAGTGCAAGCTAGTCCATTAGGCATACACGTGAACTCATACCGTTTGTAGTTCCAACAAAACCTGAGATATTTATGATCAGGTTTATAGACTGTATAGTATGCATCTCTGAGATCTATACTGGCTAGCCAGGAGTCTTGTCTTACTAAGTCTCTAGCTGTGTGAAATGAAAACATTCTACTAATTTGTTAAACAAAGTTAGATCTAGAAATAGTCTTACATCTCCATTTAGTATTAGAAATAAATTCCCCAGCCACATGTACTGCTGGTTCTATGATGCCTTTTTCACCAAATTTAAGGACCTGATTATCTAATGCCTCGCGTTCTGAACCATGAAATCGGTAGGGGAAAGGTATGCTATTTTGAATAGGTTCCGCAATCAAAGGTATCCTTACTCCTTCTGCTAAATTAAGGATAGCTAAATTCTCCGTAATGTTCTTCCATTCCGGTAGGCAATTATTAAGGTTACTAACTTTAAATATGCTTACTGGTGTTTGCGTTGCCACTTCCTTTTTGTTCACTGGGCGGGGTAACGGCTTCTGGGCATTGAGGTGCCTCTGCCTTACTCTGCTTCATAGCCATAGCTCGGAGTCTGTAAAACACCCCAAAAAACTATGGTTAGGCATTATTCGGGCTGAATATCACACAGATAATTAGAGTATAATTATACCAGGTGTGTATCATGGCGCTAAAACTGTAGTTAAACCGTCTTTAACACAGGCGTGTGGTTAATAGACAGTCATAGGAAACGGTATGGACAACCAACCAAACCAAACAAGGGGTAGGGACCAGTGTAGTGGTCACCTCCCACACTCTCTGTCCTATAAACTTCTCCCACCTGTGGCTTTCGTCGCCAACAAGTTGAAGAAAATACTATAGGACTCGGAGGTACGCATTATCGAATACTTAACTGGGGAATCTTAAAGAAACCCAGAAATAAATCCAATCGATGTAAATGGCTCCTGCCAAGCATCTCTTCATTCAGCAATGGGCAGCTTTATCAATAGCAAACAAAGGCTGTGTTCTTCTAATGACCTTACATAACTCAATCGTAATTAGGCTGTAAAACAGTAATAACTAATGGAAAAGTTTCAAAACTGCTTGTACGTGAATGCTAACATGAACTGAACGAATGTATCCAGTTAATAAGACACTAACCTGGTTGGTTTTGTAGTTAATGTAGAAAGCTGCCGAAGCTAATCACAAAAGTCCTTCCGTTGTGAGTTGATTATGTTAATTGCTGGACCCTGATATGCTTCCTTCTTCCCTGGACTACGGGTAGCCAGAGGGTAGTACCGAGGTAAAATTTATATTATGTGTTTAAACTTTATTATAGATGACATGTTGCTTCAATATTGTATACCTGATTGGTCTTGTAAACCATATAGTTCATGGTTCCTACATGAATAGTGCTTCTGAAGCCAGACCCTATTACACTCATAGTATAGTTCCGCTTACAGTTACAGTTGTCGGGATTTGGCTTTGACATAGTCACACTAATCCATGCTTACATAATTGTATATATAGCCAAGATGGGGATATTTGCGATCAACAATGAATTTTATTCATATAAATGGGTTACATTCAAATATGTAAGTTCGCAGTCATAGTTAATATGCATGCATACATAGCCATCCAAATCTACCTATTCCTCATAGCATGCTATCCACAATCATATTATTAAATAGTAAAACCTCTCTAATTTGACCGAGCATGGGACCGGAGAATATTCAGTCCGTGCGTTGGCAACATAACGCCAACATATGACGACGTTCTAATGTATGCATACCATATGGCTGTTGGTGTTTCTCCACCGTGTCATAACGTTCATCGGCATTCTGCGAACGTGCTGTGAGCATTTTGCGGGTGGGTCAGGTGGCCCCTGCACGTTGGCATGCTTTACTCATGCGTTATGCCAACGTTGTGCACGCTGGCGCAATGCCGAAATGCGCTGGACTGTCGTTGGCCATGCACTGGCACTATGCTCTCATACTTTGTGCAACACCTTTAACGGTCGCTAGTGGAATGTTGGGATGGCGTTATGGCAACGTTAGGTAAACGCCGCACCCATGAGAGGCACATTAGCCACATGTTGTGCCAAAATTCTTTTTCCTTTTTTTTCTCATGCGTCAACATACGTTACCACTACTTCGACCGACGCTATGCTTACGTCCACTACATTGTGCTGACTTCCAACTTTTCCCCCCACGCCGAATAGTTTGACACATCTTGACATAAAAAAGTGATTTTATGTGATGGCAGCTCACTTACGAGATGCATCATAATGTGACGGCCTTTAAAGCATAGGAGAGTTTAGTTTTGTATCTTATAGCATAGAAAGACCCTAATAATGTATGTATTACACCACCTGAACATTTTGGCATCCTCTACATAATTCATCACATATACCTCCATACAAGCGCCTGAACTTCATGGCATTGAGATGGGACAAGTATCACTGTTAGTGGTTAAGTATTGTTCACATTGGTTGCATTGTGGGTGATTCAGCAGGAATGACAGCGATACATGCTCCACCCCTGCTCACTGCACCCTGGCCTCATCTTCTAGTGTGCGGGTGAGTTTAGTTACCCATCCACCCGATTGATCAGTGGGCTTTCACACATTCTTGTCATCGTCTACAGCTCTCAGACCGGCCATCATTCTCCAACTAGCTGGTGACGAGCAAACTGTTCACCCACCTGCCCTACTAACTGTCTACTTTGTTAGGTCGTAACACAGACACTGCCAATTTGAGTTAACCAGACGGGATGTCCGAATGAGTTTAGCGTCCGTCTCCTATTTTGGGAGATCGGGGGATCCGAACCCAGGGGTTTGTGGGTTCAAACCCTAGTCAAGTCAAAACAATGACTTAAAATGTTATACTTGTCGCTTCCTAGCCAGGCGCTCAGCATTATTAGGATAGGGCAAGGACTGGTTGGCTCAGTGTCCAGATAATGTGACTGAGTGGGATATCAGGTCATGGTACTGGCAGCCTGGTCTCCCAGTGGGGCAGCACTATAAAGTCACCATGAGTGCGCACTGTCACAAGTCAATACCCGTCCGGATATGACCTTAGATGTTGCTAGGATGTAAAACAACAACAAACTAATTTGAGTTGATAAATAGATATTTGTTACCTGCAGTACCCCATTATATTGTACTTTAACCGAATTAGACTAGTTTCGATAGAATTTACCAAATATCTAGTTTTTTTATAGTTTTGTTGTTTTACGTACTAGCAACATCTAAGGTCATATCAGGACGGGCCAAATATCTAGTAGTATCGGTGAAATGATAACGGCACTGTCGGCAGTGAATGATGGAATAGCTTTACGGTACAGAAAGCAGTCACTCTTTATGTTGGTGGTGTAATAAAAAGGCTTCTTTTTAAATATCTTGCTCATGTATGATTGGCCAATTTCATGTGCTTAATACTTATATTGCTAAATAAGTCTCCATTGCAGTAAAAAATAAACTCAACTAATTAACCATCATAATTGCTTTGAGATGTTTGTCATCTAAGGCAATACTGGGTAATCTATAGCATTTTGTGCCTGTAATAATATATTTTTGAGCATTTAATGAAAAGTTGTCATCTATTACAACTTTCAGCGAACCGATCAGATACATGAAAGCCAGCCTTTATGTGGATAGTGATAGTGAACATTATATAGGTATATTATTAGGTAATTGCATGTAATTATAAAGTAATCACACCAGACAAGTAATAAAAGTAGCTACATAAGGACATACTATGTGAGAATTTACTTCCTGCAACCAATGGGGGTGTAGGTGCAAAATTGAGAGAAAAGCCAGATGTACAACCTCAATCTGTTTTGAACGATCAAGAATATTTTTGTTTTTGAGCTGCATAATCTGATGAAAACATTAAATTGTTTAAACTAAATTATTCATTTAGATTTGATCCTACATATCCAACATAGACACCGGCGCACTTAAGCAGTTATTGCAGTTGAGTGATCCGGTGCTAAGTTGCCATGTTGCCATGTTGCCATGCTGCTATGTTGCTATGCTCAAAAATGTGGTTAGCATTTCGGTGTGCACCCCAAAAATAAATTTGGTAAGTTTTCATTTCAAATTTCTCGAAAGTTAAGCCTTCAAAAAATAAAAGTTGCTTCAAGCTAGAATAAAGTAGATCACACCGATCAACCTAATATATTTTTTTTATCTAAAAACAAATATGGCAGACAGTCCAAACGATGGGAATATGCAACTTTAATATAAGGATTGTGGGCGGTAAAAGTTTACAACTTGATATGTTGTGTGTGTGGTAGTCAGAAGTGGACCTGTGCATGGGAGATGGGGATTTGTGAGGTGTAAAGTGCAGTGAGTGGTCAGCACACACACTCTCTATAGTACTGCCTGTCTTCAAAGGACAACCCTGTATCCAGACCAATGCTGTCCGGTTATAGCAGGTGGTTTGTCATCGGAGAGGCAGTCACATGAGCCAAATGGAAAGATTGCTCGCTGTAGCAGGAGTTCGCTGGGCCCAAGTCTGACTTATATACAAGTATATGATGAGTTGAAGGGGGGGGGGGGGGGTTACACGGGTTCTACCTGCAGTAACTGCTTGGTCGTTGGGAGTTTTACGTCCTGACAACACCTAAGGGCATATCAGGGCATATCAGGAGATGGAAGAGGCACCCCACACACCAACCTGACTGTTTAGCTTTTATTCTGAGGGTGGGAAGTTACTCTTTTATTCTGAGGGTAGGAAGTTACTCAGCCAGATTGTCCGATAAAGAAAATCTTCCAAACCTACTCTCTTGCTCTTTATTTGTGAGCGTCAATTTACATACATTCCTTGGGAACGGGAGAGACGGGAGAGGATGTATATATATATATATATTATATATGAGCCTGTCTCAAAAGGTGATAACTCTTCTTTGTTTTGGCCATTGTAACGATTGACACAAAACAGGACAGAAACGGTTACACCGAAAACACAAGGACATTTGCTTCAAATTAATATGTATTCTATTGGGATTATGAAACACCATGTAAAAACAAATCAGTTTATCCTGAGCAAATGCATAAGCAGATAGTATGTTGATCATTACAATGAACAAAGTTGTCCAATCTTGCTTAGCACCTTTTGAGACAGTCTCATATATATATATATATATATATATATATATATATATGTATATTATATATATATTAATATTATTATATATATATTATATATATGATTAGGATGAACAGTTCTGCAGTTCAACTAATGATCTCCAACAGAGCTGTGTTGCATAGCACTCCCTGCTTATATAACTAAGCATGGGTTGGTAGATTGATATGACAAGAAGATCAACATCAAGTATTTTCCAGTTTTTTGTTCTGGAGTTTATATTTTCTTCTACACTCGGCTCTTAACTGTGTTTAGAATAATTAATACATCACTGTTAACTTAATGCACCATGGGATAACAGCCGACAAGTACCGTCCACTATTGCCTCAAATAACGAACCAACACAAGTTCTAATTAACAACTCAACATACTGCCGGATAGCAGACGACAATTTGCATCTAGTGAGTGTTCCAAATAGCGAACCAACAGAAACTCTAATTAACAACTCAATTTATTGGCAGACAGCATACGACAATCTGTGCTAAGTGAGTGTTCCAAATAGTGAACCAATGTAAATTCTGGATTAACAACTCAATATACCATTGGACAGCAGACGACAATTTGCATTGAAAGAGGGTTCCAAATAGTGAACCAACATAAGCTCTAATTACTAACTCAATACACTATCACTAGTATCAGATAGCAGACGACAATTTGCATCCAGTGAGTCTCCCGAACAGCTAACCAATGCAAGTTCTAATTAACTCTTCAATATACCGTCAAACAGCAGATGGCAAGTTGCGTTTAGAGAGTGTTCCAAATAGCGAACCAACGAACTTAGATATTGGTGTACTTGTTATATATATGTGGCTGCATAGAAGGGATACTAAGCTAATTTAATAGAATATATTACTGCTAAAGCATATGATGATAGAATTTGGACTTGCTTGCGGAAATTAATTTGGCATAATTTCACTTCAAATATCTCAGAAGTTAGCCGTTAAAAATAAAAGATACTTCCACCTAAAGTAAAGTAGATTATAATAATCAATCTAATTTATTTTATCTCAGAAAATGGCTTCAACTAAAACCATCGGACTGTGCAACTTTAAGGCATCACTCCACACCAGGTGAGCGCCATTAGACTTTGATAATTTGTTGGACATTCGCTGCACCTTTGATCCTGTGTTCACACATCCGGTGGGCTTGCGAATTCATTACCAAGCCTGTAAAGTAATCAACCAATTGTTGAATCTGTCTAGACTGGGTTTTCTGTTTTCGTCGGGGGGTTTTCTCTCATATTCTGTGTGTGAGTGTGAGTGTGTGTGAGAGGGTGAGAGTGAATGTGAGAGTGGAAGTGTGAGTATGTGTGAGTATGTGTGAGTGTGTGAATGTGAGTGTGTGTGTGAGTATAAGTGTGTGTGTGTGTAAGTGAGAGCGATGGTGAGTGTAAGTGTGAGTAAATATGTGCGAGTTGTGTAAGTGTACGTGACTGTGAAAGTATGTTTCTGAGAGTGAGTGTGTATGAGTGCCAGTGTGTGTGAATGTGTGAGTGTATGGATGTGAATCTATGTAAATGTATGAGTTTGAGTATATGTGAGTGTGTGGAAGTTTGTGTGAGTGTGAGTATAAGTGTGTGCGTGTAGGAATGTGATGTGTGTAAGGGTATGAGTGTGGGTGTATGCGAGTGTGTGTGTGGGTGTGAGTGTGAGTATAAGTGTGTGCGTGTAGGAATGTGATGTGTGTAAGGGTATGAGTGTGGGTGTATGCGAGTGTGTGTGTGGGTGTGAGCTTGAGTATGAGTGTACATATGTTTGTTTGTTGTTGTTTTACGTCCTAGCAACATCTAATGTCATATCAGGACGGGTACTGACTTGTAACATTGCGCACTGTTGGTGACTTTATAGTGCTGTCCCACTGGAAAATCAGGCCACCACCACCATTACCTGATATCCCACTCAGTCACATTATCCTGAGACTGAGCCAACCAGTCCTTGCCCTGTCCTAATAATGCCGAGCACCAGGCTAGGAAGCGACAAGTATCAATGTTTAAGTCATTGGTTTGACTCGACCAGGGTTCGAACCCACGACCTCACGATCTACCAACACGGGAAACGGACGCTCTAACTCATTCGGCCATCCCGTCTGATACTGAGTGTATATATGAGTTTGTGTGAGTGTGTGTGTGAGTATATGAATGTAAATGTGTGTAAG
This sequence comes from Branchipolynoe longqiensis, assembly GCA_030323885.1. Lineage (NCBI taxonomy): Eukaryota > Metazoa > Annelida > Polychaeta > Phyllodocida > Polynoidae > Branchipolynoe > Branchipolynoe longqiensis. The sequence continues at coordinate 62,300,868 of CM059196.1, read as the reverse complement.
TGTGAGTGAGTGTGAGTGAGTGTCAGTGTCAGTGTCAGAGTGTGCGCGCATTAACGCCGATGACGATTTTATTCAAATTGTTAACATTTGGCACCTTGCCATTTATGTCATCTTAATTAGTACCTTCGAATCTATTTCCCAAGGATATTTATTTAGATTTGTTTTATTACTGACATGTTCACATCCCTAAACATGTCCTAATGCTCACTTATTTGCACATATGTATATCATGAGTTTTAAAATATAGTCAGTCTACTTTATTGTTAGGAATGTGTTACCTAATGACATCCCTGAACATAGTCCCCACATGAGCAGATGAGTAGACTACCTAAAGTTGCACAATCCAATCATTTTGAGGTTCTGCCATATTTTCCTGATCGTTATAATCTACTTTATTATAGTTTGAAGTAACGTATATTTTAAAGCGGTAACTTTGGATATGTTTGAAGTGAAAATATGTCAAATTATTGTTGGCATGCACGCTGAGATGCTGCACATCATCAGCTTAACATGTCCTATTAACTGCACTTAACGTCGCTTTATGTAGTATTAGTAGTAATAAATTAGGGCACCTGTATCTAATTTAGATGTGTGCGATCACAGCTAGGTAAGTGATTTGGTTTCCAAAATGTTTTACTGTCGTCTGGCTATGCCGCTTTCAAATGGGTGGGTCGTGACGTCACACCTGCCATGCCCATATAATGAGCGTTTCAGTTAGGGGAGTTCTTGCTTGCTGGTTGGGGTTTTGCGTCCTAGCAAAAGCTATGGTCATATCAGGACTGGTACCGACCTGTGATTGTGCGCGTTCAAGCCGACTTTATAAGGATGCTCCACTGAGAGACCGGGCTGCCGGCACCATGACCCGATATCCCAGTCGGTCACTTTGTCTTGATAGTGAGAAAACCAGCTTGGGAATGAGTTGAAGGTGAAGTTCCTCTGCACTCTCAGTGGCATGAAGAACTGGTACCATATTGAGATTATCAAATATTTGTTCACTGACTTTAGTTTTTTACTTTATCCACGTGGATCACTAGAAGCTGAACATGTTAGTTCAGCAAGTCTTCAGCCACTACACCCTGACCATTGTAGCTCATTGTCGTCTGCTCTTATTAAATGTCGTCTGCTATGAAAGTGTGTCACTGAAATTGTTTAGAGGTGCGTTGTCACTTTTCATTTTCAATGAATATTTACATTCAGTAAATAATTAGTATTGTCGTGGGGGTGGTGAAAATGGGAAATATTGTGCCTAAAGCGGGACTCGAACCCACATCTCTTTGCATTCTGGGCCAGTGTGCTAACCATTACACCACCTAGGCTCCCTGATATCAACACACTATCCATGCCTACCTGTTTATGCGGCTCCTTGCCTGAGAGGCCAGTGCAGACCACTACACTCGTCCCACTGGAATTGTAAGTCTTGTAATGCTTACAATTACATACACACAGGCAATGCAACGCACTTACATACACAGGGTAGGTTCAACAACTATACAGCGCGTAGCTTGTACAGGATCATGGTCACGGCAACCAGTGTCGTGGAGGTGGTGAAAATGGGAATGTTTACGCCTAGAGCGGGACTCAAACCCACATCTCTTTGCATTCCAGGCCAGTGTGATAACCATTACACCACCTAGGCTCCCTGATATCAACACACTATCCACGCCTATCTGTCTATGCGGCTCTTTGCCTGAGAGGTCAGTGCAGACCACTACAGTATTGATGGTAAGAGGTTTGTAATGTAAGTGATTATAGATTTCTTTTTGTTGTTAGATTTGCCATTGCATTCAGTGTAACCATAATGCCAAGAAAGAACGTCTCCAAGTATACAACTCTGCGCCCAGACCAATGTTGTCCTGACATTGCAGGTGTACCGTCACTTGTGGTGAGAGAATCAAGTGAAACAAAAGACAATGTGTAGAGTGAAAAATTGCTCTCACATTGCAAGGGTCCGTATTCACCTGGTATAGTTACACTGAGATATACACCTATATATCCGATAGATATATATATATATATACAATATTTATGTCTTAAAAGTCTCCACAGAAGAGAAAATCCACTTTCGTCACATTAACACAATAATCAAACATTGCTTTGGAAAACAGTTTAGTTGGTTTTTTGTATATGAAGTTGAAACTCAAAGCTAACAGTAATGTCGTAATATATTTTATACTATTATCAGTCTTCCCCGCCCGCACCCCTAATAGGGTAGGGAGTGGGTGGGTATTTTTAGGAACAACAACGCAGGTGTCCACAGTTGTAGACAATAGGGAATGTCCATTAATGGCAATCCTTAATTAACAGTCGCTGGTAAGTTGTAATCCTCATCGTAGCAATAGGTATACAAATGTTCATTAGACACACACATACACGTAGGAAGTCAGAATTGAATAGATAAGGTTGCTTTTGTAAGGATTTGGCACTTTACTGAGAAGTCAACCAACAAAATGTCGGGTACTATACGTCAAAATTACAATTGGTAATGTCTTATTGGTTGTGTATTAATATAAAAAAAAAACAGCAACTGTTATACTATGCTAGTGAATTATAAGCAGTTATTTGTGTTTGGCTTCAATTACACCATTGATCCAGTCAGACTTTACACAAGTCAGACTTTACACAAGTCAGACTTTACACAAGTCAGACTTTACACAAGTCAGACTTTACACAAGTCAGACTTTACACAAGTCAGACTTCCGTCAAGTCAGACTTCCGTCAAGTCAGACTTCCATCAAATCAGACTTCCATCAAATCAGACTTCCGTCAAGTCAGACTTCCATCAAGTCAGACTTACCAGATTTCTAAATTATCAGATTTCTGACAAATTACAGCACCAGACGCGGTGTGGTGCATACAAACTTTAAATGCCACATGAGTCTTGTCACACAAGTCTACAGCAGCGTTTCATCCCAATCATGGTAGTTAATGTCGGCGGGCACGGTGAAGGAAATATATTTAGACATCGTTGTTTATCTCATGTTTAAATGATCAGATGGGGAACTTGTAGGGGGGAGGGGATCTGAATTAAACAGCTTATACAAATGCCACACTGCTAAGTAATATACAAATATTGTTACTGGATCATTGAAATAGTGCTACCAAATCGGGGGCGCAGGACGGTGTGGGGGGGGGGGGGGGGGGATAAGCGGTGGGGGGGGAAGGGGGGATCTCAAGCATGCATTCTGGGAAATAAAATAAGCATCTCCTTGGATCACGAAGAATCCTATTCGGCACATTTTGAATTGCGTGTGAATTTAAACTCTGGAGCGTGGGTGGAGCTCTTGTCTGATCATGGTGATATAAGATTGCAATTTGAACTTGAACTTGACCTTGACCTTGAACTTGTAAGTTGGTGTTTGGGTGACATTTAGTCGTGTATAATGTGACGACCACAGCGCAATGTAAGTTGGTTGTCGGTGATATTGCATCGCCACAAAATAGCGATAGATTTTGTCCACGGGGTATGCATAGTGAGGAGGTACTCACCCACAACATTAGTTGTTGTCACTGCCAGTAGAGGGCGGGTTGGTGGTGGAAAATCTTCTATAAGACATTTTCCCACAGAGCATACATACTACAGTCAGCTGCTACCCAGATTATTGGTTCTGCCACTGACGTCAGAGGGCGGGTTAATGGTGGAAGTCATCTATTGCAGCGCCCCCGATAGGAAGTTACAGTAGTCGTATGCGCCGGTAAGCATGCGCAGGCAAGTACAGACGCCCAATAGTGGTTTTCATAGGAAACCTAAGCCTGTCAAGTTGGCCTCACGGTCGTGCACATGCTGATGGAGTGAACCGATTGGCGGGCCCTTACGCGCCCCCTGGTGTCCGTCTAATGCAATGATCTGGTCCATGAGCCTCTTCAGCCCACGCATGCGTATTAGCAAGCTGCTGAAGTCATTCACATGCACTCCAATCAATATGGAGTCCAGATCCTCGATGATGAGTCCAACGGGGAAGATGAAGCCATCGTCGATCCACTGCTTGCGGACCATGGGCGCCTCCATGTAGACCTGTGGGTGAACCTGTATGTGATCAGAAACATAGACAACACGGTATGGGTCAACATGAAGTATGACGATGTGCGCAGTATAGTAGCGATGGTGGTTGGACTTCTTGTACATGGTGGAGTGTGCAATGCTGATGTAGAAGTTTCCGCGATAGTGCTCGAATGGGGTGCCACCACGAAGATGCGAGATGTGATGTACAAAGATGAAGCCGGACTTGTCCTTTTCATTATGGATGAAGTTACAGAAGCCATGAAGTGTGCACTTCATGACCCGTAGTGGATCAAGATTGTGAACGAAATAGAGTGTGTCATCACGTATGAGTGCCATCCAATGTTTATCACGAGGCATGTCATCTTTCTCTGTTGCATTGACCATTGGTGACCCACCCTCAATCTGTGGCACAATCACGACATTCTCCTCCATATCCCAAAGGACGGTGAAATCCATTGGGACATTATGGCTAAAGGCCATTGCCGCATTGAATGACACCAACACGTGGCCTTGAACCTTAGTGAGTCGTGGTTCAATGGGGCCATCCCCAACCCACCACTGTTTCGGGGATGGAATCCCAATGATGGACCCATTACTTACTGGCCGCATGTGGTGGTCAAACTTCTGCGTGTAGAGGAAGTTGTCAGCAAAATGATTCGCAGGCCAGTCTTTTTTCGCTTCATATTTCTCCCGGTCGAGCCATATTCTGGTGACCAATATAAGTTTATCCTTATCCCATAAAACAGCGGGGCTGTTCGCAAAGTAAACATTGTCACGAGCAGGGTCCAGGAAGCGGCGCGATGCCTCCCTCTCCACATAGGGGGAGAAGGAATGTGCTACGGTTGTTTTCACATCAGCCTCCACTGTGTATGTCTTACCAGTCTCCTTAAACATAGATCCTCCCTGAATGTAATCAAAGCCCAGTCTCTCTTGAGTGTAGATCTTTGAATCCAATACTTTCTGCCGCACATTTCTGAAGTTGCGCATGTGCAGAAATGGGAAGTCTTCTTTTGATGTCGTCACGGGTGTCTCTGGGTTCAGAACGAAGAGGAACAGTACCATAGCAATGATGCACAGGACCAAGAGGCCGCGGTACAGCTTGGAACTCAGCAGGTGCATGGCTGAGATCGCCATCTTGTTTTCGGGGGCGATGGTGGCGCCCCTCAGGGATGATTAGGAGAAGCTCAGAGAGCCCAAACTGTCAATTCCTAGCAGGACTTGCATCTGTAATAAACACACACAAAAGAGTTTTAATAAAGCATGGCAAGTTGCTGCATAGGTTTACTATTTTGTTGTTGTTGGATTGTTTAACGAGCATAGCGTTTAATCAAAGTGGCATAGTCCGATGATTTTGAGTTTCTCACATTTTCTGAGATACATATATTAGGTTGATCGTAATAATCTACCTTGAATTAACTTTTATTTTAGATGGCTAACTTTTGAGATATTTGAAGTGCAAATGAACAAAAATAATCTTGGCAAGCACACCAAAACTTAGATAAAAGATTCACCCGTACTTCCAGTACAGGGGTGAACGACAACGTATTCTAAATACGGGCGAAAATAGCTTTAGTATGGAATAGGAAGTAGAATGCCTGTCACCAGTGTCAAATGGTTACTTATATCAGCAGAGAGTTGGTGAAATTGGAGAAAATGCAAAAAGACAAGATGGCGGCCAGAGAACACCGTCGATTTCACTTTTAAATTGCATTAAAGTATATGTTTTATTATATTTTCCATCTCAAAAGTAGTGGGTAAATATGAAGATGTACATAAAGAATATATTGTGCTTCTTAAATTAAGAATTTACCAGCTCAGTTAATTTCCCCAGCACGCCGAAATTCTTCGCCAGCTTTTCTAATGGGTTGGTTTTCAGCCCTGTACTGTAAGTAAGGGGTGAATCTTTTATCTAACCAAAACTATGACACCATAGGGTTCTGCAGTAACAGGTTATGTTAAATTGGCTCAGTATTCCACTCTATGTGGTGACAAATGATTGATAAGGGCACCAGTATCTAAGTCAGATATGTAGAATAAAATTTAGATTACTGTTTTGGTTTTGAAAATGTTATGCTTTCATCGGACTATGCAACTTTAATCAAATAGAAACAGCATGAGTTGGTGATGCTTGCAGTATTATTATAGCATGCAATGTGTACATGTAGCACGATAGGTTTGTCCACATTGAAAGCTGGGTTATTTGGATACTGTAATTTCTCGATTAGTAGTCAGGGAAATTATTTATTTCTAGCCCCCGCCATACAACACAACCAAGTGTCCCTCCTCCAAAGCACAAGCACAACATCTAGAAAAAAGTACCCCTCAAACACGCCACCGACACACACACCCACTTACACACACACTCACACCGCCACTCACATCGCGTATATTCCACACCGACACACCCACTTACACACACCGATGCACAGCTACACAATCCAATGCACATACACATACCGACAGATACCGATACACACGAACACACAGCCCAACACCCATTGTCACACCCACACACACAACTCACCAGTGCTGCTCACTGACACACACACAAACACCCACCCCGCTAGTGTTCCACACCAACACACACACTAACACACATCAAAAGCACCGGACACCATTGATTGATTGATTGATTGATTGATTGGCGGTTGCTTTACGCCGTGTTGGCAGCACAGGCCATATTCACGGCCCGGACACCAACACACACACACACACGCTGAAATACACGACCACACCAACCCCCACCGCCCCCAACCCCACAACTATCAACGCAGTGAATGTTACGAATAAATGCTTCAGTTGGGGTTTGGTGGTTGTTGTTGTTTGTTGTTGGGCTTTGTTTTGTGTTGGGGTTGGGGTTGGGAGGGGGGAGAGTGGGGGGGGGGGGAGATGGAAGGAATTGCTTGCTACATGTGCAAATGAAAGCCAGATAGATATAGAATGGTAGTTATTTTAAAGGCGATGATATATATAATATATCAGATATATATAGCTGTATCAGATATATATAGCTATTTTAAAGCCAATAATACAAGTAATATATATCACACTGATATAGACTGGTAGCTATTCTAAAGGCGATGATATATCCAGTAAAACCTCCCTAATCGACGACCTCCACAGATCGACAACTCCCCTATATCGATCGCTTCATTTGGGTCCCAACAATGCCATTGTAACAATATTATAACTCCCTAAACCAACCACCTCCCTAATTTGACCACTTAAAGTCGGTCCAAAGGTCGGTCGATTTAGAGAGGTTTCACTGTGTGTATATATATATACATACCGTATACATAGCATATGGCCAACGTATGACCAACATATGGCTAACGTGCTTCCGGAGGAAAAACGCTCGAATTACGCTCATGGTACATTCACAGAACGCCAGTGAACGTTATATACATTATTCGATCGCCAGAACTACGCCTCATACATTACATATGTCAAGACATGCTGGAGAAACGCTAAACGTACATTAGACTTACATTAGATGTATGTTATCCATACGTTGTCAGTACGTGAACTGTACGTTCCCACTGCCTTTAACATAGGTCAACATAGTGCAATGTAGTGAACAACATTTGTCTAACGTACGTCTAATGTACATCGATGTATGCCTAACATATACATAATGTACAGCCGACTTAAAATCCACAAGTTGTCGAACGTTGTCATGTGTCAAAATTTTTGTGCATGCACAAAACTTTGCCGACCCCCTGACGCGTGATGACATATCTCAACGAACGTCGACGTACATTGACGTATACCAACGAGAGCATAAGGCACACGTAATGCATAGCAATGTATCGCGGCATAGTGGGCAAAAATCACATACGTCGGCGTATGTTGGCACAATGTGTCATAGGGCCAGTGTCAGTAAGCCAACATGTAGCGAAGTAGAATTATGGTTGTTGATAGGGGAAAGCAGCATAGTTCCAGGGGATAGCTCACCTGGCTCACCTAGCTCATCTAGCTCACTCAGCTCCCAGCGCTGCCAGGTTAAGCTCTTCATCTACACAAACCAACCCAATATGACGATCTTCACAAAAGTTCCACTCAGTCCTAATAGTTCAGAGCAATTACTGTCAACAATGATGCCATGGTTATTATGGGTCAGGAAAATAAGACTTCTCAGATTTTTACCAAAATTACAAAGTTAAAAAGTAACATGCTGTCAAGCGTAATTACCTAGGATGTTATTAATTAGCCAGTAACGTTTGTTTTTGTTCTAAATGTCTTGATTCAGTGTGCGAAATAAGTACAGCCCAGAGACACCACAGTCTTAACCGCATTGAATAAACTAAACCACAAACAAATGACTAAAGCTGTTCAGCATTGAAAACAAGTTCTATAATGAACCAGCATTTGAATAAAAAGACGTTTATCACCCTGGGCTACCTTCCTGGCACATATTTGCCTCATAGTTAAAATTGCAATATTACATATGCGCTACTAATTTAGTAGACTATAAGCCCGTATCAGAATGACTACAGCACCTTGTGTTCCCAGGTGGTCATCCATTTAAGTACAGACAAGGCTCAACATTGTGTAACTTCAGTGACTGAACGAGAACTGGTGTTTCGAACATGATATTGGCTATATATAATAAGAACATGAAAAGGTAGGTCATTTTGGTGGTTTCGTAGACTCTAAGTGATGTGTAATAGATGAAGCTGTAAGTGACTAGGACCCGGATGGTTTGTGAGAGAAGAGCTCCACCTGGCGGTTGGAGGAGGACAACAGGCACCTGGAGGAAGCAGTGCATTATGGTCTATACACAGATGATACTTACCCATTGAACATTACATTCAGCAGCAGCCCCAGGTGGATACAAAACGCCGGTTCGCCTGGTGCATTGTGGGTAGCGCGTCGGTGGGAGTGGCGTGGGGGAGTGGTAAAGGTGTATTTAATAATCCAATGGTTTTCAGCTTCTGCCACATATTTTAGATATAAAAATAACCATCAACAAAATATTAAGTTGATCTACTTTCTTTTAATGTAACTTTTATTTCAAACGGTTAACTGCGCATCTGCATATTTGAAGTGGAAACAAAATATTAATTTTGATGTGCACACTTAAATGATGGACATATACGGTAAGTTGAATATGTTGAATCAAATGTTTAACAAGTGTTTTGGTTTTGAAAAGTTGATGTTTTTAGCCAACTATGCAGCTTAAGCCTGAGGACAGTGACAGGGGGTGGGAGGTCATGGTGGTAGTGTCAAAGTTCCCTCCAGGGGGGGGGGGGGGGGCAGGGCGGCGAGTCCCCTCACCGAATCAACCACAATTTAGAATCGTGCGTAAATTCAGGTACAAAGGAAGAAAAACTCATTACTTGCCTTGAGTTGAAACAATGAAACAAAAGAAAGTAAGCAATAATAGTGATACAAGAATTGATCGAGTCCTATCAGAATCAAGCTAGATAGTCCAGAGAGAACGATTCAAAACTGTATTGCACCCAATGTTATGTATATGTATATACTACAGTGCCGCCGTCCTGATATGACCATAGATGTTGCTAGGATGCAAACCACCAACAAACAATCGACAATGTATCCTGCTCTGTCAAATGGCACGAGTCCCACGTGACGTCACTAGATTATACATTAGACTAAAATACTAAAACAATTCAGTACATGTGCCTTTCAACATTAAGTACATTATTTTACACACCTGTGGGCATAAGTAACACAATCCTTACGGAAAGGTTGAACCTTCTCCCGTTTGAAATCACTCCTCTTGAATGCTGGTCTTACACATGTTTTACTTTGATACAGCGGCGCCTGCTGACCGGTTGTGGATTCACACAGAGCACCAGAATATATTACTACTGCAAATAGCCAAGTAAATTGCCATGCGGGTTATGCGTAGGGTTATGCATAGTATTAGTATTAGTAGGGTTCGTTCAGATCCCCAAGTGAAATGCCACATACACAGGTCCGTGGGTACATCAGGGAGCGTGGATAGTCTGATGGTTGGGACCCTAGTCCTAGAATACCAGAAATTTGTGTTCGAGACCCGCTCTAGGTGCAATATTTCCCTTTGTTTGTAAAGCCACACCCCATGATATTGGTTCCATGACCAGGATGATGTGTGTTGCCTAGAGTTGAACCTTCTCTGTGTTTGTACTGTAAGTGTGCTGACTTGATATTTGTAATTGTAAGTATGAGACTTACAATTCCATGGGGGGTGAGTGTTGTGTGGTGCACTTACCTCCCCAGGTTAAATAACACATACATATGAAGCCATGGGTGTGTTAATTGCCACCTGCACATGAAGCCATGGGTGTGTTAAATGCCACATGCACATGAAGCCATGGGTGTGTTAAATGCCACATACACATGAAGCTATGGGTGTGTTAAATGCCACATACACATGAAGCTATGGGTGTGTTAAATGCCACATGCACATGAAGCCATGGGTGTGTTAAATGCCACATACACATGAAGCCATGGGTGTGTTAAATGCCACATGCACATGAAGCCATGGGTGTGTTAAATGCCACATACACATGAAGCCATGGGTGTGTTAAATGCCACATACACATGAAGCCATGGGTGTGTTAAATGCCACATACACATGAAGCCATGGGTGTGTTAAATGCCACATGCACATGAAGCCATGGGTGTGTTAAATGCTACATGCACATGAAGCCATGGGTGTGTTAAATGCCACATACACATGAAGCCATGAGTGTGTTAAATGCCAGATACACATGAAGCCATGGGTGTGTTAAATGCCACATGCATATGAAGCCATGGGTGTGTTAAATGCCACATACACATGAAGCCATGGGTATGTTAAATGCCACATGCACATGAAGCCATGGGTGTGTTAAATGCCACATACACATGAAGCCATGGGTGTGTTAAATGCCACATACACATGAAGCTATGGGTGTGTTAAATGCCACATACACATGAAGCTATGGGTGTGTTAAATGCCACATGCACATGAAGCCATGGGTGTGTTAAATGCCACATACACATGAAGCCATGGGTGTGTTAAATGCCACATGCACATGAAGCCATGGGTGTGTTAAATGCCACATACACATGAAGCCATGGGTGTGTTAAATGCCACATACACATGAAGCCATGGGTGTGTTAAATGCCACATACACATGAAGCCATGGGTGTGTTAAATGCCACATGCACATGAAGCCATGGGTGTGTTAAATGCCACATGCACATGAAGCCATGGGTGTGTTAAATGCCACATACACATGAAGCCATGGGTGTGTTAATTACATCAGATTACACCGTGATAGATGAATGGTTAGCACGCTAGTCCATGAATGGCAGAAGTGTGGGTTCGAAACCGACATGAGGCACAATGTTTCCCTTTGTTTACAAAACCACTTCCAACGACAATAATTTCAAAAGTCTGCACCAGACTGACTTGCCAGTGGCAGGAAACTGGGCTGTTTAGAACCGACCTATGCCCCTTAGACACAAGCCCACTTATGGACCAGGCCACTCAAGCTACCCGCGATCCCCACAAACTGTAGCCAACCACTTCATAAGCAGGCAAAAGACCAGAAAATATCATTCCTAATATTCGTATAAAATCTGTTTATACTACACAAACGTACCCTTGTGGGCGGACGGAACAATTTTAACTTCAGCTTCAGCCGTCCTGATATGACCTTCGATGTTGCCAGGACGTAAAACTCCAACAACCAACCATCAGCTTCAGCCCATGTGAACTTTCCGTCCACCTAATGTGCATGTAGCCGTGTAAGTTGCATATTTAGATTACTGATACCAGCGGCCCTTGTGATCGGCGAACCCCTCCCATGTGTGCATAACTTTTCATTGTGTAAGCTGTTTTAATAAATAATAATATAAATTTAATTGAGCACCCTCATTCGCATGAGTCATTCGAAGATGCAGTATATATAATATAGCCATGATATGCTATATTTAAAACTTGGTTAAGATAGTTCAAAGCTAGAGAAATTTAATTTACCATGAAAAGCTACCTTAAAGGTATATGGTCTGATGGTTTTAAGTGTTTTCCTCTTCTTGTTTAAGATAAATATATCAGGTTGTATGAAGTAACCTTTATGTGTATGAAGTAACCTTTACTTTACATGTGTATGAAGTAACCTTTATTTTAATTAGATAACTTTCGAGATATTTGAAGAACAAACATATAAATTTAACGATAGGAAACCTAATGTAGTACATTCTATTCCGTGGAATGGCAATAGTCCCATGTGATATGAAGTATGACATTGCAGTGCAGAACTCGAATTTAACTCTATAAAGGCTCCATGGCGTAAACGAGAGATACTACACATGTGGAGATGTCTTCAACATGACCTTAAATATTCAATAAAGACTAGTCAGTTTTTTAAATAAATAATTAAATAACTCGGGTTTGTCCATGTTATGACGGAACATGGGTTAAGGCCCAGTCAGACCTTACCGTACTGAGTACCGGACACAACCGGACAAAGAATTGTCTAGTCCGGTGGTGTCTGGTGTCGAACTGTTGCAACGGCTGCCAGACAAAATGGATGCTAAATGGACAAGAAACGTACATTAACGAATAGCCAACGGACGAGAACCGGACGGCAAACGAGTGTCAAACGGACGGACCGGATACCTACCGGACACCTACCGGACACCTACCGGACTGTTCACCTGCGCGCCAAAAACCGACGACCGAATTCCCACAGTACCATCAATGGACTCTTCAGGATACAAACCGGACACCTAACGGATGAGTAATGGACATGAAATGGACAAAACGGACTAAACGGACTTAGAACGGACACTTCAGTCTGGTGGTGACACCGCCGGACACCACCGGACAGATGCTGGATGCCAGCTGTATATAAACCGTACATTGCCGTATTTCACCGGACAGTGTTCGTTTTCTATCCAGTTCCTGAATCCGGTGAGGTCTGACTGGGGCTTAAATGACACAGGAATGACCGCCTTGCCCCATTAGCAGTAACCAACCACACCTCCTGCAGGTACCATCTTCTGGAAAAACTGTGAACCACAGCATCCGGCGCTACACAATGTCACACCATTGGTCAACCCCGCTGGCATCGCCACCTACCGGGAAACACTCAAACTGTCACCACATAGAAAAAATGGATGAAACATGGCCGCCCGAAAACTCAGAGTCTCTCACAAAGTTACATGCTCGTCAACCAGTGTTGGTAACACCCAACTACCATGAGGTGTGGATCAGACGGCCGATTTCATTCACCATCGCACCCTCCCGAACGGAAAGACTCAGATGATAGGGCTGAATGACCTGGATTGGTTGGTTGTTGGAATTTTACGTCCTGCCAACAACTAAGGTTATATCAGGATGGGTACCAACTTGTGACGGTGCACACTCATGGTAACTTTATGGTGCTGCCCCACTGGGAAATCAGGCACCAGGCACCATGACCAGATATCTCACTCAGTCACATTATTCTAACACTTTGGAGATTTGGATGCTATTTACCTAGATTTCCAAAAAGCATTTGACACTGTTCCACACAAACGACTGCTAACAAAAATTGCATGGCTATGGCATTAGAGGAGATGTACTACACTGGATAAAAGATTTTCTGAGTCACAGAAGACAGCGAGTCATTGTAACTGGCAAACCATCAGGATGGTGTCCGGTGAAAGTGGAATACCTCAGGGCAGCATCTTGGACCAGTCTGATTTGTGATATATATCAATGACTTACCAGAAGTTGTACATTCTATGGTCCAAATGTTTGCTGATTATACCAAAGTATTCCACCGTATGGAGAAAGATAGTGACTCAGGGGACTTGCAGAAGGACCTCAACAACATGCAGAAGTGGTCAAGTGATTGGCAGCTGAAGTTTAATGCTTCAAAATGCAAAAGTGATGCATTTAGGGGGCAAAAAAAGCAAGCACATCTATGTAATGAATGATGGTGTGAAAAATGTTCCACTCTCCGAAACAATGATAGAAAAGGACTTGGGTGTCAAGGTGGACAACAAACTGACATTCAGTAACCACATCCAGGAAGCTGCCAACAAAGCTAATGGAATACTGGCCATCATTCAAAGATCGTACAACTACCTAGACAAAGACGTTGCATGCAGACTGTACATTGCAAATACGGCAATGTACAGGACATCTCTTGCATGTCCACTTTTGGAATATGGAAATGTTGTGTGGTCACCACTCTACAGGAAGGATGCTGAGTCAATTGAGAAGATCCAAAGAAGGGTAACAAAGCTTGTACATGAATTCAATGAAATACCCTATGAACAAGGTATGCATCATTTGAAGATCCCAAGCATGTACTACACATGAGCACGGGGGGATATGATTGAAGTATTCAAATATCTCCATGGTATCTACAAGACAGGCAGCCCCCTTATCAGAGACTCCAACACCAGGACCAGAGGACACCCCTGAAGCTGATGAAGCGGTACTCCAAACTGGACTTGTGACACAACTTTCTCGGCTTTAGGGTGGTTAACCCGTGGAATGAATTGCCGGAGAGTGTTGTAGCAGCAGAGTCGGTGAACTGTTTCAAGTCCTGACTGATGCATACTGGTCAAGCATTACGTATATCTTGGAGCCAGTGACAGTTGCTACAATCCACCACATCTGAAGAACTGTCTCGATTTCTATTAATTAAGAGCAGCTAACAGGTCCAAGGCTCAACTCATTTGGCCATCCCATCTGGTGCGTGACCTGGAAGATCACCACTACCACAAAACCATATATCAGCCCAGGCGAGGGTTGGAACCACAGAAAACGGCAAGAAAGATGAATAAGTTACCATTACTATACCATCATGCATTGTCTTCCTGCATTTTGAATTCTGCAATAACAAAAATAAATTAAACGAAGGACATGTTTGTTGTTTGGCGTTTTACGTCCTGGCAACATCTAAGGTCATATGAGGATGAGTACTGAAGAACATGAGTTTTTGTTAACTCTTTGTATACATCGGCTTGGGCCTCTTTGAAATCTCCTCACCCACCCACTCGGACTATTCTGTTGGCTTAGCTGTATGTAAAACCATGCGTTTGCTAATAAAATGAAATACTTGTTGATGCAGTTGGCATCCGCACGTGACTACTATTACATCTTTCGGTAAATACTGAACGATAAAATGTTTTGCTAAATGAAAATAAATGAAAGAATAGAAAATAAGCCTTTCGCCTAGGAAGGTATTGCTTTTGGGTCTGTTTTGTTTTATTTGTTGTTTCCTTTGCTGTTTTTTGCTTGTTTTTATATTGATCTCTTTAACTTATTATCATGCAAGTGCTTGATTTTCTTTGTTGTCTCTTACGTCCTAGCAACAACTAGGGTCACGTCGAGACTGGTACTTAATGTGTGACAGTATGCATTTATAGCAATTGCTTAATGCTGCCCACTGGGATACCGTGTCAGCAGCACCGTGACCCGATCGATATCCCACTCAGTTACAATATTTTAACCCGTGACCAACCAGTGCTTGCCCTATCATAGTAATGCTAAGCGCCAAGCAAGTTAGCAACGAGCATCTTTGTTTTGTACTCCATTGGCTTAACTCAGCCTGGGATCGAACCCACAACCTCGCACACAGGTAGTGGATTTACCAGCACTAGGTCATTACATGTTGCAATGACCAGCAGCCGCTGACGCTTGTTTCCAAGGTAATATAGAAGAAACACGTCCTCCCTCCTGCCAGTGACCTCCAATGCTAAGTAAGTAGAAAACAATGACATTGGTGCCATGACCAGGATACTGGAAAGCTACAATGTGTAGTGTTGAACCATCCCTGTATACACACTGTGAATGCACTACCTGGATATTTGTAATTGCAAGCATGAGACTTACAATTCCAGGGGGACGAGTATAATGAAGTGTGCTGACCTCTTCAGGTGAAATGTCTGTTGGTTTGTTGGGATTTCACGTCCTGAAGACATCTAAGGTCCTATCAGGGTGCAATGCTTCCCTTTGTTTTAAAAAAAAACCATCCCCTTTGATATTGGTGCTGTGACCAGGATTCAGTACATGTCGTGTGCTGGATGGTGTTGATCCTTCTCTGTGTATGTACTGTAAGTGTGCTGCCTAGACATTTGTAAATGTAGGTGTGAGACTTACAATTCCAGGGCCTGATGAGTAGTGGTGCACCTACCTCAGGTTAAATGTCTCACATGCACAGGTAGGCATGGGTGAGTTAATTGCCTCAATGTGTCTAGAGATTCTAAGTGGGTGTTCACTCCCACTCTAGGCGCAATTTTCCGCCTCCTTGCAAAAAAAAATCTCACTAGATGATACCTCATGATACAATAATTCCGGGTTCCTATGATCATACAGAAATCACATTGACGTCTGTTGTTACTTGAAGGCCAACAATATAGTTAGCTAAGAAACGAACGGAAGTATCAATTTGCATAACAATTATTTCGCAGGTCTAGCGTGATAGTCAAATAATAACAGATTTTGTGTTTTTTTGTAATCTTACATTATTTGCAATATTGCAGTTTGGGGCATAATATGAAAAGAATTAATAGGGTACTGAATGAATACTGATTTCTGGTGCAATCTTGCAGTTGGATAGTGAATAGTCTATTACAGCGGTCATGCATGACTGATTTCTGGGTCAACGGGATATCTAATAGCCGATCACCGGTTTTCACAGCATGCTATTTAGGTGATATTTTTGTTGGCGTCCGGTGGGCATTAGTATTCCATTGCAACTGTGCAACAAGTACCTAAGGAGCATTCAATTCGAGAATTCTTCTAGAAGTCGCTCACAAAACGAGATGGGTAGTTTTTCCCCCTCTTCCTCGCTACCTTTTCTCTCTCTGTCTTCCCCTCTCTGCAACCCAACTCTCTCGCCAGAAGGGACTCGGCCTATTTAAATTTGCATAGTCCGATGGTTTTGAATTTCTTACATTTTTCTGAAATAAATATATTAAATTGATTGTCATAATCTACTTTACTTTAGTAACTTTTATTTTTAATGGCTAACTTTTGAGATATTTGAAGTGTAAACATGTCAAATTAGTTTTGGCAAGCATGCCAAAACTGACAACATAGGCTTCTGCAGTAACATGTTCTATTAAATTTACTCAGTATTCCCTTCCATGTGGCAACAAATGCATAATAAGCACATCAGTATCAAAGTTAGATATGTAGAATTAAATCAGATAATATTTTTGGTTTTGAAAAGTTGATGCTTCATCGGACTAAGCAACTTTAATGGTACCGACTTGTAATCAAATTTAGGAAACAAACCCACTTAGCTAGAGTTTGTCATGCATAACCAACTTAGATACAAGTGCATTTATTGAACATGTCATCATCATCATGTTGTCAGTCACGATGCGACAAAGACTGCTTTCATTACTTGACTGCCGCTCTCCATTTAGCAATGAAGGTGGCATGCTGCCACAACTGATTGTGTTGTGTTGTGTTCCTCTAGATGATTTTCCACTGTCGACGGAAGATGAGCTCGAGCAGCACAGTCCTTGGTAACCCGGGCGATGACCGAGCCGGTGTGTTTTGTGCGGTTGTACATTTCATGAAAGCTACCTGCAAAAGTGTTGAAGTGCTGCTGGCTTTTGCAAGTTTCCAGCTGCACTCTCTCGGGGAGCAAATAGAGGTTTCACACCGGCAAGAACATGTCCAAACAGGCGCAAAACTATGTGTCCCTGCAGTGGCTGGTCGGGAGATGTTGGGAGTTCCATACATCAACTGCCCTTAATGCTGCCACAGTGACATGGTTTTCTGTTCAGGGTTTTCTCTCTTAGCCTTCGGTTCTGTCAGGAACCTTTACCACAAGGCAGTTGTTTACAACTCTGCAGGGCAGGGGCGTCAAACTCCCTGAGGTATGTATTTCAGTGATAAAGGAATACTACTCAATTTACTACACCCTAGAGTTACTGCTTTGGCCTTCTGAAATCCAATATGTTGGTGTGCATGCTAAAATTTATTCTGCATGATTTCATTTCAAATATCACCAAAGATACGCCTTTAAAATAAAAGGTTATTTCAAACTAAGGTAAAGTAGAGGATAACAAGGCATGGTATACACTCTAAAAGGTATGGTAGAACCTCTAAAATGCATGGTAAAAACTACACAATGTATGGTTGAAACTCCACATGGTATGGTAGAAACTACACAATGTATGGTCGAAACTCCACACGGTATGGTAGAAACTGCACAATGTATGGTTGAAACTACACATGGTATGGTAGAAACTCTAAAAGGCATGGTAGAAACACTAAAAGGTATGGTTAAACCTCTAAAAGGCATGGTCAAAACACTAAAAGGTATGGTTAAAACTCTAAAATGCATGGTAGAAACACTAGAAGGTATGGTTAAAACTCTAAAAGGCATGGTAGAAACATTAAAAGGTATGGTTAAAACCCTAAAAGGCATGGTAGAAACACTAAAAGGTATGGTTAAAACTCTAAAAGGCATGGTAGAAACACTAAATGGTATGGCTAAAACCCTAAAAGGCATGGTAGAAACACTAGAAGGTATGGTTAAAACTCTAAAAGGCATGATAGAAACACTAAAAGGCATGGTAGAAACACTTAATTGGTATGGTTAAAACTCTAAAAGGCATGGTAGAAACACTTAATGGGTATGGTTAAAACTCTAAAAGGCATGGTAGAAACACTAAAAGGTATGGTTAAAACTCTAAAAGGCATGTTAGAAACACTAAATGGTATGGCTAAAACCCTAAAAGGCATGGTAGAAACACTAGCAGGTATGGTTAAAACTCTAAAAGGCATGGTAGAAACACTAAAAGGCATGGTAGAAACACTTAATGGGTATGGTTAAAACTCTAAAAGGCATGGTAGAAACACTTAATGGGTATGGTTAAAACTCTAAAAGGCATGGTAGAAACACTAAAAGGTATGGTTAAAACTCTAAAAGGCATGGTAGAAATGCTCAAATGTTTGGTAGAAACTCTAAATCGATCTTTCTAGTCAATGCCATGTATTGCCGCCTCACTATAAAAAGAAAAAGATATTTATCTATTCGAATGAAAATGTATAAGAAGAATTGTCAACAGAAAAGAATTGCAGTAAAATGTAATCAAATCAAATAAAAGATCTAAAAAGTAGTTTTATACATGGTTCCATAAAAAAATAAAAGAACAAAATTAAAAGAATAAAAGTAATATTACTCGGGACTTTTTCTGATGCGACTGGAACTAACAATTACATGGCTAAAGATGCTTCTCATCTCAACGTCTACATCCATCACAAGTAATTATGTAATAAGCCTGCTTCAACTACGCTGGTACAAAACAACCCTCCATCTTCTAGAAAACTCCACTTACTGTATCAGGCACCTGGTAATTATCCCCTGTATTTTAATTCTTGTTTCTTGTTTCAATTTCTACATCTCTACATCGTCTTTTACATGTCGCCATCCTGATTATGACGTTAGATACTGTTATGATGTAAAACCTGATAAATATACTACATGATAGTTAATGAATTTATTTCATGGATGAACGATCAGTGCTTTACTATGGATATAAAGGCTACTCGGGGAATAAGAGAACATAACACTGAGTTGGGCCGAGTCTCTTTAATGATATCTGGCAAGGGTCAATCGCCCTACCTTAAACAACAAAAGGAAAATATCAGTCGCGAATCGGAGCCGGCAGTTAGCGTGCGACTCCCAATTCCTGTTGTATTCACAATGTTCAATGCAATATTCAATATTCAATAATAGTTAAGCGACAGATAATAATATTAAATTTGTTATATGTGCTTTATATTAGCATAATTCAGTATACTTCATATAAAGACCTCCCGATTAATAAATAATTTACCAAAAGTTCCAGGTTAATATTAAAATAATAACATCCAGCCAGCAGTAGTAGTTGGCAGTTGATCCGTCATAAGTGTCACCAAGCTCGAGAAAGGCGAATTAAAGCCCCCTACAGTACACCTAATGATGGGAATAATATATAGCCAGAGGGGAATTTACCTGGAATATATCCTTGTCTATATTCCCATAATTTGATTACAGCG
Source organism: Branchipolynoe longqiensis (assembly GCA_030323885.1). Classification (NCBI taxonomy): domain Eukaryota; kingdom Metazoa; phylum Annelida; class Polychaeta; order Phyllodocida; family Polynoidae; genus Branchipolynoe; species Branchipolynoe longqiensis. The sequence goes on along the minus strand of CM059196.1, from coordinate 62,280,868 downwards.
CACATATATATCTATATAAATACATTAATGTTGAAATAAAGAAAAGAAAATAGCCTATTTATAGACGCTATTCCCGGTTATGTTTTCCTTAAAGGAAGTAACTACAATTCCTTTCATTGGGAACATCAGTTGATAAAGTAGGGGAAATTTCAATCACAGACAGTTGCTCTTGCTCATTCTACTGCTCCTTGTCCTATCCTAGTAATGCCGAGCAACGGGCTATGTATTTCCAATGTGGCAGCACTATCAAGCCGGCATGAGTATGCACTATCACAAGTTGTGACTGTGTAATTCTAGTTGTAATGCTAGGACTTAACACCGACGATATGGCTGAATGAGTTGAGCATCCGTCTCCCCATTTTGGTAACCCTGGTCGAGTCAAAGAAATTACTTTAAAATTGATACTTGTCGCTTCCTAGCCAGGTGCATGGTATTATTAGGATAAGGCAATGACTGGTTGGCTCAGTGTCAGGATAATGTGACTGAGTAGGATATCAGGTCATTGTACTGGCAGCCTGGTCTCTCAGTGGGACAGCACTATAAAGTCACCATAAGTATGCACTGTCATAAGTTGGTACCCTTCCTGATATGACCTTAGATGTTGCCAGGACATAAAACTCCCAACAACCAGCCAACCAACTAGCAACCCCCATCTCACCGCCCCCAATAAGTCTAACCAAATCAAATAGCAGTTGCCAGGATGCATCATACCTACATACATACCTACATACATACATACATACATACCTACATTATACCTACCTACATACCTACATACCTACATACATAGTCGTGATGTGGATCCGACCTGAGCCGTGTTCACACACACAACTTTAGGCCGAACTAGATAGGGCGAACTAGATGAGGCGAACTAGTGTCGTGTCCACACATGCAGTATTCGGGGCGGTTTAAAGGCGGAAATCGATATCTGCGCATGAGCAAGTCCATACTAACCAGTGCCAGTTTTGGTTAGTCGACGTCACCACGAGAGAGTGTGGGTTCGACCTAGATATGTATGGACTGAATCGTATTGGTTTGGAACGGTCAAAACTTCTGCTGGGCAGTGAAAACCTAAAAATAAATGATGAAAAGAATATCTGTGCACCTCTAGCCGGTTCATAGACCAAATTATATTATATTATATAGTGTGACGTGCTTAATTCACCTCAAGTAAACCGCTACTGTCAACACAGGCAAGGTGGGCCGACTTAAGCTAGTTCGGTTCATATAAGCTCCCTCGCGACGCAGTTTACATGAGGCGAACTAGTTGAGGCGAATCAGCCCTAATCCGCCTCAGCGTCAAGTCTACACGGCGAATGTGAGCCGAACTAGACAAGGCGAACTAGTTGAGGCGACTTAACGCCCATGTGTGAACACAGCTCTGGACTACAACGGGACATGCGTAAGTCGGCATAGTTGACGTAACCAACTGGAAATGGGCATTTCTTCCGGTCGGCGCATGTACTGTGACATGCGCAGAGTGAGCGATAGTTGGCGTGCGCGTCACGCAAGCCAGTACGAGGGCGGTTGGGCGCAGGATGCATGCGCACACGCATGCGCACAAGCACGCAATACACTGCACCCCGCGTGGAGAGGCTCAACTTTGCCCCTAACAGGGTACTTCTGGACAACAAACTCAACTATCAAACATGCACAAACCTGGGGCTGTCTCCCTCGTGAGCGCATGTTCTCTGTCCGTTTTCCCCTCTCTCTGTCCCTTTTTATCCATCTCTCTCTATCGCTCTGTCTGTCTATGTATGTCTCTCGACGTCTGTCTTTGCGTATGTCTGTCTCCCTATGTTCTGTCTGTTTATGTATCTCTGTCAGTCTGTCTCTCTCTCTTTCGCTGTTTGTCTCTCATAGAGTCTCAGTCGCTTTCTGTTGTTTTCTGTTGCTTTCTGTCGCTCCCTGGCGCTCTCTCCGTCTTTCTGTATATTAGTGTCTCTGTCTCCACATTTCGGTCTTTCTGTGTCCTTTGTCTTTTGATCTAAGGTATTGTGTGCAGCTTGTGCATTTGTGATTAAGTGTGTGGACAGTTCTTTGATTACTGGAAGAGAACCACAAAAGGATCGACAGTCCCACATCTTACACTAGTAGCTACCCCCCCCCCCCTTATCTGGCATTGCATACAAGATGTAAAGTTGGTTAGTATTCCAAATAGATGGCGCCACCGTGAAATGTTGGGACTACTATCAGGTTATGTGATATTGGGAATAGAGTGGCTCTCCCTGGTGAGATTCAATTGAACCATTACCACGTTGGGTCGCTGTTGCTTCAATAGCTTGTGGCGCCACTTGGTATTAGTTTATGGGATTAGATTCGACATCAAAGGTTATATTACTGGATATGAGTTAATGGTGGAATTAAGATTGACTTTTCTATTTATCCCTGGTGCTGTATGAATCGCTTCACCCTGCTGATGATGGTACAGAAGCCCAAACACTGGAAGGTGGTGGGCGAGTGTGTGGGTCTGATTCGGTGTGCGTGTGTGTTAGTGCGGAGTTTTTTGTGTTTCTATGTGTGTCTGTGTGTGTCTGTGTGCATCGGTGTATCTGTGTGTGTCTTTTTGTATGCGTGTGTCGATGTAGCGGTGTGTGTCGATGTGTCCGTGTGTCTGTGTGCTTGTGTGTACATGTGCCTGTATGTAGGCCTATATTTGTTTGTACGTCTGTATATATGGATATGTGTGCCTGTTTCTGTGTGTCTGTGTTGTGTCGGGGTTTGCTTGTTCAAAAAGTACAGTGTTGGCTGACACACCTTGAGGTGGCATTCGAACCCACACTTCACCACAATGTGAATCTATGTGATATACCCTCAGATGTTACAAGGACGTAAACACCAATAAACCCAAACCAATCTCGCCTCGTGGGAATGTCACGAAATATTATCTAAGTGCAGAGATGACATTTACTACTGGAGTTTTTGTGTATATGCGTTTTGGGTTATTGATTGTTGCCCTTTTTCTTATGAACTCGACATAAAAGCTAGAACATTTGAACGAGCTTCACTCACAGCAGACGACATTGCTGTTAATGACAACCAGACACGTGCAATTTTCACTCGCGAGCTGCGAAATTGTCCAGCTGATTTGGTGATTTGATGGTGCTAATATAGGTGACTGAATTCGATGTCAATATGTGGTTATGAAATGGGACCTTCAAAATACACTTAGTTACACCCGCAGCACTGTTTGTGTGGCAGGGTTGTTAGACATAAGACAACGCTGTAGAAAGCGTTGCAAAGTTGGGTTATGGATATAACCCCATCCATGTATTTGCAATCAAATATGCTTAATACATGGTTCAATTTTTTTTTAAGAAGAAGAAGAATTTATTAAATCATGTAGTTTAATACACCTTAAAAGTTTAATCGAGAGCTTTTTGTGGCTGCCATTTTTGGTTATTTTTTTCTCTTGGCAGTCTCTTCAAATTCCTCAAAACTAACCCAATAGAGATAAACAATTCACGCTGAAACCAGTGACTCCCCAGCTTCGTTATGGTTCTTTCATACCATAGCACTCTTTTCTCGGATTTAAGCATGGTTGCCATTCACCCTGACTGTGGGCAGAGTTAGATCTTTTATGTAATGGTTAGGGTGCCGTGGTAGGAATTTTTTTTATTTACTTGTTCATAATGCTTCTTTAAGCTAAGACACATGGTGACAAACCAGGCGGGATCGCCGAATGAGTTAGACCGTCCGTCTCCCGTGTTGGTAGATCTTGGGGTCGTGGGTTCGAACCCTGGTCGAGTCAAAGGACTGGTTGGCTCAGTGTAAGGATAATGTGACGGAGTGGGATATCAGGTCATGGTGCTCGTGGCCTGGTCTTCCAGTGGGGCAGCACTATAAAGTCACCATGAGTGCGCACTGTCACAAGTCGGTACCCGTCCTGATATGACCTTAGATGTCGCTAGGACGTAAAAGAACAACAAACAAACAAACATGGTGACAAAACCATCTTGATGAGTGCATGTGACCATTTTGTCAGCTTGGATATTATGAATTAAAGTATTCATGTGACATTTCTCTACAAAAGGGGACCAGCTTCTTGAATTTTGCCAACCAGAGCCGTGAAAGTTGCGCGCCCGGTCAATGTGAGAAGGGTAACCATCGACGAGAAGAGGAGACCCAGCCAGCTAATGGGTCGACTTAACATTAATAACATTAACAAGCCCTTCGCTGAGCATACATTTGCACAGTAATCCTCCGATGATTTACACTACTGACTAGGTGTGATTTAAACATAGGCGGAAGCATAGTACATTTCAAACATTTGATTAATCACTTCGGATCATCCTAACCATATTTTTGCACATGCGCAGATCATACAAACTAGGGTTCCATAAACGAATGCGTTCGGGGAAGAAAGAATGGTGGATTGTACTTCAGATAACCTGGATAGCGCCAGTGAAGGCGAAACGATAAAACAAGGATACAAAAATAAAATGGGGGGCAGCCTCCAAAAAGTCAAGGAAACCCTGGGAAATGCCAAGAAATAAAAAGGGAAAATATAAATAAACAAATAAAATAAAAACAAAATAACGAGTGCTGGTTGCAGGAAGTACACAAACAACACTCCACCAGGACAAATATGTGACCTAACAAAGAAAGTGGGCCACAGAGACCTAAGACCAGCATTTAAGACCAAGAAGACACTCATTGAACACATGGAACAGGAATACAAACAAGCTCATGACACACTCAGCACACTAGTAAAGATGCCAGGCTGTCTAAGAGCATTGTGGAGAACTGCGAAAGGAACCAGGGCTCCAAACCATGAGAATCACAAACTTACTACAAACCTACTATCTCACTAACACGCTTTACTAAAATATGCCATCCTCCACGCAAAATAGGTAATAAGCGCAGTGATTTACACAACTACCCAGCAGAGGGAGATGCGTGTGCTGCATGCACCAGCATACACACCCACACACACACAAACAATCAATCTAACTAAAACTAAAAAGTAAAATTGGCTAAATCAAGCAACCACTCTCCGAAAAACACAAATAAATATGGTAGAAGAAATTGAATGCAAGCTGGGGAGGGGCACACACTTTGCCCACCTGAACTGCCAGAGTGCATCCAACAAAATCGACACAATAATAATACACCTAAAAAGAGAAAATCTTGACATACTGACATTGTCAGAAACATGGTTCACTGACAACGACAAAAACAACACCCTTAACACATATGGATATAGGCTTGTAAGTAATGATGGACAGCAAAATAACACACTAAACCAAACAAGAAAAGGTGGAGGTGTTGCCCTTTACTTTACCCTTTACTGCAAAGACACCAAGATCCTGAAGGACTAAAAACAGCTAACTTATCAAATGAACACATAGAACTACTATGGTGCCTAATAAAAAATTAAAAACAAGCAAATATAGCCATTGCAAGCCTCTATAGACCTCCATCAGGGGAAATTGAACTTTTTATTGAAGCCCTAGAGAAGAGCATAAACACCATAAAAAAATGACAAAGGCAGAAATCTTCATACTAGGGGACTTTAATGTAAATTACAACAGCAATGATAAAAATAAACTAATGCTGCAAACCACAATCAAAATCTTAGGCCTACAACAGCTCATCACTGAAAAACCAAGGCTAAGTAAAATTAGTACAACAATTGACCTAATACTAACCGACTCAAACCACGCCACTAAATGGGGCAACAGAAGCTTGGGTATAAGTGATCATGAGCTAATATGTGTAACAATGAAAAAAACTAAAAAAGCACTATGAATATACGATGGGCAGGTCCCTAAAAGCCTACTCAGAAGATGCATTAAAAAATCATCTGCACCAAAACATAAACAACATCACACAAAACAGAGATGATGTTAATATACATTGGGGCAACATCATCACTGAAATAAGAAAATCAGCTGATGAGATCTGTCCCATTAAGAAAATAAAAATACAAAAAACACAGGACCCATGGGTAGACAATGACCTGCTAACACTCATCATAGCCAAAAGTAAACTGGGTGATAAAGCAAAGCACACAGAAACTATAGAAGACAAACTGGCCTACCATATTGCCAGAAACAACCGTCTCAAGGCTGTGAGAACAGCAAAAAAGAAATACATAATAAAGCAGGACAAAGACTGGGGAAGCAACACAAACAAATTCTGGGAAAATGTAAACCTATTATTCCCCAAAAATAACAAAAGAGCACACAAACCTCCAAGATAACGAAGGGACAATGCTCACAGACAAAGATGCAGCAAACAAACTGAACACACACTTTGCCACAATAAGGCAAAAGCTGATGGGAAAATAGATCAGGAACTGTGCAGAACGAAATCCCCACCTGCAAAACAGATATAATAGAAGTAAAAAAATTAATAAATGACATAGACACAAATAAACCAACTGGAATAGATGAAATCCCAACTAACATATGGAAGGAAGTACTCCAAGCCATCCTGGCTACTATAGTAGACCTATTCAACATCTCCTTTGAACAGGGGCATTTGATCTCAGCCTGGAAAATGGCAACCATCACCCCCATTCACAAAAACGGAGACAAACAAAACATGGGAAACTACAGGGCAACATCAATTCTTCAAACCCCAGGCAAGCTCATTGAAAAAGTGTTACATGGACACATAAATGAACACCTGGAAAAAAACGATATACTAAATGAAAGACAAGGGGTCTTCAGAAAACTGCACTGCACATCAAAAACAATAGCTAACCTAACAAATGACTTACCGGCATCAATGAACCAAAAACAATTAGTTGGAGCAGCCTTCATTGACTTGAGCAAAGCATTCGATACAGTACACCATAACATACTACTTAAAAAACTAAAAACCATGGGCATAAAATCCAACACTATGGACTGGATAAAATGCTACCTGAACAACAGGCAACAGAAAACAAAAATAAACAATACACTATCAGACAACCAACCTGTTACATGTTATGTACCCCAAGGGTCAGTGTTAGGGCCACTGCTCTTTATAATCTACAAAAATGATCTTGAAAAATGGTTGCAAACCAAATGCCTCCAAATATATGCAGATGACACAGTCATATATGCAAAGGGCACCACAGAAGAGGAGGTAATAACTAAACTAAATAAGCTCCTACTAAAACTAGATGAGTGGTGTGAGTCCAAGAAAATACCCATTAACACAAGCAAATCAAAAACAGTTCTCTTCTCACATAAACAAATGCCAGAAAGAAAACTGCACTGTAAGCTAGGAAACCAAACATTAGAAAATGTAGACCATTACAAATACCTAGGCCTTGAGTTGGACAGCCAACTACCCTACAACCTATGTATAAACAAAATTATCCAAAAGGTAAACCACAAACTGTGGCTATTTGCAAAGCTAAGAGACTACATGACACAAGAAATGTCAATAAAAATCTTCAAAGGCATGGTGCTCCCCTATTTTGACTATGGAGATGTAAACTACATGGGTGCAAAAAAAGAACTTCTAAATAAACTGCAAATACTGCAGAACAGAGCCCGAAAAATCTGCCTCAGAGTAGACAAGCTGCCCCACACCATGACATACACAAAAGAACCAAAGTAAAATTACTAGAAAATAGGAGAATAATTCATTTTAAAACATTAGCATATAGCTATAGTCAAAACAATAAACTCCAAACAAAATGACCAAGGGCTACTAGAGCAAATAATGCGCCACTAATAAAGCAGACCGAAGCCAAATAAAAGCTCACGAGAGAAGCACGCTGGAAATGGCTGCCAAGGTGGAATTCCCAAATGGTAATGGAACAACAAATTCCTGACCTAAAAACATACAAAAAATATCTGTGCAAAATAAGGCTAGGAAACCCCTACTAAGCTGCACTGCAAAGGGGCAGGTGATATGTCACGGCCCACCAGCGGGATGCCCAATGAAAGGTAACCATGCCAAAAGTAGCCAGATAGCACACCACATAGCTAGGTACAAGCCTATGATATGTAAATAGGAGTAGGCTAGTCTAGTAGTAAGAATAGACAAAATCAAACACATATATGCCAAGAAAATAAAAAAAAACTAACATAGGCTACTAACCATACCAATTAACTATCTATCTGATACTGAAATGCACGCAATCAAATACCTTATCAGCAGCTACTGTGTGATAAGATAACACCAACACTACAGCTGGCCAGCATTGAAAACAAGCCTGAATACCCAGGCTTATATGCTATGGACAGTATAAATTCAGCCTCAATAAAAAAAAAATTAAAAAAGATAATCAGTATAGCCTCTGTAGTGTACCTGCAGATAAATAAAGCAATAAAACATGTAGCAGTACAGGCTGACACTATAGGTACCAGCACAAATGTGACGCCATTGCTCCTGATGCCCCTAAAGATATGGGGCATTGGAGTCGGATAATTTTGCACACGGCCTGTGTATATTTAGGTACAGCTCGGGGTGTTCTATTTGAAATTCTGACAACCAGGATGATCCGAATGGTGCGGACCGTCATAATCGATTATGGCCTGGGTTGTTTTTTATCCTGGTCCCATGGCCTTTGTTTCTATAGAAGTCACCAGTAGAACCAGACGAGGTTGTTCTGGAATCCTCGTTGGTGCGCTTATTATGATTAAAGAAACCTTGTTTTATTTAATGACGCCTCTAGAGTGCATTGAATTTCATCATCAGCTATTGGACATCAAGCATATAGTCATTCTGACATATTTCATTGGAGGAAACCTGCTGCTGCCACATATGCTACTCTTTCCGATAAGCAGCATGGGGTCTTTTATATGCACTTTCCTACAGACAGGACAGCACAAACCTCAGACTTTGATGAACCAGTTGTGGATCACTGGTTGGAACGGAAAATAGCCCAAACTGAAAATGGGTCCACTGAGCAGGATCGATCGGATGACCCACACCTACAGCTTATTATGCTTATCCATAAGGTTACCACGATTGTGCACTGTCACAAGTTGGTACCCGTCCTGATATGACCTCAGATGTTGTTAGGACGTAAACCCCGAACAAACAGGCGTGTTTGTCATTAGACAAATATAATGCTTGTATTACAAGTTCAATTGACACTCACCGATCGCTTGATTTCTAGCCATTAGTTCTAATATTTCACACTAGTTGGCGACACCGTACAGCGTTACCGTTCTTACACTGTGTAAAAAGGGAAAAGGTCGAGAATGCTTAGAAACAACAAATGTTACAACCAAAAAATATATACCAACAACAACTAAGACGCGACAAAAAAAAAAGGAGAAGAATTTCCGGACATGTCCCAGACAGTATTCAGGTGAACAAGTCGGAAACCGCAAAGTGGTTTTGTGTTGACATCAATTGAAAAACCTCTCTATTCAATTGATTATTTTTGTAATATTCAAAACGGCAAAACTGAGAAATGGACTGGATTTCAACTCACCTGAGTTTGTCACTATATGCACAGGCCCAATGCTTCCAATTCATTGTCAATGCATGAATAAATAAATAAATAAATAAATAAATAAAGCCCACAGAACCATAAGCATAAGTCAGCCACAATTGTTAAAGCAATCTGTGATGATAAGCCGTGTTCACACGGGCAAAATGTGAGGTGAATCGTACAAATCGAATCAGGTGAGGTGAATTAGCGGCCCGTTCACACGAGCAGTACTTGGGCCGGAAATCGAAATCTGCGCATGAGCAAGTCCAGACTAACCAGTGCCAGTTTGGGTTCGTCGACGTCGGCCGAGAGAGTGTGGGTTCGACCTAGATATGTATGGATTGAATCGTATTGGTTTGGAACGGTCAAAACTTCTGCTGGGCAGTGAAACCCTAAAAATAAATGATGAAAAAAATATCTGTGCATAGATAGCGGTTTAATTAATTAAATTATATAATATGCGCTTTTGATCGACCGGAAAGTCAACAAACTAAGGTCGACTGCGCATGCATGTGAGGTGCTTAATCCGCCTCAGATGCGTCCACACGGGCAAAATAAATCGAATCACAGAAATCGCCTCACGTAAACTACCTCATGAGGTGGTTTACAGTATCCGCATCACGCGAATCGATTCAGCCTTAATCTGCCTCAGACGCCCGTTCACACGAGAAATGTGAGGCGAACTATACAAGTCGCTTTCTCCGAATCGATTTACATCGCCCGTGTGAACACGGCTATAGACTAAATACATGAAAGACAATTTAATGAAAATACTATTAAATAAACTTCTGATGAATTTGAAATAGCATCGTTCTATTTTTATGTAGCTCGTTTAGTGGCATGTCCATAACAGGGACACGTCAATGGAAATGTGTTTGACAGACTGGGACACATTGAATACAGTGAATCTGAGCTCGAGCGGGAGGTGAATATTTTATATATGTCACTGGGTATACATTCAAAGCATAGCTAATAAATATAGCCAACAAAACCCTAACCAGAGCCCAGTTACAAGCAATATGTGGTGATACTAGTACTATGGGTTATGGTTACTAGTCACTTTTCCCAACCAGACATTGTGAATGTGCAAGAAATCTACTATGTAAACAACAGCACTCAATATAGACGATCAATAATGGACAGTGTGCACTGATCGTTATACCATAGTGTAATAATACATTATTACAGTGGTATAGTAATATTCTACCATATTAGTGGTGGTGGCCGAATCTGTACAGCGTAGGCTTCCCATGTGGAAGATCGCCAGTTCGATTCCCGGTCGAGTCAAACCAATGACATACACAATTTATAGTTGTTGTTTCCTAGTCAGTCACTTGGCATTATTCGAATAGGGCAAGGACTGGTTGGCTCAGTGTCAGGATAATGTGAGTGGGATATCAGGTCATGGTGTTGGCAGCCAGGTATCTAAGTGGGACGGCACTATAAAGTCAACATGAGTGTACACTGTCACAAGTCGGTAAGCTACCTATCCTGATATGACCTTAGATGTTGCCAGGACGCACAGCCTTACCAACCAACCAGTGGTGCGGTATTGGGTGGTAGTAATGCTGTAATACCACAGTAGTAATACTGTAATACCACATTTTTAATACTGTAATACCACAGTATTAATATTGTAATACCACAATAGTAATACTGTAATACCACAATAGTAATACTGTCATACCACAGTAGTAATACTGTAATACCATAGTAGTAATACTGTAATACCAGAGTAGTAAGACTGTCATACCACAGTAGTAATACTGTAATACCACAATAGTAATACTGTAATACCACAATAGTAATACTGTCATACCACAATAGTAATACTGTCATACCCCAGTAGTAATACTGTAATACCACAGTAGTAATACTGTAATACCACATTTGTAATACTGTAATACCACAGTATTAATATTGTAATACCACAATAGTAATACTGTAATACCACAATAGTAATACTGTCATACCACAGTAGTAATACTGTAATACCATAGTAGTAATACTGTAATACCAGAGTAGTAAGACTGTAATACCACAGTAGTAATACTGTAATACCACAATAGTAATACTGTAATACCACAATAGTAATACTGTCATACCACAATAGTAATACTGTCATACCCCAGTAGTAATACTGTAATACCACAGTAGTAATACTGTAATACCACAGTAGTAATACTGTAATACCACAATAGTAATACTGTAATACCACAATAGTAATACTGTCATACCACAATAGTAATACTGTCATACCCCAGTAGTAATACTGTCATACCCCAGTAGTAATACTGTAATACCACAGTAGTAATACTGTAATACAACAGTAGTAATACTGTAATACCACAATAGTAATACTGTAATACCACAATAGTAATACTGTCATACCACAATAGTAATACTGTCATACCACAATAGTAATACTGTCATACCCCAGTAGTAATACTGTAATACCACAGTAGTAATACTGTAATACCACAGTAGTAATACTGTAATACCACAGTAGTAATACTGTAATACCACAGTAGTAATACTGTAATACCACAATAGTAATACTGTCATACCACAGTAGTAATACTGTCATACCACAGTAGTAATACTGTAATACCACAGTAGTAATACTGTAATACCACAGTAGTAATACTGTAATACCACAGTAGTACTTAGTACTAATACTTACTTACTGTAACCAGATAAACGTTGTCTTGACTTGGGAGGTCTGCTGTCATAAGAGGGGCTATCAAATGAGACTAGAACAGCTTGCACGTTGAAAATGTGTGCACACACAACACAGCAGGAGTTTACCGATCACATGTGGTCGCGGAAAACAAGTATTACTGCATAAAGGTCTTTGTTTCTGACGAAGACCAGACATCACGGTCTAGTGGTAGACGGATGACTTGTTGGAGATTGTTGGTATTATAATATCCAGCCCAGTCAAAACAAACATTTAACAAAAACACTGGTATGCATACCTATCACACCGCATAAGAGGCAACGCAAATAGTAACAAGAGACTTGAGTGTTAGAGCCACTGATAACTATATTTAAATAAAGCTTGTTTTATTTAGCGATGCCTCTAGAGCACATTGATTTTAATCATTGGCGATTGGACATCAAACATATGCTTATTCTGACAAATTTCTTTCGAGGAAACCCAATGTCGTCACATAGGCTATTCTTTCCGATAAGCAGCAAGGGGTCTTTTATATGCACTTCCCCACAGACAGGACAGCACATACCACAGCATTTGTTGAACTAGTTGTGGACCACTAGTTGGGACGGAAAATAACCCAAACTGCAAATGTGTCCACTGATCAAGATCAATAGGAAGATCCAACACCTCCACACGTGGACACTTTACCGCATAAGCTACGTCCCGCTCCCCAATATTTAAATAAAGAAGCTGAAAGTTGATATCATAACTCAGCTGGTGGCACCTCCTCGTCCTTCAATTAAATCACTAAGACATTAAAAGTGTGCTTTTGGGTTTTATTGGGTTGTATGTACTAGCAACATATAAGGGTACATCACGACGGGTTCCGACTTGGGACAGTGCACTCATGACGGCTTTATAGTGCTGTCCCACAGGGAGAATGGCCCACCAGCACCATGACTCACTCACATTATCCTGACACTGTGCCAACCAGTCCTTGCCCTATCCTGATAATTCCGAGCACCTGACTAGGAAGCAACAAGTATCAATTTTTAAGGCATCGGTTTAACTCGACCAGGGTTCGAACTCGTGGGTTCGAATCCCACGATCTACCAAAACGGGAGACGAACGGGAGACGGACGCTCAACTCATTCGGCCATGCCGAATGGTTGGTTACATTAGATGTGTCTAAAATGTAAAACCCCAATAACCCAATACAAATCAATCAAAGTCGATACGCCAATCCTGTCAACAAAAGAACAGTAAAGGGGCTGTCACATTAGGGTTTTTTGCGGGAGCGTATGGCGGCGTAAGCGCGTTACGTCATATACGTCGGCATACGCCGTATACGCTACTCATACGCTACGCATACGCTACTCATACGCTACTCATACGCTACTCATACGCCACCAGATGCCGCCAGATGCCAGCGTATGTGAAGCGTATGAGGCATACGCCGCCATACGCTTTCATAAATCCGTCCGTGCATGCTAAAAAAAAAACGACCTATGAGGGCGTATGGCCCATACTGTCAAAACATGTCACAGCACGCTCCTCGTAGGTTCCACATACGCTCAAAACCACCCGAAAGGTCACCAAATGTCATCATAGGCCGGCACGCGCAGGACCTACGTAGGTTTTCAATACGCTCCCGCCATACGCCATAATGTGACAGGGCCTTAAGCTGCATCACTGTTCATAGGGAACGGTCCTATTTCAAGGCCGTGATACAGTATAACCCCGTTAAACCAAACTTGAAGGGACCCTAGAAATTTGTTTGGATTAACCGATCATTGGTTTAACCGAGCTTTGACTTAGCTTTGGCAAAAACGTGGGTGCATTATGAATGTAATATACAATGTATATGGACACTATGATTATTGTGTTCTATGTATTTACAGTATAACCCCATTAAACCAAGCTCCGTTAAATCAAACGATCGGTTAATCCAAACTTTTTTCGGCGACCCGGAAAAATACTACCATTTATCACATAAAAAGTATCAGATGACCTTAAAACCACATGAAAGTTCGGTTTAACTGTACCGGAAGTGGCCTGGGGCCGACAATTTTGTTTGGATTAACCGATACTTTGGTTTAACCAACTTTTTTATATGATAAATGGTAGTATTTTGGCGGGCCACCGAAAACAGTTTGGATTAACCGATCGTTTGGTTTAACCGAGCTTGGTTTAACGGGGTTGTACTGTATAATGAAAGAAATAAAGCACAATAAGACTTGTTTTCATGCTGTGTCTCACACTTACTGCCCATATGCCTCACTACCCTGGATGAATGCGTCTATTCTTATTCGCTGTGGCGACTGCGTGCAATGCATGCATGGTACACCTGTATGCCACCACTAAATCACAGCGATAGGGACAATAGGACAATTGTCTCGACACCAACACTGCCGTAAACATGTTATTTCAAGCATAACAATATTATGGGAACGGTAATGTAGCAGTCACACTACGACGACAAGCGGCGACGACAGCTCTGCGACAGCGACTTCCGGTGTCGCGCAGGTGTCGTGCAGGTGTCGCCGCGACACCTCCGCGGCACCTCCAGTTTCTCCACTGTCGCTGGGTTGTCGTGGGCGTTTTGGACATGTTGAAAAACTTTGACGACAATCGACGACAGCCGATGTTGCGGCACTGTCGCGGCACTGTCGCGGCACTGTCGCGGCACTGTCGTCTTGTCGTTAAGCTGTAGTTGCTTCTCTCTCCATGTATGTGTCTCTGTGTGTCTCTGTGTCTGTGTCTGTGTCTATGTGTGTGTCTGTGTCTATGTGTGTCTATGTGTGTCTATGTGTGTGTGTGTGTGTCTGTGTCTATGTGTGTGTATGTGTGTGTCTGTGTCTCTGTGTGTCTGTGTCTGTGTGTGGATGTGTGTGGATGTGTCTGTGTGTGTCTGTGTGTGTGTCTGTGTCTCTGTGTGTTTGTGTGTGCATGTGTCTCTATGTGTGTCTATGGGTGTATGTGTGTGTATGTGTGTGTATGTGTCTCTGTGTGTATGTGTATATGTGTGTATATGTGTGTGTCTGTGTGTGTATGTGGCTATGTGTGTCTATGTGTGTATGTGTCTCTATGTGTGTCTATGTGTCTCTATGTGTGTATGTGTGTATGTGTGTGTGGTTTTGTGTGTGTCTGTGTCTCTGTGTGTGTATGTGTCTATGTGTGTCTATGTGTGTGTCTGTGTATGTGTCTATGTGTGCCTATGTGTGTCTATATGTGTCTATGTGTGTGTCTCTGTGTGTGTCTGTGTGTATGTGTGTGTGTGTCTCTGTGTGTATGTGTCTCTGTGTGTGTCTGTGTCTATGTGTATATGTGTGTCTATGTGTGTCTATGTGTGTGTATGTGTCTGTGTGTGTCTGTGTGTGTGTCTGTGTGTGTGTCTGTGTCTCTGTGTCTCAGTGTGTGTCTGTGTCTATGTGTGTATATGTGTGTGTCTGTGTGTGTCTGTGTCTCTGTGTGTGTGTCTGTGTCTGTGTGTGTCTGTCTGTGTCTGTGTGTGTGCCTCACTCTCACTCTCAGTCACACACAGACACAGACACACACAGACACAGACACACACACAGACACACACACATAGACACACATAGACACACATAGACACAGACACACACAGAGGCACAGACACACAGAGACACAGACACACACATAGACACACACAGAGACACAGAGTCACACACACAGACACACACACACACAGACACATAGACACAGACACACACATAGACACAGGCACACAGAGACACAGA
Organism: Branchipolynoe longqiensis; assembly: GCA_030323885.1. Lineage (NCBI taxonomy): Eukaryota > Metazoa > Annelida > Polychaeta > Phyllodocida > Polynoidae > Branchipolynoe > Branchipolynoe longqiensis. The sequence goes on along the minus strand of CM059196.1, from coordinate 62,265,057 downwards.
CACACACAGAGACACAGAGTCACACACATACAGAGACACAGACACACACAGACACACACAGACACACACAGAGACACAGACACATAGACACAGACACACACATAGACACACACACAGAGACACAGACACACACACAGAGACACAGAGTCACACACACAGAGACACAGACACACACACACAGACACACACACAGACACACACACAGACACACACATAGACACAGACACACACATAGACACAGACACAGACACACAGAGACACAGACACACACATAGAGACACACACAGAGACACAGAGTCACACACACTCAGACACAGACACACAGACACTGTCGTCCCGCTGTCGTTCCGTCTGTTGTCCCGATGACGTCCGGATGTCGTCCGATTGTCGTCCAACTTAGCCCGAATTTGCATAGGTCGTTGGGATTTCACAAAATCCCAGCCGCCGGGCTGTCGTCCCTACCTTGTCGTCGTAGTGTGACTGCTACATAAGTAAATAGAACATTGAGGCGTTATTTAATTAATACCAGCTGGTATTCACTTTTCAGCACATATCTGTACACCGGCCACCCCGACAATTAATCATGGTTTTTGTGTACAGTAGTTTATTAAGCAGGGACATGGTCAATCGTGGACAATTTCTTTTTTTTTCTTTTTTTTTGTGATGAATTTATTTACCACAATTTTGGGGGTGAATTTATTTTCCAGCAATTGATCTCGCTCATTCGACTGCTCGTTGCCTTATCCTAGTAATGCGGAACGCCAGCCTAGGGTACCGAAAAGTATCAATTGTTATGTCATTGGTTTTATTTGACCAGGGTTCGAAAGCGGGGTTTTAATCCCATGACCTACCAAAACGGGAGGTGGGAGCTCTACTCATTCGGTTACCCCATCTGAGTAATTCAAATGTTTGTTGGGGTTTTACGTCCTAGCAACACCTATGGTTATGTAAGAATGGGCACCGAATTGTGATAGTGCACACTCATGGCGCCTTAATAGTACTGTTCCAGTCGAATACTATCCACCGAACAGGATGGCGCAATTGGTAAGATCGCTGGCTTCCCGTGCAGGACACCATGGGTTCTAATCCAGGGCGAGTTATCCCAATGATTTACAAAATCGAGAAGTGTCACTATCTAGCCTAATGCTTGGGATTAATAGGATAGAGTAAGGACTGATTTGCTCAATATCAGAATAATGTGACTGAGTTGGACCGTCATGACATTACTCACGTTTCGCCCCTCTCCCGTTTTGGTAGATCGTGGGATTCGAACCCACGAGTTCGAACCCTGGTCGAGTTAAACTGATGACTTAAAAAGTGATACTTGTCGCTTCCTAGTCAGGTGCTCGGAATTATCAGGATAGGGCAAGGACTGGTTGGCACACTGTCAGGATAATGTGAGTAATGTCATGACGTGAGTAATGTCATGACGGTCATGATGCCAGCAGCCTGGTCTCACAGTGGGCCAGCACTATAAAGTTCTGAAACAGTTCCGACTATCTAGAAAACCACTCTGTTATCCCAGTACTAACTCCAGAGTACCACTCGTGGTACTGGATACACTGGGTTTCACTGTAGTGAGCTTGTGTCTGGCCAAATATAGAAAATCTCTTCGGATCTCAGATATTTGCTTATACACAAAAGTCGACCAACCGGTTTGGTTGAACAAAATATTTGTCAAAAGCCTGAGCCCATGATATCTAATACTTGCGTAATTTTGACCGGCTAAGTGTTGCTTCTCCGTTTGAATATATACAGTTTGTTTGTTGGGGTTATACATCCTTGCAACATCTGATGTCATATCAGAATAGGTACCGGCTTGTAGCAGTGCGCATTCATGGCGACTTTATAGTACTGCCCCAATGAGAGAACAGGCTGCCAGCACCATGACCTGATTTCCCACTCAGTCACATTATCCTGATACTGAGCTAAGCAGTCCTTGCCCTATCCTAGTAATGCCGGGCACCAACATTAATTTACCATGGCTACACTTCAAATATAACCTTTTTTGTTGTTGAAGATTTATATTGCCTATCATGGATAAGCCTGAATAGGCTTGTTTTCACCATTAGACAGTTTGTCGATAGAAAGCCCGAGCCTACACTTTTACCGACCCAAGGGATTTTTAACCTCCCACACCACATAGACACGGTATGAGAGCAACTGGCCTTTGATGTCGCTGTAAGTTATACACAGCGGTGGAAATCCAAATTGGCAGAGATGGGGGCATGGGGAATCGAACCGCCGACCCTCAGATTAGGAGTCCGACCTAGAAAAAAGTCAGACACTCTAACCACTCCGCCACGTTATTAATTGTAAAGCAAAGTTACTTAAAAACTGAAGTAAGGTAGATTATAATGATCAACCCAGCATATTCATCGCAGGAAATGACACAAACTCAAAACCATCCGACTATGCAACTTTAACTGGCCATTACTTCCAGACTTACGATCATAACTAAGAACCCTTAGGCACCACACCACTCCACCCACCAGCGCTCACTAATTTGTACCGGTCCCTCTACAACAATACTTACCCACCAACCAACCCTGTGTGCCAACCACAACACCAACTGTGCCAAATCACCACCTTCACATACACCACGCTGTGGCACTGTTTTTGTGTTGTTAAACTAAATCAAATTTTCCCGTCCTACTACTGTACACAAAGTTTATCTAGCTGCAATTTGTAGTTGTTCTAATTCTTGCAGCCGCCATTTTATGCACAGTTTGTTAACTAGTCTGGTGACATTGTCGCGGGAGTCCTGCTGGGACGACGCTGTACTATATGTCCGGTATGAGAACAGGTAATCAATTAATCAATAGGATACAGCTATAATTAATAGGCCTTGGACCTGTTAGCCGCTCTTAATTAATAGAAATCGATTCATACGGGTCATTGCATAAATGTCGGGAAACTGCAAATTGGCGAGAAATTCTCATCTCTCTAAATAGGACCCGACCAGACGGGGTGGCCGAATGAGTTCCGCGACCGCCTCCTGTTTTGGGAGATCGGGGGATCCGAACCCATGGATTCGTGGGTTCGAACCCTGGTTGAGTCAACCAATTACTTAAAAATTGATACTTGTTGGTTCCTAGTCAGGTGCTCGGCATTATTAGGAATGGGCAAGGACTGGTTGGCTCTGTGTCAGGATAATGTGACTGAGTGGGATATCATGTAATGGTGCTGGTGGCCTGGTCTCCCAGTGGGGCAACACTATAAAGTCACCATGAGTGCGCACTGTCACAAGTCGGTACCCATCCTGATGTGACTTTACATGTTGCTAGGACGTAAAACAACAACACACACAGTAAATGGGACTAAAAAGGTGAGTCATTGCCCAAAAGTCAGGAAACCACCACTCGCCGGAATATTCTCATCCCTGAATACAGAACTAAAGCAGCGAGTCATTGTCCAAAGGTTGGGAAACCAATTTGTAGGAAATTCTCAACACTGTACTTTGTTTCTCATGTAAATGTTTGTGTAAATAACTGCAAATATTAACGTCTGGAAGAACAATGCTCCAGCGCTGACAAATTATATGTTCAAATGAAATAACTGTCGGCACCTAAGGAAAAGACTGGGTAGAATAATCTTGTCATGAAAGTGTTGCGCACATACTTGTGTCAAGGCCTTAAGCTGAAAATCCATTATTTCTCCCATTCTGGGTCAAGTGTCCAAAACCACTGGACTACTTGAACAAAATAGACAATAGCAGGTAGCAATCAGGCTTTACAAATATTATGGAGATCTTATTTTGGGTATGTAGACTGGAGGAGAGTCATTTACCTTTACACTATATCATTGATTTGCCGATCATACCTGTGGGGAGATATTAATACTATGGATATGACTTGCTGTTACAGTTGGTTGTGGGAGTTGTATGTCCTGTTAACATCTAATGTCATATCACGGCGGGTGCCGACTTGTGAATGTGCGCACTTATGGCGATTTTATAGCGCTGCCTCACTGGGAAATCAGGCTGCCAGCACCATGCCATGGCTTTACACCATTTTGGGTAAGTTGATGACCTACATACTTCACTGTAGTCTTACATAGCAAAGATTTTGCATCATTTAACTTCAGATTTACCGACCTAGCTCGGTCCAAAACTGCCTTGAGTCTCTCGTTGTGTTCCTCAACCGTTGACCCATATACCAAAATGTTGTCTGTCACTGTACCAATACCGGGCAGGTCGCCCATGACACGGTGCATTTCCTGAATAAAAATGTCACTGGCTGTTTTGATGCCAAAAGGCAGGCGGGTGTACCTGTACCGGCCCCAAGGTGTGTCAAATGTACACAGATGTGAACTTTCCTCATCTAACTCAATTTGCCAATAACCTGTCTTAGCATCCAAAACCGAGAAATACTTAGCATCTGCCGTCTTAGCAATAATTTCGTCAATTGTTCTGGTAGGAAACAGCCCTCCTTTCACAGCTTTGTTCAACTTAGTCGGATCCAGACAAATCCTTATCTTATTAGGTTTTTTTACGATAGTTATGGAATTAACCCACTTGGTAGGCTCATCCTGCTCTACTATCACCCCCAATTCTACCATATGATCGAGCTCAGTACAGACTTTAGCCTGAATTGCAAATGAAATTCGTCTTGGCGGATCTATTACAGGTTGTACAGATTTATCAACATGTATTACAGCCTTTGCTTTGATCAAACTTAAACCCTGAAATACGTCTTTGTATTCGCTTACCAGCTGTTCAGCCTGAGCGCTGGCACTTTTCGTCGGCTTGGCAATGTTTGTCGGCACGGCAGAGTGCACCTCGTCGACCCGTGCCAACAAGTTCAAAGCCACGCAAGCCTGTTTCCCCAGAATAGGCTGACAGTTCCGCACCACTTGGAACCTGAATTTGCTGCCGTTGATGTCGACCGACGCCTCACCGTCGGGAGTGATCCGATGACCCGAGAACGTCAACAACGAACACTTGGTGTTCGTCAGATGCCCTCGTATGACTCTGTCGAATACATTCCTGGGAAGCACGTTTGCCTCTGACCCGGTGTTGAGCTTGAACTTTACTGGACGACCATCCACCCGAACGGTCGCGTACCACAATGCAGCATCTTGCTTGGCACCATGGTCCATGGCACCAATGAACAGATCCGTCCCCAACACGTCGACCTCTGCCGGATCCGGGTCTTGCTCAGCATTATGAGGATCGGGCTCTTCCACCGCAACCTCATTGATCCTGCCAAGTCTGCTCCTGCAAACTTTGCTGAAGTGCCCGATCTTCTTGCAGGCGATGCAAGCCTTGCCCTTCGCTGGGCAGACTCCCCGCGGTGATCATAACCGCAGTTCGAGCAACGATTCCTGAACTCCCCTGCACCGGTGCTGCCCGAATTCCAAGATGCAGTTTCCAAGATGGTGGCGCAAATGACCGGACTGCCAGTGCACTGGTACGCGCAACAGCATAGTTCCGTAAGAAATCAATTTCCTTTGTTTCAACATCTGACTTGGTGTACTCCAGCAGATGGGAACTGAACTCACTCATTTCACACATAAGTACACACTTTTCCAAGGTCAAATCCGCCGTTTGAAGCAACTTATTACGTAAATTCACATTTTTCACACCGGCTACCAAGCGATCGCACAACAGCAATTCCTCCACTGATCCGTACTCACAGTCTTTCACCTTGTCCCTCAATGCCATGATATGCATGGCCATTGTCTCTGAAGCTTGATTATGCGTATTAAACTTGTACCTTGTGATTATCAAACTGCCCTGACCTACACAATACGTGCGAAATGCCTCCATGAGCGGGATGATCTTGTCTGGATCCTCAAGCGTGATAGACATGTTGGCGAAGACTTTCTGCGCCTCTTCGCCAGCGACATGAAGGAAAATACAGCATTGCACTCGTTCTACCTTCAAAATGACACCTGCAGCAGTTGCGTATATGTCATATGCTCTGATCCATGTTTTCCAGTTCGACCTGGCGTTGTTGCTGAGAACAAGCTGACCAGGAGGCCGCAAACCCGGCAGTGTATGCACGGGCGGCATTCTTCCTATCTGACACTATGTGAAAGTACAACATCTGAACACTTTGACTTCAGTCGCTTTGACTTCTGGATACTGAATGACTTTATTCCCCTCCAGGGCTCAAACCATAGCCGGCCAAACTTTTCCATGACATCATCTCATTTGCATATATTACAGACGTGTCTAGACGTCTATTACACATATATCACACTATTCATGAACATGGTCACCGCTGTTACCCCCACACAACCACGGCCACCACCTCCACATGACCTATGTGACCTGGTGTGCAGCCATCAGTGACGCCATCCCTCTACATCAGTCTCATGCTAAGCTGGTCAGTGGTGCGTGGGAGAGCATGGCGTAAGGGATGAGATTTACACAGACAGTTGCACGCGGTTAAAACCTCTCACTTCATTTACAGTTTGTTGAAGGGTGCATAATAGGTATATTCAGAGTTACTTTCCGCTGGTCCCTAAGGACGGACTGAAGCTGCGATGCGGCGTGTTTACACACCCAGAAGTGGGGTGATAGTCGCTCCGAGTCAAATCCTTCACTATAGGGTCAATACTTCTGTGCAAATTCCCTTTGAATTCATAACCACTTACTTCCTGATGACCAAATCCAGTAGGGTTCTTGGCCTTATTTGGTGTTTTTTTCTAGATTGGGTTGCAGGACAAGTGTGTTGAAAACTATTCCATTTTAAATTTGTAGAATCCGATGGTTTTGAGTTTCTGCCTTATATTTTAGGGAAATATATTTAAATGATTATTATAATCTACATTATTTTAGTTTGAATTAACTTTAAAGGGTCAACGTTGCAGATATATATGAAGTAAGAACATACATTAATTCCAAAATGTCAGATATCATAAACTGGCCTACATATTTTCGTGCATAGCAGCACAGCATGAAACTGCAATAAATGTTTAATGAGTCACACGGTATCTAAGTTTGATATGTAGGATCAAAATTAGCTGAGGTTTTGGTTTGAGAATATCATGTTTTATCGGATGAGGCAGACTTAAATAAAATGTCACTTCCTGTATGTATGTTTAGCAGGGTGTAATGCGACAGTGAGCTTCACCTCCTAACCCTCCACCCACCGTAGCATATAGTAGCTGGATAGAAGCCAACGCGGATGTCTCTGAAGTGACGTATTGAGGATTACTATATATTATAATGTCCGCCAATAATGCCTGCCAGACACCAGTAAAGTCGACACCTTCCATGAGGACTTGATTTCGTTTATTCGTGATTTACATCCAAATAACATCCAAGGTCATATCAGGACGGGTACCGACTTCATAGTGTTACGCCTTTATAGTCTTACACTGACTGGATACCATGCTGTTAGCACCATGACCTGCTTTCCCGGCTCTGTTCCATTATACTGACACTGCACTAGCCAGTCCTAGCAATGCCAAGTACGAGGCAATGTAGGGACAAGTATCCGCGTTATAAGTTTCTGGTTTCACTCAGCTGGGGATCGAACTCATGACCTTCTGCATGGGCAGCAAACGGTCTGAGTCGGCCATCTCATCAGGTAGAATATGTTTGATAATTCGATAAGATAAATTGTTCATGGCTTAATTTGATGCAGGTGTAGTGAGGTACACTGACCTGCCGAGGTGAAATGCCACACACATGCCACACACATGCCACACACATGTAGGTGAGATGATTGCATCAGGGAGCCTAGAAGGGTTAATGGTTAGGATGCTAGGTCTGGAATGGCAGAAGTGTGGGTCCAAAACCCACACTAAACATAGTGGTTCCCATTCACAGGCCCCCCATTACATTGGTGCTGTGACAGGACATTGTACATGGGTATCGTGTTAAACCATCATTGTGTATGTCCCCTGAGTGCGCTACCTGGAAATTTGTAAATGCATGAGACTTACAATTCTAGGCGGACAAATGTGATGAGGTGCATTCGCCTCCACAGGTGACATGCTACTACACAGGTAGGCATCAGTACGCTAATTGCATTAGGAAGCCGAGCTAGGATAATGGTTAAGGCATTAGCCCCGGAGCGGCGGAAGTGTGGGTTCGAAAAACCTGTTCTACGCACAGCGTTCACTTTGTTTGTATTATCCCCGCCACCAAAGTATTTTTGGTTTTAGCTATTAAGATTTTGTTGGTTTTTAATTTGAAGGCTTTGTGTTGTTTGGCCTGTTTGCATTTTCTTTTATTTATATATGTATTTATATATTTTTTCATTCATTCATATATGTATTTATATATATTCATACATGTATTTATATATATTTATATATGTATTTGTATATATGTTGTATAATATTATACATATATAATTATTATACATATATAATTATTATGGATATATATTATAAATATATATTATGAATATATAATATATATAAATATATATTTAATATATATTATAAATATATATTATATATCATTGCAGCATCGGTACACAGGACGAGGAGGCATGACGTTGGGATAACATGGCATTTATTCCGGGCGGCCCCCGGGGGCATTACATGATGTGAGCGAGCCGGAGGCTGCATGGAGCAAAGTCATGGGGTGATCGCGGTCAAATATGAGAGTGGGATGAGTGAGGCGAGACATATGAGCATAGGCGATGAACATGTGTATATAGTGGTTATTAGCGGGTAGCATAAATAACCTATTGTAATATAATATGATATGTAATTATAGTAATTGTTTAGTATAATTGTTATATTATATGGCGATATTAATTATGTGAATTGCTGGTTAATTAATAGCGATGTATGGTATAATGATAATATATATATAATTTCTTATGATTAAGTGCGGAGTGGGTGGGTGGGTAAAGAAAGTTAGGTGTGGTCAGTCCTGTTGTTGGGAGCGGAGTGACCAGTGGTGTGTGTGTTAGGGAGGAGCTGGTGTGTGTGAGTGGTTGTGTGCTCAGTGAGCAGCAGGAGGCAGGGAGCAGTGAATGTAGGTCGAGTGAGTAGGGGGGTGGTGCAGTGAGGAGTGTGGGTACCCCCCTTTGAGGCCGCCGCCCCCCCCCCCCCCCCCGGCCACGGGGGAGGGGGGGGGGGGGGAGATCCAACGGCCTCGCCGACCCGTGCACCCCGCAATGACCCCGAATGACCCCATGGTCATTCACCACCATTGCAGCATCGGTACACAGGACGAGGAGGCATGACGTTGGGATAACATGGCATTTATTCCGGGCGGCCCCCGGGGGCATTACATGATGTGAGCGAGCCGGAGGCTGCATGGAGCAAAGTCATGGGGTGATCGCGGTCAAATATGAGAGTGGGATGAGTGAGGCGAGACATATGAGCATAGGCGATGAACATGTGTATATAGTGGTTATTAGCGGGTAGCATAAATAACCTATTGTAATATAATATGATATGTAATTATAGTAATTGTTTAGTATAATTGTTATATTATATGGCAATATTAATTATGTGAATTGCTGGTTAATTAATAGCGATGTATGGTATAATGATAATATATATATAATTTCTTATGATTAAGTGGCCAAGCCAAGTATTGTTCGTGGTAGAGTGTTATTTTTGGACCATGGCATTTACCAAGGCAGAGTTGACTCTGGTCGAGTCGCGTGTGTCAATGTATACCTTATGGGCTTGTGAGGCCCAGCCACCAAATCGCTGGACCTCCAGTTCGGAGCTACCGGATGCGAATGCCACGGTAGCAGCCGCCCTCCGGATGGCATGGAGAGTGAAGGGCTGTTGGTGCAGGTGGGGTTGCTGGGCGTCGCGCCATGCCCTAGCAATGTAGGGGATGGACATGGTCTGTCCGTCCGCCGGGAAGACCAGCAGGGGTTGTGTCGGGTGCCGGGTGGGTGCTATGCCGATCATGCGATTGTATGCATTGACCGGGCATAGTCGTGGGTCCGGGCTGGGCGCCAGCCGGATGGTCCTCGATCTGCCGTTGGCCTGCATGTTTTTGGCCCATTTCTGGTCGATGATGAGGTGGGCATCCTCGACCCACACGTCTTGTCTGGAAGCATGGCGCGTCGGGTCGTAGGTCGCTGCAGATCTTGGTGCCACCTCGGATTGTCGGGCTCCGGTGTAGAACATCACCAATATGGCGAAGGCCACCACCTGCCCCTGTGGCGAGTGTGCGAGGTGGATGACCGCCGTCCTGATGACGCTCACTGGCGCATGGGCCTGCTGCCTGGGCCTGTGGTCCTTGGACCTCTTGAGTGCATCGAGCGCCAGGGTGACCGTGATGTGGTCGAGGGGGGTCACCGGGGCCTCCTTGATTTTGAGGAAGAGCCTGACGTGTGACACCGAGTTCGCCACTGATGATGGGCACAAGTGGTCCGCGCGCTCTTCTATCCAGCACCTCAGCTGGATCGGGGTCGGCTGGAGCATGTCGACCGCGTAGTTGCGGCAGTGTGCCGTGTAGTTCCGGATCGTCGCGTTGTAGTTGGCCCAGGTCCCCGGCGCCCTCGCGTCGGCCTGCCTGGCCTCAGCCGCCCTGTGCAGTCTGCTGTATTCGGCCCCTGTGGACAGAAAGAGGTTGCAAAGGGCTGTAGTCAAGGAGGGCTGGTGGTATGGGGGCGAGGTGTTTATGTTGGCAGATCTGGATCGCCAGGTCTCTGTGGCGTGGACTGATGTGGGCCCTGCTAAGGGCATCGGCGACTATGTTCTGTTCGCCTGGGATATGGTGGTATGTGAGCTTTATGTTACGTACCGCCTGGAACATCCAGGCGGCCCTGGCTATGCTGAGGAGGCGGGGGTCCTGGCCCTTGCCGGTGGTTAGTACGTGGACTGCCGCCATGTTGTCACAGTGTATGGCTATGTGACCTCCATGGTCCTCAGGGCGTGCGAGGGTATGTAGGGCGACGAGGACATTTAGTGCCTCTATCTGTGTGATGCTGTCGTTCTTGTTGTGGTAGCCGTGGGTGAGGGGCATGGAGTAGGCCCATGTGTCGTCTGCCCCGCCTATGCCGCCGAGGCAGGCATCGACAACGATTTCCCTGCCCGGGTCGTTGGGGGGTATGATTGCCGAGCCGTTCCATCCGCTGGTGAATGCGGGGAACCAGGCGAGGTCGGCCCTCATGTCGTCGGTCATGGCTGTGCGTTGGCCGGTCATGCCCCTTAGCGCCTGGAGGAGGCGGCCGACAAACAGGCGAGCGGGGTGGATGCACTTGGATAGGTGGAGCAGCTTCCCCAGTAGCGACTGAAGTCGCTTCCTTGTGATGTGAGTCCTGGCCGCGGCCGCGTGTACGAGGCTGATGGTGGCATCGACCTTGTCGAGGGGCATGGTCAGTGTCATGGTGGTGGCATCTATGTGTATGCCCAGCCACCGGACTGATCGCGCGGGGGGCTGGGTCTTGTCCCTGGCCTCGGGGAGGCCGAGGTCCTCGAAGAGCTGTCGCGCGATGGCGAAGTGGGCGTCGGCGGTGCGCTTGTCGGGGGCGACGACGATGAGGTCATCGAGGTACATGGTGGCCGCGATGCCACGCCCCCTGAGGATGTAAGTGATGGCCTCGGCCACCCTCTGGATGTGGCAGCTGGATCCTCGGGCTCCAAATGGGACGGAGATGTCAAGGTAGAAGCGCCCCTTCCAGCGAGCGCTGAGCAAGGGCCAGTCGAGCGGGCAGGAGCGGAAGTTTTTGTATGCTCGGCTGATGTCCATAGTGAACATAAAGCTGCCGCCCCCGCACCCGCTTAGTTCGCGTGTGAAGCCCTCTACCGTTGGCAGGCAGTGGTCGCGCATGTGGCCGAGGGCGGTGTTCTTCATAATGTACGCGTTGACGGATGTAGCGGCGGGGAAGGATAGGTCGGTGATGATCCTTCGCTTGGTGGGATCTGCCTTCTGCCTGGTCATGATCGGTGATGCATGGAACCAAGGGGCGAAGGGGGGGGGGGGGTGGGGGGGGGACGTCGTGTGGGCCATATAGGGCGCCGCACTCGGTCTCTGTGTTAATGTAGTCATCGACTGCACCGGGGTGCTGGGCGGCGCTTGGGTGGTTGGCTACCTCACCGGTGCCAGAGGTGGGTCCCATATAGCCGAGGGGAAAGCCGTATGTTAGGAAGTCGATGAGCTGTCTGTGGTCGGCAGAGTCAGAGAGGCTGGCGCGCCATTTGTCGACACATATACCGCTGGGGACGGGCACCCGTGCAGCGACAGCATTAGGGAGGCCGGTTTCACGCACACGTCGGTATATGTCTGCTATGTCGGTGGATAGGCCGGGGGCGGGTCGAGGCCAGTGGCGTATTCGGTGTTCGCTTAGTGCGTGAGGGCTGGTTTCGATTGCGCTGCCGGGTAGGGTGGGGGAGTCGTGGGTACAATGAAGCCTTATGCGTTTAAACAGGTTTTGTCCATTGTGTGCTCCATCCCGGCCGAGTCGGTAAGCTTTGATGTGTACCAGGCCGTTAGCGGTGGCCCCCCCGGAGTGGACGGGCGGGGGCGTTGCAGGGGGGGGTGGGGGGGGGGGTGGACCTGAGCCGGGATGAGAGCACATGGCGAGCGTCGCGCTCCGCGCCCTGCCGTGCTATGTCCATGATCGCATCCTGAATGGCCGCCATGCGGGTATCCATTCTAGCCTCCATCCGCGCCTCCATCTGTCGGAGCTTGGCATTGACCCCACTGCCGGGGGAGGGGGGAGGTCGGTTGGGCCCCGATCGCCGGGGAGGGGTCCCGGTCCGCGTGTGCGTGCGCGACCGGGGACGCCGGAGACCGCTGCCCCGCCGGGATGTATGAGTCGTCAGTGTCCTGGGGAGTGCTGCTCCGCGCTCCCCTGCTGTCTCCCAGGTCCAGCTTAGGTAGTATCCCGGTGGCGGCGGAGGGTCCTCCCTTCGCCTTGTTCTTGGACCCCGGGGGCCTCCCGGCCTTCCTGCTCTTACCTGAGGACCCATTTCTTGGCATGTTGTGTGTGCGTCGGTGGTTCCGACGGTGCCAAAGAAAGTTAGGTGTGTGAGTGGTTGTGTGCTCAGTGAGCAGCAGGAGGCAGGGAGCAGTGAATGTAGGTCGAGTGAGTAGGGGGGTGGTGCAGTGAGGAGTGTGGGTACCCCCCTTTGAGGCCGCCGCCCCCCCCCCCCGGCCACGTGGGAGGGTGGGGGGCGGTGAGGGGGGGTCCAACGGCCTCGCCGACCCGTGCACCCCGCAATGACCCCGAATGACCCCATGGTCATTCACCACATTATATATAATATATAAATATATAAATATATATTATAAATATATATGTATATATATATATATATATAATTGTTGCTTAGGGTATGTTTTGCATTGGGAGGGGGGTCCTTCGGGGTTTCTTTTTTGTTTAGTTCGGTTTTAACTTTGGCAGGTTACTCGTCACACATCAACTACAACAGTCCCGTCTCGTCCGTTCACAACTATGTCACGTGTGCCTCCAAGTGTTCAGTTCAGAAAGCCAGACGCATCAGCACACAGTGGGGACATGCATGAACACGACTGACATTTTAACCTGGTATTTACAGCTTGCTTAGCAAACCCCCACACTGTCCCAAATTGAGAGTAATTAATACCAATAACACGGATCATCGCAGCTTGACATTTGGGGGCCGATTACGAATGAAGCCCACAAAAAGAAATTCTAAAAATGACTGTTGCAGAAAAAGGGGCATTTCTGTAATTCTGCACAAAAAGATATTATAAAATCTATGTTAGAAACTGGTGGTTTGTATGTGGGTTTCTCTTTATATTAATTGTTTTTGGAAATAAATGAGACTAAATGGAGATTTAGAACCATATATAAGAAGGGTTTAGTACACAAATAACTCATTAAACCCACATTACCATCCTGTCATATTACACTAGTTATTACGTGTCTTCGGTGGACAGCTCTGCATCCAATATAATGCTGTCCTGACATTGTAGATGGTCTGTCCGATGACCAGTTAAATGAGACAAATTCAGTCTATGCTTTGAATAAAAAACATTAATATGCCATTCTTTCTATGTAGCAATAAATGTTTAATAAGTGCACCAGTATCTAAGTTCAACATGTAGCATCAAATTTAGATAAGTGTTTTTACATTGAAAGTTGTATGTTTGTATCGGATTGTGCAACATTAATTAAGAAATGTAACTCCAAAGAATTAGCATAGGAATTTAATCACCTGCATATATGTATTATTTTATTTATAAAAGTCAAAAAGGCTAACTGTCCCAGATCCTTTCATGCAAACCTTCTGTTTTTTTCTTGAAGATTTATACTGCCTCTCATGGATAAGTCTGAATAGACTTGTTTTCACCATTAGACAGTTTGTCGATAGAAAGCCTGATCCTACACTTTTACCAACCCAAGGGATTTTTAACCTCCCACACCACATAGACATGGTATGAGAGCAACTGGCCTTTGAAGCGACGCTGTAACTTATACACCTTAAAGCTACATAGTCTGATGAAAGCGTCAGATTTGTTAAACCAATTTTGATTTGACCCTATATATCCAAACTCACACACTGGTGCGCTTATTGACGAGTTGTTGTTGCATCGATTGCAATGCTAAATCATTATATATATATATATATAGTAGAGTAAAACCTCTCTATACCAACACCTCCACAGATCGACCACTCCCCTATATCGATCGCTTTATTTGGGTCTCAACAATACCATTGTAAGGATATTCTAACTCTCTAAACCGACCACCTCCCTAAATGGACCACTTAAAGTCGGCCCCATGGTCGGTCGATTTAGAGAGGTTTTACTGTATATATCAATAGTAGCCTGCTCTAACTTCTCAGGCAAAGGGTCACATAATTAGGCGTGGATATGATGATTGAATCAAGGAGCCTATGTAGTGTAATGATTAGCACACTGTCCGCGAAATGACAAGAAGTGTGGCTTTGAATCCTGCTCTAGGTGCAATGTTTACCATATGTGTACACATATATAAATATATGTGCATGTCCGTTGTACCGAATCCGGTGGCTGAATCGTAAGGTGGTAAGAGGGCTCACTAACTCCCCATTAGCACTAACAACATATATCATTGGAGGAGGGTTGTCGATTAAGTGAATAATTTGATAAGTCTTTGATTAGACTCCGTCAGTGTTTATACAACTGAGGAAGAGAAGGGGAAGTGTGGGAAGAGGAGGTGGGGTAGGAGAAAGGAAGAGAGGGGGCGGGGCGGGGCGGGGCGGGGCGGGGCGTGCTGTTACGGTGCAGGTGCCGCTGGTGTACAGCTAGACGAACCGGTATGTTCTGTGCCTGTGGTTCGACACCGTCACGCATGCGCGCGTCTGGGTGGTGTGTGAGAGTGTGTGCGCGTGTGGGGGTGTGGGGGTGAGGGGGGGTTGCGTGCGTCGGTGCGGTGCACCAGTACCATGATGCCCCAGGATTAAAACCGACCCAAATCCATTAAAAAAATAGTTGCGCGGTGTACAATTCCAGTGAACTCACCCACGGTCCGCCATCCCCCCCCCCCCCCACACACACAACCCCACGCCAACACACACACACCAACACACACACACCAACACACACACCCACACCCACATCCATACACCCACCCTCGCCAATACACACACACCAACACACACACCCACACACAAACCCACACGCACGCTAACCCCCACCCACACACGCGCCAACACCCACAAACCCACACTCAGATAAACTCACACACACTCACACACACACACACACTCACACACTCACAGTCACACAGTCACACACACTCATACACAGTCACACACACTCACCCACAAACCCACACACACTCACACACAGTCGCACACACACTCATACAGTCACACACACTCACACCCACAAACCCACACTCACACACACACTCACACACTCACACTCACACACACTCACGCACACTCACACACACTCACACACTCACTCACACTCACTCACACACACTCACACACACACTCACATACACACATACACACACTGTCACTATCACCAAACCAAGTTTATAGCCGTGTTCACATGGGCAATGTAAATCGATTCGTAGAAATCGACTTGCCTAGTTCGACGCACATTTCGAGTGTGAACGGATGTCTGAGTCGAATTAGGGCTGAATCGATTTCTGTGATCCGCATATTGTAGACCACTTGTAGAGGTCGATTACGTAAATCGATTTCTGTGAATCGATTTATTTTGCCCATGTGAATGCACTGAGGCAGATTAAGGACGTCACACTATATAATATAATTTGGTCTATGAAACCGCTAGCTGTGCACAAATATTTTTTTCATCATTTATTTTTAGGGTTTCACTGCCCAGCAGAAGTTTTGACCATTCCAAAACAATACGATTCAGTCCATACATATCTAGGTCGAACCCACACTCTCTCATGGCGACGTCGACTAACTGAAACTGGCGTTGGTTAGTATCACCTTGCTCATGCGCTGATATCGATTTCCGGCCCAAGTACTGCCCATGTGAACGCTCATCTAAATCGATTCATATGATTCGCCTTGGCTGAATCGCTTTACATTTTGCCCGTGTGAACACGGCTTATCACTGAGCTCGCCTCACCTGGCGCAATGGTGTATGTGTGTATATGATGCTGTACAGAACTGTATCTGTAAACATCAACGTGACCAGACGGGATGGCCGAATGAGTTAGAGCGTCCGTCTCCCGTGTTGGTAGATCATGGGATCGTGGGTTCGAATCCTGGTTGAGTCAAACCAATTACTTAAAAATTGGTACTTGTCACTTCCTAGCCAGGCGCTCGGCATTATTAGGATAGGGCAAGGAGCAGTGGAATGAGGAAGACCAGTCATCTGCGACTGAAATTTCCCCTGCTTAAACAACTAATGTACCAACAAAAAAACAAAAAAATGTGGATGATGTGTAGCTAAATAAATAATGTTTAATAAAAACAGAAAGCGACAGAGGGAAAAAAGTACAAGACCCGGTGATGAGATCTTCATTCCAGGCAAGACGGGATGGCTAAATGAGGTGAGCGTCCGTCTTCCGTTTTGGTAGATCATGGGATTCGAACCCACGAACCCTAGTCAAGTCAAACCAATGACCTAAAAATTCTTTCCAGTTCCTAACTAGGCGCTCGGCATTAATGGGATAGGGCAAGGACTGGTTGGCTCTGTGTCAGGATAACGTGACTGAGTGGGTTATCAGGTCATGGTGCTGGTGGCCTGGTCTCCCAGTGAGGCAGCACTATAAAGTCGCCACGAGCGCACACTGTCACAAGTCGGTACCCGTCCTGATATGACCTTAGATATTGCCAGGACGTAAACCAACCTTGGTTCATTGCATTATTAAATTCATCTTTTCATCTACATTTTTAGTGGTGTTTTATTTCATTCATATTTGTGTCCACATTTTCAGCGATAATTTTTATGAATATTTTCATCCGTATTTTTATCGGTATCTTTAATCCACATTTTGGTCCACATTTTCTACGGTGATTTTAATTCATGTTTTCGCCCACATTTTTATAAGTGTTTGAATTTATATTTCAGTCCCAAATTATATGTGTACTTTCGTCCATATTTTGGATTCTTGGCAGTGTTTTTCGTCCTATGGCCCGGTCACATTATGATGCTTCTCGGCAACGCGCGTCGACATGTGTGATATTTTGCCGCAACGTCAGATTACGTCAGGAAGCGTTACGCGCGCATTAGGCGCACATTGGTATTCGTTGATGGACGGCGACGGTCGACGAGGGTCGGCGGCGCGCGTCATCGCACGTAGAAAGTTGTGCGCTTGCGCGAAACTTTTGACGTGCGACGACGCACGGGTGCCAACATTATGGTGACATTAGGTGCACGTCGAGATACATTGGACGCGCTGGAATAATGGTATGCGAATGGTAGGCACTCGCCGCCCGCGCATGAGGGTCATTTCCACATGTTGATCCAAACTGTTGCATTGTTGTTTTACGTCCTAGCAACATCTAAGCTCATATCAGGACGGCGTGCCAAACTTTTTTGGTTTTTTTCTCACGCATCAATTAAAAACGTTACCACAACGTCGGACGCACTCTACCAACACCTTGCGCTGACGTCGAACTTTTTCCCATCGCACCGAAAAGTGACGTTTCTCGATTTGTTTGCGCATTGGCGGCGCGCCGGCGAAAAGCGTCATAATGTGACAGGGGTAGGTCGAGAGCGGTATGGCCGCCAAGAATGATAATTGTGCCCCTGAGGGAATATGTGGGAGTGGGAGTGGGTGTGGGTGTGGATGGGTGTATGCGCACAGGTGTATATGTGTGTTGGTTTTACGTCCTGACAACATCTAAGGTCATATCAGGATGGGTACCGACTTGTGACGGTATGCACTGATGGCGACTATATAGTGCTGCCCCACTGGGAAACCAGGCTACTCACATCATGACCTGATTTTACATTTCGCTCACATTAGCCTGGTACTATTCTAGTAATGCACTATGCTAGTAATGTACTATTCTAGTAATACTGAGCGCCAGGCTAGGCAACGACAAGTCTCAATTTTGCATGTCATTGATTTTACTCAGCAACTCCTGACTTTCCACGCGGGAAGCCTGCACACGAGATGTGGTGATCGAATCGCTAGAGCGCAGGCTTCCCGTGTGAAAGATCGGGAGTTCGAATCCCAGCCGAGTGAAAAAAATGACTTAATAAATGTATACTTGTTCTCTAGCTTGGTGCTCGGCATAAATAGGATACGACAAGGACTGGTTAGCACAGTGACAGGATAATGTGACTGTGGCTCGACCATGCGGTCATGGTGCTGGTAGCCTGGTCTCCCAGTGGAGAAGCACTATGAAGTCGCCATGAGTGTGCATTGTTACAAGTCAGTATCCATCCTAATATGACCTTAGATGTTGCTAGGACGTAAAACAACAAACAAACAAAGGAAAGCCTCCGCTCTTACTGATTCAGACACTGCGTCTGGTCAACATTGGGATAACAATGTGACTAAGTAGCACATCGAGTAATGGTGTTGGTGGCCTGGCACCTTAATATCGGAGCACTATAGTCTAATGTACACTGTCACAAACTTGTACCCATGACATTAGATGTCTGTTTGTTTGTTTGTTGTTTTATGTCCTTGCAACATCTTTACGTCCTTGCAACATCTAAGGTCATATAAGGATCGGTACCGACTTGTGACAGTGCGCACTCATGGTGACTTTATAGTGCTGCCCCACTGGAAGACCAGGACCATGACCTGATATCCCACTCAGTCACATTATCCTGACACTGAGCCAACCAGTCCTTGCCCTATCCTAATAATGCCGAGCGCCAGGCAGATTGTAAGTCATTGGTTTGACTCGACAAGGGTTCGAACCCACGACCCAACGATCTACCAACACGGAAGACGGACGCTCGAACTCAGAGATGTTGCTGAAATCTCAGTAAGCCATCAAACTTGAAGACGTCCACCTTCAACATACGATCACACAGACACAAACACACACACAGGCATACACAAACACACACCAGCACGCACACAGTCAGCAGCACGCAGATACACACACCGGCACACACCAACCAGCCCTTACACTATTCTAGCAATGTGATCTTCAGAGAACGTAGCAAATAATATAAAGCCACGACTTCTCGTACCTTACGGGAAGTGAGTGCTTAAAGGCCCTGTCACATTACGGCGTATGGCGGGAGCGTATTGAAAACCTACGTAGGTCCTGCGCGTGCCGGCCTATGATGACATTTGGTGACCTTTCGGGTGGTTTTGAGCGTATGTGGAACCTACGAGGAGCGTACGAGGAGCGTACGAGGAGCGTATGGGAGCGTGCTGTGACATTTTTTGACAGTATGGGCCATACGCCCTCATAGGTCGAGTTTTTTTGAGCATGCGCAAAAAAATTTGGACGGACGGATTTATGAAAGCGTATGGCGGCGTATGCCTCATACGCTTTACATACGCGGCATCTGGCGCATCTGGCGGCGTATGAGTAGCGTATGAGTAGCGTATGCGTAGCGTATGAGTAGCGTATACGGCGTATGCCGACGTATATGACGTAACGCGCTTACGCCGCCATACGCTCCCGCAAAAAACCCTAATGTGACAGCCCCTTTACCCGCCAGTCTGCATTGGATGATCTTGGTCCGGGTGTGTATGTCTATTAATCTACATGATTTAATCAATTCAGCTCTAAATCTTCTAAAGTAGTGGGCTATGAGAGATAAGTGTCCAAACAATATATTTAGCTGTTTAGATTGGGAAACCATGTGGTTACATCCATAACGAGCCTTCCGACACTTTTTCTGTATGTTCTTTTAACAGCTCCGTCACATAAACAGAACCCTTAATAGGCGTGCATGAGTAAGTAGTGTCCACCTGTGAACGTGTGGGTCATCCGATCGACCCATTTGAAGTTTGGGCCATTTTCTGTTCCAACCAGTGGTCCACAACTGGTTCATCAAAGTATGTGCTCTCCTGTCTGTCAGAAAGTGCATATAAAAGACCCGCGGGTTTCCTTTTTTTTAAATATGTCATAATGACCATATCTTTGACATCCAATAGCCTATGATAAAAATCAATGTGCTCTAGAGGCGTCATTAAATAAAACAAACTTTTTTAGAAGACGCAGCACGAGCCATAATCACACATAGACGAGAAGAAGAAGTTTAATAGCAGTCTGACCCACAAAAAGATATAATAATGTAAAGTTTGAAGACATCCACCTTCAGCAGACCATGAATGCTGTTTTATAATTACATTCTTTTATAGCATTAGTCTGGTAGCAGAATTAGCAGTCGTACTGGTAGTTCTTAAAAGAAAGTCTTTCTTAAAAGCCCTCTTTCACGGATCTGACTGGTTGGCTGAAAGTTGCATTAGAAGACAACCGGTGTGTATTCTGTTGCATTTTAAAATCAAATGCGAATATTTAAACAGTGTATGGGTAGTATATCGGTCATGAAAAAGTATGAATTACCCCGAATTTATTAGCAGAATTTAACAAAAGAAATATAGCTATCATCATGGCATCATATACTATATGAATAACTGGAATTAGATCTAGTGCTGTAGTAGCCTCGTTCCTGGCCCTTTTCAGGTGTGATTTGTGACATTAAAAGCACATTTTCATTTAATCCTACCAACATATATCGTTCAAGACACAAAATGCCATATATTACAATTCACTGGCTTGTATTTTAAACATTGGCAAGTTTTGTGATTAATTGTCACAATCATTGTTTCACTGCAATGCCAACATTGTATGGCGATACAAGAAGCGCTAACCATAAAATAAATGAGCCAATCAGATGCAAGAAAGATGGGCTTTAATAATAGTGTTTTTCGCCTGTCAGGTAGTTTATCTTTGTTTAAAACGTTTTTTATTGTTTCTGCTAACGGTACACTGACTTACTAGGTTTGCATTGCTCGCCCCGGTTCTGGCGCATGCGTAAATGGTGGGGAAACAAAGAGTGCTTTAACAGATTGTAGGAACTGCTGTTTGCATAGGCCTCTGTTTGTGTATCGCGGGAGGGGATCGGCAGACTGCTGCATGTCTGGGAGTGGAAGCCATATTGGTATAGGTAGACCAGCTGTGGTGTGGCCACACATTTCTCACGTTCCCGTTCACAGCGAATGGAAATCCTGTATATATGTGAATATTTATATGTACATAGGGCATGGTATATATATCCACAGTATAAATATATCTCCAAGTGTGTATATATATCTATATATCCATAGTAAGAATATGTATATCCAGAATAGAAATATATATATAAACATATATATAGTTTTATATATGTATATAGGTACTATATATATACTAGAAATATATAGATTATATACATCCATAACATGCTAATCCTACAGACAGACTTTGTCATTACTAATAAAACTGTCCAGAAGTGTTCATTGCTATTAATAACGAAGCAAGTAGCTAGGAAGGTATATATATCCTCCGGTGCGACTGACACTTGTCGACACCAGATGGAGGGGAGGTGGGCACAGGTGGCGCCACCGGTCAAGTGCGGAGTCTTATGGAGAATAACAATGGTATCAAGTAATATAATAATATAATATTATAAAGGAAACAATTCCCTTTGTATGTTTATACTCGCATAATACGTTATACATCACATATATATATATATATATATATATATATATATATATATATGTCCATAACAAGTCTACCCTATTTCCACCAACAGGTCCTGTTTTGGTGTATTCGTTTGTTGAGTGTTTACGTCCTAGCAACATGACTATGAGGTCACATTAGGATTAGTAACTACTTGTGACAGTGCGCACTCATCGTGTCTTTATAGTGTTGAACTGCCGGAACCATGACTCGATAGCTGACTCAAACACAATGACCTAGCCTGTCCTATCCTAGTAATGCCGAGCGCCAGGCAAGGTAGCAACAAGTATAAATTTGGTAAGTCTTTGGTTCGACTCGACTTGATTGATTGATTGATCCCACGACTTCCTGCACTGGAGGCGGGTGCTCTACCAACTGAGCTACCCCATCCAGCCCAGTCCTGAATTAGCACAGTGGAACGGTATTTCAAGTCGACAACATTTTTAATTAGAGTCAACGTTTTGACAAGCATGTTGAAATTATTTGTGCATGTTTACATATTGAATATCCCCAAAGTTTGTCATTTTAAATCATAGTTACTTCAAACTAAAGAAAGGTCGATTATAACAATCGACATACTACATTTATCTCAGAAAATGACGGAAACTCAAAACCATCAGACTATACAGTTTTAACTGATTCCACTGGATGGTTGATTGTTGGAGTTTTACATCCTGGCAACATCTCGGACAGGATGGGGTGGCAGATAGGTTGGATTGGCAGGTCGTGGGAGTGATCTACAGGTCGTTAGCACCATTACTCTCTGACCCAGTCAAACCTAAGACTTGCACAAGTTAACACTGCCACGATCATGCTTAGCGCTTGTCGAGAGCAAGGATTTGTTGGCTCAGTGCCAGAAAAAAAAAAGCTGTGTCTGAGTGGGATGTTCCAGTCGTGCGGTCAAGGCCCTGTCACACTATGATGTAAGGCGTCAGTGCGTGCTCAAAGTTTGAAAATTTGACAGTACGTCGGCATTCATCAAACTTTTCAGTGGCGAGGGATAAAAATGGGCATATACAGAACATACACACAACGTACGTAACGTATGCAGAACGTATCTCTGACCTATTGCTAGCGTATGAGAGCATTCATGTGCCTCGCAAAATGCTCGCATATGCTCACGGAATGCTGACCAATCTTACATACGTTACTCTATCACTAGAAGTATGACGTATACGTTAAATAAGCTGGAGATACGGCAGGCATACGTTCGAAGTACATTACGAGTATGTAATGCATCCGTTGGCAGTACGCGGACTGTATGTGGACTGCACATTCCCACCAGCTGAACGTATGGCTAGGAATCATTACTTTGTGACCGCTTAGTCTGTGGTGTCAAGTGTGACACATTAAGTGACCGACTGCTACAGACCGCAAATTTAACACTACAACAATGTGAGGAAATGTGCCGCTCAGCTGTCTAATGACCTGAACAGGGCAGCAGTGGCTGTGGACGCCATTTTCAGGTGACAGCCCTACCATGTGTTGTAGTGTTAAATTTGCGGTCTGTAGCAGTCTGTAGCAGTCGGTCCCTTAATGTGTCACACTTGACACCACATACTAAGCGGTCACAAAGTAATGATTCCTCCGTTTCGCAGTACTCGCATTGAGGAATGAGGTTCTTTAACTCCCTAATGTAATTGTCCATATTTTCAGCTCCTTGATTATAGGAGTTGAATTTGTAGCGCAAAACCGTCCTGTTGGTTTTGTACTCACAGTAGTCGCGGAAGGCTTCAATTAAGGGTGCTAGCCTGTCCTGTTGTGTCGGTGTGAACTTCATCGTACGGTAGACCTTGTGGGCCTCTGGGCCCGCTACATGCAAAAACATGCACGTTTGCACTTTCTCTGGCTTGGCTCCTACACCCGCTGCCGTTGCATAAATTTCATAACTGCTGAACCATTTATATCAGTTAGCAGCCAGGTTCTCGTCTAGGTGGAGAGGTCTGGGCGGTTTTAATCCTGTTAGAGCCATATCCGTTTCGGGTTCTGGATCTGACACCATGTAAGGATCTGACACCATATATATATATATGTGTGATTTAAAAGAATTATACAAGTATAAATTCGCAGAAGTTTCACCATATTTATAGTAACATGGCCCCAGCCCGGTGGCGCCCCCTTTCACCGGATGGCTGCTCTCACCTTCACTCGTCACTGAGAAATTATGTATATAATACATAATATATTTAATTATATATAGTTATAGTTTATATACAGAGCACCTTCGTTAAAGCCCAACCTGTTAAAGCTGCACAGTCCGATGAAAACATCAAATTTTCACAACCATAGTTGTAGGTTTAAAACTGTCGGAGCAACTCAACGAACGTCCTCCGGTCGTGAGCTGATTATGCTAATTGCTGGACCCGGATGTGCTTCCTTCTCCCTAGCCTGAGGCTAGGCAGAGGCTTAGTACCGAGGTAAAATATATATATATATATATTTGAGGTAAAATATGTGATGTATAAGCATTATGCGAGTATAAAAATGCACGTAAGGGATTATGTTTATTTCCTACTCTAATATGGATGGGGTGGCTTACTTGTTGTATGGCCCCCCCCCCCCCCCCCCTCTGACCACTTGACCGGGGGCTCCACCCCGGCGCACCTCTATCCTGGACGCTACACTGTCACTTGCGCCCGACTGGTGCCGACTTTTGTCTTATCTCCTCATTTTTGTACTGTAGTAAGCATTTATATATATATATTTGAGTATCTATGTGTGTATAATATAGATTCAAAACTCATCACACAGTAACAAACAATCAACTATAGATACATACACGCAGCTCAGCATCCACTGTCTTATTATCAAATCACTACGCTGTCAACATCAGTCCCAGCCCACTGTCACTCATGCTGTCAGTGTGTCACTTCCCTGAACCCGGCCGCGGCTCCGTCATCACGGCTAACCGGAGCGTATCGAGGCTCGGGAACTCCCCACCCCCAACCCCGCACACCAACACCACCCGCCGTCTACTAGCCACTGTGGTTCTGCCCACTACCCCCACCCCCCACTCCTACCCCCCACCTGCCAGTCCCAGCCCCAGAACACAACTTGCGCTTCGTCCTACCTTGAGTGCCTTCATTCTGCTGCCTTCTGCTGCTGGTCCTTCTTGTGTCACTTGACTGACTGACTGGCTCACTGGTTCCTTGGCTGACTGGTTGGTTGTTGGCTGACTGGCTGGTTCGCTGACTGGCTGGTTGGTTGGTCACAGCACCCTCTGTGCGATCGGCCTCCCCCGGGTGACGGACGGCACCATGGCGGTTAGTGGACGGCTGGTGCCGGCCGGGTCCCGTGTATGGAGGAGTCTCCGCTGCTGGCGCTGGTTGGGAGAGGCCAGTGTACCTGACACAGGTGAGGAGCCAATGCCCGGCACGGAGCCGCGTTCGACTAGGCGACTCAGCACCAGCCGCGTCCCAGCGGCGCAGTGGGACGGGGCGGGGAAGACGGGTGGAGCTCTGTAGTTTGTTGTTGTTTTACGTCATAGCAACATCTAAGGTCATATCAGGACAGGTGCCGACTTGTGACAGTGTGCACTAATTGTGACTTTATAATGCTTCCTCACTGGGAGACCAGGCTACCAGCACCATGACCTGATATCGCACACAGTCATGATATTCTGATACTGTGCTAACCAGTCCTTGTCTTATCCTATTAATGACGATCGCCAGGCTAGGTCGCAATAAGTATCAATGTTATAAGTCATTGGTTTGACTCGGCCGGGTTTCGAACGTATGACCTTCTGCATGGGAAGTGACTAGATCAGAGTGGGTGAGTGGGTGGGACTGAGAGTGAGTGGGGGTGTGGGTGAGAGTAAGGGAGTGATTGGGTGAGAGTGAATGGGAGTGGTTGAGTGGTTGTCGGTCAGTGTAGGACTGGGTGGGAGTGGGAGGGAATGGGAATGAGTGAGTGGGTAAGTGGGTCGGAGTGATCGAGTAGTTGAATAAGTGCGTGGGTCAGAGAACAAGTGCGATCCGCACCATTGGATCCAAGGGTAGCCGCGCGACTCCCACTAACTCGGGTCAAATATATAGTATACCAACGAATAATTACCTAAACCAACATCAAGGTGGGCGCGCGACTCCGAAAAACTTGGAACAACAATAATAATAAATAATAGTAATTAGTTCCTCCATCAGTTTATATAACTATAATGGATTATACTTCATATAATCTGTCGATTATATTTATATGTACATATATAATCTCTCTGTAGATTTACAACGTACTTCAAAGAAATATGCGCGAAAACACATGCCTTTGTTTTTTAGGAGGATTTTTGTTGCTATTTTTTACGCCTGATATTTTCTTTTTGCATATTGTACGGTACTGCATACTCTCTGTGGGATGGCTGAATGACTTAGAGCGTCCGTCTCCCGTGTTGGTAGATCATGGAGTCGTGGGGTCGAATCCTAGTCGAGTCAAACCAATGACTTAAAAATTGATACTTGCCACTTCCTAGCCTGGCACTCGGCATTATTAGGATAGGGCAAGAACTGGTTGGCTCAGTGTCAGGATAATGTGACTGAGTGGGATATCAGGTCATGGTGCTGGTGGCCTGGTCTTCCAGTGGGCAGCACTATAAAGTCACCATGAGTGTGCACTGTCATAAGTTGGTACCCATCCTGATATGACCTTAGATGTTTCTAGGACATAAAACAACAACAACAAACAAACAAACACTCCCTGTGGCTTATTAACACTGCATAATCTGATCAAAACATCAAATTTTCACAACCAAAATACTCACCTAGATTGGATCCCACATATCCAACTAGATACCGGTGCACTTATTAAACATGTATTGCTGTATAGAAGGAATGCTAAATCAATGTCAAAGAACATGTCATTGCTCAAGTTTAAATCAGTTTTGGGGCATGCATACCGACGTTAACTTAGTTCCTCTTCACTTCAAATATCTCCTAAGTGAACCTTTTCAAATTAAATATACATCAAGCTAAATTATGGTAGTTATAAAGAAAGTCGGAACCTCAAAAGCATAGAATTGTGTAAATACTTCCCGACTGGCATACCATGCCAATACCTTGGTTTGTTGGGGTTTTACATCCTGGCAACATATAAGGTCACATAGGATGGTACTGACTTGTGACAATGCGCAATCATTGCAGCTTTATAATGCTGCCCCGTTTGGAGACCATGCTGCTGGGATAATGACTCGATTTCCCACCCAGTAACATATTCCGGATATTGAGCTAACCAGTCCTTGCCGGATCCTGGTAATGCCGAACATCAGGCTAGGCATTAACAAGTATCAATTTTGTACGTCATTGGTTTGACTCAGCCGTGTTTTGAACTCCTGACCTTCCGCACAAGAATTCTGCGCTCTACTGATTGCGATTCTTGCACACACAACGTGATGCCACCACCCACTGAGCTACATTATCCTGACACTGAATTAACCAGTATTTGCTCTCCGCCACTAAGGCGCCAGGCAAGTAGCGACAAGTACAAGCTTCCTACATCTTTGGCGCGAATCGGTCATGCATGATTGAACCCATGACCTCCTGCCTGACTCCTCTACCCTCGAATCGAGTCGGCAATTGTCTCATTTAATATTAAAACAACTCACTCCGTGGGGGTAGGGGGGTTCTGAGAAAGGATTATTGATTCCAGATGGACTTTGCGCATGGGATATCATCTGCCTTCTGACGGCGTTCAGACAGGGTGTGTGATTCATTCGTTATGGCTCTAATTTATGCATAATCCAAAACGAGGTTTTGTGCAAAGCCGTTGCTTATTGTGTAATATGCATAGCATTAAATTTAATTACAACACCGGTAGTGGTAAGGTGGACAGCTAACTGCATTCTCGGGTTGCAGTTGTCTACAGTTATATTCTAGTTCATTACTCTACCGTGGTGGCGCCACCCGTGTCTAGTCACTGTCCCGGCTCCAGTAGTTGCTGACAGAGTGATAGAGGCGGAGTTGGGTTAGTAAATATGTCACGTTAGAATTACTCATGGGTCTTGTCAGAGTCAGCTTATGTTTTCTTATCTCTATATAGTATTATAATATCTACATTATATATATTGTATATATTTTATATATTTTATATATTTATATACATTGTGGTGAATGACCATGGGGTCATTCGGGGTCATTGCGGGGTGCACGGGTCGGCGAGGCCGTTGGACCCCCCCTCTCCCCCCCCCTCCCCCGTGGCCGGGGGGGGGGCGGTCTCAAAGGGGGGTACCCACACTCCTCACTGCACCACCCCCCTACTCACGCGACCTACATTCACCTGCTCCCTGCCTGCCTGCTTAGCCACTGAGCACACAACCACTCACACACACCAGCTCCTCCCTAACACACACACCACTGGTCACTCCGCTCCCAACAACAGGACTGACCACACCTAACTTTCTTTGGCACCGTCGGAACCATCGACGCACACACAACATGCCGAGAAATGGGTCCTCAGGTAAGAGCAGGAAGGCCGGGAGGCCCCCGGGGTCCAAGAACAAGGCGAAGGGAGGACCCTCCGCCGCCACCGGGATACTACCTAAGCTGGACCTGGGAGACAGCAGGGGAGCGCGGAGCAGCACTCCCCAGGACACTGACGACTCATACATCCCGGCGGGGCAGCGGTCTCCGGCGTCCCCGGTCGCACGCGCGGACCGGGACCCCTCCCCGGCGATCGGGGCCCGACCGACCTCCCCCGGCAGTGGGGTCGATGCCAAGCTCCGACAGATGGAGGCGCGGATGGAGGCTAGAATGGATACCCGCATGGCGGCCATTCAGGATGCGATCATGGACATAGCACGGCAGGGCGCCGAGCGCGACGCTCACCACGTGCGTGCGCCTCCCCCGGCCCGTGGGGAGCGGGACGCCCGACAACCCTCTCCGCCGCCCCCCCCCCGCCCACGTGGTGCCCGCCGCAGCCCACGTGTTGCCCGCCGCAGCCCACCCGCCTGCCGCTGACCACGTGGCCCCCGCGCCCGCGCGTGCCGCGGCTCCAGCCCAACACCACCGCCCGGCGGGCGGGCCGCCCCCCCCGGCCCGGCACAGGCTCAGGTCCCTCTCGCCCGGATACAACCCAGCCTACGTTGACCGCCAGCTGGGTGGGTGGCGCGACCCATACGCCCGCCTACCCGCCCCACCCGCAGGGAGGGACGCTGACATACGTGACGAGCAGCAGCTCAGGATGCAGCGACTGCAATCCATAGACGACGTCGCAAGATACGAGGCAAGGCACCGAAGGCTCCAAGGTAGGCGTGCCGTGATGCACGACATGTTCATCACCAACCCCATATCCAAGCCCTATATGTATCTAGATCGCACTGACTGCCAGTCAGCCGTCCAGAAGCTGGCGGCCGTGGCACTATGACCGAGCGAGAGTACCTCTCAGCGTTCATGACCCTGATAGACGACAATGAGGTGTATGATCCACGGGACTTCCTCGACATGCTGGACCACTTCAGGTGCATCACCGACGAGTGCAAAACGAAGCCCTGGCCGATGGTGCGCAGCTGGTCCCAGCGCATATTTGACAGCATCGAAAGGAGGAAGATGCGATGGAGTGACAGGTCAGACATGAAGCACGAACGCCTAACCTACTACACGGCCACGCCCAACCCCAATGACAGGGCGGGCAGACCTAGTGCGCGTGACAACAACAACGCTCCACGTGACAACAACAAACAAGCATGTGGCCGAATTGAGCTTGAAACACATGAGCGCCCGTGTGCCGCCTACAACTCCCCACGACGCTGCACCCTCACCCAACGCCACCACGACGGACCCGACGATGTGGTGCATGCGTGCGCCTACTGCTACAAGGTGACACAGATCGGATTCGATCACTCACAGCAGCAGTGTAGGCGCAAAGCAAGGGATGCCACAAAGGACTGATGCCACGGGACGCGAGGGAGCACCGGGACCCGCCCCCCCCACCCCCCCGCAAAACCCCCCCACGCCGACCCCCCCACCCCAGCCCTCGTTAAACCCCATGGCCCAGCACCAGTCAATGGCCATGCCTCTCGCCACACCCGCACGGCAGCCGCCACCCACCCACACCACCGGCCCGCCCACCCACTCCACCCACACCACCCCGCACCGACGCCTCTCATCCCGGCTCAGGTCCACCCCCCCCCTGCAACGCCCCCGCCCGTCCACTCCGGGGGGGCCACCGCTAACGGCCTGGTACACATCAAAGCTGACCGACTCGGCCGGGATGGAGCACACAACGGACAAAACCTGTTCAAACGCATAAGGCTTCATTGTACCCACGACTCCCCCACCCTACCCGGCAGCGCAATCGAAACCAGCCCTCACGCACTAAGCGAACACCGAATACGCCACTGGCCTCGACCCGCCCCCGGCCTATCCACCGACATAGCAGACATATACCGATGTGTGCGTGAAACCGGCCTCCCTAATGCTGTCGCCGCACGGGTGCCCGTCCCCAGCGGTATATGTGTCGACAAATGGCGCGCCAGCCTCTCTGACTCTGCCGACCACAGACAGCTCATCGACTTCCTAACATACGGCTTTCCCCTCGGATATATGGGACCCACCTCTGGCACCGGTGAGGTAGCCAACCACCCAAGCGCCGCCCAGCACCCCGGTGCAGTCGACGACTACATTAACACAGAGACCGAGTGCGGCGCCCTATATGGCCCACATGACGCCCCCCCCTTCGCCCCTTGGTTCCATGCATCACCGATCATGACCAGGCAGAAGGCAGACCCCACCAAGCGAAGGATCATCACCGACCTATCCTTCCCCGCCGCTACATCCGTCAACGCGTACATTATGAAGAACACCGCCCTCGGCCACACCCGCGACCACTGCCTGCCAACGGTAGAGGGCTTCACACGCGAACTAAGCGGGGGCGGGCGCGGCAGCTTTATGTTCACTATGGACATCAGCCGAGCATACAAAAACTTCCGCTCCTGCCCGCTCGACTGGCCCTTGCTCGGCGCCCGCTGGAAGGGGCGCTTCTACCTTGACATCTCCGTCCCATTTGGAGCCCGCGGATCCAGCTGCCACATCCAGAGGGTGGCCGAGGCCATCACTTACATCCTCAGGGGGCGTGGCATCGCGGCCACCATGTACCTCGATGACCTCATCGTCGTCGCCCCCGACAAGCGCACCGCCGACGCCCACTTTGCCGTCGCGCGACAGCTCTTCGAGGACCTCGGCCTCCCCGAGGCCAGGGACAAGACCCAGCCCCCCGCCCGATCAGTCCGGTGGCTGGGCATACACATATATGCCACCACCATGACACTGACCATGCCCCTCGACAAGGTCGACGCCACCATCAGCCTCGTACACGCGGCCGCGGCCAGGACTCACATCACAAGGAAGCGACTTCAGTCGCTACTGGGGAAGCTGCTCCACCTATCCAAGTGCATCCACCCCGCTCGCCTGTTTGTCGGCCGCCTCCTCCAGGCGCTAAGGGGCATGACCGGCCAACGCACAGCCATGACCGACGACATGAGGGCCGACCTCGCCTGGTTCCTCGCATTCACCAGCGGATGGAACGGCTCGGCAATCATACCCCCCAACGACCCAGGCAGGGAAATCGTTGTCGATGCCTGCCTCGGCGGCATAGGTGGGGCAGAAGACACATGGGCCTACTCCATGCCCCTCACCCACGGCTACCACAACAAGAACGACAGCATCACACAGATAGAGGCACTAAATGTCCTCGTCGCCCTACATACCCTCGCACGCCCTGAGGACCATGGAGGTCACATAGCCATACACTGTGACAACATGGCGGCAGTCCACGTACTAACCACCGGCAAGGGCCAGGACCCCCGCCTCCTCAGCATAGCCAGGGCCGCCTGGATGTTCCAGGCGGTACGTAACATAAAGCTGACATACCACCATATCCCAGGCGAACAGAACATAGTCGCCGATGCCCTTAGCAGGGCCCACATCAGTCCACGCCACAGGGACCTGGCGATCCAGATCTGCCAACGTAAACACCTCGCCCCCATACCACCAGCCCTCCTTGACTACAGCCCCTTGCAACCTCTTTCTGTCCACAGGGGCCGAATACAGCAGACTGCACAGGGCGGCCGAGGCCAGGCAGGCCGACGCGAGGGCGCCGGGGACCTGGGCCAACTACAACGCGACGAACCGGAACTACACGGCACACTGCCGCAACTACGCGGTCGACATCCTCCAGCCGACCCCGATCCAGCTGAGGTGCTGGATAGAAGAGCGCGCGGACCACTTGTGCCCATCATCAGTGGCGAACTCGGTGTCACACGTCAGGCTCTTCCTCAAAATCAAGGAGGCCCCGGTGACCCCCCTCGACCACATCACGGTCACCCTGGCGCTCGATGCACTCAAGAGGTCCAAGGACCACAGGCCCAGGCAGAAGGCCCATGCGCCAGTGAGCGTCATCAGGACGGCGGTCATCCACCTCGCACACTCGCCACAGGGGCAGGTGGTGGCCTTCGCCATATTGGTGATGTTCTACACCGGAGCCCGACAATCCGAGGTGGCACCAAGATCTGCAGCGACCTACGACCCGACGCGCCATGCTTCCAGACAAGACGTGTGGGTCGAGGATGCCCACCTCATCATTCGACCAGAAATGGGCCAAAAACATGCAAGCCAACGGCAGATCGAGGACCATCCGGCTGGCGCCCAGCCCGGACCCACGACTATGCCCGGTCAATGCATACAATCGCATGATCGGCATAGCACCCACCCGGCACCCGGCACAACCCCTGCTGGTCTTCCCGGCGGACGGACAGACCATGTCCATCCCCTACATTGCTAGGGCATGGCGCGACGCCCAGCAACCCCACCCGCACCAACAGCCCTTCACCCTCCATGCCATCCGGTGGGCGGCTGCTACCGTTGCATTCGCATCCGGAAGCTCCGAACTGGAGGTCCAGCGATTTGGTGGCTGGGCCTCACAAGCCCATAAGGTATACATTGACACACGCGACTCGACCAGAGTCAACTCTGCCTTGGTAAATGCCATGGTCCAAAAATAACACTCTACCACGAACAATACTTGGCTTGGCCACTTAATCATAAGAAATTATATATATATTATCATTATACCATACATCGCTATTAATTAACCAGAAATTCACATAATTAATATCTCCATATAATATAACAATTATACTAAACAATTACTATAATTACATATCATATTATATTACAATAGGTTATTTATGCTACCCGCTAATAACCACTATATACACATGTTCATCGACTATGCTCATAAGTCTCGCCTCACTCATCCCACTCTCATATTTGACCACGGTCACCCCATGACTTTGCTCCATGCAGCCTCCGGCTCGCTCACATCATGTAATGCCCCCGGGGGCCGCCCGGAATAAATGCCATGTTATCCCAACGTCATGCCTCCTCGTACTGTGTACCGATGCTGCAATGGTGGTGAATGACCATGGGGTCATTCGGGGTCATTGCGGGGTGCACGGGTCGGCGAGGCCGTTGGACCCCCCCTCCCCCGTGGCCGGGGGGGGGGGCGGCGGACTCAAAGGGGGGTACCCACACTCCTCACTGCACCACCCCCTACTCACTCGACCTACATTCACTGCTCCCTGCCTGCCTGCTGCTCACTGAGCACACAACCACTCACACACACCAGCTCCTCCCTAACACACACACCACTGGTCACTCCGCTCCCAACAACAGGACTGACCACACCTAACTTTCTTTACCCACCCACCCACCCCGCACTTAATCATAAGAAATTATATATATATTATCATTATACCATACATCGCTATTAATTAACCAGCAATTCACATAATTAATATCCCCATATAATATAATAATTATACTAAACAATTACTATAATTACATATCATATTATATTACAATAGGTTATTTATGCTACCCGCTAATAACCACTATATACACATGTTCATCGCCTATGCTCATATGTCTCGCCTCACTCATCCCACTCTCATATTTGACCACGATCACCCCATGACTTTGCTCCATGCAGCCTCCGGCTCGCTCACATCATGTAATGCCCCCGGGGGCCGCCCGGAATAAATGCCATGTTATCCCAACGTCATGCCTCCTCGTCCTGTGTACCGATGCTGCAATGATGTATTATGTATATTATGTATATTATATGTAGTATATATATTATATATATTACATATATTACATATATTATATATATTACATATATTATACATATTATATATATTATATATATTATGTACATTATGTATATTATATATATTATACATATTATACATATTATATATATTACATATATATTATATATATATTATATAGATATATTATATATATTATATATATATTATATATATATTATATATAGTATATATATTATATATTATATATTATTTATTATATAAATCCAGCATTTGCTTTCTCCTACTAATTACTAATGCTCGTGTCAGGCGAGGTAGCGATAAGTGAAAATTTCATATATTTGTAATATATATAGTAAATTACCGCAGTTAAATCAAGCAACATATTACTTGATTTAATGTGTATATATATATATATATATATATATATATATATATATGTATATATATATACATATATATATATTATACATAAACGGTTCACCCAAACATCCTGGTGCAGTGTCCGTTCTATCTGTCTGAGTCAGTTAATCAAACGAACACTGCGGCAGGAATTAGGTCGGTCACGCACGGCTGCACCCACCACGTTAACACTAGCAGGAGTGCGTGTATGTGGGGACGGGGAGGGTGGGATGTGGTTAGAGGGAGGGACCTCAAGTTCGTGACGAGGCAACCAACGAGTTCTCGTCTGAGCCGGTGGAACCGCATGGGTGACGTCTGTAGGCGGGGAGCGTGAGAGGAGTTGGGGGGGGGGGGCGTGAGGGTGTCGGAGGCGCCACCTAGCGTGAAAGTGATGTATTATCATGCCCAATTTGAGAATTGTGACCGTACAGCTATTGTGCTTACACCATACACTTGATGACAAAAAGACTCCACCCCACCGATTTCGATGTTTGGGTCTGTAGGGTTTTTTATGTATGTGGTGCATGGTTTTTGTCGTTGTGGTTTTTTTTCTCAATTAATGTATGCATTCGTTGATTAATCAGGGGAAATCTCAACTGCAGGTTATTGATCTTCCACCAAACGAGATGGCCGAATGAGTTGAGCGTCCGTCTCCTGTTTTGGGAGATCGGGGGATCCGAACCCATGGGTTCATTGGTTCGAACCCTGGTTGAGTCAAACCAGTGACTTTAACATTGATACCTGTCCAGCTGTCGCTTCCTAGCCTGGCGCTTGGCATTATTAGGATAGGGCAAGGACTGGTTAGCTCAGTGTCAGGATAATGTGACTGAGTCATCAGGTCATGGTACTGGTGGCATAGTTTCCCAGTGGGGCACCACTAGAAAGTCGGCATCAGTGCGCACTGTCACGAGTATACCCATCCTGATATGACATTAGATGTTGCTATGACGTAAAACAACAACAAACAAACCTATTGATTGTCCTCGTTCCACTGCTCTTTGCCCTGTTTTGTTAGCATGCAGTGACAGACCAGCGGCAGTTTAGGAGTTATATTTTGTTCCAGCATTGCTTTGACTCGGATAGGGGGGGTGGGGGGGGGGGGGGGGGGGGGGGGGGGGGGGGGGGGGGGGGGGGGGGGGGGGGGGGGGGGGGGGGGGGGGGGGGGGGGGGGGGGGGGGGGGGGGGGGGGTGCTGCGGGCGGTCAACTAATTTGGCGATCCCATCACAATAGAAAATAGCTTTGTTAAGGCCTGGTCACATACACCCTAGTGGACGTAGTTGAACGTAGTGGAGGCTGATGTAGTTGAACATAGTTGAATGTAGTTGAACGTAGTTGAACGTAGTTGAACGTAGTTGACCATAGTTGAACGTACCAGCATCGGTACTTCTCCAGTACGTTCAACTATGTGACCGGGCCTTCAGGGTAAATGTTGTAGTTGGTTCATTTGCTACTATGCTGACCAGACGTCCTGCTTTATTTTATTTTTTTGGTAAACATGTTATTTGTCTGAATACATATTTTGTCAGCGCCGGGGCACTGGTCTTCCAGCCGTTGGAGTGATCGCATGTGATCTGTACATAGTGGAAGTGGAAGGTGTTCCATTTTGTGCAGCACAACCCATTCTGAACATAAAAAAGAAAGTGGGGGAGCAACCTATGCTGCATAGGGTACAGCATAGGTACTCAACATATGCATCAATATAGAGTGTGCAGTAATGTACACTAGTGGCTAAATCATATTGTAAAATTGTCCGATATAATACATGTGAACCGAGGTGAAGTTACTATAATAAATTACAAACTGTCTATATAATGATAAATGTTAAATTATAAAAACCCAAAGACATATAGAGGATGTGTGAACTTGGTAAACTATTATTCATTGAGTATAGAATTTGTATAATTGAATAGTCTTTGGAGGGAGTGTCACTTCCGAGTTTGACTAAGAACAGTCTTTGGAAGAGTCACCTCACATGCCCCCTCCCCCCCACATGGTATTGTTATGATCATTGACCACTGCATTGTACTCTGATTGGAGGAGTGAGTCATGTGACCACTGCATTGTACTGTGATTGATGAATAGGATCATGTGACAACGGCCATCTTGAATCTTGAGAACCTATATAAGCAATAAACCAGAGAGTCTCACTCTCTTACTTTTCCTTCTTACCCTGTTTTCCTTTATTACCTGTAGTGTTTTCACTTGACCTGTTCACACCACCCACACCACCAGCCGGCACGTTTACAAAATGGCGACCACGACTTGAGAAACTACCGAGATTGGTTAGTACTGACTATACAGAGTTTATTGAATAGTTTCGGTATGTTTCAGTAGCATTTTCTTTTTATTTGTTTTATGATACAACATTTATATTTCTTTACTTAATTCTTAGCTGACTACTGTTATTTTTGAACGCACGTGGATCATTTGAACGCACGTGGTGTGACTTCAATACACGTGTAGTTTCATTTTTGACGTTAGGAGTAGTACTAGAATTATTTAATAGAAACTATATTATATTTGTAGTATTTTTATTTCATTTAATTTGATATGCTATTCTAAATTCTAAATTTCTTGAGGTTGAGAGATTTAAGGACTTGACATAGACTGCGACTGGTGGGTTGGTTGGAGTGGATAAGTTGTTTTCTTCTATTTGATTCTCTATTCTTTTTACTTTTTGCAAGGATTAAATTGAAGTAAATTACTTTGTCGACGAATTTCCGACGAAAGTGTCTTTTCTTAAGGGTTACATTAGTCTTGGACGTTGATATTACTGTAATATTACAGTTTTATCGTCTGTCTGAAGCCTCGTGTCGCCGCAAGAATTGTTTTCATTTTCGGACTACTTTCGGTAATTTTCTTTAACCTTGGAGTAATTAGGAGCGTATTAATACATACGGAGAGACTTTTCACTTTTCTGCTACGTTACAGGTAAATTCTATCGGTTGGATACAATTCTTGACTTTGTTTCTACCGCGCTTTACGCAACACACTAAATTTTCCATTGAACCGCTACAAGGAGGATTTCAATAGCGTGAAAAAATACTTGACTTCTGGTAGGTTAACAGGTTGTATTAAAATATATTTAACTTGTGGTAAGTTAATATATGGTGTATTGTTAACAATTAGTTAGTTCCCAGTTTGGGTCACAGAATGGTGGACGAGAGTAGTGGTGGGTTCACAGTACTACACTGGGCCTCTATATATGTATTGCATAGTTAAATACCCTAAGTATCTGATTTACCTTTAACACACTCTCCATTATATTCACATTAAATGATGATATTCTCCTGTCGCGCCCTGACTAGCCCTTCACCCCCTCCATATCCCACTAACCCTTGATCACTGATGTACCTTCATGCCGTTCCCGCCCAAACCCACCTAATCTAATGTTTTCACCCCCCGCC